>OZ010733.1:28028898-29228898 GCA_963932275.1 Andrena praecox
ATAACTTCAATTTTTTGGATTGTGAAAAAAATTTTAGTTGGAAGTGTCAAATTTTAATAAATTTTGTTTGAAACCAACTTCGATTTTTTTGGATTTTGTCGAGTATTTTTGGTGTAGGATGTATATTTGAGTAAATTTAGATGAAAATAACTTCAATTTTTTGGATTGTGAAAATAATTTTAGTTGCAAGTGTCAAATTTTAATAAATTTATTTGAAACCAACTTCGATTTTTTTGGATTTTGCCGAGTATTTTTGGTGTAGGATCTATATTTGAGTAAATTTAAATGAAAATAACTTCAATTTTTTGGATTGTGAAAAAATTTTTAGTTGGAAGTGTCAAATTTTAATAAATTTTGTTTGAAACCAACTTCGATTTTTTTTTATTTTGTCGAGTATTTTTGTTGTAGCATGTATATTTGAGTAAGTTTAGATGAAAATAACGATCATTTTTTGGATTGTGAAAAAAATTATAGTTGGAAGTGTCAAATTTTAATAAATTTTGTTTGAAACCAACTTCGATTTTTTTGGATTTAGTCGAGTATTTTTGTTGTAGGATGTATATTTGAGTAAATTTAGATGAAAATAACGACCATTATTTGGATTGTGAAAAAAATTATAGTTGGAAGTGTCAAATTTTAATAAATTTATTTGAAACCAATTTCGATTTTTTTGGAATTTGTCGAGTATTTTTGTTGCAGGATGTATATTTGAGTAAATTTAGATGAAAGTAACGACCATTTTTTGGATTGTGAAAATAATTTTAGTTGGAAGTGTCAAATTTTAATAAATTTATTTGAAACCAACTTCGATTTTTTTGGATTTTGTCGAGTATTTTTGGTGTAGGATGTATATTTGAGTAAATTTAGATGAAAATAACTTCAATTTTTTGGATTGTGAAAATAATTTTAGTTGCAAGTGTCAAATTTTAATAAATTTATTTGAAACCAACTTCGATTTTTTTGGATTTTGCCGAGTATTTTTGGTGTAGGATCTATATTTGAGTAAATTTAGATGAAAATAACTTCAATTTTTTGGATTGTGAAAAAAATTTTAGTTGGAAGTGTCAAATTTTAATAAATTTTGTTTGAAACCAACTTCGATTTTTTTGGATTTTGTCGAGTATTTTTGGTGTAGGATGTATATTTGAGTAAATTTAGATGAAAATAACTTCAATTTTTTGGATTGTGAAAATAATTTTAGTTGCAAGTGTCAAATTTTAATAAATTTATTTGAAACCAACTTCGATTTTTTTGGATTTTGCCGAGTATTTTTGGTGTAGGATCTATATTTGAGTAAATTTAAATGAAAATAACTTCAATTTTTTGGATTGTGAAAAAATTTTTAGTTGGAAGTGTCAAATTTTAATAAATTTTGTTTGAAACCAACTTCGATTTTTTTTTATTTTGTCGAGTATTTTTGTTGTAGGATGTATATTTGAGTAAGTTTAGATGAAAATAACGATCATTTTTTGGATTGTGAAAAAAATTATAGTTGGAAGTGTCAAATTTTAATAAATTTTGTTTGAAACCAACTTCGATTTTTTTGGATTTAGTCGAGTATTTTTGTTGTAGGATGTATATTTGAGTAAATTTAGATGAAAATAACGACCATTATTTGGATTGTGAAAAAAATTATAGTTGGAAGTGTCAAATTTTAATAAATTTATTTGAAACCAATTTCGATTTTTTTGGAATTTGTCGAGTATTTTTGTTGCAGGATGTATATTTGAGTAAATTTAGATGAAAGTAACGACCATTTTTTGGATTGTGAAAATAATTTTAGTTGGAAGTGTCAAATTTTAATAAATTTATTTGAAACCAACTTCGATTTTTTTGGATTTTGTCGAGTATTTTTGGTGTAGGATGTATATTTGAGTAAATTTAGATGAAAATAACTTCAATTTTTTGGATTGTGAAAAAAATTTTAGTTGGAAGTGTCAAATTTTAATAAATTTTGTTTGAAACCAACTTCGATTTTTTTGGATTTTGTCGAGTATTTTTGGTGTAGGATGTATATTTGAGTAAATTTAGATGAAAATAACTTCAATTTTTTGGATTGTGAAAATAATTTTAGTTGCAAGTGTCAAATTTAAATAAATTTATTTGAAACCAACTTCGATTTTTTTTTATTTTGTCGAGTATTTTTGGTGTAGGATGTATATTTGAGTAAATTTAGATGAAAATAACTTCAATTTTATGGATTGTGAAAAAAAATTTTAGTTGGAAGTGCCAAGTTTTAATAAATTTATTTGAAACCAACTTCGATTTTATTGGATTTTGTCGAGTATTTTTGGTGTAGGATGTATATTTGAGTAAATTTAGATGAAAATAACTTCAATTTTTAGGATGGTGAAAAAAATTTTAGTTGCAAGTGTCAAATTTTAATAAATTTATTTGAAACCAACTTCGATTTTTTTGGATTTTGTCCAGTATTTTTGGTGTAGGATGTATATTTGAGTAAATTTAGATGAAAATAACTTCAATTTTTAGGATTGTGAAAAAAATTTTAGTTGGAAGTGTCAAATTTTAATAAATTTTGTTTGAAACCAACTTCGATTTTTTTGGATTTTGTCGAGTATTTTTGGTGTAGGATGTATATTTGAGTAAATTTAGATGAAAATAACTTCAATTTTTAGGATGGTGAAAAAAATTTTAGTTGGTAGTGTCAAATTTTAATAAATTTATTTGAAACCAACTTCGATTTTTTTTGAATTTGTCGAGTATTTTTGTTGCAGGATGTATATTTGAGTAAATTTAGATGAAAGTAACGACCATTTTTTGGAATGTGAAGAAAATTGTAGTTGGAAGTGTCAAATTTTAATAAATTTATTTGAAATCAACTTCGATTTTTTTGGATTTTGTCGAGTATTTTTGGTGTAGGATGTATATTTGAGTAAATTTAGATGAAAATAACTTCAATTTTTAGGATTGTGAAAAAAATTTTAGTTGGAAGTGCCAAGTTTTAATAAATTTATTTGAAACCAACTTCGATTTTTTTTTATTTTGTCGAGTATTTTTGTTGTAGGATGTACATTTGAGTAAATTTAGATGAAAATAACTTCAATTTTTAGGATTGTGAAAAAAATTTTAGTTGGAAGTGCCAAGTTTTAATGAATTTAGTTGGAACCAACTTCGATTTTTTTGGATTTTGTCGAGTATTTTTGTTGTAGGATGTACATTTGAGTAAATTTAGATGAAAATAACTTCAATTTTTTGGTTGTGAAAAAAAATTTTAGTTGGAAGTGCCAAGTTTTAATGAATTTAGTTGAAACCAACTTCGATTTTTTTGGAATTTGTCGAGTATTTTTGTTGCAGGATGTATATTTGAGTAAATTTAGATGAAAGTAACGACCATTTTTTGGATTGTGAAAAAAATTATAGTTGGAAGTGTCAAATTTTAATAAATTTATTTGAAACCAACTTCGATTTTTTTGGAATTTGTCGAGTATTTTTGTTGCAGGATGTATATTTGAGTAAATTTAGATGAAAGTAACGACCATTTTTTGGATTGTGAAAATAATTTTAGTTGGAAGTGTCAAATTTTAATAAATTTATTTGAAACCAACTTCGATTTTTTTGGATTTTGTCGAGTATTTTTGGTGTAGGATGTATATTTGAGTAAATTTAGATGAAAATAACTTCAATTTTTTGGATTGTGAAAAAAATTTTAGTTGGAAGTGTCAAATTTTAATAAATTTTGTTTGAAACCAACTTCGATTTTTTTTTATTTTGTCGAGTATTTTTGGTGTAGGATGTATATTTGAGTAAATTTAGATGAAAATAACTTCAATTTTTTGGATTGTGAAAATAATTTTAGTTGCAAGTGTCAAATTTTAATAAATTTATTTGAAACCAACTTCGATTTTTTTGGATTTTGCCGAGTATTTTTGGTGTAGGATCTATATTTGAGTAAATTTAGATGAAAATAACTTCAATTTTTTGGATTGTGAAAAAAATTTTAGTTGGAAGTGTCAAATTTTAATAAATTTTGTTTGAAACCAACTTCGATTTTTTTGGATTTTGTCGAGAATTTTTGGTGTAGAATGTATATTTGAGTAAATTTAGATGAAAATAACTTCAATTTTTTGGATTGTGAAAATAATTTTAGTTGCAAGTGTCAAATTTTAATAAATTTATTTGAAACCAACTTCGATTTTTTTGGATTTTGCCGAGTATTTTTGGTGTAGGATCTATATTTGAGTAAATTTAAATGAAAATAACTTCAATTTTTTGGATTGTGAAAAAATTTTTAGTTGGAAGTGTCAAATTTTAATAAATTTTGTTTGAAACCAACTTCGATTTTTTTTTATTTTGTCGAGTATTTTTGTTGTAGGATGTATATTTGAGTAAGTTTAGATGAAAATAACGATCATTTTTTGGATTGTGAAAAAAATTATAGTTGGAAGTGTCAAATTTTAATAAATTTTGTTTGAAACCAACTTCGATTTTTTTGGATTTAGTCGAGTATTTTTGTTGTAGGATGTATATTTGAGTAAATTTAGATGAAAATAACGACCATTATTTGGATTGTGAAAAAAATTATAGTTGGAAGTGTCAAATTTTAATAAATTTATTTGAAACCAATTTCGATTTTTTTGGAATTTGTCGAGTATTTTTGTTGCAGGATGTATATTTGAGTAAATTTAGATGAAAGTAACGACCATTTTTTGGATTGTGAAAATAATTTTAGTTGGAAGTGTCAAATTTTAATAAATTTATTTGAAACCAACTTCGATTTTTTTGGATTTTGTCGAGTATTTTTGGTGTAGGATGTATATTTGAGTAAATTTAGATGAAAATAACTTCAATTTTTTGGATTGTGAAAAAAATTTTAGTTGGAAGTGTCAAATTTTAATAAATTTTGTTTGAAACCAACTTCGATTTTTTTGGATTTTGTCGAGTATTTTTGGTGTAGGATGTATATTTGAGTAAATTTAGATGAAAATAACTTCAATTTTTTGGATTGTGAAAATAATTTTAGTTGCAAGTGTCAAATTTAAATAAATTTATTTGAAACCAACTTCGATTTTTTTTTATTTTGTCGAGTATTTTTGGTGTAGGATGTATATTTGAGTAAATTTAGATGAAAATAACTTCAATTTTATGGATTGTGAAAAAAAATTTTAGTTGGAAGTGCCAAGTTTTAATAAATTTATTTGAAACCAACTTCGATTTTTTTGGATTTTGTCCAGTATTTTTGGTGTAGGATGTATATTTGAGTAAATTTAGATGAAAATAACTTCAATTTTTAGGATGGTGAAAAAAATTTTAGTTGCAAGTGTCAAATTTTAATAAATTTATTTGAAACCAACTTCGATTTTTTTGGATTTTGTCGAGTATTTTTGGTGTAGGATGTATATTTGAGTAAATTTAGATGAAAATAACTTCAATTTTTAGGATTGTGAAAAAAATTTTAGTTGGAAGTGTCAAATTTTAATAAATTTATTTGAAACCAACTTCGATTTTTTTGGATTTTGTCGAGTATTTTTGTTGTAGGATGTATATTTGAGTAAATTTAGATGAAAATAACGACCATTTTTTGGATTGTGAAAAAATTGTAGTTGGAAGTGTCAAATTTTAATAAATTTATTTGAAACCAGCTTCGATTTTTTTGGATTGTGTTGAGTATTTTTGGTGTAGGGTGTATATTTGAGTAAATTTAGATGAAAATAACTTCAATTTTTTGGATTGTGAAAATAATTTTAGTTGGAAGTGTCAAATTTTAATAAATTTATTTGGAACCAACTTCGATTTTTTTGGATTTTGTCGAGTATTTTTGGTGTAGGATGTATATTTGAGTAAATTTAGATGCAAATAACTTCAATTTTTTGGATTGTGAAAAAAATTTTAGTTGGAAGTGTCAAATTTTAATAAATTTTGTTTGAAACCAACTTCGATTTTTTTGGATTGTGTCGAGTATTTTTGGTGTAGGATGTATATTTGAGTAAATTTAGATGAAAATAACTTCAATTTTTTGGATTGTGAAAATAATTTTAGTTGCAAGTGTCAAATTTTAATAAATTTATTTGAAACCAACTTCGATTTTTTTGGATTTTGCCGAGTATTTTTGGTGTAGGATCTATATTTGAGTAAATTTAGATGAAAATAACTTCAATTTTTAGGATTGAGAAAAAAATTTTAGTTGGAAGTGTCAAATTTTAATAAATTTATTTGAAACCAACTTCGATTTTTTTTTATTTTGTCGAGTATTTTTGATGTAGGATCTATATTTGAGTAAATTTAGATGAAAATAACTTCAATTTTTTGGATTGTGAAAAAATTTTTAGTTGGAAGTGTCAAATTTTAATAAATTTTGTTTGAAACCAACTTCGATTTTTTTTGATTTTGTCGAGTATTTTTGTTGTAGGATGTATATTTGAGTAAATTTAGATGAAAATAACGACCATTTTTTGGATTGTGAAAAAAATTATAGTTGGAAGTGTCAAATTTTAATAAATTTATTTGAAACCAACTTCGATTTTTTTGGAATTTGTCGAGTATTTTTGTTGCAGGATGTATATTTGAGTAAATTTAGATGAAAATAACTTCAATTTTTTGGATTGTGAAAATAATTTTAGTTGCAAGTGTCAAATTTAAATAAATTTATTTGAAACCAACTTCGATTTTTTTTGATTTTGTCGAGTATTTTTGGTGTAGGATGTATATTTGAGTAAATTTAGATGAAAATAACTTCAATTTTTTGGATTGTGAAAATAATTTTAGTTGCAAGTGTCAAATTTTAATAAATTTATTTGAAACCAACTTCGATTTTTTTGGATTTTGCCGAGTATTTTTGGTGTAGGATCTATATTTGAGTAAATTTAGATGAAAATAACTTCAATTTTTTGGATTGTGAAAAAAATTTTAGTTGGAAGTGTCAAATTTTAATAAATTTTGTTTGAAACCAACTTCGATTTTTTTGGATTTTGCCGAGTATTTTTGGTGTAGGATCTATATTTGAGTAAATTTAAATGAAAATAACTTCAATTTTTTGGATTGTGAAAAAATTTTTAGTTGGAAGTGTCAAATTTTAATAAATTTTGTTTGAAACCAACTTCGATTTTTTTTTATTTTGTCGAGTATTTTTGTTGTAGGATGTATATTTGAGTAAATTTAGATGAAAATAACTTCAATTTTTTGGATTGTGAAAATAATTTTAGTTGCAAGTGTCAAATTTTAATAAATTTATTTGAAACCAACTTCGATTTTTTTGGATTTTGCCGAGTATTTTTGGTGTAGGATCTATATTTGAGTAAATTTAAATGAAAATAACTTCAATTTTTTGGATTGTGAAAAAATTTTTAGTTGGAAGTGTCAAATTTTAATAAATTTTGTTTGAAACCAACTTCGATTTTTTTTTATTTTGTCGAGTATTTTTGTTGTAGGATGTATATTTGAGTAAGTTTAGATGAAAATAACGATCATTTTTTGGATTGTGAAAAAAATTATAGTTGGAAGTGTCAAATTTTAATAAATTTTGTTTGAAACCAACTTCGATTTTTTTGGATTTAGTCGAGTATTTTTGTTGTAGGATGTATATTTGAGTAAATTTAGATGAAAATAACGACCATTATTTGGATTGTGAAAAAAATTATAGTTGGAAGTGTCAAATTTTAATAAATTTATTTGAAACCAATTTCGATTTTTTTGGAATTTGTCGAGTATTTTTGTTGCAGGATGTATATTTGAGTAAATTTAGATGAAAGTAACGACCATTTTTTGGATTGTGAAAATAATTTTAGTTGGAAGTGTCAAATTTTAATAAATTTATTTGAAACCAACTTCGATTTTTTTGGATTTTGTCGAGTATTTTTGGTGTAGGATGTATATTTGAGTAAATTTAGATGAAAATAACTTCAATTTTTTGGATTGTGAAAAAAATTTTAGTTGGAAGTGTCAAATTTTAATAAATTTTGTTTGAAACCAACTTCGATTTTTTTGGATTTTGTCGAGTATTTTTGGTGTAGGATGTATATTTGAGTAAATTTAGATGAAAATAACTTCAATTTTTTGGATTGTGAAAATAATTTTAGTTGCAAGTGTCAAATTTAAATAAATTTATTTGAAACCAACTTCGATTTTTTTTTATTTTGTCGAGTATTTTTGGTGTAGGATGTATATTTGAGTAAATTTAGATGAAAATAACTTCAATTTTATGGATTGTGAAAAAAAATTTTAGTTGGAAGTGCCAAGTTTTAATAAATTTATTTGAAACCAACTTCGATTTTATTGGATTTTGTCGAGTATTTTTGATGTAGGATGTATATTTGAGTAAATTTAGATGAAAATAACTTCAATTTTTAGGATGGTGAAAAAAATTTTAGTTGCAAGTGTCAAATTTTAATAAATTTATTTGAAACCAACTTCGATTTTTTTGGATTTTGTCCAGTATTTTTGGTGTAGGATGTATATTTGAGTAAATTTAGATGAAAATAACTTCAATTTTTAGGATTGTGAAAAAAATTTTAGTTGGAAGTGTCAAATTTTAATAAATTTTGTTTGAAACCAACTTCGATTTTTTTGGATTTTGTCGAGTATTTTTGGTGTAGGATGTATATTTGAGTAAATTTAGATGAAAATAACTTCAATTTTTAGGATGGTGAAAAAAATTTTAGTTGGTAGTGTCAAATTTTAATAAATTTATTTGAAACCAACTTCGATTTTTTTTGAATTTGTCGAGTATTTTTGTTGCAAGATGTATATTTGAGTAAATTTAGATGAAAGTAACGACCATTTTTTGGAATGTGAAGAAAATTGTAGTTGGAAGTGCCAAGTTTTAATGAATTTAGTTGGAACCAACTTCGATTTTTTTGGATTTTGTCGAGTATTTTTGTTGTAGGATGTACATTTGAGTAAATTTAGATGAAAATAACTTCAATTTTTTGGTTGTGAAAAAAAATTTTAGTTGGAAGTGCCAAGTTTTAATAAATTTAGTTGAAACCAACTTCGATTTTTTTGGATTTTGTCGAGTATTTTTTGTAGGATCTATATTTGAGTAAATTTAGATGAAAATAACTTCAATTTTTAGGATGGTGAAAAAAATTTTAGTTGCAAGTGTCAAATTTTAATAAATTTATTTGAAACCAACTTCGATTTTTTTGGATTTTGTCCAGTATTTTTGGTGTAGGATGTATATTTGAGTAAATTTAAATGAAAATAACTTCAATTTTTAGGATTGTGAAAAAAATTTTAGTTGGAAGTGTCAAATTTTAATAAATTTATTTGAAACCAACTTCGATTTTTTTGGATTTTGTCGAGTATTTTTGTTGTAGGATGTATATTTGAGTAAATTTAGATGAAAATAACTTCAATTTTTTGGATTGTGAAAATAATTTTAGTTGCAAGTGTCAAATTTTAATAAATTTATTTGAAACCAACTTCGATTTTTTTGGATTTTGCCGAGTATTTTTGGTGTAGGATCTATATTTGAGTAAATTTAGATGAAAATAACTTCAATTTTTAGGATTGAGAAAAAAATTTTAGTTGGAAGTGTCAAATTTTAATAAATTTATTTGAAACCAACTTCGATTTTTTTTTATTTTGTCGAGTATTTTTGTTGTAGGATGTACATTTGAGTAAATTTAGATGAAAATAACTTCAATTTTTTGGATTGTGAAAATAATTTTAGTTGCAAGTGTCAAATTTAAATAAATTTATTTGAAACCAACTTCGATTTTTTTTGATTTTGTCGAGTATTTTTGGTGTAGGATGTATATTTGAGTAAATTTAGATGAAAATAACTTCAATTTTTTGGATTGTGAAAATAATTTTAGTTGCAAGTGTCAAATTTTAATAAATTTATTTGAAACCAACTTCGATTTTTTTGGATTTTGCCGAGTATTTTTGGTGTAGGATCTATATTTGAGTAAATTTAGATGAAAATAACTTCAATTTTTTGGATTGTGAAAAAAATTTTAGTTGGAAGTGTCAAATTTTAATAAATTTTGTTTGAAACCAACTTCGATTTTTTTGGATTTTGCCGAGTATTTTTGGTGTAGGATCTATATTTGAGTAAATTTAAATGAAAATAACTTCAATTTTTTGGATTGTGAAAAAATTTTTAGTTGGAAGTGTCAAATTTTAATAAATTTTGTTTGAAACCAACTTCGATTTTTTTTTATTTTGTCGAGTATTTTTGTTGTAGGATGTATATTTGAGTAAATTTAGATGAAAATAACTTCAATTTTTTGGATTGTGAAAATAATTTTAGTTGCAAGTGTCAAATTTTAATAAATTTATTTGAAACCAACTTCGATTTTTTTGGATTTTGCCGAGTATTTTTGGTGTAGGATCTATATTTGAGTAAATTTAAATGAAAATAACTTCAATTTTTTGGATTGTGAAAAAATTTTTAGTTGGAAGTGTCAAATTTTAATAAATTTTGTTTGAAACCAACTTCGATTTTTTTTTATTTTGTCGAGTATTTTTGTTGTAGGATGTATATTTGAGTAAGTTTAGATGAAAATAACGATCATTTTTTGGATTGTGAAAAAAATTATAGTTGGAAGTGTCAAATTTTAATAAATTTTGTTTGAAACCAACTTCGATTTTTTTGGATTTAGTCGAGTATTTTTGTTGTAGGATGTATATTTGAGTAAATTTAGATGAAAATAACGACCATTATTTGGATTGTGAAAAAAATTATAGTTGGAAGTGTCAAATTTTAATAAATTTATTTGAAACCAATTTCGATTTTTTTTGAATTTGTCGAGTATTTTTGTTGCAGGATGTATATTTGAGTAAATTTAGATGAAAGTAACGACCATTTTTTGGATTGTGAAAATAATTTTAGTTGGAAGTGTCAAATTTTAATAAATTTATTTGAAACCAACTTCGATTTTTTTGGATTTTGTCGAGTATTTTTGGTGTAGGATGTATATTTGAGTAAATTTAGATGAAAATAACTTCAATTTTTAGGATTGTGAAAAAAATTTTAGTTGGAAGTGTCAAATTTTAATAAATTTTGTTTGAAACCAACTTCGATTTTTTTGGATTTTGTCGAGTATTTTTGGTGTAGGATGTATATTTGAGTAAATTTAGATGAAAATAACTTCAATTTTTAGGATGGTGAAAAAAATTTTAGTTGGTAGTGTCAAATTTTAATAAATTTATTTGAAACCAACTTCGATTTTTTTTGAATTTGTCGAGTATTTTTGTTGCAGGATGTATATTTGAGTAAATTTAGATGAAAGTAACGACCATTTTTTGGAATGTGAAGAAAATTGTAGTTGGAAGTGTCAAATTTTAATAAATTTATTTGAAATCAACTTCGATTTTTTTGGATTTTGTCGAGTATTTTTGGTGTAGGATGTATATTTGAGTAAATTTAGATGAAAATAACTTCAATTTTTAGGATTGTGAAAAAAATTTTAGTTGGAAGTGCCAAGTTTTAATAAATTTATTTGAAACCAACTTCGATTTTTTTTTATTTTGTCGAGTATTTTTGTTGTAGGATGTACATTTGAGTAAATTTAGATGAAAATAACTTCAATTTTTAGGATTGTGAAAAAAATTTTAGTTGGAAGTGCCAAGTTTTAATGAATTTAGTTGGAACCAACTTCGATTTTTTTGGATTTTGTCGAGTATTTTTGTTGTAGGATGTACATTTGAGTAAATTTAGATGAAAATAACTTCAATTTTTTGGTTGTGAAAAAAAATTTTAGTTGGAAGTGCCAAGTTTTAATAAATTTAGTTGAAACCAACTTCGATTTTTTTGGATTTTGTCGAGTATTTTTTGTAGGATCTATATTTGAGTAAATTTAGATGAAAATAACTTCAATTTTTAGGATGGTGAAAAAAATTTTAGTTGCATGTGTCAAATTTTAATAAATTTATTTGAAACCAACTTCGATTTTTTTGGATTTTGTCCAGTATTTTTGGTGTAGGATGTATATTTGAGTAAATTTAAATGAAAATAACTTCCATTTTTAGGATTGTGAAAAAAATTTTAGTTGGAAGTGTCAAATTTTAATAAATTTATTTGAAACCAACTTCGATTTTTTTGGATTTTGTCGAGTATTTTTGTTGTAGGATGTATATTTGAGTAAATTTAGATGAAAATAACGACCATTTTTTGGATTGTGAAAAAATTGTAGTTGGAAGTGTCAAATTTTAATAAATTTATTTGAAACCAGCTTCGATTTTTTTGGATTGTGTTGAGTATTTTTGGTGTAGGGTGTATATTTGAGTAAATTTAGATGAAAATAACTTCAATTTTTTGGATTGTGAAAATAATTTTAGTTGGAAGTGTCAAATTTTAATAAATTTATTTGGAACCAACTTCGATTTTTTTGGATTTTGTCGAGTATTTTTGGTGTAGGATGTATATTTGAGTAAATTTAGATGCAAATAACTTCAATTTTTTGGATTGTGAAAAAAATTTTAGTTGGAAGTGTCAAATTTTAATAAATTTTGTTTGAAACCAACTTCGATTTTTTTGGATTGTGTCGAGTATTTTTGGTGTAGGATGTATATTTGAGTAAATTTAGATGAAAATAACTTCAATTTTTTGGATTGTGAAAATAATTTTAGTTGCAAGTGTCAAATTTTAATAAATTTATTTGAAACCAACTTCGATTTTTTTGGATTTTGCCGAGTATTTTTGGTGTAGGATCTATATTTGAGTAAATTTAGATGAAAATAACTTCAATTTTTAGGATTGAGAAAAAAATTTTAGTTGGAAGTGTCAAATTTTAATAAATTTATTTGAAACCAACTTCGATTTTTTTTTATTTTGTCGAGTATTTTTGATGTAGGATGTATATTTGAGTAAATTTAGATGAAAGTAACGACCATTTTTTGGATTGTGAAAATAATTTTAGTTGGAAGTGTCAAATTTTAATAAATTTATTTGAAACCAACTTCGATTTTTTTGGATTTTGTCGAGTATTTTTGGTGTAGGATGTATATTTGAGTAAATTTAGATGAAAATAACTTCAATTTTTTGGATTGTGAAAAAAATTTTAGTTGGAAGTGTCAAATTTTAATAAATTGTTTGAAACCAACTTCGATTTTTTTTGATTTTGTCGAGTATTTTTGGTGTAGGATGTATATTTGAGTAAATTTAGATGAAAATAACTTCAATTTTTTGGATTGTGAAAATAATTTTAGTTGCAAGTGTCAAATTTTAATAAATTTATTTGAAACCAACTTCGATTTTTTTGGATTTTGCCGAGTATTTTTGGTGTAGGATCTATATTTGAGTAAATTTAGATGAAAATAACTTCAATTTTTTGGATTGTGAAAAAAATTTTAGTTGGAAGTGTCAAATTTTAATAAATTTTGTTTGAAACCAACTTCGATTTTTTTGGATTTTGCCGAGTATTTTTGGTGTAGGATCTATATTTGAGTAAATTTAAATGAAAATAACTTCAATTTTTTGGATTGTGAAAAAATTTTTAGTTGGAAGTGTCAAATTTTAATAAATTTTGTTTGAAACCAACTTCGATTTTTTTTTATTTTGTCGAGTATTTTTGTTGTAGGATGTATATTTGAGTAAGTTTAGATGAAAATAACGATCATTTTTTGGATTGTGAAAAAAATTATAGTTGGAAGTGTCAAATTTTAATAAATTTTGTTTGAAACCAACTTCGATTTTTTTGGATTTAGTCGAGTATTTTTGTTGTAGGATGTATATTTGAGTAAATTTAGATGAAAATAACGACCATTATTTGGATTGTGAAAAAAATTATAGTTGGAAGTGTCAAATTTTAATAAATTTATTTGAAACCAATTTCGATTTTTTTGGAGTTTGTCGAGTATTTTTGTTGCAGGATGTATATTTGAGTAAATTTAGATGAAAGTAACGACCATTTTTTGGATTGTGAAAATAATTTTAGTTGGAAGTGTCAAATTTTAATAAATTTATTTGAAACCAGCTTCGATTTTTTTGGATTGTGTTGAGTATTTTTGGTGTAGGGTGTATATTTGAGTAAATTTAGATGAAAATAACTTCAATTTTTTGGATTGTGAAAAAAATTTTAGTTGGAAGTGTCAAATTTTAATAAATTTTGTTTGAAACCAACTTCGATTTTTTTTTATTTTGTCGAGTATTTTTGGTGTAGGATGTATATTTGAGTAAATTTAGATGAAAATAACTTCAATTTTTTGGATTGTGAAAATAATTTTAGTTGCAAGTGTCAAATTTTAATAAATTTATTTGAAACCAACTTCGATTTTTTTGGATTTTGCCGAGTATTTTTGGTGTAGGATCTGTATTTGAGTAAATTTAGGTGAAAATAACTTCAATTTTTTGGATTGTGAAAAAAATTATAGTTGGAAGTGTCAAATTTTAATAAATTTTGTTTGAAACCAACTTCGATTTTTTTGGATTTTGTCGAGTATTTTTGGTGTAGGATGTATATTTGAGTAAATTTAGATGAAAATAACTTCAATTTTTAGGATGGTGAAAAAAATTTTAGTTGGTAGTGTCAAATTTTAATAAATTTATTTGAAACCAACTTCGATTTTTTTTGAATTTGTCGAGTATTTTTGTTGCAGGATGTATATTTGAGTAAATTTAGATGAAAGTAACGACCATTTTTTGGAATGTGAAGAAAATTGTAGTTGGAAGTGTCAAATTTTAATAAATTTATTTGAAATCAACTTCGATTTTTTTGGATTTTGTCGAGTATTTTTGGGGTAGGATGTATATTTGAGTAAATTTAGATGAAAATAACTTCAATTTTTAGGATTGGGAAAAAAATTTTAGTTGGAAGTGCCAAGTTTTAATAAATTTATTTGAAACCAACTTCGATTTTTTTTTATTTTGTCGAGTATTTTTGTTGTAGGATGTACATTTGAGTAAATTTATATGAAAATAACTTCAATTTTTAGGATTGTGAAAAAAATTTTAGTTGGAAGTGCCAAGTTTTAATGAATTTAGTTGGAACCAACTTCGATTTTTTTGGATTTTGTCGAGTATTTTTGTTGTAGGATGTATATTTGAGTAAATTTAGATGAAAATAACTTCAATTTTTTGGATTGTGAAAATAATTTTAGTTGCAAGTGTCAAATTTTAATAAATTTATTTGAAACCAACTTCGATTTTTTTGGATTTTGCCGAGTATTTTTGGTGTAGGATCTATATTTGAGTAAATTTAGATGAAAATAACTTCAATTTTTTGGATTGTGAAAAAAATTTTAGTTGGAAGTGTCAAATTTTAATAAATTTTGTTTGAAACCAACTTCGATTTTTTTGGATTTTGTCGAGTATTTTTGGTGTAGGATGTATATTTGAGTAAATTTAGATGAAAATAACTTCAATTTTTTGGATTGTGAAAATAATTTTAGTTGCAAGTGTCAAATTTTAATAAATTTATTTGAAACCAACTTCGATTTTTTTGGATTTTGCCGAGTATTTTTGGTGTAGGATCTATATTTGAGTAAATTTAAATGAAAATAACTTCAATTTTTTGGATTGTGAAAAAATTTTTAGTTGGAAGTGTCAAATTTTAATAAATTTTGTTTGAAACCAACTTCGATTTTTTTTTATTTTGTCGAGTATTTTTGTTGTAGGATGTATATTTGAGTAAGTTTAGATGAAAATAACTTCAATTTTTAGGATGGTGAAAAAAATTTTAGTTGGTAGTGTCAAATTTTAATAAATTTATTTGAAACCAACTTCGATTTTTTTTGAATTTGTCGAGTATTTTTGTTGCAGGATGTATATTTGAGTAAATTTAGATGAAAGTAACGACCATTTTTTGGAATGTGAAGAAAATTGTAGTTGGAAGTGTCAAATTTTAATAAATTTATTTGAAATCAACTTCGATTTTTTTGGATTTTGTCGAGTATTTTTGGTGTAGGATGTATATTTGAGTAAATTTAGATGAAAATAACTTCAATTTTTAGGATTGTGAAAAAAATTTTAGTTGGAAGTGCCAAGTTTTAATAAATTTATTTGAAACCAACTTCGATTTTTTTTTATTTTGTCGAGTATTTTTGTTGTAGGATGTACATTTGAGTAAATTTAGATGAAAATAACTTCAATTTTTAGGATTGTGAAAAAAATTTTAGTTGGAAGTGCCAAGTTTTAATGAATTTAGTTGGAACCAACTTCGATTTTTTTGGATTTTGTCGAGTATTTTTGTTGTAGGATGTACATTTGAGTAAATTTAGATGAAAATAACTTCAATTTTTTGGTTGTGAAAAAAAATTTTAGTTGGAAGTGCCAAGTTTTAATGAATTTAGTTGGAACCAACTTCGATTTTTTTGGAATTTGTCGAGTATTTTTGTTGCAGGATGTATATTTGAGTAAATTTAGATGAAAGTAACGACCATTTTTTGGATTGTGAAAAAAATTATAGTTGGAAGTGTCAAATTTTAATAAATTTATTTGAAACCAACTTCGATTTTTTTGGAATTTGTCGAGTATTTTTGTTGCAGGATGTATATTTGAGTAAATTTAGATGAAAGTAACGACCATTTTTTGGATTGTGAAAATAATTTTAGTTGGAAGTGTCAAATTTTAATAAATTTATTTGAAACCAACTTCGATTTTTTTGGATTTTGTCGAGTATTTTTGGTGTAGGATGTATATTTGAGTAAATTTAGATGAAAATAACTTCAATTTTTTGGATTGTGAAAAAAATTTTAGTTGGAAGTGTCAAATTTTAATAAATTTTGTTTGAAACCAACTTCGATTTTTTTTTATTTTGTCGAGTATTTTTGGTGTAGGATGTATATTTGAGTAAATTTAGATGAAAATAACTTCAATTTTTTGGATTGTGAAAATAATTTTAGTTGCAAGTGTCAAATTTTAATAAATTTATTTGAAACCAACTTCGATTTTTTTGGATTTTGCCGAGTATTTTTGGTGTAGGATCTATATTTGAGTAAATTTAGATGAAAATAACTTCAATTTTTTGGATTGTGAAAAAAATTTTAGTTGGAAGTGTCAAATTTTAATAAATTTTGTTTGAAACCAACTTCGATTTTTTTGGATTTTGTCGAGAATTTTTGGTGTAGAATGTATATTTGAGTAAATTTAGATGAAAATAACTTCAATTTTTTGGATTGTGAAAATAATTTTAGTTGCAAGTGTCAAATTTTAATAAATTTATTTGAAACCAACTTCGATTTTTTTGGATTTTGCCGAGTATTTTTGGTGTAGGATCTATATTTGAGTAAATTTAAATGAAAATAACTTCAATTTTTAGGATTGTGAAAAAAATTTTAGTTGGAAGTGCCAAGTTTTAATGAATTTAGTTGGAACCAACTTCGATTTTTTTGGATTTTGTCGAGTATTTTTGTTGTAGGATGTACATTTGAGTAAATTTAGATGAAAATAACTTCAATTTTTTGGTTGTGAAAAAAAATTTTAGTTGGAAGTGCCAAGTTTTAATGAATTTAGTTGGAACCAACTTCGATTTTTTTGGAATTTGTCGAGTATTTTTGTTGCAGGATGTATATTTGAGTAAATTTAGATGAAAGTAACGACCATTTTTTGGATTGTGAAAAAAATTATAGTTGGAAGTGTCAAATTTTAATAAATTTATTTGAAACCAACTTCGATTTTTTTGGAATTTGTCGAGTATTTTTGTTGCAGGATGTATATTTGAGTAAATTTAGATGAAAGTAACGACCATTTTTTGGATTGTGAAAATAATTTTAGTTGGAAGTGTCAAATTTTAATAAATTTATTTGAAACCAACTTCGATTTTTTTGGATTTTGTCGAGTATTTTTGGTGTAGGATGTATATTTGAGTAAATTTAGATGAAAATAACTTCAATTTTTTGGATTGTGAAAAAAATTTTAGTTGGAAGTGTCAAATTTTAATAAATTTTGTTTGAAACCAACTTCGATTTTTTTTTATTTTGTCGAGTATTTTTGGTGTAGGATGTATATTTGAGTAAATTTAGATGAAAATAACTTCAATTTTTTGGATTGTGAAAATAATTTTAGTTGCAAGTGTCAAATTTTAATAAATTTATTTGAAACCAACTTCGATTTTTTTGGATTTTGCCGAGTATTTTTGGTGTAGGATCTATATTTGAGTAAATTTAGATGAAAATAACTTCAATTTTTTGGATTGTGAAAAAAATTTTAGTTGGAAGTGTCAAATTTTAATAAATTTTGTTTGAAACCAACTTCGATTTTTTTGGATTTTGTCGAGAATTTTTGGTGTAGAATGTATATTTGAGTAAATTTAGATGAAAATAACTTCAATTTTTTGGATTGTGAAAATAATTTTAGTTGCAAGTGTCAAATTTTAATAAATTTATTTGAAACCAACTTCGATTTTTTTGGATTTTGCCGAGTATTTTTGGTGTAGGATCTATATTTGAGTAAATTTAAATGAAAATAACTTCAATTTTTTGGATTGTGAAAAAATTTTTAGTTGGAAGTGTCAAATTTTAATAAATTTTGTTTGAAACCAACTTCGATTTTTTTTTATTTTGTCGAGTATTTTTGTTGTAGGATGTATATTTGAGTAAGTTTAGATGAAAATAACGATCATTTTTTGGATTGTGAAAAAAATTATAGTTGGAAGTGTCAAATTTTAATAAATTTTGTTTGAAACCAACTTCGATTTTTTTGGATTTAGTCGAGTATTTTTGTTGTAGGATGTATATTTGAGTAAATTTAGATGAAAATAACGACCATTATTTGGATTGTGAAAAAAATTATAGTTGGAAGTGTCAAATTTTAATAAATTTATTTGAAACCAATTTCGATTTTTTTGGAATTTGTCGAGTATTTTTGTTGCAGGATGTATATTTGAGTAAATTTAGATGAAAGTAACGACCATTTTTTGGATTGTGAAAATAATTTTAGTTGGAAGTGTCAAATTTTAATAAATTTATTTGAAACCAACTTCGATTTTTTTGGATTTTGTCGAGTATTTTTGGTGTAGGATGTATATTTGAGTAAATTTAGATGAAAATAACTTCAATTTTTTGGATTGTGAAAAAAATTTTAGTTGGAAGTGTCAAATTTTAATAAATTTTGTTTGAAACCAACTTCGATTTTTTTGGATTTTGTCGAGTATTTTTGGTGTAGGATGTATATTTGAGTAAATTTAGATGAAAATAACTTCAATTTTTTGGATTGTGAAAATAATTTTAGTTGCAAGTGTCAAATTTAAATAAATTTATTTGAAACCAACTTCGATTTTTTTTTATTTTGTCGAGTATTTTTGGTGTAGGATGTATATTTGAGTAAATTTAGATGAAAATAACTTCAATTTTATGGATTGTGAAAAAAAATTTTAGTTGGAAGTGCCAAGTTTTAATAAATTTATTTGAAACCAACTTCGATTTTTTTGGATTTTGTCCAGTATTTTTGGTGTAGGATGTATATTTGAGTAAATTTAGATGAAAATAACTTCAATTTTTAGGATGGTGAAAAAAATTTTAGTTGCAAGTGTCAAATTTTAATAAATTTATTTGAAACCAACTTCGATTTTTTTGGATTTTGTCCAGTATTTTTGGTGTAGGATGTATATTTGAGTAAATTTAGATGAAAATAACTTCAATTTTTAGGATTGTGAAAAAAATTTTAGTTGGAAGTGTCAAATTTTAATAAATTTATTTGAAACCAACTTCGATTTTTTTGGATTTTGTCGAGTATTTTTGTTGTAGGATGTATATTTGAGTAAATTTAGATGAAAATAACGACCATTTTTTGGATTGTGAAAAAATTGTAGTTGGAAGTGTCAAATTTTAATAAATTTATTTGAAACCAGCTTCGATTTTTTTGGATTGTGTTGAGTATTTTTGGTGTAGGGTGTATATTTGAGTAAATTTAGATGAAAATAACTTCAATTTTTTGGATTGTGAAAATAATTTTAGTTGGAAGTGTCAAATTTTAATAAATTTATTTGGAACCAACTTCGATTTTTTTGGATTTTGTCGAGTATTTTTGGTGTAGGATGTATATTTGAGTAAATTTAGATGCAAATAACTTCAATTTTTTGGATTGTGAAAAAAATTTTAGTTGGAAGTGTCAAATTTTAATAAATTTTGTTTGAAACCAACTTCGATTTTTTTGGATTTTGTCGAGTATTTTTGGTGTAGGATGTATATTTGAGTAAATTTAGATGAAAATAACTTCAATTTTTTGGATTGTGAAAATAATTTTAGTTGCAAGTGTCAAATTTTAATAAATTTATTTGAAACCAACTTCGATTTTTTTGGATTTTGCCGAGTATTTTTGGTGTAGGATCTATATTTGAGTAAATTTAGATGAAAATAACTTCAATTTTTAGGATTGAGAAAAAAATTTTAGTTGGAAGTGTCAAATTTTAATAAATTTATTTCAAACCAACTTCGATTTTTTTTTATTTTGTCGAGTATTTTTGATGTAGGATCTATATTTGAGTAAATTTAGATGAAAATAACTTCAATTTTTTGGATTGTGAAAAAATTTTTAGTTGGAAGTGTCAAATTTTAATAAATTTTGTTTGAAACCAACTTCGATTTTTTTTTATTTTGTCGAGTATTTTTGTTGTAGGATGTATATTTGAGTAAATTTAGATGAAAATAACGACCATTTTTTGGATTGTGAAAAAAATTATAGTTGGAAGTGTCAAATTTTAATAAATTTATTTGAAACCAACTTCGATTTTTTTGGAATTTGTCGAGTATTTTTGTTGCAGGATGTATATTTGAGTAAATTTAGATGAAAGTAACGACCATTTTTTGGATTGTGAAAAAATTGTAGTTGGAAGTGTCAAATTTTAATAAATTTATTTGAAACCAGCTTCGATTTTTTTGGATTGTGTTGAGTATTTTTGGTGTAGGGTGTATATTTGAGTAAATTTAGATGAAAATAACTTCAATTTTTTGGATTGTGAAAATAATTTTAGTTGGAAGTGTCAAATTTTAATAAATTTATTTGGAACCAACTTCGATTTTTTTGGATTTTGTCGAGTATTTTTGGTGTAGGATGTATATTTGAGTAAATTTAGATGCAAATAACTTCAATTTTTTGGATTGTGAAAAAAATTTTAGTTGGAAGTGTCAAATTTTAATAAATTTTGTTTGAAACCAACTTCGATTTTTTTGGATTTTGTCGAGTATTTTTGGTGTAGGATGTATATTTGAGTAAATTTAGATGAAAATAACTTCAATTTTTTGGATTGTGAAAATAATTTTAGTTGCAAGTGTCAAATTTTAATAAATTTATTTGAAACCAACTTCGATTTTTTTGGATTTTGCCGAGTATTTTTGGTGTAGGATCTATATTTGAGTAAATTTAGATGAAAATAACTTCAATTTTTAGGATTGAGAAAAAAATTTTAGTTGGAAGTGTCAAATTTTAATAAATTTATTTCAAACCAACTTCGATTTTTTTTTATTTTGTCGAGTATTTTTGATGTAGGATCTATATTTGAGTAAATTTAGATGAAAATAACTTCAATTTTTTGGATTGTGAAAAAATTTTTAGTTGGAAGTGTCAAATTTTAATAAATTTTGTTTGAAACCAACTTCGATTTTTTTTTATTTTGTCGAGTATTTTTGTTGTAGGATGTATATTTGAGTAAATTTAGATGAAAATAACGACCATTTTTTGGATTGTGAAAAAAATTATAGTTGGAAGTGTCAAATTTTAATAAATTTATTTGAAACCAACTTCGATTTTTTTGGAATTTGTCGAGTATTTTTGTTGCAGGATGTATATTTGAGTAAATTTAGATGAAAGTAACGACCATTTTTTGGATTGTGAAAATAATTTTAGTTGGAAGTGTCAAATTTTAATAAATTTATTTGAAACCAACTTCGATTTTTTTGGATTTTGTCGAGTATTTTTGGTGTAGGATGTATATTTGAGTAAATTTAGATGAAAATAACTTCAATTTTTTGGATTGTGAAAAAAATTTTAGTTGGAAGTGTCAAATTTTAATAAATTTTGTTTGAAACCAACTTCGATTTTTTTTTATTTTGTCGAGTATTTTTGGTGTAGGATGTATATTTGAGTAAATTTAGATGAAAATAACTTCAATTTTTTGGATTGTGAAAATAATTTTAGTTGCAAGTGTCAAATTTTAATAAATTTATTTGAAACCAACTTCGATTTTTTTGGATTTTGCCGAGTATTTTTGGTGTAGGATCTATATTTGAGTAAATTTAGATGAAAATAACTTCAATTTTTTGGATTGTGAAAAAAATTTTAGTTGGAAGTGTCAAATTTTAATAAATTTTGTTTGAAACCAACTTCGATTTTTTTGGATTTTGTCGAGTATTTTTGGTGTAGGATGTATATTTGAGTAAATTTAGATGAAAATAACTTCAATTTTTTGGATTGTGAAAAAAATTTTAGTTGGAAGTGTCAAATTTTAATAAATTTTGTTTGAAACCAACTTCGATTTTTTTGGATTTTGTCGAGTATTTTTGGTGTAGGATGTATATTTGAGTAAATTTAGATGAAAATAACTTCAATTTTTTGGATTGTGAAAATAATTTTAGTTGCAAGTGTCAAATTTTAATAAATTTATTTGAAACCAACTTCGATTTTTTTGGATTTTGCCGAGTATTTTTGGTGTAGGATCTATATTTGAGTAAATTTAAATGAAAATAACTTCAATTTTTTGGATTGTGAAAAAATTTTTAGTTGGAAGTGTCAAATTTTAATAAATTTTGTTTGAAACCAACTTCGATTTTTTTTTATTTTGTCGAGTATTTTTGTTGTAGGATGTATATTTGAGTAAGTTTAGATGAAAATAACGATCATTTTTTGGATTGTGAAAAAAATTATAGTTGGAAGTGTCAAATTTTAATAAATTTATTTGAAACCAATTTCGATTTTTTTGGAATTTGTCGAGTATTTTTGTTGCAGGATGTATATTTGAGTAAATTTAGATGAAAGTAACGACCATTTTTTGGATTGTGAAAATAATTTTAGTTGGAAGTGTCAAATTTTAATAAATTTATTTGAAACCAACTTCGATTTTTTTGGATTTTGTCGAGTATTTTTGGTGTAGGATGTATATTTGAGTAAATTTAGATGAAAATAACTTCAATTTTTTGGATTGTGAAAAAAATTTTAGTTGGAAGTGTCAAATTTTAATAAATTTTGTTTGAAACCAACTTCGATTTTTTTGGATTTTGTCGAGTATTTTTGGTGTAGGATGTATATTTGAGTAAATTTAGATGAAAATAACTTCAATTTTTTGGATTGTGAAAATAATTTTAGTTGCAAGTGTCAAATTTAAATAAATTTATTTGAAACCAACTTCGATTTTTTTTTATTTTGTCGAGTATTTTTGGTGTAGGATGTATATTTGAGTAAATTTAGATGAAAATAACTTCAATTTTATGGATTGTGAAAAAAAATTTAAGTTGGAAGTGCCAAGTTTTAATAAATTTATTTGAAACCAACTTCGATTTTTTTGGATTTTGTCCAGTATTTTTGGTGTAGGATGTATATTTGAGTAAATTTAGATGAAAATAACTTCAATTTTTAGGATTGTGAAAAAAATTTTAGTTGGAAGTGTCAAATTTTAATAAATTTATTTGAAACCAACTTCGATTTTTTTGGATTTTGTCGAGTATTTTTGTTGTAGGATGTATATTTGAGTAAATTTAGATGAAAATAACGACCATTTTTTGGATTGTGAAAAAATTGTAGTTGGAAGTGTCAAATTTTCATAAATTTATTTGAAACCAGCTTCGATTTTTTTGGATTGTGTTGAGTATTTTTGGTGTAGGGTGTATATTTGAGTAAATTTAGATGAAAATAACTTCAATTTTTTGGATTGTGAAAATAATTTTAGTTGGAAGTGTCAAATTTTAATAAATTTATTTGGAACCAACTTCGATTTTTTTGGATTTTGTCGAGTATTTTTGGTGTAGGGTGTATATTTGAGTAAATTTAGATGAAAATAACTTCAATTTTTTGGATTGTGAAAATAATTTTAGTTGGAAGTGTCAAATTTTAATAAATTTATTTGGAACCAACTTCGATTTTTTTGGATTTTGTCGAGTATTTTTGGTGTAGGATGTATATTTGAGTAAATTTAGATGCAAATAACTTCAATTTTTTGGATTGTGAAAAAAATTTTAGTTGGAAGTGTCAAATTTTAATAAATTTTGTGTGAAACCAACTTCGATTTTTTTGGATTTTGTCGAGTATTTTTGGTGTAGGATGTATATTTGAGTAAATTTAGATGAAAATAACTTCAATTTTTTGGATTGTGAAAATAATTTTAGTTGCAAGTGTCAAATTTTAATAAATTTATTTGAAACCAACTTCGATTTTTTTGGATTTTGCCGAGTATTTTTGGTGTAGGATCTATATTTGAGTAAATTTAGATGAAAATAACTTCAATTTTTAGGATTGAGAAAAAAATTTTAGTTGGAAGTGTCAAATTTTAATAAATTTATTTCAAACCAACTTCGATTTTTTTTTATTTTGTCGAGTATTTATGATGTAGGATCTATATTTGAGTAAATTTAGATGAAAATAACTTCAATTTTTTGGATTGTGAAAAAATTTTTAGTTGGAAGTGTCAAATTTTAATAAATTTTGTTTGAAACCAACTTCGATTTTTTTTGATTTTGTCGAGTATTTTTGTTGTAGGATGTATATTTGAGTAAATTTAGATGAAAATAACGACCATTTTTTGGATTGTGAAAAAAATTATAGTTGGAAGTGTCAAATTTTAATAAATTTATTTGAAACCAACTTCGATTTTTTTGGAATTTGTCGAGTATTTTTGTTGCAGGATGTATATTTGAGTAAATTTAGATGAAAGTAACGACCATTTTTTGGATTGTGAAAATAATTTTAGTTGGAAGTGTCAAATTTTAATAAATTTATTTGAAACCAACTTCGATTTTTTTGGATTTTGTCGAGTATTTTTGGTGTAGGATGTATATTTGAGTAAATTTAGATGAAAATAACTTCAATTTTTTGGATTGTGAAAAAAATTTTAGTTGGAAGTGTCAAATTTTAATAAATTTTGTTTGAAACCAACTTCGATTTTTTTTGATTTTGTCGAGTATTTTTGGTGTAGGATGTATATTTGAGTAAATTTAGATGAAAATAACTTCAATTTTTTGGATTGTGAAAATAATTTTAGATGCAAGTGTCAAATTTTAATAAATTTATTTGAAACCAACTTCGATTTTTTTGGATTTTGCCGAGTATTTTTGGTGTAGGATCTATATTTGAGTAAATTTAGATGAAAATAACTTCAATTTTTTGGATTGTGAAAAAAATTTTAGTTGGAAGTGTCAAATTTTAATAAATTTTGTTTGAAACCAATTTCGATTTTTTTGGATTTTGTCGAGTATTTTTGGTGTAGGATGTATATTTGAGTAAATTTAGATGAAAATAACTTCAATTTTTTGGATTGTGAAAATAATTTTAGTTGCAAGTGTCAAATTTTAATAAATTTATTTGAAACCAACTTCGATTTTTTTGGATTTTGCCGAGTATTTTTGGTGTAGGATCTATATTTGAGTAAATTTAAATGAAAATAACTTCAATTTTTTGGATTGTGAAAAAATTTTTAGTTGGAAGTGTCAAATTTTAATAAATTTTGTTTGAAACCAACTTCGATTTTTTTTTATTTTGTCGAGTATTTTTGTTGTAGGATGTATATTTGAGTAAGTTTAGATGAAAATAACGATCATTTTTTGGATTGTGAAAAAAATTATAGTTGGAAGTGTCAAATTTTAATAAATTTTGTTTGAAACCAACTTCGATTTTTTTGGATTTAGTCGAGTATTTTTGTTGTAGGATGTATATTTGAGTAAATTTAGATGAAAATAACGACCATTATTTGGATTGTGAAAAAAATTATAGTTGGAAGTGTCAAATTTTAATAAATTTATTTGAAACCAATTTCGATTTTTTTGGAATTTGTCGAGTATTTTTGTTGCAGGATGTATATTTGAGTAAATTTAGATGAAAGTAACGACCATTTTTTGGATTGTGAAAATAATTTTAGTTGGAAGTGTCAAATTTTAATAAATTTATTTGAAACCAACTTCGATTTTTTTGGATTTTGTCGAGTATTTTTGGTGTAGGATGTATATTTGAGTAAATTTAGATGAAAATAACTTCAATTTTTTGGATTGTGAAAATAATTTTAGTTGCAAGTGTCAAATTTTAATAAATTTATTTGAAACCAATTTCGATTTTTTTGGATTTTGCCGAGTATTTTTGGTGTAGGATCTATATTTGAGTAAATTTAGATGAAAATAACTTCAATTTTTAGGATTGAGAAAAAAATTTAAGTTGGAAGTGTCAAATTTTAATAAATTTATTTGAAACCAACTTCGATTTTTTTGGATTTTGCCGAGTATTTTTGGTGTAGGATCTATATTTGAGTAAATTTAGATGAAAATAACTTCAATTTTTTGGATTGTGAAAAAAATTTTAATTGGAAGTGTCAAATTTTAATAAATTTTGTTTGAAACCAACTTCGATTTTTTTGGATTTTGTCGAGTATTTTTGGTGTAGGGTGTATATTTGAGTAAATTTAGATGAAAATAACTTCAATTTTTTGGATTGTGAAAATAATTTTAGTTGCAAGTGTCAAATTTTAATAAATTTATTTGAAACCAACTTCGATTTTTTTGGATTTTGCCGAGTATTTTTGGTGTAGGATCTATATTTGAGTAAATTTAAATGAAAATAACTTCAATTTTTAGGATTGAGAAAAAAATTTTAGTTGGAAGTGTCAAATTTTAATAAATTTATTTGAAACCAACTTCGATTTTTTTTTATTTTGTCGAGTATTTTTGTTGTAGGATCTATATTTGAGTAAATTTAGATGAAAATAACTTCAATTTTTTGGATTGTGAAAAAATTTTTAGTTGGAAGTGTCAAATTTTAATAAATTTTGTTTGAAACCAACTTCGATTTTTTTTATTTTGTCGAGTATTTTTGTTGTAGGATGTATATTTGAGTAAATTTAGATGAAAATAACGATCATTTTTTGGATTGTGAAAAAAATTATAGTTGGAAGTGTCAAATTTTAATAAATTTTGTTTGAAACCAACTTCGATTTTTTTGGATTTTGTCGAGTATTTTTGTTGTAGGATATATATTTGAGTAAATTTAGATGAAAGTAACGACCATTTTTTGGATTGTGAAAATAATTTTAGTTGGAAGTGTCAAATTTTAATAAATTTATTTGAAACCAACTTCGATTTTTTTGGATTTTGTCGAGTATTTTTGGTGTAGGATGTATATTTGAGTAAATTTAGATGAAAATAACTTCAATTTTTTGGATTGTGAAAAAAATTTTAGTTGGAAGTGTCAAATTTTAATAAATTTTGTTTGAAACCAACTTCGATTTTTTTGGATTTTGTCGAGTATTTTTGGTGTAGGATGTATATTTGAGTAAATTTAGATGAAAATAACTTCAATTTTTTGGATTGTGAAAATAATTTTAGTTGCAAGTGACAAATTTTAATAAATTTATTTGAAACCAACTTCGATTTTTTTTTATTTTGTGGAGTATTTTTGGTGTAGGATGTATATTTGAGTAAATTTAGATGAAAATAACTTCAATTTTATGGATTGTGAAAAAAAATTTTAGTTGGAAGTGCCAAGTTTTAATAAAGTTATTTGAAACCATCTTCGATTTTTTTGGATTTTGTCGAGTATTTTTGGTGTAGGATGAATATTTGAGTAAATTTAGATGAAAATAACTTCAATTTTTAGGATTGTGAAAAAAATTTTAGTTGGAAGTGTCAAATTTTAATCAATTTATTGGAAATCAACTTCGATTTTTTTGGATATTGTTGAGTATTTTTGTTGTAGGATCTATATTTGAGTAAATTTAGATGAAAATAACTTCAATTTTTTGGATTGTGAAAAAATTTTTAGTTGGAAGTGTCAAATTTTAATAAATTTTGTTTGAAACCAACTTCGATTTTTTTTTATTTTGTCGAGTATTTTTGTTGTAGGATGTATATTTGAGTAAATTTAGATGAAAATAACGACCATTTTTTGGATTGTGAAAAAAATTATAGTTGGAAGTGTCAAATTTTAATAAATTTTGTTTGAAACCAACTTCGATTTTTTTGGATTTTGTCGAGTATTTTTGTTGTAGGATGTATATTTGAGTAAATTTAGATGAAAATAACGACCATTTTTTGGATTGTGAAGAAAATTTTAGTTGGAAGTGTCAAATTTTAATAAATTTATTTGAAACCAACTTCGATTTTTTTTTATTTTGTCGAGTATTTTTGTTGTAGGATCTATATTTGAGTAAATTTAGATGAAAATAACTTCAATTTTTAGGATTGAGAAAAAAATTTTAGTTGGAAGTGTCAAATTTTAATAAATTTATTTGAAACCAACCTCGATTTTTTTTTATTTTGTCGAGTATTTTTGTTGTAGGATCTATATCTGAGTAAATTTAGATGAAAATAACTTCAATTTTTTGGATTGTGAAAAAATTTTTAGTTGGAAGTGTCAAATTTTAATAAATTTTGTTTGAAACCAACTTCGATTTATTTGGATTTTGCCGAGTATTTTTGTTGCAGGATGTATATTTGAGTAAATTTAGATGAAAGTAACGACCATTTTTTGGATTGTGACGAAAATTTTAGTTGGAAGTGTCAAATTTTAATAAATTTATTTGAAATCAACTTCGATTTTTTTGGATTTTGTCGAGTATTTTTGGTGTAGGATGTATATTTGAGTAAATTTAGACGAAAATAACTTCAATTTTTTGGATTGTGAAAAAAAATTTTAGTTGGAAGTGCCAAGTTTTAATAAATTTATTTGAAATCAACTTCGATTTTTTTGGTTTTTGGTGAGTATTTTTGTTGTAGGATCTATATTTGAGTAAATTTAGATGAAAATAACTTCAATTTTTTGGATTGTGAAAAAATTTTTAGTTGGAAGTGTCAAATTTTAATAAATTTTGTTTGAAACCAACTTCGATTTTTTTTGATTTTGTCGAGTATTTTTGTTGTAGGATGTATATTTGAGTAAATTTAGATGAAAATAACGACCATTTTTTGGATTGTGAAAAAAATTATAGTTGGAAGTGTCAAATTTTAATAAATTTTGTTTGAAACCAACTTCGGTTTTTTTGGATTTTGTCGAGTATTTTTGTTGTAGGATGTATATTTGAGTAAATTTAGATGAAAATAACGACCATTTTTTGGATTGTGAAGAAAATTTTAGTTGGAAGTGTCAAATTTTAATAAATTTATTTGAAACCAACTTCGATTTTTTTTTATTTTGTCGAGTATTTTTGTTGTAGGATCTATATTTGAGTAAATTTAGATGAAAATAACTTCAATTTTTAGGATTGAGAAAAAAATTTTAGTTGGAAGTGTTACGTCCTGAAGGGACAGCCTGTAAATCACCCCGAGCGGCTGGAGTGACTTACCGGGTTCTTGCTCTGTCAAAGGGCTAAGGCCCACCTTGACTATACTTACCGGGGGTAGAAAGGAAGAAAGGGGTTGAAATAATAAAGTAGGAAGGATATAAGGGAAAACGAGAAATAAATATATTGTTACAAGATTAGCTTATCCTACCTCGAGACAGCGCTTCGTCTCGGCTGTCGCTCGCTGTGTCGCGCGGCACGCTTGCCGTCTCGCGTTTCGGACGCTCGCCGTGTCTTTGACCCAAGGGTAGGTCGTGGTCGCTCGTTCGTCGCTCGGGTGTCGGCGGCCTGATGCCCGTCGTACCGCACTGACTCTATCCGTCGTATCTCGTCGCGGTCCTACGTCGGTCACGATTTACACTCGAGGGCACTCCCGGCTAGGCCGTTTCCTGTATGTCGGATGGAGTTACCCTTTTCGCGAATTACTATCGGCCGATCGCGCTTCGCGGAATCTACGCGGAGACGTGGTTACGGTATCTAGACGGTCCTCTGATCCGTCGCGACTCCCTAGCTCGAGCTCTCGAATACGAATCCCATTTTTCGGCTCTCGATCGCGGGCCGAACCTCGCACGGTCCCCGTGAATGGGGAGAACTGCCCCGTCGGCAGCTGCCGATTGCCACACGAATTCCCCGATTATTTCCCAATAATCGCGGCCCGGGCCGAGCGCGGTCGTTGTCCTCCTCGCTGCCTTCGCGGGCTCAGCACCGCGCGATTGCTACACGCGGGGCGATTCCGCTGAATCGCCTTTGCGAAATAAAAGCGACGCGTGGACAGCAAGCACGGGATGGACCTGAAGGGCCCATGTAACACCTCCCCACTTAGACACGAAACGGTCTCGTGAGTCCGTTTCGTCGTTACCCGTGTGATGCTGTCCGCGCGTACACTTTCGTCCGACGACTTAAAATTACGAATCTCGCAATTAAATCTAGGGGGTCGCAAGGGGAATGACAATAAATGAACCGTAATTAAGCGGGGAAAAATAAAAGAGGTCGTATATTGTTACAAGATAATATGTAGATTTAAAGGAATTATACTGTTAATAAAAGGAGAAAACGGGGAACTCCCGGTGCGCCTCTGCTGTTCTGCTGCGAATATAATAGAACGGACGCGATTACAAATCTGTCGGTTGATACCGAAAGTAGTTAAAATGTATGTAATTACCCGAGGCGAGGGGTGGTGTCCCCTTACTCCGCCCCAGCGGGAAGGATTTCGGCCGTCCACGGGCGTCGCCTCGGTTGCCAGGGTTCTGGCGCTTCCAGGATCTGCAGGGCCGGGAGGTGCCTGGGGTTGGCCTCCAAGATCGCCCTCATGCACCCGGTACAGTCCCCGGGTGTTGCCCATGACAGATGACGCCTTCGGCACCATGCACACTTGGTTAGGGCCACCGCCCTGGTTTCCTCTGCGAGCCAGTGCACTGGGCTACGGTCGTATTCGCTGACCACCCCGGCTGGCCCAGTCCACCAGCACGCGCCACAAATTGTTTCCTTCCTTCTGGTCTGATGGGTCCAGACCTGTCCCTCTTCTCCGGTGCAACTCCTCGGGGGTCTCACACAGAGGCGCCTCTCGAAGGGCGCGAGGAGGTGTCGGGGAAGAATCACCTCCGCCAAAGAAGAGCTCTTGTGCTTAGTGTCGTCAAACCGTGGGGTGTACATTTTGCGGATTTAAATAATTGTTTAATTCGAACGTAAAATTCTGTAACGACTGTGCCTCGCCTTGCTTAATTGATATCTTATATGCTACTATCCCTACTACCTAATTATCGCAGCAGAGCGCATCGCGGGGGTCGGTTCTACAGGTTATCGCGTGGGGTATTTTGCTGCCATCAGCGGAACCACGCCTTAGAATATTTCGAAGCATGGCTCGGTACCCTTGAAACCTCTTGCTTTGTCTACCTGAGTTTTGTCACTTGTCCTCGTGGCCGGTATAACGGGTAGGTCGGGAGGAAAGGATGTAATGGCCAGAGGACGGGGTCTTGAAATTATTTGCGGGGGGGAACGGTGTGGTACCATTTCTATTTCCACTTTTGCCTCTTTCCTTGGGGACTGGCGGTGTTGGGTACAGCGTGCCTTCAAACAACGGTATCCCATCCAGACAATAAGGAGGCTGATGAAGATTCCTCCCAGTCCGGGCAGTCCATAGGTAACATAGGTTGATAGGTTTTTGGTTCGATGATGGGTGGCCAGCTCCCTTGCCTGTCTTTCGATGTCCTCCAGGGCGATTGCGTTTGCTTTCGCATGGGCCTCATGAAGGGTCCCCTGGGGTTCCTTTTCTTGATGGTCGGCCAAGATTTTCACGTGATGTTCCGTGAGTGTTGGCAGGAACTCCGAGATGTTTATGTCGATAGATGGCTTGTAGATGGTTGTCAATGCCTCGGTGTCGACTCCGGATGCCCAGATCTGATCGGTCCCGATTTTAGCCTGACAATCTCTCTTCAGTTGTAATATTCCTGCACCCTGTAGCATTTCATATCCGGCCGCGTGCTTGTTGCATTGGATCTGCAGGGCCTGAGTGTCTTTAATGGAATATAACCAGGTGTTGGGTGCGACCATTTTCTTGAGGAAGGTTCGGCTTCCGGGAAGGGCCTTGATGTTGCAACTGGACCACTTGATGTTCTGTGGTTTTAACAACGCATCCGTTTCGCAGCTTGGTGCTTTCTCCAAGTCCTGGAGTGGCACGCTGAGCTCGCACATGTACATCCGAGGGTGTTTCCTGCATCCTGAGATGTAGTTCTCGTTGGGCATGAAGTATTGGGAGTTGGTTTGACTGATCGCTAAATATTGTGTTCTTGGTACCATGAATATAGGGGTAGACACGTTGGTTGATATAGACTGGAAAGATGGGCACGGTTGTAGGTAGTAAAGGTCGAAGGGAATTTGGTCTAGCAAAGGGATGTCGAGTGACAAGATGATTCGACCCTGTATGTAAGCTACGTTCAATTTGGTCACCCCTTGTAGCTGTTCGGAATTTAATTCTTCCGGGGTCAGCGGGAATTCGTACGGCGTGGTTTCGCGAATTCGTTCGCAAGTTTGCGCAAGCTGACTGGGGGACAATACGGCCGGATGTACAATACCGAGTTTCGCGAACGTGAGCGCGTCCGTAATTACAATGAGCGCGGTTACATATTCGTCCGCGTGCCTGGTCATCATACATATACGTCCGCGTCGAAAAAGCTAATTCTAATTCTACACTCGATTCCACATTGGAGCATCTCGACGCCCCTACCGATTTGCGACCGATCTGCGCAGCTCCCACTACTACCCACGGTTTGAACCGCATGCGATTGGTCGTGGTAATTTCCAAGGAATAATTGGTACATCCCAAACGCGGGACCTGACCGTTGTCAACGTAAACAGTCCCGCACGAAGAGTGAACAGAGAGAGTAGAGAAGGCCGTGCGACGGAGAAAAACATAGGCGGTTAAGTGGGGAGGCGGCGTAGCAACGTCGCCTGAGGGTCGTGCCTGCGCGAAATCTTGATGCTCTACTGTGGAATCAAGTGTACTTTTGTTTCGCGTTCGTCTAATTGTAGTGTCCCCGCCGCTATTTCCTTAATTCTATCGCCCACCTTTTGCACGGCACCCGTTACAGATCTTAGTGTGTCGTGTATAACCTGGAATTCGGATTTTATAATGTGAGTTTGGTTTCCTAACAATTCGGCTAAACGATTTTGATCTTTGTACAGTTTATCTATTTCCTTATTATAATATTGGGCGTCGTCGCTGTCCAAGGTTCCAAAAAGGGCCTTACTCAGCGATCCGATGAATCCCAGCGGTACCGATCGCTTGGTACGGCGTAGCGGTGTCTTTCCGAGTATGCTGAGTAGCAGTTCCTCGTAACGTTCGCCGTCGCGGAGTTTTCGTTGTAAGGCCTCATTAAGGGCGTCGGCTGGGCAAGGCATCCAGCTATGTGTTTTACATATTGTTCTCATCCGGTCAATCTGGGGTTGAGTCTGAGGTCTCGAAGCTAGTACTTCCGCGACTCCTATGCCCGTGACCAGCCTCCATTGGGTATGGAAGACTCGGAGGGGTCGGATCCTTTCGTAGTACAAGCCCGGGTTGTGAGTCAACTGCGATATCTGGTAGTCTCCGTCGATGATGTTACTATTAACGATCGTCCACAGTGACGCCAACAAAAGCAGCCCACGTCCGTCCATGGTGGCCGTAGTACGAGGGTTTCCCGAAAATGTCTTTCGCGGTAAAGTCTACTGTTATATGTAAATGTTAACTGCAATTACAAAAACAAGTGAGATAAAGGGAGGGGGTGGGGTTCTAGGGAGGAGGAATTCTATTGTTTTAAGTAATTGTTTACGAAAAACAAGTGAGATGAAGGAGAAAAGAAGGGGAAATGTCCGATTTACGGAGTGTAGGACCTGGATTATGGGGATCGGCTATTTGAGCTCTCCCGCCGGTCCGTTGTAAGCTTAAACCACATTGTGCATTGTGCACCTACGCTGCATTGGCGTCAAGGTGGTTCTTCTTTAACATAAGCATGTTTTAGTTTATCGAAATGCTTTATGATCTGTTGGCCCTTATCCGAAATTAATATGGCATTGTTTTGTTCGGTGATTGCTTTTATCTTGTAAGGACCGATGTAATGCGGGTCGAATTTATGCAGCCGTGGCTCTTTTTGAACGTAAACGAGGTCATTTGGCGCGAATGTGACCTGATTACTTTTGCGGTCGTAAATATTTTTCGAACGCGATTTACTAGTATCCAAATTTGATCGTGTAGTCGTTCGGATTTCGTCTAGGCGCTCCACTAGGTTCTGTACGTATCCCGGGTATGTTAGTAATTCTTCGCGGGACATAGGCGTAAACGGATCTCGAGCTAATTGTCCGAAAACTACTTCGTATGGGGTGAACTTCGTTGCTTCGTGCACCGAGGTATTGTATGAGTACATTGCGAACGGGAGGAGCAAGTCCCAGTCTTCGTATCTCTCCAGATAATGTTTTAAGTATTCTGTGAGGACTATGTGACTTCTTTCGAGGGAACCGTTGGTCTGCGGTCTATATCCCGATGTGGTTACGTGTTTAATTTTGAAAGTCTGGGCTATTCCCTGTATTATATTATTAATGAAGCTTGTCCCGCGATCCGTTAGTATTGCGCGCGGCGCGCCGAAGATCGCGATAAAGTAACGCGATAACGCGTCGGCCACGGTTACGGCCCGTATGTCAGGTAACGGGACGGCCATGCAAAATTTTGATAATTGGCATTGGATCGTCAATGCGTGACGGTTTCCACTTGGTGTTGGAGGAAGCGGTCCTACTGTGTCCAGGGCTACCTTATCGAAGGGTCTGGCTGGCGTATCGGTGATTAACATTGGCTCCCGTGTTTTGATGCGCACGAGCTTTTGTTCTTGGCAGCTCTGGCAATTTCGTACGAAATCCTCTACGTCGCGGCGTAGGCGCGGCCAGTCGAATAGGCTGCGTATGCGTCGATACGTCTTCGTCACGCCCTTGTGCCCTCCTATCATGCTTTCGTGATAGTGCCGGATGATTTCTTCCCGTTTATCTTCCGGTGGTAGTTGGATTTCGCCGGTACAGATCGTAATTGTAATGGTTGTATGTTTGAAAATTATTTGGCAGTATTTCTGGAGCGCCGTGGCGTCGAAACGGTGTAAGGTTTCGCCATACGTCGCTACTCGGAGCGTGCGGACGCGTTCGGTTTCTACGGCGTCCCTGAGTGCTGTTAATGCCGACGTGAGCTCGTCTTCCCCCATTTCATGGTAGAAGCTTCTTGCTCCGACAACGCTGAAAACTTTTCCTTCCTCATTGCGGGTGATAATTACGCGGTTTCTGATTAATTCTTCGGACGATACTTTAGTTTCGTCGAAAAGTCCGATAGCTTTTAGAGTTTTGCAAATTGGGCTAGTTAATATTCTGTCGGATGATATAAAATGGGCATAGTTGTCGGGGGTTGACGCGAGCGTGGTCTTGACGATTTTTACGTCGCATCGCGTTGAGTGGACTTCGTGTTCCGAGGTGTCCTGCCTGTATCCCGATGTTCCCCGCATGGTTGTTGGAAAATTTGGCGTGTCCACGAATGGCCCGCATACGGTTTCTTGGAACTCTGATATGTCAGGCATCTTAGTCACGTTAGACCTTTGGCTTGTGCTGGGTTTCTGCCTGGGGGATGATTGATCTCTCTGCCCCTCCGGGGTCTTGTCCTCCGGACAAATCATGGTCGACTGCGGGATGTCCAGGGCTTCCGCGTGCAGAGGTATTCCCCATGACACTCGCTTCTTTGGAATTGATTGTAGGTCCACTGTTTTCTGGGGACTGGCGTTATCGGGGGTATTCAATGCCTCCCCTTCTTCTTTTGATGGGTATTCTTCGTCAAGACTCTTCAGGATGGTGAGTTCTTCCTGTGTAATCGGGCCTATGCACGAGTCGTCGCTTAATATGGCGGAATCTTCGTTGCCTTCTTCTGGATCGTCGTTTTCCGGGTCTAGGAACTCGGGCATTCCTGTCTGTCCTTCCGTTGTATCCAGAACGGTAGAGTTCGCCCTGCTCTCCAGGCCGGACGTGTTGTCTGGCGGTTGTAACTCTTGTTCGAGTTCGTGTCCTTCAAGCGTTGAATCTTCAAGGAGGTCGAACGAAGGGGGTTCTTCATAATTTGGTCTGGGCGCTCCTTGACGACGCGTGCTAACGCGTGTTCCTATACCATCCTTTTCGCTCTCCTGGGCGGTTTCCTTTGAGGTAGTCGGGAACGCGTGTGAGACAGGGTTTCGCGATAGTGCGTCGGCGTTCGCGTTTACTCGGCCGGGCTTATAAATGATCTCGTATTGATAGTCGGCGAGCGTAATCTTCCAGCGGGCGAGTCGCGACACCGGGTCTTTTATCGACGAAAGCCACTGAAGCGGTCGATGGTCGGTTACCAAAAAAAATTTTCGTCCATAAATGTACGTGCGGAATTGTTTTACGGCGTAGACTATCGCGAGGCATTCCTTTTCGGTTGTTGAGTAGTTTTCTTGGCAGGGGTTGAGTACCTGCGAGGCATACGCTATTGGCGGATCTTCGCCTATTTTTCCTTGACTTAAAATTGCGCCGACCGCTACGTCGGAGGCGTCAGTTGTAATTATGAATGGTTCATCGTAATTTGGGTAACGTAAAACCGGCTCTTTGCAAAGTGCCTGGCGTAAATCTTCGAAACTCGCTTGATGACTCTCTGTCCAAAAGAATGGAGTTTTGATGCTGGTTAGCTTCGTGAGTGGCCTAGCGCGTCTAGCCATTTCGGGGATAAAGCGACGATAGTAATTCACAAGTCCCAGGAATTGCTTTACGTTTTTTCTGGTTTTCGGCACGGGGAAGGCAGAGACGGCTTTAATTTTCTCGGGGTTAGGTCTTACTCCGTCCGCGGATATTATGTGCCCCAAGTATATGACCTTGTCCTTAATAAACTTGGCCTTCTCCGTCTGTAGCGTCAAGTTATGCTCACGTAGGCGTTCAAAGAATCTCTCGAGTCGGTCTATGTGCTCCGCGAGCGTGCGCGAGTATACCACCACGTCGTCTAGATACACGAATAACTCTTTACCGATAAGCCCGCTCAACACCCGGTTCATTAAGCGCTGAAAGGTGGCTGGGGCGTTCTTTAACCCGAACGGCATGCGGAGGTATTCGTAATGACCATCGAGGGTGGTAAACGCGGTTTTCGCGCGATCTTCGGGGGCCATAGGGATTTGGTGAAAACCGTTCGCCAAATCGAAAATCGAGAAGAGTTTGGCCCCGCCTAAGCGATCGAGAATATCCGAGATCCGCGGAAGGGGGAAACGGTCGTCTATCGTTTTGGCATTCGTGAATCTAAAATCTGCCACCACCCGCCAGAGTTTCTTTCCATCGGGGGCCGATTTCTTGGGGACCACGTGCAGTGGTGAGTTATGTGGCGATGACGAGGCTGCGATTATTCCCAGTTCTTCGAGATTGCGTGTTTGCCTGGTGATTTCCTCGTCCAGCAACGGGGAGTGCGGGTATTGTCGGGTAAATACCGGCGTGGAATCGGTCATCGGGATAGTGTGCTCTATCGTTGTCGTTCCGCCGAGCGGGTCTCCGGGTACGAAGAACCTGTCTGAATGTCGTGTGACTAAGTCCTCGATTGCCTGGCGCGGTTCCGGTTTCAGTTCTTCCAGTTTCAGCGTTTCGACTATATGCTTTAATCGTTCTTCGGGGGGTTTCTGTTCGACGCGGTAATCCCCGAGATCTTGATCCTCGTTGGCGTCGAATTCTTCTTCGAAAATAAAGGGGGTACCTATTTCGTCCTCCATGAGACCATCGCGATTTTCGGGGAAGCAGATATTTACTTCGCTCTCATTTAATCCTAGTTCCGGATTCTCCATTAGGTGCGCACGAAATTTCTCATGGCTCCTTTTGCATCCCTCTAGCGTATTTTCTAGTTCTTTTGCATTAGAGGAGATTATGGGGTTGATCGGGCGGTTCGCCGTTACCATCGTGCGTTGGTGGTAAGATATTATGGCTTCCTCCTGAAGCAGGTACGGGCTCCCGACTAGGCCCGCAACCCCTTCAGGTAAATATGGCATGCTTATGACGTGAAATAGAGCCCAGTTGCCGTTGATTTTCAGGCGAGTCGTCCCCATGGTCATAACCTTTCCGTTCAAACCGCCGACTTCTATGGGGTCTCTACTTAAGACGGGGGCCTCCGAGCTCGCGGACCGTATTTCGAGCAGATTTAGCGCGGAGCCTGTGTCGACGATGAATTCTCCCTCACCGTTTTCCAGCTGTTCGGCCTTGACCCGGATGCGGGGGGAATCTGCGCGTCCGAGGACCGTCGCGGGTTCGGACTTCCCCGGGGGAATCTCGGTGATCCTGGGGCCAGCGAGAAGGACGCGCCCGCCTCGTCCCGATTGGACGAGCGGGCGCGCTGGTAGTTTAAATGTTCGCGATTTTCAAAAAATGTGTCGCGATTTCTTGATCTATGCGGTACGCGAGTTTCGTATCCTTCCGGTTCGTGAGGCTCGTATAATCTTCGTTCGCGGGGCTCGTACGTCATAAGTTCACGAGATCGCGACTGCCTATCGTATCGCGGTCTCTCCCGTTGGGGTCTCCGCTGTGGAACGGGCTGTCTGCTCCCGTCGTACAACGGCCGTTCGCCCTGCCTTGTCAGCAAGGTCGTCCGCCGGCGCGGCGGTGTTGGGTCGCGATAATACGCGACGGCGCGATCTTCCAGGTCGCGGTAATACGGCTCGCGATGATACTCCTCGTCAAAATCTTCGTCTCGATAGCGAGGGGAGCTATAGGCGGAATACGAGGAATGGGGCTCGTCGTATGGGACCTCCTCAATCGGCGGTCTCCACTCGGTCCATTTTCGCTGGGGATCGTATGGGGCCGGGGTGCGCGCGCTCCGAGCGTGCCCGTACACATCGTCGCGAGGCAAGCCGGATTTTTCTAGTTCTCGCCTTTGGATGTACAACGCTAAATCGAGCGCGTCGTCCAACGTTTCTGGACTTCGTAGCGCTACCCTAGTCGAGATTCTTTGGGGTAATCCCGCCATAAACGAGGAGCGTGCCAATCGATCAATGTCCCTCAGGGTCTTTTCGTTATTAGTCCCGACCATTTCTTTTGCCCTTAAGGTCACCTGTCGGTGCAGGCGGACTACACGGTGAATAAAGTCAATTATACGTTCTCGCGGTCGCATGCTTATATCCTCCAGGGCTGTCCGGAGCTCCTCATAATTACGACACGGAGCGTAGCGGGTCCGTAAGAGGGAGAGCAGTTCGGCCACGCTATTACAATCTCTCCCTTCGACATAGAATCTAACTGGCTCATCTAACTTGAATATGAGGCCGTCTAGGAACCTATCCTCCTGACCTGACGGTATGCGTTTCGTGGCGCGCTGTATCGCGGCAGCGAAGTCCTCCAAAGTTACTAAGTCAGGGTCGAACCGGGGGACGCTGTCTAGCTCCCGATCCGTTTTTTCTTCGTCGGCTCGAGATTGCCATATGTCCATTCTGGACGATTCCGTGTCGTTCGTTCGCATGCCGAAGGATACTTCACCGCCCTGAGGCGGCGGGGGAGGAGGTATAGCCGGAAGGGCTGCAGTAGAGGATCGTGCGGTAGAGGATAATCCCGAAGTCGGGGACCTCAAAACACCACCTGGCATTGTTATGCAATGCTCAGCAAGAGACTTTGAGTGGTAGGAAGCGTAGTCAAGTTACGAGCAGATAAGATTGCGGCAGGTCGCGATTATACGCGACGGCGCGATCTCTTAAAAGGAAATGATTAGAAGAATCAAATCCCACTTCTGACACCAGTTTGTTACGTCCTGAAGGGACAGCCTGTAAATCACCCCGAGCGGCTGGAGTGACTTACCGGGTTCTTGCTCTGTCAAAGGGCTAAGGCCCACCTTGACTATACTTACCGGGGGTAGAAAGGAAGAAAGGGGTTGAAATAATAAAGTAGGAAGGATATAAGGGAAAACGAGAAATAAATATATTGTTACAAGATTAGCTTATCCTACCTCGAGACAGCGCTTCGTCTCGGCTGTCGCTCGCTGTGTCGCGCGGCACGCTTGCCGTCTCGCGTTTCGGACGCTCGCCGTGTCTTTGACCCAAGGGTAGGTCGTGGTCGCTCGTTCGTCGCTCGGGTGTCGGCGGCCTGATGCCCGTCGTACCGCACTGACTCTATCCGTCGTATCTCGTCGCGGTCCTACGTCGGTCACGATTTACACTCGAGGGCACTCCCGGCTAGGCCGTTTCCTGCATGTCGGATGGAGTTACCCTTTTCGCGAATTACTATCGGCCGATCGCGCTTCGCGGAATCTACGCGGAGACGTGGTTACGGTATCTAGACGGTCCTCTGATCCGTCGCGACTCCCTAGCTCGAGCTCTCGAATACGAATCCCATTTTTCGGCTCTCGATCGCGGGCCGAACCTCGCACGGTCCCCGTGAATGGGGAGAACTGCCCCGTCGGCAGCTGCCGATTGCCACACGAATTCCCCGATTATTTCCCAATAATCGCGGCCCGGGCCGAGCGCGGTCGTTGTCCTCCTCGCTGCCTTCGCGGGCTCAGCACCGCGCGATTGCTACACGCGGGGCGATTCCGCTGAATCGCCTTTGCGAAATAAAAGCGACGCGTGGACAGCAAGCACGGGATGGACCTGAAGGGCCCATGTAACAGAAGTGTCAAATTTTAATAAATTTATTTGAAACCAACTTCGATTTTTTTTTATTTTGTCGAGTATTTTTGTTGTAGGATCTATATCTGAGTAAATTTAGATGAAAATAACTTCAATTTTTTGGATTGTGAAAAAATTTTTAGTTGGAAGTGTCAAATTTTAATAAATTTTGTTTGAAACCAACTTCGATTTTTTTTTATTTTGCCGAGTATTTTTGTTGCAGGATGTATATTTGAGTAAATTTAGATGAAAGTAACGACCATTTTTTGGATTGTGACGAAAATTTTAGTTGGAAGTGTCAAATTTTAATAAATTTATTTGAAATCAACTTCGATTTTTTTGGATTTTGTCGAGTATTTTTGGTGTAGGATGTATATTTGAGTAAATTTAGACGAAAATAACTTCAATTTTTTGGATTGTGAAAAAAAATTTTAGTTGGAAGTGCCAAGTTTTAATAAATTTATTTGAAATCAACTTCGATTTTTTTGGTTTTTGGTGAGTATTTATTTGTAGGATCTATATTTGAGTAAATTTAGATGAAAATAACTTCAATTTTTAGGATTGAGAACAAAATTTTAGTTGGAAGTGTCAAATTTTAATATATTTATTTGAAATCAACTTCGATTTTTTTGGATTTTGTCGAGTATTGTTGGTGTAGGATGTATATTTGAGTAAATTTAGATGAAAATGACGACCATTTTTTGGATTGTGAAGAAAATTTTAGTTGGAAGTGTCAAATTTTAATAAATTTATTTGAAACCAACTTCGATTTTTTTTGATTTTGTCGAGTATTTTTGTTGTAGGATCTATATTTAAGTAAATTTAGATGAAAATAACTTCAATTTTTTGGATTGTGAAAAAAAATTTTAGTTGGAAGTGCCAAGTTTTAATAAATTTATTTGAAATCAACTTCGATTTTTTTGGTTTTTGGTGAGTATTTTTTTGTAGGATCTATATTTGAGTAAATTTAGATGAAAATAACTTGAATTTTTAGGATTGAGAACAAAATTTTAGTTGGAAGTGTCAAATTTTAATAAATTTATTTGGAACCAACTTCGATTTTTTTGGATTTTGTCGAGTATTTTTGGTGTAGGATCTATATTTGAGTAAATTTAGATGAAAATAACGACCATTTTTTTGGATTGTGAAAAAAATTATAGTTGGAAGTGTCAAATTTTAATAAATTTATTTGAAACCAACTTCGATTTTTTTTGATTTTGTCGAGTATTTTTGTTGTAGGATCTATATTTAAGTAAATTTAGATGAAAATAACTTCAATTTTTTGGATTGTGAAAAAAAATTTTAGTTGGAAGTGCCAAGTTTTAATAAATTTATTTGAAATCAACTTCGATTTTTTTGGTTTTTGGTGAGTATTTTTTTGTAGGATCTATATTTGAGTAAATTTAGATCAAAATAACTTCAATTTTTAGGATTGAGAACAAAATTTTAGTTGGAAGTGTCAAATTTTAATATATTTATTTGAAACCAACTTCTATTTTTTTGGAATTTGTCGAGTATTTTTGTTGCAGGATGTATATTTGAGTAAATTTAGATGAAAGTAACGACCATTTTTTGGATTGTGAAAATAATTTTAGTTGGAAGTGTCAAATTTTAATAAATTTATTTGAAACCAACTTCGATTTTTTTGGATTTTGTCGAGTATTTTTGGTGTAGGATGTATATTTGAGTAAATTTAGATGAAAATAACTTCAATTTTTTGGATTGTGAAAAAAATTTTAGTTGGAAGTGTCAAATTTTAATAAATTTATTTGGAACCAACTTCGATTTTTTTGGATTTTGTCGAGTATTTTTGGTGTAGGATCTATATTTGAGTAAATTTAGATGAAAATAACGACCATTTTTTTGGATTGTGAAAAAAATTATAGTTGGAAGTGTCAAATTTTAATAAATTTATTTGAAACCAACTTCGATTTTTTTTTATTTTGTCGAGTATTTTTGTTGTAGGATCTATATTTGAGTAAATTTAGATGAAAATAACGACCATTTTTTGGATTGTGAAAAAAATTTTAGTTTGAAGTGTCAAATTTTAATAAATTTATTTGAAACCAACTTCGATTTTTTTGGAATTTGTCGAGTATTTTTGTTGCAGGATGTATATTTGAGTAAATTTAGATGAAAGTAACGACCATTTTTTGGATTGTGAAAATAATTTTAGTTGGAAGTGTCAAATTTTAATAAATTTATTTGAAACCAACTTCTATTTTTTTTGAATTTGTCGAGTATTTTTGTTGCAGGATGTATATTTGAGTAAATTTAGATGAAAGTAAGGACCATTTTTTGGATTGTGAAAATAATTTTAGTTGGAAGTGTCAAATTTTAAGAAATTTATTTGAAACCAACTTCGATTTTTTTGGATTTTGTCGAGTATTTTTGGTGTAGGATCTATATTTGAGTAAATTTAGATGAAAATAACGACCATTTTTTTGGATTGTGAAAAAAATTATAGTTGGAAGTGTCAAATTTTAATAAATTTATTTGAAACCAACTTCGATTTTTTTGGAATTTGTCGAGTATTTTTGTTGCAGGATGTATATTTGATTAAATTTAGATGAAAATAACGACCATTTTTTGGATTGTGAAAAAAATTATAGTTGGAAGTGTCAAATTTTAATAAATTTATTTGAAACCAACTTCGATTTTTTTTTATTTTGTCGAGTATTTTTGTTGTAGGATCTATATTTGAGTAAATTTAGATGAAAATAACTTCAATTTTTTGGATTGTGAAAAAATTTTTAGTTGGAAGTGTCAAATTTTAATAAATTTTGTTTGAAACCAACTTCGATTTTTTTGGATTTTATCGAGTATTTTTGGTGTAGGATCTATATTTGAGTAAATTTAGATGAAAATAACTTCAATTTTTAGGATTGAGAAAAAAATTTTAGTTGGAAGTGTCAAATTTTAATAAATTTATTTGAAACCAACTTCGATTTTTTTTTATTTTGTCGAGTATTTTTGTTGTAGGATCTATATTTGAGTAAATTTAGATGAAAATAACTTCAATTTTTTGGATTGTGAAAAAATTTTTAGTTGGAAGTGTCAAATTTTAATAAATTTTGTTTGAAACCAACTTCGATTTTTTTTGATTTTGTCGAGTATTTTTGGTGTAGGATGTATATTTGAGTAAATTTAGATGAAAATAACTTCAATTTTTTGGATTGTGAAAATAATTTTAGTTGCAAGTGTCAAATTTTAATAAATTTATTTGAAACCAACTTCGATTTTTTTGGATTTTGCCGAGTATTTTTGGTGTAGGATCTATATTTGAGTAAATTTAGATGAAAATAACTTCAATTTTTAGGATTGAGAAAAAAATTTTAGTTGGAAGTGTCAAATTTTAATAAATTTATTTGAAACCAACTTCGATTTTTTTTATTTTGTCGAGTATTTTTGTTGTAGGATCTATATTTGAGTAAATTTAGATGAAAATAACTTCAATTTTTTGGATTGTGAAAAAAATTTTAGTTGGAAGTGTCAAATTTTAATAAATTTTGTTTGAAACCAACTTCGATTTTTTTTTTATTTTGTCGAGTATTTTTGTTGTAGGATGTATATTTGAGTAAATTTAGATGAAAATAACGACCATTTTTTGGATTGTGAAAAAAATTATAGTTGGAAGTGTCAAATTTTAATAAATTTTGTTTGAAACCAACTTCGATTTTTTTTTATTTTGTCGAGTATTTTTGTTGTAGGATGTATATTTGAGTAAATTTAGATGAAAATAACGACCATTTTTTTGGATTGTGAAAAAAATTATAGTTGGAAGTGTCAAATTTTAATAAATTGATTTGAAACCAACTTCGATTTTTTTGGATTTTGTCGAGTATTTTTGTTGCAGGATGTATATTTGAGTAAATTTAGATGAAAGTAACGACCATTTTTTGGATTGTGAAAAAATTGTAGTTGGAAGTGTCCAATTTTAATAAATTTATTTGAAACCAACTTCGATTTTTTTGGATTGTGTTGAGTATTTTTGGTGTAGGGTGTATATTTGAGTAAATTTAGATGAAAATAACTTCAATTTTTTGGATTGTGAAAATAATTTTAGTTGGAAGTGTCAAATTTTAATAAATTTATTTGGAACCAACTTCGATTTTTTTGGATTTTGTCGAGTATTTTTGGTGTAGGATGTATATTTGAGTAAATTTAGATGCAAATAACTTCAATTTTTTGGATTGTGAAAAAAATTTTAGTTGGAAGTGTCAAATTTTAATAAATTTTGTTTGAAACCAACTTCGATTTTTTTTGATTTTGTCGAGTATTTTTGGTGTAGGATGTATATTTGAGTAAATTTAGATGAAAATACCTTCAATTTTTTGGATTGTGAAAATAATTTTAGTTGCAAGTGTCAAATTTTAATAAATTTATTTGAAACCAACTTCGATTTTTTTGGATTTTGCCGAGTATTTTTGGTGTAGGATCTATATTTGAGTAAATTTAGATGAAAATAACTTCAATTTTTAGGATTGAGAAAAAAATTTTAGTTGGAAGTGTCAAATTTTAATAAATTTATTTGAAACCAACTTCGATTTTTTTTTATTTTGTCGAGTATTTTTGATGTAGGATCTATATTTGAGTAAATTTAGATGAAAATAACTTCAATTTTTTGGATTGTGAAAAAATTTTTAGTTGGAAGTGTCAAATTTTAATAAATTTTGTTTGAAACCAACTTCGATTTTTTTTTATTTTGTCGAGTATTTTTGTTGTAGGATGTATATTTGAGTAAATTTAGATGAAAATAACGACCATTTTTTGGATTGTGAAAAAAATTATAGTTGGAAGTGTCAAATTTTAATAAATTTATTTGAAACAACTTCGATTTTTTTGGAATTTGTCGAGTATTTTTGTTGCAGGATGTATATTTGAATAAATTTAGATGAAAGTAACGACCATTTTTTGGATTGTGAAAATAATTTTAGTTGGAAGTGTCAAATTTTAATAAATTTATTTGAAACCAACTTCGATTTTTTTGGATTTTGTCGAGTATTTTTGGTGTAGGATGTATATTTGAGTAAATTTAGATGAAAATAACTTCAATTTTTTGGATTGTGAAAAAAATTTTAGTTGGAAGTGTCAAATTTTAATAAATTTTGTTTGAAACCAACTTCGATTTTTTTTTATTTTGTCGAGTATTTTTGGTGTAGGATGTATATTTGAGTAAATTTAGATGAAAATAACTTCAATTTTTTGGATTGTGAAAATAATTTTAGTTGCAAGTGTCAAATTTTAATAAATTTATTTGAAACCAACTTCGATTTTTTGGATTTTGCCGAGTATTTTTGGTGTAGGATCTATATTTGAGTAAATTTAGATGAAAATAACTTCAATTTTTTGGATTGTGAAAAAAATTTTAGTTGGAAGTGTCAAATTTTAATAAATTTTGTTTGAAACCAACTTCGATTTTTTTTTATTTTGTCGAGTATTTTTGGTGTAGGATGTATATTTGAGTAAATTTAGATGAAAATAACTTCAATTTTTTGGATTGTGAAAATAATTTTAGTTGCAAGTGTCAAATTTTAATAAATTTATTTGAAACCAACTTCGATTTTTTTGGATTTTGCCGAGTATTTTTGGTGTAGGATCTATATTTGAGTAAATTTAAATGAAAATAACTTCAATTTTTTGGATTGTGAAAAAATTTTTAGTTGGAAGTGTCAAATTTTAATAAATTTTGTTTGAAACCAACTTCGATTTTTTTTGATTTTGTCGAGTATTTTTGGTGTAGGATGTATATTTGAGTAAATTTAGATGAAAATAACTTCAATTTTTTGGATTGTGAAAATAATTTTAGTTGCAAGTGTCAAATTTTAATAAATTTATTTGAAACCAACTTCGATTTTTTTGGATTTTGCCGAGTATTTTTGGTGTAGGATCTATATTTGAGTAAATTTAAATGAAAATAACTTCAATTTTTAGGATTGAGAAAAAAATTTTAGTTGGAAGTGTCAAATTTTAATAAATTTATTTGAAACCAACTTCGATTTTTTTTTATTTTGTCGAGTATTTTTGTTGTAGGATCTATATTTGAGTAAATTTAGATGAAAATAACTTCAATTTTTTGGATTGTGAAAAAATTTTTAGTTGGAAGTGTCAAATTTTAATAAATTTTGTTTGAAACCAACTTCGATTTTTTTTTATTTTGTCGAGTATTTTTGTTGTAGGATGTATATTTGAGTAAATTTAGATGAAAATAACGATCATTTTTTGGATTGTGAAAAAAATTATAGTTGGAAGTGTCAAATTTTAATAAATTTTGTTTGAAACCAACTTCGATTTTTTTGGATTTTGTCGAGTATTTTTGTTGTAGGATGTATATTTGAGTAAATTTAGATGAAAATAACGACCATCTTTTGGATTGTGAAAAAAATTATAGTTGGAAGTGTCAAATTTTAATAAATTTATTTGAAACCAACTTCGATTTTTTTGGAATTTGTCGAGTATTTTTGTTGCAGGATGTATATTTGAGTAAATTTAGATGAAAGTAAGGACCATTTTTTGGATTGTGAAAATAATTTTAGTTGGAAGTGTCAAATTTTAAGAAATTTATTTGAAACCAACTTCGATTTTTTTGGATTTTGTCGAGTATTTTTGGTGTAGGATGTATATTTGAGTAAATTTAGATGAAAATAACTTCAATTTTTTGGATTGTGAAAAAAATTTTAGTTGGAAGTGTCAAATTTTAATAAATTTTGTTTGAAACCAACTTCGATTTTTTTGGATTTTGTCGAGAATTTTTGGTGTAGGATGTATATTTGAGTAAATTTAGATGAAAATAACTTCAATTTTATGGATTGTGAAAAAAAATTTTAGTTGGAAGTGCCAAGTTTTAATAAATTTATTTGAAACCAACTTCGATTTTTTTGGATTTTGTCGAGTATTTTTGGTGTAGGATGTATATTTGAGTAAATTTAGATGAAAATAACTTCAATTTTTAGGATTGTGAAAAAAATTTTAGTTGGAAGTGTCAAATTTTAATCAATTTATTGGAAATCAACTTCGATTTTTTTGGATATTGTTGAGTATTTTTGTTGTAGGATCTATATTTGAGTAAATTTAGATGAAAATAACTTCAATTTTTTGGATTGTGAAAATAATTTTAGTTGGAAGTGCCAAGTTTTAATAAATTTATTTGAAATCAACTTCGATTTTTTTGGATATTGTTGAGTATTTTTGTTGTAGGATCTATATTTGAGTAAATTTAGATGAAAATAACTTCAATTTTTTGGATTGTGAAAATAATTTTAGTTGGAAGTGTCAAATTTTAATAAATTTATTTGAAACCAACTTCGATTTTTTTGGATTTTGTCGAGTATTTTTGGTGTAGGATGTATATTTGAGTAAATTTAGATGAAAATAACTTCAATTTTTTGGATTGTGAAAAAAATTTTAGTTGGAAGTGTCAAATTTTAATAATATTTGTTTGAAACAAACTTCGATTTTTTTGGATTTTGTCGAGTATTTTTGGTGTAGGATGTATATTTGAGTAAATTTAGATGAAAATAACTTCAATTTTTTGGATTGTGAAAATAATTTTAGTTGGAAGTGTCAAATTTTAATAAATTTATTTGAAACCAACTTCGATGTTTTTTATTTAGTCGAGTATTTTTGTTGTAGGATCTATATTTGAGTAAATTTAGATGAAAATAACTTCAATTTTTTGGATTGTGAAAAAATTTTTAGTTGGAAGTGTCAAATTTTAATAAATTTTGTTTGAAACCAACTTCGATTTTTGTTTATTTTGTCGAGTATTTTTGTTGTAGGATGTATATTTGAGTAAATTTAGATGAAAATAACGACCATATTTTGGATTGTGAAAAAAATTATAGTTGGAAGTGTCAAATTTTAATAAATTTTGTTTGAAACCAACTTCGATTTTTTTGGATTTTGTCGAGTATTTTTGTTGTAGGATGTATATTTGAGTAAATTTAGATGAAAATAACGACCATTTTTTGGATTGTGAAAAAATTTTTAGTTGGAAGTGTCAAATTTTAATAAATTTTGTTTGAAACCAACTTCGATTTTTTTGGATTTTGTCGAGTATTTTTGGTGTAGGATGTATATTTGAGTAAATTTAGATGAAAATAACTTCAATTTTTTGGATTGTGAAAATAATTTTAGTTGCAAGTGTCAAATTTTAATAAATTTATTTGAAACCAACTTCGATTTTTTTGGATTTTGCCGAGTATTTTTGGTGTAGGATCTATATTTGAGTAAATTTAGATGAAAATAACTTCAATTTTTAGGATTGAGAAAAAAATTTTAGTTGGAAGTGTCAAATTTTAATAAATTTATTTGAAACCAACTTCGATTTTTTTTATTTTGTCGAGTATTTTTGTTGTAGGATCTATATTTGAGTAAATTTAGATGAAAATAACTTCAATTTTTTGGATTGTGAAAAAAATTTTAGTTGGAAGTGTCAAATTTTAATAAATTTTGTTTGAAACCAACTTCGATTTTTTTTTTATTTTGTCGAGTATTTTTGTTGTAGGATGTATATTTGAGTAAATTTAGATGAAAATAACGACCATTTTTTGGATTGTGAAAAAAATTATAGTTGGAAGTGTCAAATTTTAATAAATTTTGTTTGAAACCAACTTCGATTTTTTTTTATTTTGTCGAGTATTTTTGTTGTAGGATGTATATTTGAGTAAATTTAGATGAAAATAACGACCATTTTTTTGGATTGTGAAAAAAATTATAGTTGGAAGTGTCAAATTTTAATAAATTGATTTGAAACCAACTTCGATTTTTTTGGATTTTGTCGAGTATTTTTGTTGCAGGATGTATATTTGAGTAAATTTAGATGAAAGTAACGACCATTTTTTGGATTGTGAAAAAATTGTAGTTGGAAGTGTCCAATTTTAATAAATTTATTTGAAACCAACTTCGATTTTTTTGGATTGTGTTGAGTATTTTTGGTGTAGGGTGTATATTTGAGTAAATTTAGATGAAAATAACTTCAATTTTTTGGATTGTGAAAATAATTTTAGTTGGAAGTGTCAAATTTTAATAAATTTATTTGGAACCAACTTCGATTTTTTTGGATTTTGTCGAGTATTTTTGGTGTAGGATGTATATTTGAGTAAATTTAGATGCAAATAACTTCAATTTTTTGGATTGTGAAAAAAATTTTAGTTGGAAGTGTCAAATTTTAATAAATTTTGTTTGAAACCAACTTCGATTTTTTTTGATTTTGTCGAGTATTTTTGGTGTAGGATGTATATTTGAGTAAATTTAGATGAAAATACCTTCAATTTTTTGGATTGTGAAAATAATTTTAGTTGCAAGTGTCAAATTTTAATAAATTTATTTGAAACCAACTTCGATTTTTTTGGATTTTGCCGAGTATTTTTGGTGTAGGATCTATATTTGAGTAAATTTAGATGAAAATAACTTCAATTTTTAGGATTGAGAAAAAAATTTTAGTTGGAAGTGTCAAATTTTAATAAATTTATTTGAAACCAACTTCGATTTTTTTTTATTTTGTCGAGTATTTTTGATGTAGGATCTATATTTGAGTAAATTTAGATGAAAATAACTTCAATTTTTTGGATTGTGAAAAAATTTTTAGTTGGAAGTGTCAAATTTTAATAAATTTTGTTTGAAACCAACTTCGATTTTTTTTTATTTTGTCGAGTATTTTTGTTGTAGGATGTATATTTGAGTAAATTTAGATGAAAATAACGACCATTTTTTGGATTGTGAAAAAAATTATAGTTGGAAGTGTCAAATTTTAATAAATTTATTTGAAACAACTTCGATTTTTTTGGAATTTGTCGAGTATTTTTGTTGCAGGATGTATATTTGAATAAATTTAGATGAAAGTAACGACCATTTTTTGGATTGTGAAAATAATTTTAGTTGGAAGTGTCAAATTTTAATAAATTTATTTGAAACCAACTTCGATTTTTTTGGATTTTGTCGAGTATTTTTGGTGTAGGATGTATATTTGAGTAAATTTAGATGAAAATAACTTCAATTTTTTGGATTGTGAAAAAAATTTTAGTTGGAAGTGTCAAATTTTAATAAATTTTGTTTGAAACCAACTTCGATTTTTTTTTATTTTGTCGAGTATTTTTGGTGTAGGATGTATATTTGAGTAAATTTAGATGAAAATAACTTCAATTTTTTGGATTGTGAAAATAATTTTAGTTGCAAGTGTCAAATTTTAATAAATTTATTTGAAACCAACTTCGATTTTTTGGATTTTGCCGAGTATTTTTGGTGTAGGATCTATATTTGAGTAAATTTAGATGAAAATAACTTCAATTTTTTGGATTGTGAAAAAAATTTTAGTTGGAAGTGTCAAATTTTAATAAATTTTGTTTGAAACCAACTTCGATTTTTTTTTATTTTGTCGAGTATTTTTGGTGTAGGATGTATATTTGAGTAAATTTAGATGAAAATAACTTCAATTTTTTGGATTGTGAAAATAATTTTAGTTGCAAGTGTCAAATTTTAATAAATTTATTTGAAACCAACTTCGATTTTTTTGGATTTTGCCGAGTATTTTTGGTGTAGGATCTATATTTGAGTAAATTTAAATGAAAATAACTTCAATTTTTTGGATTGTGAAAAAATTTTTAGTTGGAAGTGTCAAATTTTAATAAATTTTGTTTGAAACCAACTTCGATTTTTTTTGATTTTGTCGAGTATTTTTGGTGTAGGATGTATATTTGAGTAAATTTAGATGAAAATAACTTCAATTTTTTGGATTGTGAAAATAATTTTAGTTGCAAGTGTCAAATTTTAATAAATTTATTTGAAACCAACTTCGATTTTTTTGGATTTTGCCGAGTATTTTTGGTGTAGGATCTATATTTGAGTAAATTTAAATGAAAATAACTTCAATTTTTAGGATTGAGAAAAAAATTTTAGTTGGAAGTGTCAAATTTTAATAAATTTATTTGAAACCAACTTCGATTTTTTTTTATTTTGTCGAGTATTTTTGTTGTAGGATCTATATTTGAGTAAATTTAGATGAAAATAACTTCAATTTTTTGGATTGTGAAAAAATTTTTAGTTGGAAGTGTCAAATTTTAATAAATTTTGTTTGAAACCAACTTCGATTTTTTTTTATTTTGTCGAGTATTTTTGTTGTAGGATGTATATTTGAGTAAATTTAGATGAAAATAACGATCATTTTTTGGATTGTGAAAAAAATTATAGTTGGAAGTGTCAAATTTTAATAAATTTTGTTTGAAACCAACTTCGATTTTTTTGGATTTTGTCGAGTATTTTTGTTGTAGGATGTATATTTGAGTAAATTTAGATGAAAATAACGACCATCTTTTGGATTGTGAAAAAAATTATAGTTGGAAGTGTCAAATTTTAATAAATTTATTTGAAACCAACTTCGATTTTTTTGGAATTTGTCGAGTATTTTTGTTGCAGGATGTATATTTGAGTAAATTTAGATGAAAGTAAGGACCATTTTTTGGATTGTGAAAATAATTTTAGTTGGAAGTGTCAAATTTTAAGAAATTTATTTGAAACCAACTTCGATTTTTTTGGATTTTGTCGAGTATTTTTGGTGTAGGATGTATATTTGAGTAAATTTAGATGAAAATAACTTCAATTTTTTGGATTGTGAAAAAAATTTTAGTTGGAAGTGTCAAATTTTAATAAATTTTGTTTGAAACCAACTTCGATTTTTTTGGATTTTGTCGAGAATTTTTGGTGTAGGATGTATATTTGAGTAAATTTAGATGAAAATAACTTCAATTTTATGGATTGTGAAAAAAAATTTTAGTTGGAAGTGCCAAGTTTTAATAAATTTATTTGAAACCAACTTCGATTTTTTTGGATTTTGTCGAGTATTTTTGGTGTAGGATGTATATTTGAGTAAATTTAGATGAAAATAACTTCAATTTTTAGGATTGTGAAAAAAATTTTAGTTGGAAGTGTCAAATTTTAATCAATTTATTGGAAATCAACTTCGATTTTTTTGGATATTGTTGAGTATTTTTGTTGTAGGATCTATATTTGAGTAAATTTAGATGAAAATAACTTCAATTTTTTGGATTGTGAAAATAATTTTAGTTGGAAGTGCCAAGTTTTAATAAATTTATTTGAAATCAACTTCGATTTTTTTGGATATTGTTGAGTATTTTTGTTGTAGGATCTATATTTGAGTAAATTTAGATGAAAATAACTTCAATTTTTTGGATTGTGAAAATAATTTTAGTTGGAAGTGTCAAATTTTAATAAATTTATTTGAAACCAACTTCGATTTTTTTGGATTTTGTCGAGTATTTTTGGTGTAGGATGTATATTTGAGTAAATTTAGATGAAAATAACTTCAATTTTTTGGATTGTGAAAAAAATTTTAGTTGGAAGTGTCAAATTTTAATAATATTTGTTTGAAACAAACTTCGATTTTTTTGGATTTTGTCGAGTATTTTTGGTGTAGGATGTATATTTGAGTAAATTTAGATGAAAATAACTTCAATTTTTTGGATTGTGAAAATAATTTTAGTTGGAAGTGTCAAATTTTAATAAATTTATTTGAAACCAACTTCGATGTTTTTTATTTAGTCGAGTATTTTTGTTGTAGGATCTATATTTGAGTAAATTTAGATGAAAATAACTTCAATTTTTTGGATTGTGAAAAAATTTTTAGTTGGAAGTGTCAAATTTTAATAAATTTTGTTTGAAACCAACTTCGATTTTTGTTTATTTTGTCGAGTATTTTTGTTGTAGGATGTATATTTGAGTAAATTTAGATGAAAATAACGACCATATTTTGGATTGTGAAAAAAATTATAGTTGGAAGTGTCAAATTTTAATAAATTTTGTTTGAAACCAACTTCGATTTTTTTGGATTTTGTCGAGTATTTTTGTTGTAGGATGTATATTTGAGTAAATTTAGATGAAAATAACGACCATTTTTTGGATTGTGAAAAAAATTATAGTTGGAAGTGTCAAATTTTAATAAATTTATTTGAAACCAACTTCGATTTTTTTTTATTTTGTCGAGTATTTTTTTTGTAGGATCTATATTTGAGTAAATTTAGATGAAAATAACTTCAATTTTTTGGATTGTGAAAATAATTTTAGTTGCAAGTGTCAAATTTTAATAAATTTATTTGAAACCAACTTCGATTTTTTTGGATTTTGTCGAGTATTTTTGTTGTAGAATGTATATTTGAGTAAATTTACATGAAAATAACGACCATTTTTTGGATTGTGAAAAAAATTTTAGTTGGAAGTGTCAAATTTTAATAAATTTATTTGAAACCAACTTCGATTTTTTTTTATTTTGTCGAGTATTTTTGTTGTAGGATCTATATTTGAGTAAATTTAGATGAAAAGAACTTCAATTTTTAGGATTGAGAAAAAAATTTTAGTTGGAAGTGTCAAATTTTAATAAATTTATTTGAAACCAACTTCGATTTTTTTTTATTTTGTCGAGTATTTTTGATGTAGGATCTATATTTGAGTAAATTTAGATGAAAATAACTTCAATTTTTTGGATTGTGAAAAAATTTTTAGTTGGAAGTGTCAAATTTTAATAAATTTTGTTTGAAACCAACTTCGATTTTTTTTGATTTTGTCGAGTATTTTTGTTGTAGGATGTATATTTGAGTAAATTTAGATGAAAATAACGACCATTTTTTGGATTGTGAAAAAAATTTTAGTTGGAAGTGTCAAATTTTAATAAATTTATTTGAAACCAACTTCGATTTTTTTGGATTTTGTCGAGTATTTTTGGTGTAGGATGTATATTTGAGTAAATTTAGATGAAAATAACTTCAATTTTTAGGATTGTGAAAAAAATTTTAGTTGGAAGTGTCAAATTTTAATCAATTTATTGGAAATCAACTTCGATTTTTTTGGATATTGTTGAGTATTTTTGTTGTAGGATCTATATTTGAGTAAATTTAGATGAAAATAACTTCAATTTTTTGGATTGTGAAAATAATTTTAGTTGGAAGTGCCAAGTTTTAATAAATTTATTTGAAATCAACTTCGATTTTTTTGGATATTGTTGAGTATTTTTGTTGTAGGATCTATATTTGAGTAAATTTAGATGAAAATAACTTCAATTTTTTGGATTGTGAAAATAATTTTAGTTGGAAGTGCCAAGTTTTAATAAATTTATTTGAAATCAACTTCGATTTTTTTGGATATTGTTGAGTATTTTTGTTGTAGGATCTATATTTGAGTAAATTTAGATGAAAATAACTTCAATTTTTTGGATTGTGAAAATAATTTTAGTTGGAAGTGCCAAGTTTTAATAAATTTATTTGAAATCAACTTCGATTTTTTTGGATATTGTTGAGTATTTTTGTTGTAGGATCTATATTTGAGTAAATTTAGATGAAAATAACTTCAATTTTTTGGATTGTGAAAATAATTTTAGTTGGAAGTGTCAAATTTTAATAAATTTATTTGAAACCAACTTCGATTTTTTTGGATTTTGTCGAGTATTTTTGGTGTAGGATGTATATTTGAGTAAATTTAGATGAAAATAACTTCAATTTTTTGGATTGTGAAAAAAATTTTAGTTGGAAGTGTCAAATTTTAATAATATTTGTTTGAAACAAACTTCGATTTTTTTGGATTTTGTCGAGTATTTTTGGTGTAGGATGTATATTTGAGTAAATTTAGATGAAAATAACTTCAATTTTTTGGATTGTGAAAATAATTTTAGTTGGAAGTGTCAAATTTTAATAAATTTATTTGAAACCAACTTCGATGTTTTTTATTTAGTCGAGTATTTTTGTTGTAGGATCTATATTTGAGTAAATTTAGATGAAAATAACTTCAATTTTTTGGATTGTGAAAAAATTTTTAGTTGGAAGTGTCAAATTTTAATAAATTTTGTTTGAAACCAACTTCGATTTTTTTTTATTTTGTCGAGTATTTTTGTTGTAGGATGTATATTTGAGTAAATTTAGATGAAAATAACGACCATATTTTGGATTGTGAAAAAAATTATAGTTGGAAGTGTCAAATTTTAATAAATTTTGTTTGAAACCAACTTCGATTTTTTTGGATTTTGTCGAGTATTTTTGTTGTAGGATGTATATTTGAGTAAATTTAGATGAAAATAACTTCAATTTTTTGGATTGTGAAAATAATTTTAGTTGGAAGTGTCAAATTTTAATAAATTTATTTGAAACCAACTTCGATGTTTTTTATTTAGTCGAGTATTTTTGTTGTAGGATCTATATTTGAGTAAATTTAGATGAAAATAACTTCAATTTTTTGGATTGTGAAAAAATTTTTAGTTGGAAGTGTCAAATTTTAATAAATTTTGTTTGAAACCAACTTCGATTTTTGTTTATTTTGTCGAGTATTTTTGTTGTAGGATGTATATTTGAGTAAATTTAGATGAAAATAACGACCATATTTTGGATTGTGAAAAAAATTATAGTTGGAAGTGTCAAATTTTAATAAATTTTGTTTGAAACCAACTTCGATTTTTTTGGATTTTGTCGAGTATTTTTGTTGTAGCATGTATATTTGAGTAAATTTAGATGAAAATAACGACCATTTTTTGGATTGTGAAAAAATTTTTAGTTGGAAGTGTCAAATTTTAATAAATTTTGTTTGAAACCAACTTCGATTTTTTTGGATTTTGTCGAGTATTTTTGGTGTAGGATGTATATTTGAGTAAATTTAGATGAAAATAACTTCAATTTTTTGGATTGTGAAAATAATTTTAGTTGCAAGTGTCAAATTTTAATAAATTTATTTGAAACCAACTTCGATTTTTTTGGATTTTGCCGAGTATTTTTGGTGTAGGATCTATATTTGAGTAAATTTAGATGAAAATAACTTCAATTTTTAGGATTGAGAAAAAAAATTTAGTTGGAAGTGTCAAATTTTAATAAATTTATTTGAAACCAACTTCGATTTTTTTTATTTTGTCGAGTATTTTTGTTGTAGGATCTATATTTGAGTAAATTTAGATGAAAATAACTTCAATTTTTTGGATTGTGAAAAAAATTTTAGTTGGAAGTGTCAAATTTTAATAAATTTTGTTTGAAACCAACTTCGATTTTTTTTTTATTTTGTCGAGTATTTTTGTTGTAGGATGTATATTTGAGTAAATTTAGATGAAAATAACGACCATTTTTTGGATTGTGAAAAAAATTATAGTTGGAAGTGTCAAATTTTAATAAATTTTGTTTGAAACCAACTTCGATTTTTTTTTATTTTGTCGAGTATTTTTGTTGTAGGATGTATATTTGAGTAAATTTAGATGAAAATAACGACCATTTTTTTGGATTGTGAAAAAAATTATAGTTGGAAGTGTCAATTTTTAATAAATTGATTTGAAACCAACTTCGATTTTTTTGGATTTTGTCGAGTATTTTTGTTGCAGGATGTATATTTGAGTAAATTTAGATGAAAGTAACGACCATTTTTTGGATTGTGAAAAAATTGTAGTTGGAAGTGTCCAATTTTAATAAATTTATTTGAAACCAACTTCGATTTTTTTGGATTGTGTTGAGTATTTTTGGTGTAGGGTGTATATTTGAGTAAATTTAGATGAAAATAACTTCAATTTTTTGGATTGTGAAAATAATTTTAGTTGGAAGTGTCAAATTTTAATAAATTTATTTGGAACCAACTTCGATTTTTTTGGATTTTGTCGAGTATTTTTGGTGTAGGATGTATATTTGAGTAAATTTAGATGCAAATAACTTCAATTTTTTGGATTGTGAAAAAAATTTTAGTTGGAAGTGTCAAATTTTAATAAATTTTGTTTGAAACCAACTTCGATTTTTTTTGATTTTGTCGAGTATTTTTGGTGTAGGATGTATATTTGAGTAAATTTAGATGAAAATACCTTCAATTTTTTGGATTGTGAAAATAATTTTAGTTGCAAGTGTCAAATTTTAATAAATTTATTTGAAACCAACTTCGATTTTTTTGGATTTTGCCGAGTATTTTTGGTGTAGGATCTATATTTGAGTAAATTTAGATGAAAATAACTTCAATTTTTAGGATTGAGAAAAAAATTTTAGTTGGAAGTGTCAAATTTTAATAAATTTATTTGAAACCAACTTCGATTTTTTTTTATTTTGTCGAGTATTTTTGATGTAGGATCTATATTTGAGTAAATTTAGATGAAAATAACTTCAATTTTTTGGATTGTGAAAAAATTTTTAGTTGGAAGTGTCAAATTTTAATAAATTTTGTTTGAAACCAACTTCGATTTTTTTTTATTTTGTCGAGTATTTTTGTTGTAGGATGTATATTTGAGTAAATTTAGATGAAAATAACGACCATTTTTTGGATTGTGAAAAAAATTATAGTTGGAAGTGTCAAATTTTAATAAATTTATTTGAAACAACTTCGATTTTTTTGGAATTTGTCGAGTATTTTTGTTGCAGGATGTATATTTGAATAAATTTAGATGAAAGTAACGACCATTTTTTGGATTGTGAAAATAATTTTAGTTGGAAGTGTCAAATTTTAATAAATTTATTTGAAACCAACTTCGATTTTTTTGGATTTTGTCGAGTATTTTTGGTGTAGGATGTATATTTGAGTAAATTTAGATGAAAATAACTTCAATTTTTTGGATTGTGAAAAAAATTTTAGTTGGAAGTGTCAAATTTTAATAAATTTTGTTTGAAACCAACTTCGATTTTTTTTTATTTTGTCGAGTATTTTTGGTGTAGGATGTATATTTGAGTAAATTTAGATGAAAATAACTTCAATTTTTTGGATTGTGAAAATAATTTTAGTTGCAAGTGTCAAATTTTAATAAATTTATTTGAAACCAACTTCGATTTTTTGGATTTTGCCGAGTATTTTTGGTGTAGGATCTATATTTGAGTAAATTTAGATGAAAATAACTTCAATTTTTTGGATTGTGAAAAAAATTTTAGTTGGAAGTGTCAAATTTTAATAAATTTTGTTTGAAACCAACTTCGATTTTTTTTTATTTTGTCGAGTATTTTTGGTGTAGGATGTATATTTGAGTAAATTTAGATGAAAATAACTTCAATTTTTTGGATTGTGAAAATAATTTTAGTTGCAAGTGTCAAATTTTAATAAATTTATTTGAAACCAACTTCGATTTTTTTGGATTTTGCCGAGTATTTTTGGTGTAGGATCTATATTTGAGTAAATTTAAATGAAAATAACTTCAATTTTTTGGATTGTGAAAAAATTTTTAGTTGGAAGTGTCAAATTTTAATAAATTTTGTTTGAAACCAACTTCGATTTTTTTTGATTTTGTCGAGTATTTTTGGTGTAGGATGTATATTTGAGTAAATTTAGATGAAAATAACTTCAATTTTTTGGATTGTGAAAATAATTTTAGTTGCAAGTGTCAAATTTTAATAAATTTATTTGAAACCAACTTCGATTTTTTTGGATTTTGCCGAGTATTTTTGGTGTAGGATCTATATTTGAGTAAATTTAAATGAAAATAACTTCAATTTTTAGGATTGAGAAAAAAATTTTAGTTGGAAGTGTCAAATTTTAATAAATTTATTTGAAACCAACTTCGATTTTTTTTTATTTTGTCGAGTATTTTTGTTGTAGGATCTATATTTGAGTAAATTTAGATGAAAATAACTTCAATTTTTTGGATTGTGAAAAAATTTTTAGTTGGAAGTGTCAAATTTTAATAAATTTTGTTTGAAACCAACTTCGATTTTTTTTTATTTTGTCGAGTATTTTTGTTGTAGGATGTATATTTGAGTAAATTTAGATGAAAATAACGATCATTTTTTGGATTGTGAAAAAAATTATAGTTGGAAGTGTCAAATTTTAATAAATTTTGTTTGAAACCAACTTCGATTTTTTTGGATTTTGTCGAGTATTTTTGTTGTAGGATGTATATTTGAGTAAATTTAGATGAAAATAACGACCATCTTTTGGATTGTGAAAAAAATTATAGTTGGAAGTGTCAAATTTTAATAAATTTATTTGAAACCAACTTCGATTTTTTTGGAATTTGTCGAGTATTTTTGTTGCAGGATGTATATTTGAGTAAATTTAGATGAAAGTAAGGACCATTTTTTGGATTGTGAAAATAATTTTAGTTGGAAGTGTCAAATTTTAAGAAATTTATTTGAAACCAACTTCGATTTTTTTGGATTTTGTCGAGTATTTTTGGTGTAGGATGTATATTTGAGTAAATTTAGATGAAAATAACTTCAATTTTTTGGATTGTGAAAAAAATTTTAGTTGGAAGTGTCAAATTTTAATAAATTTTGTTTGAAACCAACTTCGATTTTTTTGGATTTTGTCGAGAATTTTTGGTGTAGGATGTATATTTGAGTAAATTTAGATGAAAATAACTTCAATTTTATGGATTGTGAAAAAAAATTTTAGTTGGAAGTGCCAAGTTTTAATAAATTTATTTGAAACCAACTTCGATTTTTTTGGATTTTGTCGAGTATTTTTGGTGTAGGATGTATATTTGAGTAAATTTAGATGAAAATAACTTCAATTTTTAGGATTGTGAAAAAAATTTTAGTTGGAAGTGTCAAATTTTAATCAATTTATTGGAAATCAACTTCGATTTTTTTGGATATTGTTGAGTATTTTTGTTGTAGGATCTATATTTGAGTAAATTTAGATGAAAATAACTTCAATTTTTTGGATTGTGAAAATAATTTTAGTTGGAAGTGCCAAGTTTTAATAAATTTATTTGAAATCAACTTCGATTTTTTTGGATATTGTTGAGTATTTTTGTTGTAGGATCTATATTTGAGTAAATTTAGATGAAAATAACTTCAATTTTTTGGATTGTGAAAATAATTTTAGTTGGAAGTGTCAAATTTTAATAAATTTATTTGAAACCAACTTCGATTTTTTTGGATTTTGTCGAGTATTTTTGGTGTAGGATGTATATTTGAGTAAATTTAGATGAAAATAACTTCAATTTTTTGGATTGTGAAAAAAATTTTAGTTGGAAGTGTCAAATTTTAATAATATTTGTTTGAAACAAACTTCGATTTTTTTGGATTTTGTCGAGTATTTTTGGTGTAGGATGTATATTTGAGTAAATTTAGATGAAAATAACTTCAATTTTTTGGATTGTGAAAATAATTTTAGTTGGAAGTGTCAAATTTTAATAAATTTATTTGAAACCAACTTCGATGTTTTTTATTTAGTCGAGTATTTTTGTTGTAGGATCTATATTTGAGTAAATTTAGATGAAAATAACTTCAATTTTTTGGATTGTGAAAAAATTTTTAGTTGGAAGTGTCAAATTTTAATAAATTTTGTTTGAAACCAACTTCGATTTTTGTTTATTTTGTCGAGTATTTTTGTTGTAGGATGTATATTTGAGTAAATTTAGATGAAAATAACGACCATTTTTTTGGATTGTGAAAAAAATTATAGTTGGAAGTGTCAATTTTTAATAAATTGATTTGAAACCAACTTCGATTTTTTTGGATTTTGTCGAGTATTTTTGTTGCAGGATGTATATTTGAGTAAATTTAGATGAAAGTAACGACCATTTTTTGGATTGTGAAAAAATTGTAGTTGGAAGTGTCCAATTTTAATAAATTTATTTGAAACCAACTTCGATTTTTTTGGATTGTGTTGAGTATTTTTGGTGTAGGGTGTATATTTGAGTAAATTTAGATGAAAATAACTTCAATTTTTTGGATTGTGAAAATAATTTTAGTTGGAAGTGTCAAATTTTAATAAATTTATTTGGAACCAACTTCGATTTTTTTGGATTTTGTCGAGTATTTTTGGTGTAGGATGTATATTTGAGTAAATTTAGATGCAAATAACTTCAATTTTTTGGATTGTGAAAAAAATTTTAGTTGGAAGTGTCAAATTTTAATAAATTTTGTTTGAAACCAACTTCGATTTTTTTTGATTTTGTCGAGTATTTTTGGTGTAGGATGTATATTTGAGTAAATTTAGATGAAAATACCTTCAATTTTTTGGATTGTGAAAATAATTTTAGTTGCAAGTGTCAAATTTTAATAAATTTATTTGAAACCAACTTCGATTTTTTTGGATTTTGCCGAGTATTTTTGGTGTAGGATCTATATTTGAGTAAATTTAGATGAAAATAACTTCAATTTTTAGGATTGAGAAAAAAATTTTAGTTGGAAGTGTCAAATTTTAATAAATTTATTTGAAACCAACTTCGATTTTTTTTTATTTTGTCGAGTATTTTTGATGTAGGATCTATATTTGAGTAAATTTAGATGAAAATAACTTCAATTTTTTGGATTGTGAAAAAATTTTTAGTTGGAAGTGTCAAATTTTAATAAATTTTGTTTGAAACCAACTTCGATTTTTTTTTATTTTGTCGAGTATTTTTGTTGTAGGATGTATATTTGAGTAAATTTAGATGAAAATAACGACCATTTTTTGGATTGTGAAAAAAATTATAGTTGGAAGTGTCAAATTTTAATAAATTTATTTGAAACAACTTCGATTTTTTTGGAATTTGTCGAGTATTTTTGTTGCAGGATGTATATTTGAATAAATTTAGATGAAAGTAACGACCATTTTTTGGATTGTGAAAATAATTTTAGTTGGAAGTGTCAAATTTTAATAAATTTATTTGAAACCAACTTCGATTTTTTTGGATTTTGTCGAGTATTTTTGGTGTAGGATGTATATTTGAGTAAATTTAGATGAAAATAACTTCAATTTTTTGGATTGTGAAAAAAATTTTAGTTGGAAGTGTCAAATTTTAATAAATTTTGTTTGAAACCAACTTCGATTTTTTTTTATTTTGTCGAGTATTTTTGGTGTAGGATGTATATTTGAGTAAATTTAGATGAAAATAACTTCAATTTTTTGGATTGTGAAAATAATTTTAGTTGCAAGTGTCAAATTTTAATAAATTTATTTGAAACCAACTTCGATTTTTTGGATTTTGCCGAGTATTTTTGGTGTAGGATCTATATTTGAGTAAATTTAGATGAAAATAACTTCAATTTTTTGGATTGTGAAAAAAATTTTAGTTGGAAGTGTCAAATTTTAATAAATTTTGTTTGAAACCAACTTCGATTTTTTTTTATTTTGTCGAGTATTTTTGGTGTAGGATGTATATTTGAGTAAATTTAGATGAAAATAACTTCAATTTTTTGGATTGTGAAAATAATTTTAGTTGCAAGTGTCAAATTTTAATAAATTTATTTGAAACCAACTTCGATTTTTTTGGATTTTGCCGAGTATTTTTGGTGTAGTGTCACGTCCCGGGTGAAGGTCTTTGGGAGAATGACATGAGGGGTTTTATTCGAAGGGAATGCAGGCGCGAATGCCAGATTCGTGGCACTGCAGAGAGTAGGATGCAGGCGCGAATGCCAGATTCGTGGCACTGCGGAGAGTAGGATGCAGGCGCGAATGCCAGATTCGTGGCACTGCGGAGAGTAGGAATTCAGGCGCGAATGCCTGATTCGTGGCACTGAATGTTCGAAGGGATGCAGGCGCGAATGCCAGATTCGTGGCACTGCGGAGAGTAGGATGCAGGCGCGAATGCCAGATTCGTGGCACTGCGGAGAGCAGGAATTCAGGCGCGAATGCCAGATTCGTGGCACTGAATGTTCGAAGGGATGCAGGCGCGAATGCCAGATTCGTGGCACTGCGGAGAGTAGGATGCAGGCGCGAATGCCAGATTCGTGGCACTGCGGAGAGTAGGAATTCAGGCGCGAATGCCAGATTCGTGGCACTGAATGTTCGAAGGGATGCAGGTGCGAATGCCAGATTCGTGGCACTGCGGAGAGTAGGATGCAGGCGCGAATGCCAGATTCGTGGCGCTGCGGAGGGTAGGATGCAGGCGCGAATGCCAGATTCGTGGCACTGCGGAGAGTAGGGATTCAGGCGCGAATGCCAGATTCGTAGCTCTGAACGACCAGGGAAGGTTTGGACTGTAATCCCTCCGGTAATGACACCCGTTAGCACTCTTGTTTTGTTTTGGTTTGGTAATAGGATTTACCGTTGCATTCGTACTAAAGAAACCACACTTAGTTTTCCTAAGAATAGCACGGTTCGTGCTGCAGTGTGTTTGTAAATACTGGGAGAGCTCTCGCGAATCAGCTGTTGCGGCAGCTTGGTTTCGTGGGGAAGCCTTATGATTTGAGGATACGCACAATAACTCGAAACATGATTGATAACAAAGCGGTTTATTAGCTTTGTTAGAGAGGGTTTAACAATGCGTGGGAAGATTTTGTATTCACACGCGCAACATTTATAATATGAGTTATGAATATGAATGGCGATATAAGCATAAATGAAAGAATATAATAGTAAGTAAGCAATAAGCATAAATGAAAGAATATAATAGTAAGTAAGCGATAAGCATAAACGAAAGAATATAATAATAAGTAAGCGATAAGCATAAACGAAAGAATATAATAATAAGTAAGCGATAAGCATAAACGAAAGAATATAATAATAAGCTATAAGCGTTGATAAATAATAATATGGTATGGGGTGATATGCACTATAATGATGGTATATAATAATGACTTACAGTGATTGTCGTAGAGCACTGATTAGAATAGTTAACACTGGTTAAATAATACTCTGAACTGTTCGATAGTCTGTTGACAAAAGAGCGTTATGAGCTCTCGATCCTTCGTATTTATATGATCTTCCAGGAGTACTGCGGGGGTTCGCGCGGTAAAGACCTTGACAGATTTCGGAACAAGACGCAGTAGATTTTGGGGGTTTTTGTAAACGGTATGGCTATTAATAGATGTATTTATGTCACGTACGCCAAATGCGTCGTAATTACAATCACGTGTTGATCACGTTTGTACATTTGCGTCGCAGTAACATTTCTAGGGTTTTTGCATGGGGCTTTGAAGCGAAATACTCAACCCATTTGGTGGAGTTTAGGAGGTCGTATAGGAATGGGGTAAACGGTGTATTGACTTCTGTGATCATAGTAAGGGCGTGAGACGTAGTCTCGATTTGGAAGAGGGTTTTAAAGACGAGGGATTTGTTTGAAGTAGATTTGGAGGGAAGTGGTCATGCCACGTAAGTCGAAGAGGGGGTTTGGAGGTCGTCGCTGACCATCTTGAGATGGGGACCGCTAAGGTACATCGTCAAGGCGATCAGCGATTATGGATTGACCGCTTCGAGATGGGGACCGCTAAGGTGCATCGTACAAACGGTCTGGTATCTGGATTGATCGTTTAGAGATAGGGACCACTAAGGTATATCGTCTAAACGATCGGTTGGGTTTGAAAGAGGGGGTATTGCTTGAGTATGAGGGTTTTTGATGGAGTTGTGGATTGATTTGTGAGGAAGTGGTGTTAAAATACCGCGCGAAAAATAGTGGGACGTCACACCTCCCCCCTTATATGAAGAAATTTTTACATTTCTTAACATAAGTGGCGGGTGGCTTGGAATGAGAAAAAAAAAATTTTGAGCGAAATATAGTGGGACATCACACCTCCCCCTTTATATGAAGAAATTTTTATATTTCTTAACATAAGGTTTGGGTGGTTTAAAAAACAAAATATAAGGCCTATTTGGCGAGAAAAAAGAAAGAAAGAAAAACAAAAGATAAGGCCTGTTTGGCGAGAAAAAGGGGAAAAGAAAAACAAAAGATAAAGCCTGTTTGGCGTGAGAAAAAAAAAAGGAAAAAACAAAAGATAAAGCCTGTTTGGCGTGAAAAAAAAAAAAAAAAAAAAAAAAAAAAAAAAAAAAAAAAAAAAAAAAAAAAAAAAAAAAGAAATAAATGGGAGAAAAAGGTTCATTTACAAGGGATTATATACAAAGTAAGGATAGGATTAAGGGAAGGAAGGGGATTTTGGAGGGATTAATAAGGGGGAAAGGAATATTCTCGGGATTGGAAGGAGGGATCGTCCAGGATGAACGTTAGGTCGTAACCATCTTGGTAGTGGTCATTGAACCACCTTAGGAACGCGGGTGTCAGTTCCGTATAGTCCGGAATACGGATGGCTGACCCCGTGTCCAGGACTTCAACGTCACCTGGGTAAGGAAGGATTAAGGAGGGAGCTAGGGAGGTGGAGGTTCGAGGAGGGGGAGTTTGGTGCGGGGGAGAGGTAGGGTGGAAGAGTACCTCCTTACTGTTTGATGCGGGTAAGGGAGGACGATCCGGGGGCGGAGGGGTCGTGGCTTCCTGCATTGTTGGTGCTGGCGGGGGGGAGTCATCGAGCGTGATGACTGGTATAGTCTGTTCTGCCTCCCTGATGATGACCGAGGAAACGACCCTTGGGAGGAGGGGCGAAATGCTTCGGCCCTCCCTGGTCGCCTCTCGGCGCATCCACCGTAGGTGAGACAGGCGCCTGGCCTTTCCTCCCCCCTTTTGTCCAGGCCTGGGTACCTTGCCTTTTCCCCATCGATTTAGCATGGTTTTTTTTTCTAGATAAAGAAATTGGAGTATTAACACATGAATTGTTAGTAATTATCAGCCGGGGTTATCGCGTACGCGACCAAGGCGCGCTTTGTTCGCGTGTATTATTCGGGTTTTGCCCTTCCATGATATCTTTAGGTTTTGGGAGGGAATAACCTCTATTATTGTGTGCGGACCGGAGTATTGGTCCCCGAATTTTCCTTTGCGTGGTTCTATAAGTACGAAAACGGAATCGCCCGGTTGGAAGGTCTGTTCGTTTATGTGTTGGTCATAATATTTTTTGTAACGAAGTTTAGATTCTTTTAATTTTTCTGCAGCGGCAGTTTGCAGTTCTTGTACCCTCGCGTTTAGCCTTGAGAGGTAATGATTATAAGTTTCGTTTTCAAAATCTTCGGGCATCCTTGTTCGGCTGGGTACCCGAGCTATTTTCCCGAACACTAACTCGTGCGGTGTGTAACCAGTGCCTTCGTGGACGCTGGTATTATAACAGAACGCGGCCAAGTCTGTCCATTCGTCCCAGTCACTGTGCTTACTTATAAACATTTTCAAATATTCTGTTAGGACGAGATGCGATCGTTCTAGAGAGCCGTTAGTCTGTGGGTGAAAAGCTGTGGTTCTGAATTGTTCGATTTTAAACTTTTTCGCGATAGCTTTCATGAAGTTACTAGTGAAATTTGCTCCTTGGTCGGTGAGGATGGCTCTGGGAGCTCCGAACTGACATATAAATTTCTTTATGAACGCATCTGCAACCTTTAGTGATGTGGTGTGTTTAAGAGGTACGCACACGAAGTATTTCGTTAGTAAGTCTTGCATTGTTAATATATAGGTGTTCCCTTCTCTCGTGGTAGGTAACGGTCCTACGATGTCCAACGCAATCTTGTCGAAGGCTTGTCCAGGCGTGTCAGTTAGAATCATCGGTTGCCTGGTTTTAACACGGACAAGTTTCTTCCGCTGACAGTCCTCGCATGTTCTAATATAGTCCTCCACGGCTTTTTTCATTCCTTTCCAAAAGTAATGGTGTCGAATTCGGTTATACGTTTTGGTTACTCCCTTGTGTCCGCCTAAGGCAGATGCGTGATTTTCTTTAATAATGGTTAGGTGTTCTGATTCCTCTGGTATTCGTATTGCTTGTAGACATATGGTGACGCTGATGTCCTCTTTGTTGACGGCTTCAAGGATACCCGTAATGATATTTTGCCAGCTTAATTGATCCAAGTTCGATGTTTTGGCTATACTGAAGGAGTGTATTTGAAGCTCGTGTACTGTATATTTAAGGTAGGAAAGGGTTTTGCCCCATGTAGTCATAGTTAGTGGTGTGTTTTGTGTTTCTTTAACAACCAGCCCTATAAAGATTTGCCCCTTTTTGTGAGTTACGTGGGCCCTACCCAGTGGGAGATCGCCGGGTATTGTCAGGATTCCCGTTTCCTGTAGTTCTTTCGCTCCGTTGTCGCAAGGTTTTCCATCTACGCTTAAGAAGAAAACAAGCGTTTCTTTTCGTAAGAACAATGGGTCGCGACTGATTAATGGTATTATTTGGATATTTCGCTCGGGATCAGCTTCGTATGCTGCGTCTAAAGAGTCGTTTAATCCAATTATCGAAGATTCCGAGTCTGATTCATCCGATGAGTTGGAATCCATCTCGGGGTCAAGGTCGTTTTCCTCCTGCGGTGTTGGCGATTGTGGAGGTGAAATAATAGGGGCGTCCGCTAACTCTGTTTCTTCTTCTTGACTTACTTCATCTTCTTCGCTACTCATTGGTTCCGGCGGGTCTACCGAGAGCGGATCTGGTGGGTTTACTGCACTGGTCAACCTTTGGCGCACCTTCCTGGGCGGCTGTACTCTGGTAGGTTTTGCTCTTGGGCGAGTTTTATACGTGGGCCTAGTCGATGGCTTGGTGAGTCGGGGCCTCCCGGGACCTCGTTTAGCCGGGGGCTGATCTTCCCAGTCGTCATCAGCTTCCTCTCGTGGTCGTACTGGATATGCCTCCACTGTGGGAGGATTGCGGGATAATGCATCGGCCAGCTTGTTACTTTTGCCTGGCTGATAACGGATTTCGTATTCATATTCGGCTAATTTTAGCCGCCACCTAACGAGACGCGACGTAGGGTCTTTTACCTTGTGTAGCCAAATCAACGGTTGATGGTCAGTAAATAAAATGAATTTCCGTCCATATAGGTAGGGTCGAAAGTATCTGACGCAATATACAATGGCTAAAAGTTCTTTCTCTATTGTTGAGTAGTTCGTTTCTGCTTTATTCAGAACACGGGAGGCGTACGCGATCGGTAATTCCTTTTCGTTGGCAGTCTGACTCAATATTCCTCCTATAGCGAATTCGGAAGCATCGGTGGTAACGTGGAATTCCAGGTCAAAATTTGGATATTGCAGGATAGGTTCTTTTTGTAATGCTAACCTTAAATGGTCAAAAGCCGTCTTTTGGGACGGTCCCCACTCAAATATTGTGTCTTTCTTTAATAGTTTGGTTAGCGGGCGAGCTATTTTGGAAAATTCCGGGATAAACCTCCTATAATATCCGGTTAGTCCAAGGAATTGTTTAATTCCTTTTGGTGTATTTGGTGCCGGGTAGTTTCGGACGGCTTCAATTTTCCCCTGATCGGGTTTTACCCCTTGCTCGGTAATTATGTGACCTAAGTACGCGACTTCCTTGTGTAGGAACTTACATTTGGAAGGCTGGAGTTTGAGCTTCGCTTCTCGCAAACGGTGAGCAAGTTTCTTAAATTTAATTAAGTGCTCAGTAAGGGAACTTGCGTAAAGGACGATGTCGTCCAAATATACGAACATTTCGGTGCCCTGGAGTCCAGTAAGGGTATGATCCATTAGACGTTGGAAGGTAGCTGGCGCGTTACAGAGTCCGAATGGCATCCTTTTAAATTCATAGTGTCCATGTGGCGTGGAAAAAGCTGTTTTATGTGCATCTTCAGGTTTCATAGGTATTTGGTGAAATCCCGAAGCAAGATCGAACACGGAAAAGTATTTGGCTCCCCCCAATTGGTCCAATATTTCGTTGATATTAGGAATTGGGTAAGCGTCGGGAACGGTCTTTTTGTTTAGGTCCCTAAAATCGAGTACCATTCGCCATAGGATTTCTCCATCGGGTCCTGGTTTCTTAGACACAATCCAGATTGGTGAATTGTAAGGTGATAATGAGGGCTTTATAATTTCTTGGTCTAATAATTTTTGTACTTGCTTCTCGATTTCTTTCTTATGTACTGGAGGGAAGCGATATTGTTTAGTATGGATAGGCACTGGGTCTGTGGTCTGGATTCCATGCTGGATAGCGTTCGTATGACCCAACTTCTCATTTGGTAGATGGAAAAGGTCATGGTATTTGTTTAAAATTCCTTGGACATGGAGTTTTTCCTCCGGATTCATATGTTCCGTTGAAATTAGTTCGAGCACTTGTTCCATCCTTGTTGCGGATTTTTCAGAAATTGTTGGTTCTTCCTCACCTGACGCCATAGCAAGAGACTCCTGGAATTCTAGGGGAAGGGTTGTTCCGACATAATGCCTTGGGGATGAGAGCGACCGTATCTCCGAATGATGGATCAATGGGTCCTGGGGATGAAGGGGTTTGATTTTTGTTAAGGTTGGGGTAGGAGTGACGCATTTAGTCGTCTTAGTCTCTGTTGGTCGTCTTTGTTTGGGTTCTGGAGTCACAATTTCGAATTCTTCCAATTCAACAGTAGGTATAGTGACCGTTACGTCCGTTTCGTTAGAATTTATTATTTGTAAGTATGCTTTGCCGTCTTGATTACGGACAAGAGCATTACCAGCGTGAATCCCAGTGCCTAAATCTAATCTAGGTAAATATCCTTCTTTTATGTCTGAATTTGATACATTTATAAAAGAAACAAGTTTTGACCTGGCGGGTAGCAGGACTTGACCCCTGCTTACAAACGGAATGGAATTTCCGTTGAACTCCAACTGTTTTTTCGAATAATGTATTGAAGCATCTTGTTCCATAAAGAATTCCGTTCCTAATATCCCGTGTGGTTTAATCGGGAAATCGTTTTCAACTACGTGGAACGTAACGTCGTTGCCTAATAAGGTTATTTTTATTGTCCCGAGGGTAGAAACGAGGTCCTTAGCAATGCCTCTAAGTTGTACTTGTTTGTTTGTATCTATATTTTGAGATTGTTTTACGGCGTGAATTTTCAATAAATTCACTTCGGAACCTGTGTCAATCATTAGTTCCGGAGTTCTTTCGAAATCTGGAGATCGGATAATTACGGACGGGGTTTCGCCAACAGTATTCAACCACGCGGTGGCGATCCTAAGTTTGGCATTCCCGATTCCGGTTGTGTCGTTATTGGACGCGCTCCTGTTTGGCCCGTTCCACGGTACGCCTCCATAGTTGGCCGTGGGGGCAGAACGTTTCCCGAGTCTCGCTCCTGGAAGGTTCCGGGGTTCCTTTCGTTGCGGTTGAATAAGCGTTTCCTGCACTCCGAAATTAGATGTCCGGGATTTTTACAATACGCACAAATGCGCAACTCCGTAGGTCTTGAGGGAGGAGGTCGAGTTTTGTCCCAGTAGGGGACTATTGGATTAGGGGCTTGATTACCATATCCTGTTACTCGGTTTTGGGGATATCGTTCGGTCGGTCTATAGTTTAAACCTTGGTTGCTTCTACAGGACAGTGCGTCGTGCCCTGTCTTATTGCAAACTTGGCATACGAGTTTAGGTGCCTTCTGTTCTGAAAACCTTCGGTGGTCCCTGTCCATCTTCTTATCCACGAGTACGGCTGCCTCGAAGGCTTCTTCGAGCGTTTCGAAATTATGTTGTAATAACATTGTCCTTACGTGAGGTGGAAGGCCATCAATGAACGAGTCCAAAGTTAGGCGATCCACGTCTAGGGTTTGTGCGAAATCGTGGCGATATTCTCTATTCTCCTCCATGATGGCGAATCGGAGGTCTTTAACGCGTGAAATGTATGCCAACATGTGTTCGTTGGTTCCCTTAATAATATTAGCGAGTTCCCCTCGGTAGTGGTCCGATGTCTCGGCAGGGGAGAAAGTGCGTTTAAGTTGTTTAATTAGGTCATTTACGGTTTCGAAGGCCCGATCCTCAACCGCCAAGTACGCGTGGTCTTGCAGCTTGTTTATCAACAACCTCGCTAGCTGGGGTTCGGCTTGCGAGGGAACCAGAGCCTTAGCCCTATTGCAAGCTCTCGCGAATTGCAGAACGGACATGTTATGGCCGTTAAATTTTGGCACGGTTTCTATCGCGTCTTTTAATCTGATCTGGTACAATGAATCCCGGTCCGGAACATGGTCACGAGTCAGTGTCTCAGGTTCCTTATTATATCTTAACACGGGTTTTCTGTCAAAACGGGAGGAACCCGGCGTGGCAAATTTATTCGCGGATGGTGGGGGTGTAGGAGATTTTTCCATTGTCTGTAGTATAAGTTTTACCTGTTCGGCGAGACCTTCCAACGTGACGCCGTCAGATTTGGTAACTACGCCCGAATTCATTTTGGGTTCGACAAATTTCGTGTGTAAATTTTCGATTACTGCTCCTTGTTGCTTTAGTATTTCAATTTTCCCTAATAATTCGGTAGTCGCGGTGTCTGTAGGGTTCATGGAAGAGCCCGCGCCTTGGTTTATTGCGTAAGGCTCATCAGTTTCGTCGTAATCGGACATGTTAAAATCGTTTAGATTCTATTTGTTCAAAAAAAATGACCGATTAAATTTTGGGCGTCCGGTAGCCGTTTTTCGAGCTTAGTGAGTTCTATCCCGGGAACCAATAATTACCAACCCGTAATGGTTCCTGTTCAAGAGGAGAAAACGTTCGGTGCACTCGGAGCAACTACTTAAGGGACGCGTTTGTAACAAGGGGTTTTTGCAACGAGGGCACTTTGGGAATGTATTAGTAGATGTATAAAAATGTTCCTGATCGATTTCGTTTACTTCACTCGGATCCAGATCAAAGCAGTCTAGACAAATTTTGTAGCCTCCCGTGGTCGTTGCTACACCGCCCGAAGCACAGGTCAGTTCATTAGTGTATGCCAATTGATTTATAAATTGGCGGTACAGGTTTGATAGTTGGCGTCGTAGGAATCTGTTACGCATACTAGGTATAGGAAGTAGAGGGTAACGTGCGTACAGAGGATCAAATTTTCTGTTAACGGTATTCAGCCGTCCCACCTCTCTAGTGTACAAAGTTATATTGCTACATTAGCAATTATTTTAAAATTCGGGATGTTCTATGTTCATTTGGTTATCAAATTCTCGGTGGCTCTCACTAACTAGGAGATACCAATCCGAACACACTACACAACTGCTCACGGGGCAGATTTGAAACAGAGCGGAATTACACCACGAGCAATTGGGAGAAACTGTCGGCGTCTGATAATAATGAACTTGATATAGAGTTTCTACATTTGTTAGATCTACTTCATAGCAGGTCGAACAAATGTCGTCTCCTTCGTAAGTAGTAGCAATTTTCCCGGAGACACAGATCAACCACCGCATATGTGCCGTTAAAATTTGTAATCTGCGGCTGCGGTAATTTAATGCGCCACGAAGTGGGTTTTTAATGCACATTTTAATAGGCCTTTGTGGGTGCCGTATAATAGAGACTCTATTTCTATTATCAATGAACGGATCCCACCGCTGTCACCAAAAATATGTCACGTCCCGGGTGAAGGTCTTTGGGAGAATGACATGAGGGGTTTTATTCGAAGGGAATGCAGGCGCGAATGCCAGATTCGTGGCACTGCAGAGAGTAGGATGCAGGCGCGAATGCCAGATTCGTGGCACTGCGGAGAGTAGGATGCAGGCGCGAATGCCAGATTCGTGGCACTGCGGAGAGTAGGAATTCAGGCGCGAATGCCTGATTCGTGGCACTGAATGTTCGAAGGGATGCAGGCGCGAATGCCAGATTCGTGGCACTGCGGAGAGTAGGATGCAGGCGCGAATGCCAGATTCGTGGCACTGCGGAGAGCAGGAATTCAGGCGCGAATGCCAGATTCGTGGCACTGAATGTTCGAAGGGATGCAGGCGCGAATGCCAGATTCGTGGCACTGCGGAGAGTAGGATGCAGGCGCGAATGCCAGATTCGTGGCACTGCGGAGAGTAGGAATTCAGGCGCGAATGCCAGATTCGTGGCACTGAATGTTCGAAGGGATGCAGGTGCGAATGCCAGATTCGTGGCACTGCGGAGAGTAGGATGCAGGCGCGAATGCCAGATTCGTGGCGCTGCGGAGGGTAGGATGCAGGCGCGAATGCCAGATTCGTGGCACTGCGGAGAGTAGGGATTCAGGCGCGAATGCCAGATTCGTAGCTCTGAACGACCAGGGAAGGTTTGGACTGTAATCCCTCCGGTAATGACACCCGTTAGCACTCTTGTTTTGTTTTGGTTTGGTAATAGGATTTACCGTTGCATTCGTACTAAAGAAACCACACTTAGTTTTCCTAAGAATAGCACGGTTCGTGCTGCAGTGTGTTTGTAAATACTGGGAGAGCTCTCGCGAATCAGCTGTTGCGGCAGCTTGGTTTCGTGGGGAAGCCTTATGATTTGAGGATACGCACAATAACTCGAAACATGATTGATAACAAAGCGGTTTATTAGCTTTGTTAGAGAGGGTTTAACAATGCGTGGGAAGATTTTGTATTCACACGCGCAACATTTATAATATGAGTTATGAATATGAATGGCGATATAAGCATAAATGAAAGAATATAATAGTAAGTAAGCAATAAGCATAAATGAAAGAATATAATAGTAAGTAAGCGATAAGCATAAACGAAAGAATATAATAATAAGTAAGCGATAAGCATAAACGAAAGAATATAATAATAAGTAAGCGATAAGCATAAACGAAAGAATATAATAATAAGCTATAAGCGTTGATAAATAATAATATGGTATGGGGTGATATGCACTATAATGATGGTATATAATAATGACTTACAGTGATTGTCGTAGAGCACTGATTAGAATAGTTAACACTGGTTAAATAATACTCTGAACTGTTCGATAGTCTGTTGACAAAAGAGCGTTATGAGCTCTCGATCCTTCGTATTTATATGATCTTCCAGGAGTACTGCGGGGGTTCGCGCGGTAAAGACCTTGACAGATTTCGGAACAAGACGCAGTAGATTTTGGGGGTTTTTGTAAACGGTATGGCTATTAATAGATGTATTTATGTCACGTACGCCAAATGCGTCGTAATTACAATCACGTGTTGATCACGTTTGTACATTTGCGTCGCAGTAACATTTCTAGGGTTTTTGCATGGGGCTTTGAAGCGAAATACTCAACCCATTTGGTGGAGTTTAGGAGGTCGTATAGGAATGGGGTAAACGGTGTATTGACTTCTGTGATCATAGTAAGGGCGTGAGACGTAGTCTCGATTTGGAAGAGGGTTTTAAAGACGAGGGATTTGTTTGAAGTAGATTTGGAGGGAAGTGGTCATGCCACGTAAGTCGAAGAGGGGGTTTGGAGGTCGTCGCTGACCATCTTGAGATGGGGACCGCTAAGGTACATCGTCAAGGCGATCAGCGATTATGGATTGACCGCTTCGAGATGGGGACCGCTAAGGTGCATCGTACAAACGGTCTGGTATCTGGATTGATCGTTTAGAGATAGGGACCACTAAGGTATATCGTCTAAACGATCGGTTGGGTTTGAAAGAGGGGGTATTGCTTGAGTATGAGGGTTTTTGATGGAGTTGTGGATTGATTTGTGAGGAAGTGGTGTTAAAATACCGCGCGAAAAATAGTGGGACGTCACAGTAGGATCTATATTTGAGTAAATTTAAATGAAAATAACTTCAATTTTTTGGATTGTGAAAAAATTTTTAGTTGGAAGTGTCAAATTTTAATAAATTTTGTTTGAAACCAACTTCGATTTTTTTTGATTTTGTCGAGTATTTTTGGTGTAGGATGTATATTTGAGTAAATTTAGATGAAAATAACTTCAATTTTTTGGATTGTGAAAATAATTTTAGTTGCAAGTGTCAAATTTTAATAAATTTATTTGAAACCAACTTCGATTTTTTTGGATTTTGCCGAGTATTTTTGGTGTAGGATCTATATTTGAGTAAATTTAAATGAAAATAACTTCAATTTTTAGGATTGAGAAAAAAATTTTAGTTGGAAGTGTCAAATTTTAATAAATTTATTTGAAACCAACTTCGATTTTTTTTTATTTTGTCGAGTATTTTTGTTGTAGGATCTATATTTGAGTAAATTTAGATGAAAATAACTTCAATTTTTTGGATTGTGAAAAAATTTTTAGTTGGAAGTGTCAAATTTTAATAAATTTTGTTTGAAACCAACTTCGATTTTTTTTTATTTTGTCGAGTATTTTTGTTGTAGGATGTATATTTGAGTAAATTTAGATGAAAATAACGATCATTTTTTGGATTGTGAAAAAAATTATAGTTGGAAGTGTCAAATTTTAATAAATTTTGTTTGAAACCAACTTCGATTTTTTTGGATTTTGTCGAGTATTTTTGTTGTAGGATGTATATTTGAGTAAATTTAGATGAAAATAACGACCATCTTTTGGATTGTGAAAAAAATTATAGTTGGAAGTGTCAAATTTTAATAAATTTATTTGAAACCAACTTCGATTTTTTTGGAATTTGTCGAGTATTTTTGTTGCAGGATGTATATTTGAGTAAATTTAGATGAAAGTAAGGACCATTTTTTGGATTGTGAAAATAATTTTAGTTGGAAGTGTCAAATTTTAAGAAATTTATTTGAAACCAACTTCGATTTTTTTGGATTTTGTCGAGTATTTTTGGTGTAGGATGTATATTTGAGTAAATTTAGATGAAAATAACTTCAATTTTTTGGATTGTGAAAAAAATTTTAGTTGGAAGTGTCAAATTTTAATAAATTTTGTTTGAAACCAACTTCGATTTTTTTGGATTTTGTCGAGAATTTTTGGTGTAGGATGTATATTTGAGTAAATTTAGATGAAAATAACTTCAATTTTATGGATTGTGAAAAAAAATTTTAGTTGGAAGTGCCAAGTTTTAATAAATTTATTTGAAACCAACTTCGATTTTTTTGGATTTTGTCGAGTATTTTTGGTGTAGGATGTATATTTGAGTAAATTTAGATGAAAATAACTTCAATTTTTAGGATTGTGAAAAAAATTTTAGTTGGAAGTGTCAAATTTTAATCAATTTATTGGAAATCAACTTCGATTTTTTTGGATATTGTTGAGTATTTTTGTTGTAGGATCTATATTTGAGTAAATTTAGATGAAAATAACTTCAATTTTTTGGATTGTGAAAATAATTTTAGTTGGAAGTGCCAAGTTTTAATAAATTTATTTGAAATCAACTTCGATTTTTTTGGATATTGTTGAGTATTTTTGTTGTAGGATCTATATTTGAGTAAATTTAGATGAAAATAACTTCAATTTTTTGGATTGTGAAAATAATTTTAGTTGGAAGTGTCAAATTTTAATAAATTTATTTGAAACCAACTTCGATTTTTTTGGATTTTGTCGAGTATTTTTGGTGTAGGATGTATATTTGAGTAAATTTAGATGAAAATAACTTCAATTTTTTGGATTGTGAAAAAAATTTTAGTTGGAAGTGTCAAATTTTAATAATATTTGTTTGAAACAAACTTCGATTTTTTTGGATTTTGTCGAGTATTTTTGGTGTAGGATGTATATTTGAGTAAATTTAGATGAAAATAACTTCAATTTTTTGGATTGTGAAAATAATTTTAGTTGGAAGTGTCAAATTTTAATAAATTTATTTGAAACCAACTTCGATGTTTTTTATTTAGTCGAGTATTTTTGTTGTAGGATCTATATTTGAGTAAATTTAGATGAAAATAACTTCAATTTTTTGGATTGTGAAAAAATTTTTAGTTGGAAGTGTCAAATTTTAATAAATTTTGTTTGAAACCAACTTCGATTTTTGTTTATTTTGTCGAGTATTTTTGTTGTAGGATGTATATTTGAGTAAATTTAGATGAAAATAACGACCATATTTTGGATTGTGAAAAAAATTATAGTTGGAAGTGTCAAATTTTAATAAATTTTGTTTGAAACCAACTTCGATTTTTTTGGATTTTGTCGAGTATTTTTGTTGTAGGATGTATATTTGAGTAAATTTAGATGAAAATAACGACCATTTTTTGGATTGTGAAAAAAATTATAGTTGGAAGTGTCAAATTTTAATAAATTTATTTGAAACCAACTTCGATTTTTTTTTATTTTGTCGAGTATTTTTTTTGTAGGATCTATATTTGAGTAAATTTAGATGAAAATAACTTCAATTTTTTGGATTGTGAAAATAATTTTAGTTGCAAGTGTCAAATTTTAATAAATTTATTTGAAACCAACTTCGATTTTTTTGGATTTTGTCGAGTATTTTTGTTGTAGAATGTATATTTGAGTAAATTTACATGAAAATAACGACCATTTTTTGGATTGTGAAAAAAATTTTAGTTGGAAGTGTCAAATTTTAATAAATTTATTTGAAACCAACTTCGATTTTTTTTTATTTTGTCGAGTATTTTTGTTGTAGGATCTATATTTGAGTAAATTTAGATGAAAAGAACTTCAATTTTTAGGATTGAGAAAAAAATTTTAGTTGGAAGTGTCAAATTTTAATAAATTTATTTGAAACCAACTTCGATTTTTTTTTATTTTGTCGAGTATTTTTGATGTAGGATCTATATTTGAGTAAATTTAGATGAAAATAACTTCAATTTTTTGGATTGTGAAAAAATTTTTAGTTGGAAGTGTCAAATTTTAATAAATTTTGTTTGAAACCAACTTCGATTTTTTTTGATTTTGTCGAGTATTTTTGTTGTAGGATGTATATTTGAGTAAATTTAGATGAAAATAACGACCATTTTTTGGATTGTGAAAAAAATTTTAGTTGGAAGTGTCAAATTTTAATAAATTTATTTGAAACCAACTTCGATTTTTTTGGATTTTGTCGAGTATTTTTGGTGTAGGATGTATATTTGAGTAAATTTAGATGAAAATAACTTCAATTTTTAGGATTGTGAAAAAAATTTTAGTTGGAAGTGTCAAATTTTAATCAATTTATTGGAAATCAACTTCGATTTTTTTGGATATTGTTGAGTATTTTTGTTGTAGGATCTATATTTGAGTAAATTTAGATGAAAATAACTTCAATTTTTTGGATTGTGAAAATAATTTTAGTTGGAAGTGCCAAGTTTTAATAAATTTATTTGAAATCAACTTCGATTTTTTTGGATATTGTTGAGTATTTTTGTTGTAGGATCTATATTTGAGTAAATTTAGATGAAAATAACTTCAATTTTTTGGATTGTGAAAATAATTTTAGTTGGAAGTGCCAAGTTTTAATAAATTTATTTGAAATCAACTTCGATTTTTTTGGATATTGTTGAGTATTTTTGTTGTAGGATCTATATTTGAGTAAATTTAGATGAAAATAACTTCAATTTTTTGGATTGTGAAAATAATTTTAGTTGGAAGTGCCAAGTTTTAATAAATTTATTTGAAATCAACTTCGATTTTTTTGGATATTGTTGAGTATTTTTGTTGTAGGATCTATATTTGAGTAAATTTAGATGAAAATAACTTCAATTTTTTGGATTGTGAAAATAATTTTAGTTGGAAGTGTCAAATTTTAATAAATTTATTTGAAACCAACTTCGATTTTTTTGGATTTTGTCGAGTATTTTTGGTGTAGGATGTATATTTGAGTAAATTTAGATGAAAATAACTTCAATTTTTTGGATTGTGAAAAAAATTTTAGTTGGAAGTGTCAAATTTTAATAATATTTGTTTGAAACAAACTTCGATTTTTTTGGATTTTGTCGAGTATTTTTGGTGTAGGATGTATATTTGAGTAAATTTAGATGAAAATAACTTCAATTTTTTGGATTGTGAAAATAATTTTAGTTGGAAGTGTCAAATTTTAATAAATTTATTTGAAACCAACTTCGATGTTTTTTATTTAGTCGAGTATTTTTGTTGTAGGATCTATATTTGAGTAAATTTAGATGAAAATAACTTCAATTTTTTGGATTGTGAAAAAATTTTTAGTTGGAAGTGTCAAATTTTAATAAATTTTGTTTGAAACCAACTTCGATTTTTTTTTATTTTGTCGAGTATTTTTGTTGTAGGATGTATATTTGAGTAAATTTAGATGAAAATAACGACCATATTTTGGATTGTGAAAAAAATTATAGTTGGAAGTGTCAAATTTTAATAAATTTTGTTTGAAACCAACTTCGATTTTTTTGGATTTTGTCGAGTATTTTTGTTGTAGGATGTATATTTGAGTAAATTTAGATGAAAATAACGACCATTTTTTGGATTGTGAAAAAAATTATAGTTGGAAGTGTCAAATTTTAATAAATTTATTTGAAACCAACTTCGATTTTTTTTTATTTTGTCGAGTATTTTTTTTGTAGGATCTATATTTGAGTAAATTTAGATGAAAATAACTTCAATTTTTTGGATTGTGAAAATAATTTTAGTTGCAAGTGTCAAATTTTAATAAATTTATTTGAAACCAACTTCGATTTTTTTGGATTTTGTCGAGTATTTTTGTTGTAGAATGTATATTTGAGTAAATTTACATGAAAATAACGACCATTTTTTGGATTGTGAAAAAAATTTTAGTTGGAAGTGTCAAATTTTAATAAATTTATTTGAAACCAACTTCGATTTTTTTTTATTTTGTCGAGTATTTTTGTTGTAGGATGTATATTTGAGTAAATTTAGATGAAAATAACTTCAATTTTTAGGATTGTGAAAAAAATTTTAGTTGGAAGTGTCAAATTTTAATCAATTTATTGGAAATCAACTTCGATTTTTTTGGATATTGTTGAGTATTTTTGTTGTAGGATCTATATTTGAGTAAATTTAGATGAAAATAACTTCAATTTTTTGGATTGTGAAAATAATTTTAGTTGGAAGTGCCAAGTTTTAATAAATTTATTTGAAATCAACTTCGATTTTTTTGGATATTGTTGAGTATTTTTGTTGTAGGATCTATATTTGAGTAAATTTAGATGAAAATAACTTCAATTTTTTGGATTGTGAAAATAATTTTAGTTGGAAGTGTCAAATTTTAATAAATTTATTTGAAACCAACTTCGATTTTTTTGGATTTTGTCGAGTATTTTTGGTGTAGGATGTATATTTGAGTAAATTTAGATGAAAATAACTTCAATTTTTTGGATTGTGAAAAAAATTTTAGTTGGAAGTGTCAAATTTTAATAATATTTGTTTGAAACAAACTTCGATTTTTTTGGATTTTGTCGAGTATTTTTGGTGTAGGATGTATATTTGAGTAAATTTAGATGAAAATAACTTCAATTTTTTGGATTGTGAAAATAATTTTAGTTGGAAGTGTCAAATTTTAATAAATTTATTTGAAACCAACTTCGATGTTTTTTATTTAGTCGAGTATTTTTGTTGTAGGATCTATATTTGAGTAAATTTAGATGAAAATAACTTCAATTTTTTGGATTGTGAAAAAATTTTTAGTTGGAAGTGTCAAATTTTAATAAATTTTGTTTGAAACCAACTTCGATTTTTGTTTATTTTGTCGAGTATTTTTGTTGTAGGATGTATATTTGAGTAAATTTAGATGAAAATAACGACCATATTTTGGATTGTGAAAAAAATTATAGTTGGAAGTGTCAAATTTTAATAAATTTTGTTTGAAACCAACTTCGATTTTTTTGGATTTTGTCGAGTATTTTTGTTGTAGGATGTATATTTGAGTAAATTTAGATGAAAATAACGACCATTTTTTGGATTGTGAAAAAAATTATAGTTGGAAGTGTCAAATTTTAATAAATTTATTTGAAACCAACTTCGATTTTTTTTTATTTTGTCGAGTATTTTTTTTGTAGGATCTATATTTGAGTAAATTTAGATGAAAATAACTTCAATTTTTTGGATTGTGAAAATAATTTTAGTTGCAAGTGTCAAATTTTAATAAATTTATTTGAAACCAACTTCGATTTTTTTGGATTTTGTCGAGTATTTTTGTTGTAGAATGTATATTTGAGTAAATTTACATGAAAATAACGACCATTTTTTGGATTGTGAAAAAAATTTTAGTTGGAAGTGTCAAATTTTAATAAATTTATTTGAAACCAACTTCGATTTTTTTTTATTTTGTCGAGTATTTTTGTTGTAGGATCTATATTTGAGTAAATTTAGATGAAAAGAACTTCAATTTTTAGGATTGAGAAAAAAATTTTAGTTGGAAGTGTCAAATTTTAATAAATTTATTTGAAACCAACTTCGATTTTTTTTTATTTTGTCGAGTATTTTTGATGTAGGATCTATATTTGAGTAAATTTAGATGAAAATAACTTCAATTTTTTGGATTGTGAAAAAATTTTTAGTTGGAAGTGTCAAATTTTAATAAATTTTGTTTGAAACCAACTTCGATTTTTTTTGATTTTGTCGAGTATTTTTGTTGTAGGATGTATATTTGAGTAAATTTAGATGAAAATAACGACCATTTTTTGGATTGTGAAAAAAATTTTAGTTGGAAGTGTCAAATTTTAATAAATTTATTTGAAACCAACTTCGATTTTTTTGGATTTTGTCGAGTATTTTTGGTGTAGGATGTATATTTGAGTAAATTTAGATGAAAATAACTTCAATTTTTAGGATTGTGAAAAAAATTTTAGTTGGAAGTGTCAAATTTTAATCAATTTATTGGAAATCAACTTCGATTTTTTTGGATATTGTTGAGTATTTTTGTTGTAGGATCTATATTTGAGTAAATTTAGATGAAAATAACTTCAATTTTTTGGATTGTGAAAATAATTTTAGTTGGAAGTGCCAAGTTTTAATAAATTTATTTGAAATCAACTTCGATTTTTTTGGATATTGTTGAGTATTTTTGTTGTAGGATCTATATTTGAGTAAATTTAGATGAAAATAACTTCAATTTTTTGGATTGTGAAAATAATTTTAGTTGGAAGTGCCAAGTTTTAATAAATTTATTTGAAATCAACTTCGATTTTTTTGGATATTGTTGAGTATTTTTGTTGTAGGATCTATATTTGAGTAAATTTAGATGAAAATAACTTCAATTTTTTGGATTGTGAAAATAATTTTAGTTGGAAGTGCCAAGTTTTAATAAATTTATTTGAAATCAACTTCGATTTTTTTGGATATTGTTGAGTATTTTTGTTGTAGGATCTATATTTGAGTAAATTTAGATGAAAATAACTTCAATTTTTTGGATTGTGAAAATAATTTTAGTTGGAAGTGTCAAATTTTAATAAATTTATTTGAAACCAACTTCGATTTTTTTGGATTTTGTCGAGTATTTTTGGTGTAGGATGTATATTTGAGTAAATTTAGATGAAAATAACTTCAATTTTTTGGATTGTGAAAAAAATTTTAGTTGGAAGTGTCAAATTTTAATAATATTTGTTTGAAACAAACTTCGATTTTTTTGGATTTTGTCGAGTATTTTTGGTGTAGGATGTATATTTGAGTAAATTTAGATGAAAATAACTTCAATTTTTTGGATTGTGAAAATAATTTTAGTTGGAAGTGTCAAATTTTAATAAATTTATTTGAAACCAACTTCGATGTTTTTTATTTAGTCGAGTATTTTTGTTGTAGGATCTATATTTGAGTAAATTTAGATGAAAATAACTTCAATTTTTTGGATTGTGAAAAAATTTTTAGTTGGAAGTGTCAAATTTTAATAAATTTTGTTTGAAACCAACTTCGATTTTTTTTTATTTTGTCGAGTATTTTTGTTGTAGGATGTATATTTGAGTAAATTTAGATGAAAATAACGACCATATTTTGGATTGTGAAAAAAATTATAGTTGGAAGTGTCAAATTTTAATAAATTTTGTTTGAAACCAACTTCGATTTTTTTGGATTTTGTCGAGTATTTTTGTTGTAGGATGTATATTTGAGTAAATTTAGATGAAAATAACGACCATTTTTTGGATTGTGAAAAAAATTATAGTTGGAAGTGTCAAATTTTAATAAATTTATTTGAAACCAACTTCGATTTTTTTTTATTTTGTCGAGTATTTTTTTTGTAGGATCTATATTTGAGTAAATTTAGATGAAAATAACTTCAATTTTTTGGATTGTGAAAATAATTTTAGTTGCAAGTGTCAAATTTTAATAAATTTATTTGAAACCAACTTCGATTTTTTTGGATTTTGTCGAGTATTTTTGTTGTAGAATGTATATTTGAGTAAATTTACATGAAAATAACGACCATTTTTTGGATTGTGAAAAAAATTTTAGTTGGAAGTGTCAAATTTTAATAAATTTATTTGAAACCAACTTCGATTTTTTTTTATTTTGTCGAGTATTTTTGTTGTAGGATCTATATTTGAGTAAATTTAGATGAAAAGAACTTCAATTTTTAGGATTGAGAAAAAAATTTTAGTTGGAAGTGTCAAATTTTAATAAATTTATTTGAAACCAACTTCGATTTTTTTTTATTTTGTCGAGTATTTTTGATGTAGGATCTATATTTGAGTAAATTTAGATGAAAATAACTTCAATTTTTTGGATTGTGAAAAAATTTTTAGTTGGAAGTGTCAAATTTTAATAAATTTTGTTTGAAACCAACTTCGATTTTTTTTGATTTTGTCGAGTATTTTTGTTGTAGGATGTATATTTGAGTAAATTTAGATGAAAATAACGACCATTTTTTGGATTGTGAAAAAAATTTTAGTTGGAAGTGTCAAATTTTAATAAATTTATTTGAAACCAACTTCGATTTTTTTGGATTTTGTCGAGTATTTTTGGTGTAGGATGTATATTTGAGTAAATTTAGATGAAAATAACTTCAATTTTTAGGATTGTGAAAAAAATTTTAGTTGGAAGTGTCAAATTTTAATCAATTTATTGGAAATCAACTTCGATTTTTTTGGATATTGTTGAGTATTTTTGTTGTAGGATCTATATTTGAGTAAATTTAGATGAAAATAACTTCAATTTTTTGGATTGTGAAAATAATTTTAGTTGGAAGTGCCAAGTTTTAATAAATTTATTTGAAATCAACTTCGATTTTTTTGGATATTGTTGAGTATTTTTGTTGTAGGATCTATATTTGAGTAAATTTAGATGAAAATAACTTCAATTTTTTGGATTGTGAAAATAATTTTAGTTGGAAGTGTCAAATTTTAATAAATTTATTTGAAACCAACTTCGATTTTTTTGGATTTTGTCGAGTATTTTTGGTGTAGGATGTATATTTGAGTAAATTTAGATGAAAATAACTTCAATTTTTTGGATTGTGAAAAAAATTTTAGTTGGAAGTGTCAAATTTTAATAATATTTGTTTGAAACAAACTTCGATTTTTTTGGATTTTGTCGAGTATTTTTGGTGTAGGATGTATATTTGAGTAAATTTAGATGAAAATAACTTCAATTTTTTGGATTGTGAAAATAATTTTAGTTGGAAGTGTCAAATTTTAATAAATTTATTTGAAACCAACTTCGATGTTTTTTATTTAGTCGAGTATTTTTGTTGTAGGATCTATATTTGAGTAAATTTAGATGAAAATAACTTCAATTTTTTGGATTGTGAAAAAATTTTTAGTTGGAAGTGTCAAATTTTATTAAATTTTGTTTGAAACCAACTTCGATTTTTTTTTATTTTGTCGAGTATTTTTGTTGTAGGATGTATATTTGAGTAAATTTAGATGAAAATAACGACCATATTTTGGATTGTGAAAAAAATTATAGTTGGAAGTGTCAAATTTTAATAAATTTTGTTTGAAACCAACTTCGATTTTTTTGGATTTTGTCGAGTATTTTTGTTGTAGGATGTATATTTGAGTAAATTTAGATGAAAATAACGACCATTTTTTGGATTGTGAAAAAAATTATAGTTGGAAGTGTCAAATTTTAATAAATTTATTTGAAACCAACTTCGATTTTTTTTTATTTTGTCGAGTATTTTTTTTGTAGGATCTATATTTGAGTAAATTTAGATGAAAATAACTTCAATTTTTTGGATTGTGAAAATAATTTTAGTTGCAAGTGTCAAATTTTAATAAATTTATTTGAAACCAACTTCGATTTTTTTGGATTTTGTCGAGTATTTTTGTTGTAGAATGTATATTTGAGTAAATTTACATGAAAATAACGACCATTTTTTGGATTGTGAAAAAAATTTTAGTTGGAAGTGTCAAATTTTAATAAATTTATTTGAAACCAACTTCGATTTTTTTTTATTTTGTCGAGTATTTTTGTTGTAGGATCTATATTTGAGTAAATTTAGATGAAAAGAACTTCAATTTTTAGGATTGAGAAAAAAATTTTAGTTGGAAGTGTCAAATTTTAATAAATTTATTTGAAACCAACTTCGATTTTTTTTTATTTTGTCGAGTATTTTTGATGTAGGATCTATATTTGAGTAAATTTAGATGAAAATAACTTCAATTTTTTGGATTGTGAAAAAATTTTTAGTTGGAAGTGTCAAATTTTAATAAATTTTGTTTGAAACCAACTTCGATTTTTTTTTGATTTTGTCGAGTATTTTTGTTGTAGGATGTATATTTGAGTAAATTTAGATGAAAATAACGACCATTTTTTGGATTGTGAAAAAAATTTTAGTTGGAAGTGTCAAATTTTAATAAATTTTGTTTGAAACCAACTTCGATTTTTTTGGATTTTGTCGAGAATTTTTGGTGTAGGATGTATATTTGAGTAAATTTAGATGAAAATAACTTCAATTTTATGGATTGTGAAAAAAAATTTTAGTTGGAAGTGCCAAGTTTTAATAAATTTATTTGAAACCAACTTCGATTTTTTTGGATTTTGTCGAGTATTTTTGGTGTAGGATGTATATTTGAGTAAATTTAGATGAAAATAACTTCAATTTTTAGGATTGTGAAAAAAATTTTAGTTGGAAGTGTCAAATTTTAATCAATTTATTGGAAATCAACTTCGATTTTTTTGGATATTGTTGAGTATTTTTGTTGTAGGATCTATATTTGAGTAAATTTAGATGAAAATAACTTCAATTTTTTGGATTGTGAAAATAATTTTAGTTGGAAGTGCCAAGTTTTAATAAATTTATTTGAAATCAACTTCGATTTTTTTGGATATTGTTGAGTATTTTTGTTGTAGGATCTATATTTGAGTAAATTTAGATGAAAATAACTTCAATTTTTTGGATTGTGAAAATAATTTTAGTTGGAAGTGTCAAATTTTAATAAATTTATTTGAAACCAACTTCGATGTTTTTTATTTAGTCGAGTATTTTTGTTGTAGGATCTATATTTGAGTAAATTTAGATGAAAATAACTTCAATTTTTTGGATTGTGAAAAAATTTTTAGTTGGAAGTGTCAAATTTTAATAAATTTTGTTTGAAACCAACTTCGATTTTTTTTTATTTTGTCGAGTATTTTTGTTGTAGGATCTATATTTGAGTAAATTTAGATGAAAATAACTTCAATTTTTTGGATTGTGAAAATAATTTTAGTTGCAAGTGTCAAATTTTAATAAATTTATTTGAAACCAACTTCGATTTTTTTGGATTTTGTCGAGTATTTTTGTTGTAGAATGTATATTTGAGTAAATTTACATGAAAATAACGACCATTTTTTGGATTGTGAAAAAAATTTTAGTTGGAAGTGTCAAATTTTAATAAATTTATTTGAAACCAACTTCGATTTTTTTTTATTTTGTCGAGTATTTTTGTTGTAGGATCTATATTTGAGTAAATTTAGATGAAAAGAACTTCAATTTTTAGGATTGAGAAAAAAATTTTAGTTGGAAGTGTCAAATTTTAATAAATTTATTTGAAACCAACTTCGATTTTTTTTTATTTTGTCGAGTATTTTTGTTGTAGGATCTATATCTGAATAAATTTAGATGAAAATAACTTCAATTTTTTGGATTGTGAAAAAAATTTTAGTTGGAAGTGTCAAATTTTAATAAATTTTGTTTGAAACCAACTTCGATTTTTTTGGATTTTGTCGAGAATTTTTGGTGTAGGATGTATATTTGAGTAAATTTAGATGAAAATAACTTCAATTTTATGGATTGTGAAAAAAAATTTTAGTTGGAAGTGCCAAGTTTTAATAAATTTATTTGAAACCAACTTCGATTTTTTTGGATTTTGTCGAGTATTTTTGGTGTAGGATGTATATTTGAGTAAATTTAGATGAAAATAACTTCAATTTTTAGGATTGTGAAAAAAATTTTAGTTGGAAGTGTCAAATTTTAATCAATTTATTGGAAATCAACTTCGATTTTTTTGGATATTGTTGAGTATTTTTGTTGTAGGATCTATATTTGAGTAAATTTAGATGAAAATAACTTCAATTTTTTGGATTGTGAAAATAATTTTAGTTGGAAGTGCCAAGTTTTAATAAATTTATTTGAAATCAACTTCGATTTTTTTGGATATTGTTGAGTATTTTTGTTGTAGGATCTATATTTGAGTAAATTTAGATGAAAATAACTTCAATTTTTTGGATTGTGAAAATAATTTTAGTTGGAAGTGTCAAATTTTAATAAATTTATTTGAAACCAACTTCGATTTTTTTGGATTTTGTCGAGTATTTTTGGTGTAGGATGTATATTTGAGTAAATTTAGGTGAAAATAACTTCAATTTTTTGGATTGTGAAAAAAAATTTAGTTGGAAGTGTCAAATTTTAATAAATTTTGTTTGAAACAAACTTCGATTTTTTTGGATTTTGTCGAGTATTTTTGGTGTAGGATGTATATTTGAGTAAATTTAGATGAAAATAACTTCAATTTTTTGGATTGTGAAAATAATTTTAGTTGGAAGTGTCAAATTTTAATAAATTTATTTGAAACCAACTTCGATTTTTTTGGATTTTGTCGAGTATTTTTGGTGTAGGATGTATATTTGAGTAAATTTAGATGAAAATAACTTCAATTTTTTGGATTGTGAAAAAAATTTTAGTTGGAAGTGTCAAATTTTAATAAATTTTGTTTGAAACCAACTTCGATTTTTTTTTATTTTGTCGAGTATTTTTGGTGTAGGATGTATATTTGAGTAAATTTAGATGAAAATAACTTCAATTTTTTGGATTGTGAAAATAATTTTAGTTGCAAGTGTCAAATTTTAATAAATTTATTTGAAACCAACTTCGATTTTTTTGGATTTTGTCGAGTATTTTTGGTGTAGGATGTATATTTGAGTAAATTTAGATGAAAATAACTTCAATTTTTTGGATTGTGAAAAAAATTTTAGTTGGAAGTGTCAAATTTTAATAAATTTTGTTTGAAACCAACTTCGATTTTTTTTGATTTTGTCGAGTATTTTTGGTGTAGGATGTATATTTGAGTAAATTTAGATGAAAATAACTTCAATTTTTTGGATTGTGAAAATAATTTTAGTTGCAAGTGTCAAATTTTAATAAATTTATTTGAAACCAACTTCGATTTTTTTGGATTTTGCCGAGTATTTTTGGTGTAGGATCTATATTTGAGTAAATTTAGATGAAAATAACTTCAATTTTTTGGATTGTGAAAAAAATTTTAGTTGGAAGTGTCAAATTTTAATAAATTTTGTTTGAAACCAACTTCGATTTTTTTTGATTTTGTCGAGTATTTTTGGTGTAGGATGTATATTTGAGTAAATTTAGATGAAAATAACTTCAATTTTTTGGATTGTGAAAATAATTTTAGTTGCAAGTGTCAAATTTTAATAAATTTATTTGAAACCAACTTCGATTTTTTTGGATTTTGCCGAGTATTTTTGGTGTAGGATCTATATTTGAGTAAATTTAAATGAAAATAACTTCAATTTTTAGGATTGAGAAAAAAATTTTAGTTGGAAGTGTCAAATTTTAATAAATTTATTTGAAACCAACTTCGATTTTTTTTTATTTTGTCCAGTATTTTTGTTGTAGGATCTGTATTTGAGTAAATTTAGATGAAAATAACTTCAATTTTTTGGATTGTGAAAATAATTTTAGTTGCAAGTGTCAAATTTTAATAAATTTATTTGAAACCAACTTCGATTTTTTTGGATTTTGTCGAGTATTTTTGTTGTAGAATGTATATTTGAGTAAATTTACATGAAAATAACGACCATTTTTTGGATTGTGAAAAAAATTTTAGTTGGAAGTGTCAAATTTTAATAAATTTATTTGAAACCAACTTCGATTTTTTTTTATTTTGTCGAGTATTTTTGTTGTAGGATCTATATTTGAGTAAATTTAGATGAAAAGAACTTCAATTTTTTGGATTGAGAAAAAAATTTTAGTTGGAAGTGTCAAATTTTAATAAATTTATTTGAAACCAACTTCGATTTTTTTTTATTTTGTCGAGTATTTTTGATGTAGGATCTATATTTGAGTAAATTTAGATGAAAATAACTTCAATTTTTTGGATTGTGAAAAAATTTTTAGTTGGAAGTGTCAAATTTTAATAAATTTTGTTTGAAACCAACTTCGATTTTTTTTTATTTTGTCGAGTATTTTAGTTGTAGGATGTATATTTGAGTAAATTTAGATGAAAATAACGACCATTTTTTGGATTGTGAAAAAAATTTTAGTTGGAAGTGTCAAATTTTAATAAATTTTGTTTGAAACAAACTTCGATTTTTTTGGATTTTGTCGAGTATTTTTGGTGTAGGATGTATATTTGAGTAAATTTAGATGAAAATAACTTCAATTTTTTGGATTGTGAAAATAATTTTAGTTGGAAGTGTCAAATTTTAATAAATTTATTTGAAACCAACTTCGATGTTTTTTATTTAGTCGAGTATTTTTGTTGTAGGATCTATATTTGAGTAAATTTAGATGAAAATAACTTCAATTTTTTGGATTGTGAAAAAATTTTTAGTTGGAAGTGTCAAATTTTAATAAATTTTGTTTGAAACCAACTTCGATTTTTTTTTATTTTGTCGAGTATTTTTGTTGTAGGATGTATATTTGAGTAAATTTAGATGAAAATAACGACCATTTTTTGGATTGTGAAAAAAATTATAGTTGGAAGTGTCAAATTTTAATAAATTTATTTGAAACCAACTTCGATTTTTTTGGATTTTGTCGAGTATTTTTGTTGTAGAATGTATATTTGAGTAAATTTACATGCAAATAACGACCATTTTTTGGATTGTGAAAAAAATTTTAGTTGGAAGTGTCAAATTTTAATAAATTTATTTGAAACCAACTTCGATTTTTTTTTATTTTGTCGAGTATTTTTGTTGTAGGATCTATATTTGAGTAAATTTAGATGAAAAGAACTTCAATTTTTAGGATTGAGAAAAAAATTTTAGTTGGAAGTGTCAAATTTTAATAAATTTATTTGAAACCAACTTCGATTTTTTTTTATTTTGTCGAGTATTTTTGTTGTAGGATCTATATCTGAGTAAATTTAGATGAAAATTACTTCAATTTTTTGGATTGTGAAAAAAATTTTAGTTGGAAGTGTCAAATTTTAATAAATTTATTTGAAACCAACTTCGATTTTTTTGGATTTTGTCGAGTATTTTTGGTGTAGGATGTATATTTGAGTAAATTTAGATGAAAATAACTTCAATTTTTAGGATTGTGAAAAAAATTTTAGTTGGAAGTGTCAAATTTTAATCAATTTATTGGAAATCAACTTCGATTTTTTTGGATATTGTTGAGTATTTTTGTTGTAGGATCTATATTTGAGTAAATTTAGATGAAAATAACTTCAATTTTTTGGATTGTGAAAATAATTTTAGTTGGAAGTGCCAAGTTTTAATAAATTTATTTGAAATCAACTTCGATTTTTTTGGATATTGTTGAGTATTTTTGTTGTAGGATCTATATTTGAGTAAATTTAGATGAAAATAACTTCAATTTTTTGGATTGTGAAAATAATTTTAGTTGGAAGTGTCAAATTTTAATAAATTTATTTGAAACCAACTTCGATGTTTTTTATTTAGTCGAGTATTTTTGTTGTAGGATCTATATTTGAGTAAATTTAGATGAAAATAACTTCAATTTTTTGGATTGTGAAAAAATTTTTAGTTGGAAGTGTCAAATTTTAATAAATTTTGTTTGAAACCAACTTCGATTTTTTTTTATTTTGTCGAGTATTTTTGTTGTAGGATGTATATTTGAGTAAATTTAGATGAAAATAACGACCATTTTTTGGATTGTGAAAAAAATTATAGTTGGAAGTGTCAAATTTTAATAAATTTATTTGAAACCAACTTCGATTTTTTTGGATTTTGTCGAGTATTTTTGTTGTAGAATGTATATTTGAGTAAATTTACATGCAAATAACGACCATTTTTTGGATTGTGAAAAAAATTTTAGTTGGAAGTGTCAAATTTTAATAAATTTATTTGAAACCAACTTCGATTTTTTTTTATTTTGTCGAGTATTTTTGTTGTAGGATCTATATTTGAGTAAATTTAGATGAAAAGAACTTCAATTTTTAGGATTGAGAAAAAAATTTTAGTTGGAAGTGTCAAATTTTAATAAATTTATTTGAAACCAACTTCGATTTTTTTTTATTTTGTCGAGTATTTTTGTTGTAGGATCTATATCTGAGTAAATTTAGATGAAAATTACTTCAATTTTTTGGATTGTGAAAAAAATTTTAGTTGGAAGTGTCAAATTTTAATAAATTTATTTGAAACCAACTTCGATTTTTTTGGATTTTGTCGAGTATTTTTGGTGTAGGATGTATATTTGAGTAAATTTAGATGAAAATAACTTCAATTTTTAGGATTGTGAAAAAAATTTTAGTTGGAAGTGTCAAATTTTAATCAATTTATTGGAAATCAACTTCGATTTTTTTGGATATTGTTGAGTATTTTTGTTGTAGGATCTATATTTGAGTAAATTTAGATGAAAATAACTTCAATTTTTTGGATTGTGAAAATAATTTTAGTTGGAAGTGCCAAGTTTTAATAAATTTATTTGAAATCAACTTCGATTTTTTTGGATATTGTTGAGTATTTTTGTTGTAGGATCTATATTTGAGTAAATTTAGATGAAAATAACTTCAATTTTTTGGATTGTGAAAATAATTTTAGTTGGAAGTGTCAAATTTTAATAAATTTATTTGAAACCAACTTCGATTTTTTTGGATTTTGTCGAGTATTTTTGGTGTAGGATGTATATTTGAGTAAATTTAGATGAAAATAACTTCAATTTTTTGGATTGTGAAAAAAATTTTAGTTGGAAGTGTCAAATTTTAATAATATTTGTTTGAAACAAACTTCGATTTTTTTGGATTTTGTCGAGTATTTTTGGTGTAGGATGTATATTTGAGTAAATTTAGATGAAAATAACTTCAATTTTTTGGATTGTGAAAATAATTTTAGTTGGAAGTGTCAAATTTTAATAAATTTATTTGAAACCAACTTCGATGTTTTTTATTTAGTCGAGTATTTTTGTTGTAGGATCTATATTTGAGTAAATTTAGATGAAAATAACTTCAATTTTTTGGATTGTGAAAAAATTTTTAGTTGGAAGTGTCAAATTTTATTAAATTTTGTTTGAAACCAACTTCGATTTTTTTTTATTTTGTCGAGTATTTTTGTTGTAGGATGTATATTTGAGTAAATTTAGATGAAAATAACGACCATATTTTGGATTGTGAAAAAAATTATAGTTGGAAGTGTCAAATTTTAATAAATTTTGTTTGAAACCAACTTCGATTTTTTTGGATTTTGTCGAGTATTTTTGTTGTAGGATGTATATTTGAGTAAATTTAGATGAAAATAACGACCATTTTTTGGATTGTGAAAAAAATTATAGTTGGAAGTGTCAAATTTTAATAAATTTATTTGAAACCAACTTCGATTTTTTTTTATTTTGTCGAGTATTTTTTTTGTAGGATCTATATTTGAGTAAATTTAGATGAAAATAACTTCAATTTTTTGGATTGTGAAAATAATTTTAGTTGCAAGTGTCAAATTTTAATAAATTTATTTGAAACCAACTTCGATTTTTTTGGATTTTGTCGAGTATTTTTGTTGTAGAATGTATATTTGAGTAAATTTACATGAAAATAACGACCATTTTTTGGATTGTGAAAAAAATTTTAGTTGGAAGTGTCAAATTTTAATAAATTTATTTGAAACCAACTTCGATTTTTTTTTATTTTGTCGAGTATTTTTGTTGTAGGATCTATATTTGAGTAAATTTAGATGAAAAGAACTTCAATTTTTAGGATTGAGAAAAAAATTTTAGTTGGAAGTGTCAAATTTTAATAAATTTATTTGAAACCAACTTCGATTTTTTTTTATTTTGTCGAGTATTTTTGATGTAGGATCTATATTTGAGTAAATTTAGATGAAAATAACTTCAATTTTTTGGATTGTGAAAAAATTTTTAGTTGGAAGTGTCAAATTTTAATAAATTTTGTTTGAAACCAACTTCGATTTTTTTTTATTTTGTCGAGTATTTTTGTTGTAGGATGTATATTTGAGTAAATTTAGATGAAAATAACGACCATTTTTTGGATTGTGAAAAAAATTTTAGTTGGAAGTGTCAAATTTTAATAAATTTTGTTTGAAACCAACTTCGATTTTTTTGGATTTTGTCGAGAATTTTTGGTGTAGGATGTATATTTGAGTAAATTTAGATGAAAATAACTTCAATTTTATGGATTGTGAAAAAAAATTTTAGTTGGAAGTGCCAAGTTTTAATAAATTTATTTGAAACCAACTTCGATTTTTTTGGATTTTGTCGAGTATTTTTGGTGTAGGATGTATATTTGAGTAAATTTAGATGAAAATAACTTCAATTTTTAGGATTGTGAAAAAAATTTTAGTTGGAAGTGTCAAATTTTAATCAATTTATTGGAAATCAACTTCGATTTTTTTGGATATTGTTGAGTATTTTTGTTGTAGGATCTATATTTGAGTAAATTTAGATGAAAATAACTTCAATTTTTTGGATTGTGAAAATAATTTTAGTTGGAAGTGCCAAGTTTTAATAAATTTATTTGAAATCAACTTCGATTTTTTTGGATATTGTTGAGTATTTTTGTTGTAGGATCTATATTTGAGTAAATTTAGATGAAAATAACTTCAATTTTTTGGATTGTGAAAATAATTTTAGTTGGAAGTGTCAAATTTTAATAAATTTATTTGAAACCAACTTCGATGTTTTTTATTTAGTCGAGTATTTTTGTTGTAGGATCTATATTTGAGTAAATTTAGATGAAAATAACTTCAATTTTTTGGATTGTGAAAAAATTTTTAGTTGGAAGTGTCAAATTTTAATAAATTTTGTTTGAAACCAACTTCGATTTTTTTTTATTTTGTCGAGTATTTTTGTTGTAGGATGTATATTTGAGTAAATTTAGATGAAAATAACGACCATTTTTTGGATTGTGAAAAAAATTATAGTTGGAAGTGTCAAATTTTAATAAATTTTGTTTGAAACCAACTTCGATTTTTTTGGATTTTGTCGAGTATTTTTGTTGTAGGATGTATATTTGAGTAAATTTAGATGAAAATAACGACCATTTTTTGGATTGTGAAAAAAATTATAGTTGGAAGTGTCAAATTTTAATAAATTTATTTGAAACCAACTTCGATTTTTTTTTATTTTGTCGAGTATTTTTTTTGTAGGATCTATATTTGAGTAAATTTAGATGAAAATAACTTCAATTTTTTGGATTGTGAAAATAATTTTAGTTGCAAGTGTCAAATTTTAATAAATTTATTTGAAACCAACTTCGATTTTTTTGGATTTTGTCGAGTATTTTTGTTGTAGAATGTATATTTGAGTAAATTTACATGAAAATAACGACCATTTTTTGGATTGTGAAAAAAATTTTAGTTGGAAGTGTCAAATTTTAATAAATTTATTTGAAACCAACTTCGATTTTTTTTTATTTTGTCGAGTATTTTTGTTGTAGGATCTATATTTGAGTAAATTTAGATGAAAAGAACTTCAATTTTTAGGATTGAGAAAAAAATTTTAGTTGGAAGTGTCAAATTTTAATAAATTTATTTGAAACCAACTTCGATTTTTTTTTATTTTGTCGAGTATTTTTGTTGTAGGATCTATATCTGAATAAATTTAGATGAAAATAACTTCAATTTTTTGGATTGTGAAAAAAATTTTAGTTGGAAGTGTCAAATTTTAATAAATTTTGTTTGAAACCAACTTCGATTTTTTTGGATTTTGTCGAGAATTTTTGGTGTAGGATGTATATTTGAGTAAATTTAGATGAAAATAACTTCAATTTTATGGATTGTGAAAAAAAATTTTAGTTGGAAGTGCCAAGTTTTAATAAATTTATTTGAAACCAACTTCGATTTTTTTGGATTTTGTCGAGTATTTTTGGTGTAGGATGTATATTTGAGTAAATTTAGATGAAAATAACTTCAATTTTTAGGATTGTGAAAAAAATTTTAGTTGGAAGTGTCAAATTTTAATCAATTTATTGGAAATCAACTTCGATTTTTTTGGATATTGTTGAGTATTTTTGTTGTAGGATCTATATTTGAGTAAATTTAGATGAAAATAACTTCAATTTTTTGGATTGTGAAAATAATTTTAGTTGGAAGTGCCAAGTTTTAATAAATTTATTTGAAATCAACTTCGATTTTTTTGGATATTGTTGAGTATTTTTGTTGTAGGATCTATATTTGAGTAAATTTAGATGAAAATAACTTCAATTTTTTGGATTGTGAAAATAATTTTAGTTGGAAGTGTCAAATTTTAATAAATTTATTTGAAACCAACTTCGATTTTTTTGGATTTTGTCGAGTATTTTTGGTGTAGGATGTATATTTGAGTAAATTTAGGTGAAAATAACTTCAATTTTTTGGATTGTGAAAAAAAATTTAGTTGGAAGTGTCAAATTTTAATAAATTTTGTTTGAAACAAACTTCGATTTTTTTGGATTTTGTCGAGTATTTTTGGTGTAGGATGTATATTTGAGTAAATTTAGATGAAAATAACTTCAATTTTTTGGATTGTGAAAATAATTTTAGTTGGAAGTGTCAAATTTTAATAAATTTATTTGAAACCAACTTCGATTTTTTTGGATTTTGTCGAGTATTTTTGGTGTAGGATGTATATTTGAGTAAATTTAGATGAAAATAACTTCAATTTTTTGGATTGTGAAAAAAATTTTAGTTGGAAGTGTCAAATTTTAATAAATTTTGTTTGAAACCAACTTCGATTTTTTTTTATTTTGTCGAGTATTTTTGGTGTAGGATGTATATTTGAGTAAATTTAGATGAAAATAACTTCAATTTTTTGGATTGTGAAAATAATTTTAGTTGCAAGTGTCAAATTTTAATAAATTTATTTGAAACCAACTTCGATTTTTTTGGATTTTGTCGAGTATTTTTGGTGTAGGATGTATATTTGAGTAAATTTAGATGAAAATAACTTCAATTTTTTGGATTGTGAAAAAAATTTTAGTTGGAAGTGTCAAATTTTAATAAATTTTGTTTGAAACCAACTTCGATTTTTTTTGATTTTGTCGAGTATTTTTGGTGTAGGATGTATATTTGAGTAAATTTAGATGAAAATAACTTCAATTTTTTGGATTGTGAAAATAATTTTAGTTGCAAGTGTCAAATTTTAATAAATTTATTTGAAACCAACTTCGATTTTTTTGGATTTTGCCGAGTATTTTTGGTGTAGGATCTATATTTGAGTAAATTTAGATGAAAATAACTTCAATTTTTTGGATTGTGAAAAAAATTTTAGTTGGAAGTGTCAAATTTTAATAAATTTTGTTTGAAACCAACTTCGATTTTTTTTGATTTTGTCGAGTATTTTTGGTGTAGGATGTATATTTGAGTAAATTTAGATGAAAATAACTTCAATTTTTTGGATTGTGAAAATAATTTTAGTTGCAAGTGTCAAATTTTAATAAATTTATTTGAAACCAACTTCGATTTTTTTGGATTTTGCCGAGTATTTTTGGTGTAGGATCTATATTTGAGTAAATTTAAATGAAAATAACTTCAATTTTTAGGATTGAGAAAAAAATTTTAGTTGGAAGTGTCAAATTTTAATAAATTTATTTGAAACCAACTTCGATTTTTTTTTATTTTGTCCAGTATTTTTGTTGTAGGATCTGTATTTGAGTAAATTTAGATGAAAATAACTTCAATTTTTTGGATTGTGAAAATAATTTTAGTTGCAAGTGTCAAATTTTAATAAATTTATTTGAAACCAACTTCGATTTTTTTGGATTTTGTCGAGTATTTTTGTTGTAGAATGTATATTTGAGTAAATTTACATGAAAATAACGACCATTTTTTGGATTGTGAAAAAAATTTTAGTTGGAAGTGTCAAATTTTAATAAATTTATTTGAAACCAACTTCGATTTTTTTTTATTTTGTCGAGTATTTTTGTTGTAGGATCTATATTTGAGTAAATTTAGATGAAAAGAACTTCAATTTTTAGGATTGAGAAAAAAATTTTAGTTGGAAGTGTCAAATTTTAATAAATTTATTTGAAACCAACTTCGATTTTTTTTTATTTTGTCGAGTATTTTTGATGTAGGATCTATATTTGAGTAAATTTAGATGAAAATAACTTCAATTTTTTGGATTGTGAAAAAATTTTTAGTTGGAAGTGTCAAATTTTAATAAATTTTGTTTGAAACCAACTTCGATTTTTTTTTATTTTGTCGAGTATTTTAGTTGTAGGATGTATATTTGAGTAAATTTAGATGAAAATAACGACCATTTTTTGGATTGTGAAAAAAATTTTAGTTGGAAGTGTCAAATTTTAATAAATTTTGTTTGAAACAAACTTCGATTTTTTTGGATTTTGTCGAGTATTTTTGGTGTAGGATGTATATTTGAGTAAATTTAGATGAAAATAACTTCAATTTTTTGGATTGTGAAAATAATTTTAGTTGGAAGTGTCAAATTTTAATAAATTTATTTGAAACCAACTTCGATGTTTTTTATTTAGTCGAGTATTTTTGTTGTAGGATCTATATTTGAGTAAATTTAGATGAAAATAACTTCAATTTTTTGGATTGTGAAAAAATTTTTAGTTGGAAGTGTCAAATTTTAATAAATTTTGTTTGAAACCAACTTCGATTTTTTTTTATTTTGTCGAGTATTTTTGTTGTAGGATGTATATTTGAGTAAATTTAGATGAAAATAACGACCATTTTTTGGATTGTGAAAAAAATTATAGTTGGAAGTGTCAAATTTTAATAAATTTATTTGAAACCAACTTCGATTTTTTTGGATTTTGTCGAGTATTTTTGTTGTAGAATGTATATTTGAGTAAATTTACATGCAAATAACGACCATTTTTTGGATTGTGAAAAAAATTTTAGTTGGAAGTGTCAAATTTTAATAAATTTATTTGAAACCAACTTCGATTTTTTTTTATTTTGTCGAGTATTTTTGTTGTAGGATCTAGATCTATATTTGAGTAAATTTAGATGAAAAGAACTTCAATTTTTAGATTGAGAAAAAAATTTTAGTTGGAAGTGTCAAATTTTAATAAATTTATTTGAAACCAACTTCGATTTTTTTTATTTTGTCGAGTATTTTTGTTGTAGGATCTATATCTGAGTAAATTTAGATGAAAATTACTTCAATTTTTTGGATTGTGAAAAAAAATTTTAGTTGGAAGTGTCAAATTTTAATAAATTTTGTTTGATACCAACTTCGATTTTTTGATTTTGTCGAGAATTTTTGGTGTAGGATGTATATTTGAGTAAATTTAGATGAAAATAACTTCAATTTTATGGATTGTGAAAAAAAATTTTAGTTGGAAGTGCCAAGTTTTAATAAATTTATTTGAAACCAACTTCGATTTTTTTGGATTTTGTCGAGTATTTTTGGTGTAGGATGTATATTTGAGTAAATTTAGATGAAAATAACTTCAATTTTTTAGGATTGTGAAAAAATTTTAGTTGGAAGTGTCAAATTTTAATCAATTTATTGGAAATCAACTTCGATTTTTTTGGATATTGTTGAGTATTTTTGTTGTAGGATCTATATTTGAGTAAATTTAGATGAAAATAACTTCAATTTTTTGGATTGTGAAAATAATTTTAGTTGGAAGTGCCAAGTTTTAATAAATTTATTTGAAATCAACTTCGATTTTTTTGGGATATTGTTGAGTATTTTTGTTGTAGGATCTATATTTGAGTAAATTTAGATGAAAATAACTTCAATTTTTTGGATTGTGAAAATAATTTTAGTTGGAAGTGTCAAATTTTAATAAATTTATTTGAAACCAACTTCGATTTTTTTTGGATTTTGTCGAGTATTTTGGTGTAGGATGTATATTTGAGTAAATTTAGGTGAAAATAACTTCAATTTTTTGGATTGTGAAAAAAATTTAGTTGGAAGTGTCAATTTTAATAAATTTTGTTTGAAACAACTTCGATTTTTTTGGATTTTGTCGCGTATTTTTGGTGTAGGATGTATATTTGAGTAAATTAGATGAAAATAACTTCAATTTTTTGGATTGTGAAAATAATTTTAGTTGGACGTGTCAAATTTTAATAAATTTATTTGAAACCAACTTCGATTTTTTTTATTTAGTCGAGTATTTTTGTTGTAGGATCTATATTTGAGTAAATTTAGATGAAAATAACTTCAATTTTTTGGATTGTGAAAAAAATTTTAGTTGGAAGTGTCAAATTTTAATAAATTTTGTTTGAAACCAACTTCGATTTTTTTTTATTTTGTCGAGTATTTTTGTTGTAGGATGTATATTTGAGTAAATTTAGATGAAAATAACGACCATTTTTGGATTGTGAAAAAAATTTTAGTTGGAAGTGTCAAATTTTAATCAATTTATTGGAATCAACTTCGATTTTTTTGGATATTGTTGAGTATTTTTGTTGTAGGATCTATATTTGAGTAAATTTAGATGAAAATAACTTCAATTTTTTGGATTGTGAAAATAATTTTAGTTGGAAGTGCCAAGTTTTAATAAATTTATTTGAAATCAACTTCGATTTTTTTGGATATTGTTGAGTATTTTTGTTGTAGGATCTATATTTGAGTAAATTTAGATGAAAATAACTTCAATTTTTTGGATTGTGAAAATAATTTTAGTTGGAAGTGTCAAATTTTAATAAATTTATTTGAAACCAACTTCGATTTTTTTGGATTTTGTCGAGTATTTTTGGTGTAGGATGTATATTTGAGTAAATTTAGATGAAAATAACTTCAATTTTTTGGATTGTGAAAAAAATTTTAGTTGGAAGTGTCAAATTTTAATAAATTTTGTTTGAAACAAACTTCGATTTTTTTGGATTTTGTCGAGTATTTTTGGTGTAGGATGTATATTTGAGTAAATTTAGATGAAAATAACTTCAATTTTTTGGATTGTGAAAATAATTTTAGTTGGAAGTGTCAAATTTTAATAAATTTATTTGAAACCAACTTCGATTTTTTTTATTTAGTCGAGTATTTTTGTTGTAGGATCTATATTTGAGTAAATTTAGATGAAAATAACTTCAATTTTTTGGATTGTGAAAAAATTTTTAGTTGGAAGTGTCAAAGTTTAATAAATTTATTTGAAACCAACTTCGATTTTTTTGGATTTTGCCGAGTATTTTTGGTGTAGGATCTATATTTGAGTAAATTTAGATGAAAATAACGACCATTTTTTGGATTGTGAAAAAAATTATAGTTGGAAGTGTCAAATTTTAATAAATTTTGTTTGAAACCAACTTCGATTTTTTTGGATTTTGTCGAGTATTTTTGTTGTAGGATGTATATTTGAGTAAATTTAGATGAAAATAACGACCATTTTTTGGATTGTGAAAAAAATTATAGTTGGAAGTGTCAAATTTTAATAAATTTATTTGAAACCAACTTCGATTTTTTTTTATTTTGTCGAGTATTTTTTTTGTAGGATCTATATTTGAGTAAATTTAGATGAAAATAACTTCAATTTTTTGGATTGTGAAAATAATTTTAGTTGCAAGTGTCAAATTTTAATAAATTTATTTGAAACCAACTTCGATTTTTTTGGATTTTGTCGAGTATTTTTGTTGTAGGATGTATATTTGAGTAAATTTACATGAAAATAACGACCATTTTTTGGATTGTGAAAAAAATTATAGTTGGAAGTGTTAAATTTTAATAAATTTATTTGAAACCAACTTCGATTTTTTTGGAATTTGTCGAGTATTTTTGTTGCAGGATGTATATTTGAGTAAATTTAGATGAAAGTAACGACCATTTTTTGGATTGTGAAAAAAATTATAGTTGGAAGTGTCAAATTTTAATAAATTTTGTTTGAAACCAACTTCGATTTTTTTGGAATTTTTTGAGTATTTTTGTTGTAGGATCTATATTTGAGTAAATTTAGATTAAAATAATTTCCATTTTTAGGATTGCGAAAAAAAATTTAGTTGGAAGTGTCAAAATTTTATAAATTTGTTTGAAATCAACTTCGATTTTTTTGGATTTTGTAGGATGTATATTTGAGTAAACTTAGATGAAAATAACTTCCATTTTTGGGATTGTGAATAAAATTTTAGTTGGAAATGTCAAATTTTAATAAATTTATTTGAAATCAACTTCGATTTTTTTGGATTTTGTCGAGTATTTTTGTTGTAGGATCTATATTTGAGTAAATTTAGATGAAAATAACTTCAATTTTTGGGATTGTGAAAAAAATTTTAGTTGGAAGTGTCAATTTTAATAAATGTATTTGAAACCAACTTCGATTTTTTTGGATTTTGTCGAGTATTTTTGGTGTAGGATGTATATTTGAGTAAATTTAGATGAAAATAACTTCAATTTTTTGGATTGTGAAAAAAATTTTAGTTGGAAGTGTCAAATTTTAATAAATTTTGTTTGAAACCAACTTCGATTTTTTTTTATTTTGTCGAGTATTTTTGGTGTAGGATGTATATTTGAGTAAATTTAGATGAAAATAACTTCAATTTTTTGGATTGTGAAAATAATTTTAGTTGCAAGTGTCAAATTTTAATAAATTTATTTGAAACCAACTTCGATTTTTTTGGATTTTGCCGAGTATTTTTGGTGTAGGATCTATATTTGAGTAAATTTAGATGAAAATAACTTCAATTTTTTGGATTGTGAAAAAAATTTTAGTTGGAAGTGTCAAATTTTAATAAATTTTGTTTGAAACCAACTTCGATTTTTTTGGATTTTGTCGAGTATTTTTGGTGTAGGATGTATATTTGAGTAAATTTAGATGAAAATAACTTCAATTTTTTGGATTGTGAAAATAATTTTAGTTTTCAAGTGTCAAATTTTAATAAATTTATTTGAAACCAACTTCGATTTTTTTTATTTAGTCGAGTATTTTTGTTGTAGGATCTATATTTGAGTAAATTTAGATGAAAATAACTTCAATTTTTTGGATTGTGAAAAAATTTTTAGTTGGAAGTGTCAAATTTTAATAAATTTTGTTTGAAACCAACTTCGATTTTTTTTTATTTTGTCGAGTATTTTTGTTGTAGGATGTATATTTGAGTAAATTTAGATGAAAATAACGACCATTTTTTGGATTGTGAAAAAAATTATAGTTGGAAGTGTCAAATTTTAATAAATTTTGTTTGAAACCAAATTCTGTTTTTTTTTGGATTTTGTCGAGTATTTTTGTTGTAGGATGTATATTTGAGTAAATTTAGATGATAATAACGACCATTTTTTGGATTGTGAAAAAAATTATAGTTGGAAATGTCAAATTTTAATAAATTTATTTGAAACCAACTTCGATTTTTTTTTATTTTGTCGAGTATTTTTTTTGTAGGATCTATATTTGAGTAAATTTAGATGAAAATAACTTCAATTTTTTGGATTGTGAAACAATTTTTAGTTGGAAGTGTCAAATTTTAATAAATTTTGTTTGAAACCAACTTCGATTTTTTTGGATTTTGCCGAGTATTTTTGTTGCAGGATGTATATTTGAGTAAATTTAGATGAAAGTAACGACCATTTTTTGGATTGTGACGAAAATTTTAGTTGGAAGTGTCAAATTTTAATAAATTTATTTGAAATCAACTTCGATTTTTTTGGATTTTGTCGAGTATTTTTGGTGTAGGATGTATATTTGAGTAAATTTAGACGAAAATAACTTCAATTTTTTGGATTGTGAAAATAAATTTTAGTTGGAAGTGCCAAGTTTTAATAAATTTATTTGAAATCAACTTCGATTTTTTTGGTTTTTGGTGAGTATTTTTTTGTAGGATCTATATTTGAGTAAATTTAGATGAAAATAACTTCAATTTTTAGGATTGAGAACAAAATTTTAGTTGGAAGTGTCAAATTTTAATATATTTATTTGAAATCAACTTCGATTTTTTTGGATTTTGTCGAGTATTGTTGGTGTAGGATGTATATTTGAGTAAATTTAGATGAAAATAACTTCAATTTTTTGGATTGTGAAAAAAATTTTAGTTGGAAGTGTCAAATTTTAATAAATTTTGTTTGAAACCAACTTCGATTTTTTTGGATTTTGTCGAGAATTTTTGGTGTAGGATGTATATTTGAGTAAATTTAGATGAAAATAACTTCAATTTTATGGATTGTGAAAAAAAATTTTAGTTGGAAGTGCCAAGTTTTAATAAATTTATTTGAAACCAACTTCGATTTTTTTGGATTTTGTCGAGTATTTTTGGTGTAGGATGTATATTTGAGTAAATTTAGATGAAAATAACTTCAATTTTTAGAATTGTGAAAATAATTTTAGTTGCAAGTGTCAAATTTTAATAAATTTATTTGAAACCAACTTCGATTTTTTTGGATTTTGCCGAGTATTTTTGGTGTAGGATCTATATTTGAGTAAATTTAGATGAAAATAACTTCAATTTTTTGGATTGTGAAAAAAATTTTAGTTGGAAGTGTCAAATTTTAATAAATTTTGTTTGAAATCAACTTCGATTTTTTTGGATTTTGTCGAGTATTTTTGGTGTAGGATGTATATTTGAGTAAATTTAGATGAAAATAACTTCAATTTTTTGGATTGTGAAAATAATTTTAGTTTTCAAGTGTCAAATTTTAATAAATTTATTTGAAACCAACTTCGATTTTTTTTATTTAGTCGAGTATTTTTGTTGTAGGATCTATATTTGAGTAAATTTAGATGAAAATAACTTCAATTTTTTGGATTGTGAAAAAATTTTTAGTTGGAAGTGTCAAATTTTAATAAATTTTGTTTGAAACCAACTTCGATTTTTTTTTATTTTGTCGAGTATTTTTGTTGTAGGATGTATATTTGAGTAAATTTAGATGAAAATAACGACCATTTTTTGGATTGTGCAAAAATTATAGTTGGAAGTGTCAAATTTTAATAAATTTTGTTTGAAACCAAATTCTGTTTTTTTTTGGATTTTGTCGAGTATTTTTGTTGTAGGATGTATATTTGAGTAAATTTAGATGAAAATAACGACCATTTTTTGGATTGTGAAAAAAATTATAGTTGGAAGTGTCAAATTTTAATAAATTTATTTGAAACCAACTTCGATTTTTTTTTATTTTGTCGAGTATTTTTTTTGTAGGATCTATATTTGAGTAAATTTAGATGAAAATAACTTCAATTTTTTGGATTGTGAAACAATTTTTAGTTGGAAGTGTCAAATTTTAATAAATTTTGTTTGAAACCAACTTCGATTTTTTTGGATTTTGCCGAGTATTTTTGTTGCAGGATGTATATTTGAGTAAATTTAGATGAAAGTAACGACCATTTTTTGGATTGTGACGAAAATTTTAGTTGGAAGTGTCAAATTTTAATAAATTTATTTGAAATCAACTTCGATTTTTTTGGATTTTGTCGAGTATTTTTGGTGTAGGATGTATATTTGAGTAAATTTAGACGAAAATAACTTCAATTTTTTGGATTGTGAAAATAAATTTTAGTTGGAAGTGCCAAGTTTTAATAAATTTATTTGAAATCAACTTCGATTTTTTTGGTTTTTGGTGAGTATTTTTTTGTAGGATCTATATTTGAGTAAATTTAGATGAAAATAACTTCAATTTTTAGGATTGAGAACAAAATTTTAGTTGGAAGTGTCAAATTTTAATATATTTATTTGAAATCAACTTCGATTTTTTTGGATTTTGTCGAGTATTGTTGGTGTAGGATGTATATTTGAGTAAATTTAGATGAAAATAACTTCAATTTTTTGGATTGTGAAAAAAATTTTAGTTGGAAGTGTCAAATTTTAATAAATTTTGTTTGAAACCAACTTCGATTTTTTTGGATTTTGTCGAGAATTTTTGGTGTAGGATGTATATTTGAGTAAATTTAGATGAAAATAACTTCAATTTTATGGATTGTGAAAAAAAATTTTAGTTGGAAGTGCCAAGTTTTAATAAATTTATTTGAAACCAACTTCGATTTTTTTGGATTTTGTCGAGTATTTTTGGTGTAGGATGTATATTTGAGTAAATTTAGATGAAAATAACTTCAATTTTTAGAATTGTGAAAAAAATTTTAGTTGGAAGTGTCAAATTTTAATCAATTTATTGGAAATCAACTTCGATTTTTTTGGATATTGTTGAGTATTTTTGTTGTAGGATCTATATTTGAGTAAATTTAGATGAAAATAACTTCAATTTTTTGGATTGTGAAAATAATTTTAGTTGGAAGTGCCAAGTTTTAATAAATTTATTTGAAATCAACTTCGATTTTTTTGGATATTGTTGAGTATTTTTGTTGTAGGATCTATATTTGAGTAAATTTAGATGAAAATAACTTCAATTTTTTGGATTGTGAAAATAATTTTAGTTGGAAGTGTCAAATTTTAATAAATTTATTTGAAACCAACTTCGATTTTTTTGGATTTTGTCGAGTATTTTTGGTGTAGGATGTATATTTGAGTAAATTTAGATGAAAATAACTTCAATTTTTTGGATTGTGAAAAAAATTTTAGTTGGAAGTGTCAAATTTTAATAAATTTTGTTTGAAACAAACTTCGATTTTTTTGGATTTTGTCGAGTATTTTTGGTGTAGGATGTATATTTGAGTAAATTTAGATGAAAATAACTTCAATTTTTTGGATTGTGAAAATAATTTTAGTTGGAAGTGTCAAATTTTAATAAATTTATTTGAAACCAACTTCGATTTTTTTTATTTAGTCGAGTATTTTTGTTGTAGGATCTATATTTGAGTAAATTTAGATGAAAATAACTTCAATTTTTTGGATTGTGAAAAAATTTTTAGTTGGAAGTGTCAAATTTTAATAAATTTTGTTTGAAACCAACTTCGATTTTTTTTTATTTTGTCGAGTATTTTTGTTGTAGGATGTATATTTGAGTAAATTTAGATGAAAATAACGACCATTTTTTGGATTGTGAAAAAAATTATAGTTGGAAGTGTCAAATTTTAATAAATTTTGTTTGAAACCAACTTCGATTTTTCGGATTTTGTCGAGTATTTTTGTTGTAGGATGTATATTTGAGTAAATTTAAATGAAAATAACGACCATTTTTTGGATTGTGAAAAAAATTATAGTTGGAAGTGTCAAATTTTAATAAATTTATTTGAAACCAACTTCGATTTTTTTTTTATTTTGTCGAGTATTTTTTTTGTAGGATCTATATTTGAGTAAATTTAGATGAAAATAACTTCAATTTTTTGGATTGTGAAAATAATTTTAGTTTTCAAGTGTCAAATTTTAATAAATTTATTTGAAACCAACTTCGATTTTTTTTATTTAGTCGAGTATTTTTGTTGTAGGATCTATATTTGAGTAAATTTAGATGAAAATAACTTCAATTTTTTGGATTGTGAAAAAATTTTTAGTTGGAAGTGTCAAATTTTAATAAATTTTGTTTGAAACCAACTTCGATTTTTTTTTATTTTGTCGAGTATTTTTGTTGTTGGATGTATATTTGAGTAAATTTAGATGAAAATAACGACCATTTTTTGGATTGTGAAAAAAATTATAGTTGGAAGTGTCAAATTTTAATAAATTTTGTTTGAAACCAACTTCGATTTTTTTGGATTTTGTCGAGTATTTTTGTTGTAGGATGTATATTTGAGTAAATTTACATGAAAATAACGACCATTTTTTGGATTGTGAAAAAAATTATAGTTGGAAGTGTTAAATTTTAATAAATTTATTTGAAACCAACTTCGATTTTTTTGGAATTTGTCGAGTATTTTTGTTGCAGGATGTATATTTGAGTAAATTTAGATGAAAGTAACGACCATTTTTTGGATTGTGAAAAAAATTATATTTGGAAGTGTCAAATTTTAATAAATTTTGTTTGAAACCAACTTCGATTTTTTTGGAATTTTTTGAGTATTTTTGTTGTAGGATCTATATTTGAGTAAATTTAGATTAAAATAACTTCCATTATTAGGATTGCGAAAAAAAATTTAGTTGGAAGTGTCAAAATTTTATAAATTTGTTTGAAATCAACTTCGATTTTTTTGGATTTTGTAGGATGTATATTTGAGTAAACTTAGATGAAAATAACTTCAATTTTTTGGATTGTGAAAATAATTTTAGTTGCAAGTGTCAAATTTTAATAAATTTATTTGAAACCAACTTCGATTTTTTTGGATTTTGCCGAGTATTTTTGGTGTAGGATCTATATTTGAGTAAATTTAGATGAAAATAACTTCAATTTTTTGGATTGTGAAAAAAATTTTAGTTGGAAGTGTCAAATTTTAATAAATTTTGTTTGAAACCAACTTCGATTTTTTTGGATTTTGTCGAGTATTTTTGGTGTAGGATGTATATTTGAGTAAATTTAGATGAAAATAACTTCAATTTTTTGGATTGTGAAAATAATTTTAGTTTTCAAGTGTCAAATTTTAATAAATTTATTTGAAACCAACTTCGATTTTTTTTATTTAGTCGAGTATTTTTGTTGTAGGATCTATATTTGAGTAAATTTAGATGAAAATAACTTCAATTTTTTGGATTGTGAAAAAATTTTTAGTTGGAAGTGTCAAATTTTAATAAATTTTGTTTGAAACCAACTTCGATTTTTTTTTATTTTGTCGAGAATTTTTGTTGTAGGATGTATATTTGAGTAAATTTAGATGAAAATAACGACCATTTTTTGGATTGTGAAAAAAATTATAGTTGGAAGTGTCAAATTTTAATAAATTTTGTTTGAAACCAACTTCGATTTTTTTGGATTTTGTCGAGTATTTTTGTTGTAGGATGTATATTTGAGTAAATTTAGATGAAAATAACGACCATTTTTTGGATTGTGAAAAAAATTATAGTTGGAAGTGTCAAATTTTAATAAATTTATTTGAAACCAACTTCGATTTTTTTTTATTTTGTCGAGTATTTTTTTGTAGGATCTATATTTGAGTAAATTTAGATGAAAATAACTTCAATTTTTTGGATTGTGAAAATAATTTTAGTTGCAAGTGTCAAATTTTAATAAATTTATTTGAAACCAACTTCGATTTTTTTGGATTTTGTCGAGTATTTTTGTTGTAGGATGTATATTTGAGTAAATTTACATGAAAATAACGACCATTTTTTGGATTGTGAAAAAAATTTTAGTTGGAAGTGTCAAATTTTAATAAATTTATTTGAAACCAACTTCGATTTTTTTTTATTTTGTCGAGTATTTTTGTTGTAGGATCTATATTTGAGTAAATTTAGATGAAAATAACTTCAATTTTTAGGATTGAGAAAAAAATTTTAGTTGGAAGTGTCAAATTTTAATAAATTTATTTGAAACCAACTTCGATTTTTTTTTATTTTGTCGAGTATTTTTGTTGTAGGATCTATATCTGAGTAAATTTAGATGAAAATAACTTCAATTTTTTGGATTGTGAAACAATTTTTAGTTGGAAGTGTCAAATTTTAATAAATTTTGTTTGAAACCAACTTCGATTTTTTTGGATTTTGCCGAGTATTTTTGTTGCAGGATGTATATTTGAGTAAATTTAGATGAAAGTAACGACCATTTTTTGGATTGTGACGAAAATTTTAGTTGGAAGTGTCAAATTTTAATAAATTTATTTGAAATCAACTTCGATTTTTTTGGATTTTGTCGAGTATTTTTGGTGTAGGATGTATATTTGAGTAAATTTAGACGAAAATAACTTCAATTTTTTGGATTGTGAAAATAAATTTTAGTTGGAAGTGCCAAGTTTTAATAAATTTATTTGAAATCAACTTCGATTTTTTTGGTTTTTGGTGAGTATTTTTTTGTAGGATCTATATTTGAGTAAATTTAGATGAAAATAACTTCAATTTTTAGGATTGAGAACAAAATTTTAGTTGGAAGTGTCAAATTTTAATATATTTATTTGAAATCAACTTCGATTTTTTTGGATTTTGTCGAGTATTGTTGGTGTAGGATGTATATTTGAGTAAATTTAGATGAAAATAACTTCAATTTTTTGGATTGTGAAAAAAATTTTAGTTGGAAGTGTCAAATTTTAATAAATTTTGTTTGAAACCAACTTCGATTTTTTTGGATTTTGTCGAGAATTTTTGGTGTAGGATGTATATTTGAGTAAATTTAGATGAAAATAACTTCAATTTTATGGATTGTGAAAAAAAATTTTAGTTGGAAGTGCCAAGTTTTAATAAATTTATTTGAAACCAACTTCGATTTTTTTGGATTTTGTCGAGTATTTTTGGTGTAGGATGTATATTTGAGTAAATTTAGATGAAAATAACTTCAATTTTTAGGATTGTGAAAAAAATTTTAGTTGGAAGTGTCAAATTTTAATCAATTTATTGGAAATCAACTTCGATTTTTTTGGAAATTGTTGAGTATTTTTGTTGTAGGATCTATATTTGAGTAAATTTAGATGAAAATAACTTCAATTTTTTGGATTGTGAAAATAATTTTAGTTGGAAGTGCCAAGTTTTAATAAATTTATTTGAAATCAACTTCGATTTTTTTGGTTTTTGGTGAGTATTTTTTTGTAGGATCTATATTTGAGTAAATTTAGATGAAAATAACTTCAATTTTTAGGATTGAGAACAAAATTTTAGTTGGAAGTGTCAAATTTTAATATATTTATTTGAAATCAACTTCGATTTTTTTGGATTTTGTCGAGTATTGTTGGTGTAGGATGTATATTTGAGTAAATTTAGATGAAAATAACTTCAATTTTTTGGATTGTGAAAAAAATTTTAGTTGGAAGTGTCAAATTTTAATAAATTTTGTTTGAAACCAACTTCGATTTTTTTGGATTTTGTCGAGAATTTTTGGTGTAGGATGTATATTTGAGTAAATTTAGATGAAAATAACTTCAATTTTATGGATTGTGAAAAAAAATTTTAGTTGGAAGTGCCAAGTTTTAATAAATTTATTTGAAACCAACTTCGATTTTTTTGGATTTTGTCGAGTATTTTTGGTGTAGGATGTATATTTGAGTAAATTTAGATGAAAATAACTTCAATTTTTAGGATTGTGAAAAAAATTTTAGTTGGAAGTGCCAAGTTTTAATAAATTTATTTGAAATCAACTTCGATTTTTTTGGATATTGTTGAGTATTTTTGTTGTAGGATCTATATTTGAGTAAATTTAGATGAAAATAACTTCAATTTTTTGGATTGTGAAAATAATTTTAGTTGGAAGTGTCAAATTTTAATAAATTTATTTGAAACCAACTTCGATTTTTTTGGATTTTGTCGAGTATTTTTGGTGTAGGATGTATATTTGAGTAAATTTAGATGAAAATAACTTCAATTTTTTGGATTGTGAAAAAAATTTTAGTTGGAAGTGTCAAATTTTAATAAATTTTGTTTGAAACAAACTTCGATTTTTTTGGATTTTGTCGAGTATTTTTGGTGTAGGATGTATATTTGAGTAAATTTAGATGAAAATAACTTCAATTTTTTGGATTGTGAAAATAATTTTATTTGGAAGTGTCAAATTTTAATAAATTTATTTGAAACCAACTTCGATTTTTTTTATTTAGTCGAGTATTTTTGTTGTAGGATCTATATTTGAGTAAATTTAGATGAAAATAACTTCAATTTTTAGGATTGAGAACAAAATTTTAGTTGGAAGTGTCAAATTTTAATATATTTATTTGAAATCAACTTCGATTTTTTTGGATTTTGTCGAGTATTGTTGGTGTAGGATGTATATTTGAGTAAATTTAGATGAAAATAACTTCAATTTTTTGGATTGTGAAAAAAATTTTAGTTGGAAGTGTCAAATTTTAATAAATTTTGTTTGAAACCAACTTCGATTTTTTTGGATTTTGTCGAGAATTTTTGGTGTAGGATGTATATTTGAGTAAATTTAGATGAAAATAACTTCAATTTTATGGATTGTGAAAAAAAATTTTAGTTGGAAGTGCCAAGTTTTAATAAATTTATTTGAAACCAACTTCGATTTTTTTGGATTTTGTCGAGTATTTTTGGTGTAGGATGTATATTTGAGTAAATTTAGATGAAAATAACTTCAATTTTTAGGATTGTGAAAAAAATTTTAGTTGGAAGTGCCAAGTTTTAATAAATTTATTTGAAATCAACTTCGATTTTTTTGGATATTGTTGAGTATTTTTGTTGTAGGATCTATATTTGAGTAAATTTAGATGAAAATAACTTCAATTTTTTGGATTGTGAAAATAATTTTAGTTGGAAGTGTCAAATTTTAATAAATTTATTTGAAACCAACTTCGATTTTTTTGGATTTTGTCGAGTATTTTTGGTGTAGGATGTATATTTGAGTAAATTTAGATGAAAATAACTTCAATTTTTTGGATTGTGAAAAAAATTTTAGTTGGAAGTGTCAAATTTTAATAAATTTTGTTTGAAACAAACTTCGATTTTTTTGGATTTTGTCGAGTATTTTTGGTGTAGGATGTATATTTGAGTAAATTTAGATGAAAATAACTTCAATTTTTTGGATTGTGAAAATAATTTTAGTTGGAAGTGTCAAATTTTAATAAATTTATTTGAAACCAACTTCGATTTTTTTTATTTAGTCGAGTATTTTTGTTGTAGGATCTATATTTGAGTAAATTTAGATGAAAATAACTTCAATTTTTTGGATTGTGAAAAAATTTTTAGTTGGAAGTGTCAAATTTTAATAAATTTTGTTTGAAACCAACTTCGATTTTTTTTTATTTTGTCGAGTATTTTTGTTGTAGGATGTATATTTGAGTAAATTTAGATGAAAATAACGACCATTTTTTGGATTGTGAAAAAAATTATAGTTGGAAGTGTCAAATTTTAATAAATTTTGTTTGAAACCAACTTCGATTTTTTTGGATTTTGTCGAGTATTTTTGTTGTAGGATGTATATTTGAGTAAATTTAGATGAAAATAACGACCATTTTTTGGATTGTGAAAATAATTTTAGTTGCAAGTGTCAAATTTTAATAAATTTATTTGAAACCAACTTCGATTTTTTTGGATTTTGTCGAGTATTTTTGTTGTAGGATGTATATTTGAGTAAATTTAGATGAAAATAACTTCAATTTTTTGGATTGTGAAAATAATTTTAGTTGCAAGTGTCAAATTTTAATAAATTTATTTGAAACCAACTTCGATTTTTTTGGATTTTGTCGAGTATTTTTGTTGTAGGATGTATATTTGAGTAAATTTACATGAAAATAACGACCATTTTTTGGATTGTGAAAAAAATTTTAGTTGGAAGTGTCAAATTTTAATAAATTTATTTGAAACCAACTTCGATTTTTTTTTATTTTGTCGAGTATTTTTGTTGTAGGATCTATATTTGAGTAAATTTAGATGAAAATAACTTCAATTTTTAGGATTGAGAAAAAAATTTTAGTTGGAAGTGTCAAATTTTAATAAATTTATTTGAAACCAACTTCGATTTTTTTTTATTTTGTCGAGTATTTTTGTTGTAGGATCTATATCTGAGTAAATTTAGATGAAAATAACTTCAATTTTTTGGATTGTGAAACAATTTTTAGTTGGAAGTGTCAAATTTTAATAAATTTTGTTTGAAACCAACTTCGATTTTTTTGGATTTTGCCGAGTATTTTTGTTGCAGGATGTATATTTGAGTAAATTTAGATGAAAGTAACGACCATTTTTTGGATTGTGACGAAAATTTTAGTTGGAAGTGTCAAATTTTAATAAATTTATTTGAAATCAACTTCGATTTTTTTGGATTTTGTCGAGTATTTTTGGTGTAGGATGTATATTTGAGTAAATTTAGACGAAAATAACTTCAATTTTTTGGATTGTGAAAATAAATTTTAGTTGGAAGTGCCAAGTTTTAATAAATTTATTTGAAATCAACTTCGATTTTTTTGGTTTTTGGTGAGTATTTTTTTGTAGGATCTATATTTGAGTAAATTTAGATGAAAATAACTTCAATTTTTAGGATTGAGAACAAAATTTTAGTTGGAAGTGTCAAATTTTAATATATTTATTTGAAATCAACTTCGATTTTTTTGGATTTTGTCGAGTATTGTTGGTGTAGGATGTATATTTGAGTAAATTTAGATGAAAATAACTTCAATTTTTTGGATTGTGAAAAAAATTTTAGTTGGAAGTGTCAAATTTTAATAAATTTTGTTTGAACCAACTTCGATTTTTTTGGATTTTGTCGAGAATTTTTGGTGTAGGATGTATATTTGAGTAAATTTAGATGAAAATAACTTCAATTTTATGGATTGTGAAAAAAAATTTTAGTTGGAAGTGCCAAGTTTTAATAAATTTATTTGAAACCAACTTCGATTTTTTTGGATTTTGTCGAGTATTTTTGGTGTAGGATGTATATTTGAGTAAATTTAGATGAAAATAACTTCAATTTTTAGGATTGTGAAAAAAATTTTAGTTGGAAGTGCCAAGTTTTAATAAATTTATTTGAAATCAACTTCGATTTTTTTGGATATTGTTGAGTATTTTTGTTGTAGGATCTATATTTGAGTAAATTTAGATGAAAATAACTTCAATTTTTTGGATTGTGAAAATAATTTTAGTTGGAAGTGTCAAATTTTAATAAATTTATTTGAAACCAACTTCGATTTTTTTGGATTTTGTCGAGTATTTTTGGTGTAGGATGTATATTTGAGTAAATTTAGATGAAAATAACTTCAATTTTTTGGATTGTGAAAAAAATTTTAGTTGGAAGTGTCAAATTTTAATAAATTTTGTTTGAAACAAACTTCGATTTTTTTGGATTTTGTCGAGTATTTTTGGTGTAGGATGTATATTTGAGTAAATTTAGATGAAAATAACTTCAATTTTTTGGATTGTGAAAATAATTTTAGTTGGAAGTGTCAAATTTTAATAAATTTATTTGAAACCAACTTCGATTTTTTTTATTTAGTCGAGTATTTTTGTTGTAGGATCTATATTTGAGTAAATTTAGATGAAAATAACTTCAATTTTTTGGATTGTGAAAAAATTTTTAGTTGGAAGTGTCAAATTTTAATAAATTTTGTTTGAAACCAACTTCGATTTTTTTTTATTTTGTCGAGTATTTTTGTTGTAGGATGTATATTTGAGTAAATTTAGATGAAAATAACGACCATTTTTTGGATTGTGAAAAAAATTATAGTTGGAAGTGTCAAATTTTAATAAATTTTGTTTGAAACCAACTTCGATTTTTTTGGATTTTGTCGAGTATTTTTGTTGTAGGATGTATATTTGAGTAAATTTAGATGAAAATAACGACCATTTTTTGGATTGTGAAAAAAATTATAGTTGGAAGTGTCAAATTTTAATAAATTTATTTGAAACCAACTTCGATTTTTTTTTATTTTGTCGAGTATTTTTTTGTAGGATCTATATTTGAGTAAATTTAGATGAAAATAACTTCAATTTTTTGGATTGTGAAAATAATTTTAGTTGCAAGTGTCAAATTTTAATAAATTTATTTGAAACCAACTTCGATTTTTTTGGATTTTGTCGAGTATTTTTGTTGTAGGATGTATATTTGAGTAAACTTACATGAAAATAACGACCATTTTTTGGATTGTGAAAAAAATTATAGTTGGAAGTGTTAAATTTTAATAAATTTATTTGAAACCAACTTCGATTTTTTTGGAATTTGTCGAGTATTTTTGTTGCAGGATGTATATTTGAGTAAATTTAGATGAAAGTAACGACCATTTTTTGGATTGTGAAAAAAATTATAGTTGGAAGTGTCAAATTTTAATAAATTTTGTTTGAAACCAACTTCGATTTTTTTGGAATTTTTTGAGTATTTTTGTTGTAGGATCTATATTTGAGTAAATTTAGATTAAAATAACTTCCATTTTTAGGATTGCGAAAAAAAATTTAGTTGGAAGTGTCAAAATTTTATAAATTTGTTTGAAATCAACTTCGATTTTTTTGGATTTTGTAGGATGTATATTTGAGTAAACTTAGATGAAAATAACTTCAATTTTTTGGATTGTGAAAATAATTTTAGTTGCAAGTGTCAAATTTTAATAAATTTATTTGAAACCAACTTCGATTTTTTTGGATTTTGCCGAGTATTTTTGGTGTAGGATCTATATTTGAGTAAATTTAGATGAAAATAACTTCAATTTTTTGGATTGTGAAAAAAATTTTAGTTGGAAGTGTCAAATTTTAATAAATTTTGTTTGAAACCAACTTCGATTTTTTTGGATTTTGTCGAGTATTTTTGGTGTAGGATGTATATTTGAGTAAATTTAGATGAAAATAACTTCAATTTTTTGGATTGTGAAAATAATTTTAGTTTTCAAGTGTCAAATTTTAATAAATTTATTTGAAACCAACTTCGATTTTTTTTATTTAGGCGAGTATTTTTGTTGTAGGATCTATATTTGAGTAAATTTAGATGAAAATAACTTCAATTTTTTGGATTGTGAAAAAATTTTTAGTTGGAAGTGTCAAATTTTAATAAATTTTGTTTGAAACCAACTTCGATTTTTTTTTATTTTGTCGAGAATTTTTGTTGTAGGATGTATATTTGAGTAAATTTAGATGAAAATAACGACCATTTTTTGGATTGTGAAAAAAATTATAGTTGGAAGTGTCAAATTTTAATAAATTTTGTTTGAAACCAACTTCGATTTTTTTGGATTTTGTCGAGTATTTTTGTTGTAGGATGTATATTTGAGTAAATTTAGATGAAAATAACGACCATTTTTTGGATTGTGAAAAAAATTATAGTTGGAAGTGTCAAATTTTAATAAATTTATTTGAAACCAACTTCGATTTTTTTTTATTTTGTCGAGTATTTTTTTTGTAGGATCTATATTTGAGTAAATTTAGATGAAAATAACTTCAATTTTTTGGATTGTGAAAATAATTTTAGTTGCAAGTGTCAAATTTTAATAAATTTATTTGAAACCAACTTCGATTTTTTTGGATTTTGTCGAGTATTTTTGTTGTAGGATGTATATTTGAGTAAATTTACATGAAAATAACGACCATTTTTTGGATTGTGAAAAAAATTTTAGTTGGAAGTGTCAAATTTTAATAAATTTATTTGAAACCAACTTCGATTTTTTTTATTTTGTCGAGTATTTTTGTTGTAGGATCTATATTTGAGTAAATTTAGATGAAAATAACTTCAATTTTTAGGATTGAGAAAAAAATTTTAGTTGGAAGTGTCAAATTTTAATAAATTTATTTGAAACCAACTTCGATTTTTTTTTATTTTGTCGAGTATTTTTGTTGTAGGATCTATATCTGAGTAAATTTAGATGAAAATAACTTCAATTTTTTGGATTGTGAAACAATTTTTAGTTGGAAGTGTCAAATTTTAATAAATTTTGTTTGAAACCAACTTCGATTTTTTTGGATTTTGCCGAGTATTTTTGTTGCAGGATGTATATTTGAGTAAATTTAGATGAAAGTAACGACCATTTTTTGGATTGTGACGAAAATTTTAGTTGGAAGTGTCAAATTTTAATAAATTTATTTGAAATCAACTTCGATTTTTTTGGATTTTGTCGAGTATTTTTGGTGTAGGATGTATATTTGAGTAAATTTAGACGAAAATAACTTCAATTTTTTGGATTGTGAAAATAAATTTTAGTTGGAAGTGCCAAGTTTTAATAAATTTATTTGAAATCAACTTCGATTTTTTTGGTTTTTGGTGAGTATTTTTTTGTAGGATCTATATTTGAGTAAATTTAGATGAAAATAACTTCAATTTTTAGGATTGAGAACAAAATTTTAGTTGGAAGTGTCAAATTTTAATATATTTATTTGAAATCAACTTCGATTTTTTTGGATTTTGTCGAGTATTGTTGGTGTAGGATGTATATTTGAGTAAATTTAGATGAAAATAACTTCAATTTTTTGGATTGTGAAAAAAAATTTAGTTGGAAGTGTCAAAATTTAATAAATTTTGTTTGAAACCAACTTCGATTTTTTTGGATTTTGTCGAGAATTTTTGGTGTTGGATGTATATTTGAGTAAATTTAGATGAAAATAACTTCAATTTTATGGATTGTGAAAAAAAATTTTAGTTGGAAGTGCCAAGTTTTAATAAATTTATTTGAAACCAACTTCGATTTTTTTGGATTTTGTCGAGTATTTTTGGTGTAGGATGTATATTTGAGTAAATTTAGATGAAAATAACTTCAATTTTTAGGATTGTGAAAAAAATTTTAGTTGGAAGTGTCAAATTTTAATAAATTTATTTGAAATCAACTTCGATTTTTTTGGATTTTGTCGAGTATTTTTGTTGTAGGATGTATATTTGAGTAAATTTAGATGAAAATAACGACCATTTTTTGGATTGTGAAAATAATTTTAGTTGCAAGTGTCAAATTTTAATAAATTTATTTGAAACCAACTTCGATTTTTTTGGATTTTGTCGAGTATTTTTGTTGTAGGATGTATATTTGAGTAAATTTAGATGAAAATAACTTCAATTTTTTGGATTGTGAAAATAATTTTAGTTGCAAGTGTCAAATTTTAATAAATTTATTTGAAACCAACTTCGATTTTTTTGGATTTTGTCGAGTATTTTTGTTGTAGGATGTATATTTGAGTAAATTTACATGAAAATAACGACCATTTTTTGGATTGTGAAAAAAATTTTAGTTGGAAGTGTCAAATTTTAATAAATTTATTTGAAACCAACTTCGATTTTTTTTTATTTTGTCGAGTATTTTTGTTGTAGGATCTATATTTGAGTAAATTTAGATGAAAATAACTTCAATTTTTAGGATTGAGAAAAAAATTTTAGTTGGAAGTGTCAAATTTTAATAAATTTATTTGAAACCAACTTCGATTTTTTTTTATTTTGTCGAGTATTTTTGTTGTAGGATCTATATCTGAGTAAATTTAGATGAAAATAACTTCAATTTTTTGGATTGTGAAACAATTTTTAGTTGGAAGTGTCAAATTTTAATAAATTTTGTTTGAAACCAACTTCGATTTTTTTGGATTTTGCCGAGTATTTTTGTTGCAGGATGTATATTTGAGTAAATTTAGATGAAAGTAACGACCATTTTTTGGATTGTGACGAAAATTTTAGTTGGAAGTGTCAAATTTTAATAAATTTATTTGAAATCAACTTCGATTTTTTTGGATTTTGTCGAGTATTTTTGGTGTAGGATGTATATTTGAGTAAATTTAGACGAAAATAACTTCAATTTTTTGGATTGTGAAAATAAATTTTAGTTGGAAGTGCCAAGTTTTAATAAATTTATTTGAAATCAACTTCGATTTTTTTGGTTTTTGGTGAGTATTTTTTTGTAGGATCTATATTTGAGTAAATTTAGATGAAAATAACTTCAATTTTTAGGATTGAGAACAAAATTTTAGTTGGAAGTGTCAAATTTTAATATATTTATTTGAAATCAACTTCGATTTTTTTGGATTTTGTCGAGTATTGTTGGTGTAGGATGTATATTTGAGTAAATTTAGATGAAAATAACTTCAATTTTTTGGATTGTGAAAAAAATTTTAGTTGGAAGTGTCAAATTTTAATAAATTTTGTTTGAAACCAACTTCGATTTTTTTGGATTTTGTCGAGAATTTTTGGTGTAGGATGTATATTTGAGTAAATTTAGATGAAAATAACTTCAATTTTATGGATTGTGAAAAAAAATTTTAGTTGGAAGTGCCAAGTTTTAATAAATTTATTTGAAACCAACTTCGATTTTTTTGGATTTTGTCGAGTATTTTTGGTGTAGGATGTATATTTGAGTAAATTTAGATGAAAATAACTTCAATTTTTAGGATTGTGAAAAAAATTTTAGTTGGAAGTGCCAAGTTTTAATAAATTTATTTGAAATCAACTTCGATTTTTTTGGATATTGTTGAGTATTTTTGTTGTAGGATCTATATTTGAGTAAATTTAGATGAAAATAACTTCAATTTTTTGGATTGTGAAAATAATTTTAGTTGGAAGTGTCAAATTTTAATAAATTTATTTGAAACCAACTTCGATTTTTTTGGATTTTGTCGAGTATTTTTGGTGTAGGATGTATATTTGAGTAAATTTAGATGAAAATAACTTCAATTTTTTGGATTGTGAAAAAAATTTTAGTTGGAAGTGTCAAATTTTAATAAATTTTGTTTGAAACAAACTTCGATTTTTTTGGATTTTGTCGAGTATTTTTGGTGTAGGATGTATATTTGAGTAAATTTAGATGAAAATAACTTCAATTTTTTGGATTGTGAAAATAATTTTAGTTGGAAGTGTCAAATTTTAATAAATTTATTTGAAACCAACTTCGATTTTTTTTATTTAGTCGAGTATTTTTGTTGTAGGATCTATATTTGAGTAAATTTAGATGAAAATAACTTCAATTTTTTGGATTGTGAAAAAATTTTTAGTTGGAAGTGTCAAATTTTAATAAATTTTGTTTGAAACCAACTTCGATTTTTTTTTATTTTGTCGAGTATTTTTGTTGTAGGATGTATATTTGAGTAAATTTAGATGAAAATAACGACCATTTTTTGGATTGTGAAAATAATTTAAGTTGCAAGTGTCAAATTTTAATAAATTTATTTGAAACCAACTTCGATTTTTTTGGATTTTGTCGAGTATTTTTGTTGTAGGATGTATATTTGAGTAAACTTACATGAAAATAACGACCATTTTTTGGATTGTGAAAAAAATTATAGTTGGAAGTGTTAAATTTTAATAAATTTATTTGAAACCAACTTCGATTTTTTTGGAATTTGTCGAGTATTTTTGTTGCAGGATGTATATTTGAGTAAATTTAGATGAAAGTAACGACCATTTTTTGGATTGTGAAAAAAATTATAGTTGGAAGTGTCAAATTTTAATAAATTTTGTTTGAAACCAACTTCGATTTTTTTGGAATTTTTTGAGTATTTTTGTTGTAGGATCTATATTTGAGTAAATTTAGATTAAAATAACTTCCATTTTTAGGATTGCGAAAAAAAATTTAGTTGGAAGTGTCAAAATTTTATAAATTTGTTTGAAATCAACTTCGATTTTTTTGGATTTTGTAGGATGTATATTTGAGTAAACTTAGATGAAAATAACTTCAATTTTTTGGATTGTGAAAATAATTTTAGTTGCAAGTGTCAAATTTTAATAAATTTATTTGAAACCAACTTCGATTTTTTTGGATTTTGCCGAGTATTTTTGGTGTAGGATCTATATTTGAGTAAATTTAGATGAAAATAACTTCAATTTTTTGGATTGTGAAAAAAATTTTAGTTGGAAGTGTCAAATTTTAATAAATTTTGTTTGAAACCAACTTCGATTTTTTTGGATTTTGTCGAGTATTTTTGGTGTAGGATGTATATTTGAGTAAATTTAGATGAAAATAACTTCAATTTTTTGGATTGTGAAAATAATTTTAGTTTTCAAGTGTCAAATTTTAATAAATTTATTTGAAACCAACTTCGATTTTTTTGGATTTTGTCGAGTATTTTTGTTGTAGGATGTATATTTGAGTAAATTTAGATGAAAATAACGACCATTTTTTGGATTGTGAAAAAAATTATAGTTGGAAGTGTCAAATTTTAATAAATTTATTTGAAACCAACTTCGATTTTTTTTTATTTTGTCGAGTATTTTTTTTGTAGGATCTATATTTGAGTAAATTTAGATGAAAATAACTTCAATTTTTTGGATTGTGAAAATAATTTTAGTTGCAAGTGTCAAATTTTAATAAATTTATTTGAAACCAACTTCGATTTTTTTTTATTTTGTCGAGTATTTTTGTTGTAGGATGTATATTTGAGTAAATTTAGATGAAAATAACGACCATTTTTTGGATTGTGAAAAAAATTATAGTTGGAAGTGTCAAATTTTAATAAATTTATTTGAAACCAACTTCGATTTTTTTGGATTTTGTCGAGTATTTTTGTTGTAGAATGTATATTTGAGTAAATTTACATGCAAATAACGACCATTTTTTGGATTGTGAAAAAAATTTTAGTTGGAAGTGTCAAATTTTAATAAATTTATTTGAAACCAACTTCGATTTTTTTTTATTTTGTCGAGTATTTTTGTTGTAGGATCTATATTTGAGTAAATTTAGATGAAAAGAACTTCAATTTTTAGGATTGAGAAAAAAATTTTAGTTGGAAGTGTCAAATTTTAATAAATTTATTTGAAACCAACTTCGATTTTTTTTTATTTTGTCGAGTATTTTTGTTGTAGGATCTATATCTGAGTAAATTTAGATGAAAATTACTTCAATTTTTTGGATTGTGAAAAAAATTTTAGTTGGAAGTGTCAAATTTTAATAAATTTTGTTTGAAACCAACTTCGATTTTTTTGGATTTTGTCGAGAATTTTTGGTGTAGGATGTATATTTGAGTAAATTTAGATGAAAATAACTTCAATTTTATGGATTGTGAAAAAAAATTTTAGTTGGAAGTGCCAAGTTTTAATAAATTTATTTGAAACCAACTTCGATTTTTTTGGATTTTGTCGAGTATTTTTGGTGTAGGATGTATATTTGAGTAAATTTAGATGAAAATAACTTCAATTTTTAGGATTGTGAAAAAAATTTTAGTTGGAAGTGTCAAATTTTAATCAATTTATTGGAAATCAACTTCGATTTTTTTGGATATTGTTGAGTATTTTTGTTGTAGGATCTATATTTGAGTAAATTTAGATGAAAATAACTTCAATTTTTTGGATTGTGAAAATAATTTTAGTTGGAAGTGCCAAGTTTTAATAAATTTATTTGAAATCAACTTCGATTTTTTTGGATATTGTTGAGTATTTTTGTTGTAGGATCTATATTTGAGTAAATTTAGATGAAAATAACTTCAATTTTTTGGATTGTGAAAATAATTTTAGTTGGAAGTGTCAAATTTTAATAAATTTATTTGAAACCAACTTCGATTTTTTTGGATTTTGTCGAGTATTTTTGGTGTAGGATGTATATTTGAGTAAATTTAGGTGAAAATAACTTCAATTTTTTGGATTGTGAAAAAAAATTTAGTTGGAAGTGTCAAATTTTAATAAATTTTGTTTGAAACAAACTTCGATTTTTTTGGATTTTGTCGAGTATTTTTGGTGTAGGATGTATATTTGAGTAAATTTAGATGAAAATAACTTCAATTTTTTGGATTGTGAAAATAATTTTAGTTGGAAGTGTCAAATTTTAATAAATTTATTTGAAACCAACTTCGATTTTTTTTATTTAGTCGAGTATTTTTGTTGTAGGATCTATATTTGAGTAAATTTAGATGAAAATAACTTCAATTTTTTGGATTGTGAAAAAAATTTTAGTTGGAAGTGTCAAATTTTAATAAATTTTGTTTGAAACCAACTTCGATTTTTTTTTATTTTGTCGAGTATTTTTGTTGTAGGATGTATATTTGAGTAAATTTAGATGAAAATAACGACCATTTTTTGGATTGTGAAAAAAATTTTAGTTGGAAGTGTCAAATTTTAATCAATTTATTGGAAATCAACTTCGATTTTTTTGGATATTGTTGAGTATTTTTGTTGTAGGATCTATATTTGAGTAAATTTAGATGAAAATAACTTCAATTTTTTGGATTGTGAAAATAATTTTAGTTGGAAGTGCCAAGTTTTAATAAATTTATTTGAAATCAACTTCGATTTTTTTGGATATTGTTGAGTATTTTTGTTGTAGGATCTATATTTGAGTAAATTTAGATGAAAATAACTTCAATTTTTTGGATTGTGAAAATAATTTTAGTTGGAAGTGTCAAATTTTAATAAATTTATTTGAAACCAACTTCGATTTTTTTGGATTTTGTCGAGTATTTTTGGTGTAGGATGTATATTTGAGTAAATTTAGATGAAAATAACTTCAATTTTTTGGATTGTGAAAAAAATTTTAGTTGGAAGTGTCAAATTTTAATAAATTTTGTTTGAAACAAACTTCGATTTTTTTGGATTTTGTCGAGTATTTTTGGTGTAGGATGTATATTTGAGTAAATTTAGATGAAAATAACTTCAATTTTTTGGATTGTGAAAATAATTTTAGTTGGAAGTGTCAAATTTTAATAAATTTATTTGAAACCAACTTCGATTTTTTTTATTTAGTCGAGTATTTTTGTTGTAGGATCTATATTTGAGTAAATTTAGATGAAAATAACTTCAATTTTTTGGATTGTGAAAAAATTTTTAGTTGGAAGTGTCAAAGTTTAATAAATTTATTTGAAACCAACTTCGATTTTTTTGGATTTTGCCGAGTATTTTTGGTGTAGGATCTATATTTGAGTAAATTTAGATGAAAATAACGACCATTTTTTGGATTGTGAAAAAAATTATAGTTGGAAGTGTCAAATTTTAATAAATTTTGTTTGAAACCAACTTCGATTTTTTTGGATTTTGTCGAGTATTTTTGTTGTAGGATGTATATTTGAGTAAATTTAGATGAAAATAACGACCATTTTTTGGATTGTGAAAAAAATTATAGTTGGAAGTGTCAAATTTTAATAAATTTATTTGAAACCAACTTCGATTTTTTTTTATTTTGTCGAGTATTTTTTTTGTAGGATCTATATTTGAGTAAATTTAGATGAAAATAACTTCAATTTTTTGGATTGTGAAAATAATTTTAGTTGCAAGTGTCAAATTTTAATAAATTTATTTGAAACCAACTTCGATTTTTTTGGATTTTGTCGAGTATTTTTGTTGTAGGATGTATATTTGAGTAAATTTACATGAAAATAACGACCATTTTTTGGATTGTGAAAAAAATTATAGTTGGAAGTGTTAAATTTTAATAAATTTATTTGAAACCAACTTCGATTTTTTTGGAATTTGTCGAGTATTTTTGTTGCAGGATGTATATTTGAGTAAATTTAGATGAAAGTAACGACCATTTTTTGGATTGTGAAAAAAATTATAGTTGGAAGTGTCAAATTTTAATAAATTTTGTTTGAAACCAACTTCGATTTTTTTGGAATTTTTTGAGTATTTTTGTTGTAGGATCTATATTTGAGTAAATTTAGATTAAAATAATTTCCATTTTTAGGATTGCGAAAAAAAATTTAGTTGGAAGTGTCAAAATTTTATAAATTTGTTTGAAATCAACTTCGATTTTTTTGGATTTTGTAGGATGTATATTTGAGTAAACTTAGATGAAAATAACTTCCATTTTTGGGATTGTGAATAAAATTTTAGTTGGAAATGTCAAATTTTAATAAATTTATTTGAAATCAACTTCGATTTTTTTGGATTTTGTCGAGTATTTTTGTTGTAGGATCTATATTTGAGTAAATTTAGATGAAAATAACTTCAATTTTTGGGATTGTGAAAAAAATTTTAGTTGGAAGTGTCAATTTTAATAAATGTATTTGAAACCAACTTCGATTTTTTTGGATTTTGTCGAGTATTTTTGGTGTAGGATGTATATTTGAGTAAATTTAGATGAAAATAACTTCAATTTTTTGGATTGTGAAAAAAATTTTAGTTGGAAGTGTCAAATTTTAATAAATTTTGTTTGAAACCAACTTCGATTTTTTTTTATTTTGTCGAGTATTTTTGGTGTAGGATGTATATTTGAGTAAATTTAGATGAAAATAACTTCAATTTTTTGGATTGTGAAAATAATTTTAGTTGCAAGTGTCAAATTTTAATAAATTTATTTGAAACCAACTTCGATTTTTTTGGATTTTGCCGAGTATTTTTGGTGTAGGATCTATATTTGAGTAAATTTAGATGAAAATAACTTCAATTTTTTGGATTGTGAAAAAAATTTTAGTTGGAAGTGTCAAATTTTAATAAATTTTGTTTGAAACCAACTTCGATTTTTTTGGATTTTGTCGAGTATTTTTGGTGTAGGATGTATATTTGAGTAAATTTAGATGAAAATAACTTCAATTTTTTGGATTGTGAAAATAATTTTAGTTTTCAAGTGTCAAATTTTAATAAATTTATTTGAAACCAACTTCGATTTTTTTTATTTAGTCGAGTATTTTTGTTGTAGGATCTATATTTGAGTAAATTTAGATGAAAATAACTTCAATTTTTTGGATTGTGAAAAAATTTTTAGTTGGAAGTGTCAAATTTTAATAAATTTTGTTTGAAACCAACTTCGATTTTTTTTTATTTTGTCGAGTATTTTTGTTGTAGGATGTATATTTGAGTAAATTTAGATGAAAATAACGACCATTTTTTGGATTGTGAAAAAAATTATAGTTGGAAGTGTCAAATTTTAATAAATTTTGTTTGAAACCAAATTCTGTTTTTTTTTGGATTTTGTCGAGTATTTTTGTTGTAGGATGTATATTTGAGTAAATTTAGATGAAAATAACGACCATTTTTTGGATTGTGAAAAAAATTATAGTTGGAAATGTCAAATTTTAATAAATTTATTTGAAACCAACTTCGATTTTTTTTTATTTTGTCGAGTATTTTTTTTGTAGGATCTATATTTGAGTAAATTTAGATGAAAATAACTTCAATTTTTTGGATTGTGAAACAATTTTTAGTTGGAAGTGTCAAATTTTAATAAATTTTGTTTGAAACCAACTTCGATTTTTTTGGATTTTGCCGAGTATTTTTGTTGCAGGATGTATATTTGAGTAAATTTAGATGAAAGTAACGACCATTTTTTGGATTGTGACGAAAATTTTAGTTGGAAGTGTCAAATTTTAATAAATTTATTTGAAATCAACTTCGATTTTTTTGGATTTTGTCGAGTATTTTTGGTGTAGGATGTATATTTGAGTAAATTTAGACGAAAATAACTTCAATTTTTTGGATTGTGAAAATAAATTTTAGTTGGAAGTGCCAAGTTTTAATAAATTTATTTGAAATCAACTTCGATTTTTTTGGTTTTTGGTGAGTATTTTTTTGTAGGATCTATATTTGAGTAAATTTAGATGAAAATAACTTCAATTTTTAGGATTGAGAACAAAATTTTAGTTGGAAGTGTCAAATTTTAATATATTTATTTGAAATCAACTTCGATTTTTTTGGATTTTGTCGAGTATTGTTGGTGTAGGATGTATATTTGAGTAAATTTAGATGAAAATAACTTCAATTTTTTGGATTGTGAAAAAAATTTTAGTTGGAAGTGTCAAATTTTAATAAATTTTGTTTGAAACCAACTTCGATTTTTTTGGATTTTGTCGAGAATTTTTGGTGTAGGATGTATATTTGAGTAAATTTAGATGAAAATAACTTCAATTTTATGGATTGTGAAAAAAAATTTTAGTTGGAAGTGCCAAGTTTTAATAAATTTATTTGAAACCAACTTCGATTTTTTTGGATTTTGTCGAGTATTTTTGGTGTAGGATGTATATTTGAGTAAATTTAGATGAAAATAACTTCAATTTTTAGAATTGTGAAAATAATTTTAGTTGCAAGTGTCAAATTTTAATAAATTTATTTGAAACCAACTTCGATTTTTTTGGATTTTGCCGAGTATTTTTGGTGTAGGATCTATATTTGAGTAAATTTAGATGAAAATAACTTCAATTTTTTGGATTGTGAAAAAAATTTTAGTTGGAAGTGTCAAATTTTAATAAATTTTGTTTGAAACCAACTTCGATTTTTTTGGATTTTGTCGAGTATTTTTGGTGTAGGATGTATATTTGAGTAAATTTAGATGAAAATAACTTCAATTTTTTGGATTGTGAAAATAATTTTAGTTTTCAAGTGTCAAATTTTAATAAATTTATTTGAAACCAACTTCGATTTTTTTTATTTAGTCGAGTATTTTTGTTGTAGGATCTATATTTGAGTAAATTTAGATGAAAATAACTTCAATTTTTTGGATTGTGAAAAAATTTTTAGTTGGAAGTGTCAAATTTTAATAAATTTTGTTTGAAACCAACTTCGATTTTTTTTTATTTTGTCGAGTATTTTTGTTGTAGGATGTATATTTGAGTAAATTTAGATGAAAATAACGACCATTTTTTGGATTGTGCAAAAATTATAGTTGGAAGTGTCAAATTTTAATAAATTTTGTTTGAAACCAAATTCTGTTTTTTTTTGGATTTTGTCGAGTATTTTTGTTGTAGGATGTATATTTGAGTAAATTTAGATGAAAATAACGACCATTTTTTGGATTGTGAAAAAAATTATAGTTGGAAGTGTCAAATTTTAATAAATTTATTTGAAACCAACTTCGATTTTTTTTTATTTTGTCGAGTATTTTTTTTGTAGGATCTATATTTGAGTAAATTTAGATGAAAATAACTTCAATTTTTTGGATTGTGAAACAATTTTTAGTTGGAAGTGTCAAATTTTAATAAATTTTGTTTGAAACCAACTTCGATTTTTTTGGATTTTGCCGAGTATTTTTGTTGCAGGATGTATATTTGAGTAAATTTAGATGAAAGTAACGACCATTTTTTGGATTGTGACGAAAATTTTAGTTGGAAGTGTCAAATTTTAATAAATTTATTTGAAATCAACTTCGATTTTTTTGGATTTTGTCGAGTATTTTTGGTGTAGGATGTATATTTGAGTAAATTTAGACGAAAATAACTTCAATTTTTTGGATTGTGAAAATAAATTTTAGTTGGAAGTGCCAAGTTTTAATAAATTTATTTGAAATCAACTTCGATTTTTTTGGTTTTTGGTGAGTATTTTTTTGTAGGATCTATATTTGAGTAAATTTAGATGAAAATAACTTCAATTTTTAGGATTGAGAACAAAATTTTAGTTGGAAGTGTCAAATTTTAATATATTTATTTGAAATCAACTTCGATTTTTTTGGATTTTGTCGAGTATTGTTGGTGTAGGATGTATATTTGAGTAAATTTAGATGAAAATAACTTCAATTTTTTGGATTGTGAAAAAAATTTTAGTTGGAAGTGTCAAATTTTAATAAATTTTGTTTGAAACCAACTTCGATTTTTTTGGATTTTGTCGAGAATTTTTGGTGTAGGATGTATATTTGAGTAAATTTAGATGAAAATAACTTCAATTTTATGGATTGTGAAAAAAAATTTTAGTTGGAAGTGCCAAGTTTTAATAAATTTATTTGAAACCAACTTCGATTTTTTTGGATTTTGTCGAGTATTTTTGGTGTAGGATGTATATTTGAGTAAATTTAGATGAAAATAACTTCAATTTTTAGAATTGTGAAAAAAATTTTAGTTGGAAGTGTCAAATTTTAATCAATTTATTGGAAATCAACTTCGATTTTTTTGGATATTGTTGAGTATTTTTGTTGTAGGATCTATATTTGAGTAAATTTAGATGAAAATAACTTCAATTTTTTGGATTGTGAAAATAATTTTAGTTGGAAGTGCCAAGTTTTAATAAATTTATTTGAAATCAACTTCGATTTTTTTGGATATTGTTGAGTATTTTTGTTGTAGGATCTATATTTGAGTAAATTTAGATGAAAATAACTTCAATTTTTTGGATTGTGAAAATAATTTTAGTTGGAAGTGTCAAATTTTAATAAATTTATTTGAAACCAACTTCGATTTTTTTGGATTTTGTCGAGTATTTTTGGTGTAGGATGTATATTTGAGTAAATTTAGATGAAAATAACTTCAATTTTTTGGATTGTGAAAAAAATTTTAGTTGGAAGTGTCAAATTTTAATAAATTTTGTTTGAAACAAACTTCGATTTTTTTGGATTTTGTCGAGTATTTTTGGTGTAGGATGTATATTTGAGTAAATTTAGATGAAAATAACTTCAATTTTTTGGATTGTGAAAATAATTTTAGTTGGAAGTGTCAAATTTTAATAAATTTATTTGAAACCAACTTCGATTTTTTTTATTTAGTCGAGTATTTTTGTTGTAGGATCTATATTTGAGTAAATTTAGATGAAAATAACTTCAATTTTTTGGATTGTGAAAAAATTTTTAGTTGGAAGTGTCAAATTTTAATAAATTTTGTTTGAAACCAACTTCGATTTTTTTTTATTTTGTCGAGTATTTTTGTTGTAGGATGTATATTTGAGTAAATTTAGATGAAAATAACGACCATTTTTTGGATTGTGAAAAAAATTATAGTTGGAAGTGTCAAATTTTAATAAATTTTGTTTGAAACCAACTTCGATTTTTCGGATTTTGTCGAGTATTTTTGTTGTAGGATGTATATTTGAGTAAATTTAAATGAAAATAACGACCATTTTTTGGATTGTGAAAAAAATTATAGTTGGAAGTGTCAAATTTTAATAAATTTATTTGAAACCAACTTCGATTTTTTTTTTATTTTGTCGAGTATTTTTTTTGTAGGATCTATATTTGAGTAAATTTAGATGAAAATAACTTCAATTTTTTGGATTGTGAAAATAATTTTAGTTTTCAAGTGTCAAATTTTAATAAATTTATTTGAAACCAACTTCGATTTTTTTTATTTAGTCGAGTATTTTTGTTGTAGGATCTATATTTGAGTAAATTTAGATGAAAATAACTTCAATTTTTTGGATTGTGAAAAAATTTTTAGTTGGAAGTGTCAAATTTTAATAAATTTTGTTTGAAACCAACTTCGATTTTTTTTTATTTTGTCGAGTATTTTTGTTGTTGGATGTATATTTGAGTAAATTTAGATGAAAATAACGACCATTTTTTGGATTGTGAAAAAAATTATAGTTGGAAGTGTCAAATTTTAATAAATTTTGTTTGAAACCAACTTCGATTTTTTTGGATTTTGTCGAGTATTTTTGTTGTAGGATGTATATTTGAGTAAATTTACATGAAAATAACGACCATTTTTTGGATTGTGAAAAAAATTATAGTTGGAAGTGTTAAATTTTAATAAATTTATTTGAAACCAACTTCGATTTTTTTGGAATTTGTCGAGTATTTTTGTTGCAGGATGTATATTTGAGTAAATTTAGATGAAAGTAACGACCATTTTTTGGATTGTGAAAAAAATTATATTTGGAAGTGTCAAATTTTAATAAATTTTGTTTGAAACCAACTTCGATTTTTTTGGAATTTTTTGAGTATTTTTGTTGTAGGATCTATATTTGAGTAAATTTAGATTAAAATAACTTCCATTATTAGGATTGCGAAAAAAAATTTAGTTGGAAGTGTCAAAATTTTATAAATTTGTTTGAAATCAACTTCGATTTTTTTGGATTTTGTAGGATGTATATTTGAGTAAACTTAGATGAAAATAACTTCAATTTTTTGGATTGTGAAAATAATTTTAGTTGCAAGTGTCAAATTTTAATAAATTTATTTGAAACCAACTTCGATTTTTTTGGATTTTGCCGAGTATTTTTGGTGTAGGATCTATATTTGAGTAAATTTAGATGAAAATAACTTCAATTTTTTGGATTGTGAAAAAAATTTTAGTTGGAAGTGTCAAATTTTAATAAATTTTGTTTGAAACCAACTTCGATTTTTTTGGATTTTGTCGAGTATTTTTGGTGTAGGATGTATATTTGAGTAAATTTAGATGAAAATAACTTCAATTTTTTGGATTGTGAAAATAATTTTAGTTTTCAAGTGTCAAATTTTAATAAATTTATTTGAAACCAACTTCGATTTTTTTTATTTAGTCGAGTATTTTTGTTGTAGGATCTATATTTGAGTAAATTTAGATGAAAATAACGACCATTTTTTGGATTGTGAAAAAAATTATAGTTGGAAGTGTCAAATTTTAATAAATTTTGTTTGAAACCAACTTCGATTTTTCGGATTTTGTCGAGTATTTTTGTTGTAGGATGTATATTTGAGTAAATTTAAATGAAAATAACGACCATTTTTTGGATTGTGAAAAAAATTATAGTTGGAAGTGTCAAATTTTAATAAATTTATTTGAAACCAACTTCGATTTTTTTTTTATTTTGTCGAGTATTTTTTTTGTAGGATCTATATTTGAGTAAATTTAGATGAAAATAACTTCAATTTTTTGGATTGTGAAAATAATTTTAGTTTTCAAGTGTCAAATTTTAATAAATTTATTTGAAACCAACTTCGATTTTTTTTATTTAGTCGAGTATTTTTGTTGTAGGATCTATATTTGAGTAAATTTAGATGAAAATAACTTCAATTTTTTGGATTGTGAAAAAATTTTTAGTTGGAAGTGTCAAATTTTAATAAATTTTGTTTGAAACCAACTTCGATTTTTTTTTATTTTGTCGAGTATTTTTGTTGTTGGATGTATATTTGAGTAAATTTAGATGAAAATAACGACCATTTTTTGGATTGTGAAAAAAATTATAGTTGGAAGTGTCAAATTTTAATAAATTTTGTTTGAAACCAACTTCGATTTTTTTGGATTTTGTCGAGTATTTTTGTTGTAGGATGTATATTTGAGTAAATTTACATGAAAATAACGACCATTTTTTGGATTGTGAAAAAAATTATAGTTGGAAGTGTTAAATTTTAATAAATTTATTTGAAACCAACTTCGATTTTTTTGGAATTTGTCGAGTATTTTTGTTGCAGGATGTATATTTGAGTAAATTTAGATGAAAGTAACGACCATTTTTTGGATTGTGAAAAAAATTATATTTGGAAGTGTCAAATTTTAATAAATTTTGTTTGAAACCAACTTCGATTTTTTTGGAATTTTTTGAGTATTTTTGTTGTAGGATCTATATTTGAGTAAATTTAGATTAAAATAACTTCCATTATTAGGATTGCGAAAAAAAATTTAGTTGGAAGTGTCAAAATTTTATAAATTTGTTTGAAATCAACTTCGATTTTTTTGGATTTTGTAGGATGTATATTTGAGTAAACTTAGATGAAAATAACTTCAATTTTTTGGATTGTGAAAATAATTTTAGTTGCAAGTGTCAAATTTTAATAAATTTATTTGAAACCAACTTCGATTTTTTTGGATTTTGCCGAGTATTTTTGGTGTAGGATCTATATTTGAGTAAATTTAGATGAAAATAACTTCAATTTTTTGGATTGTGAAAAAAATTTTAGTTGGAAGTGTCAAATTTTAATAAATTTTGTTTGAAACCAACTTCGATTTTTTTGGATTTTGTCGAGTATTTTTGGTGTAGGATGTATATTTGAGTAAATTTAGATGAAAATAACTTCAATTTTTTGGATTGTGAAAATAATTTTAGTTTTCAAGTGTCAAATTTTAATAAATTTATTTGAAACCAACTTCGATTTTTTTTATTTAGTCGAGTATTTTTGTTGTAGGATCTATATTTGAGTAAATTTAGATGAAAATAACTTCAATTTTTTGGATTGTGAAAAAATTTTTAGTTGGAAGTGTCAAATTTTAATAAATTTTGTTTGAAACCAACTTCGATTTTTTTTTATTTTGTCGAGAATTTTTGTTGTAGGATGTATATTTGAGTAAATTTAGATGAAAATAACGACCATTTTTTGGATTGTGAAAAAAATTATAGTTGGAAGTGTCAAATTTTAATAAATTTTGTTTGAAACCAACTTCGATTTTTTTGGATTTTGTCGAGTATTTTTGTTGTAGGATGTATATTTGAGTAAATTTAGATGAAAATAACGACCATTTTTTGGATTGTGAAAAAAATTATAGTTGGAAGTGTCAAATTTTAATAAATTTATTTGAAACCAACTTCGATTTTTTTTTATTTTGTCGAGTATTTTTTTGTAGGATCTATATTTGAGTAAATTTAGATGAAAATAACTTCAATTTTTTGGATTGTGAAAATAATTTTAGTTGCAAGTGTCAAATTTTAATAAATTTATTTGAAACCAACTTCGATTTTTTTGGATTTTGTCGAGTATTTTTGTTGTAGGATGTATATTTGAGTAAATTTACATGAAAATAACGACCATTTTTTGGATTGTGAAAAAAATTTTAGTTGGAAGTGTCAAATTTTAATAAATTTATTTGAAACCAACTTCGATTTTTTTTTATTTTGTCGAGTATTTTTGTTGTAGGATCTATATTTGAGTAAATTTAGATGAAAATAACTTCAATTTTTAGGATTGAGAAAAAAATTTTAGTTGGAAGTGTCAAATTTTAATAAATTTATTTGAAACCAACTTCGATTTTTTTTTATTTTGTCGAGTATTTTTGTTGTAGGATCTATATCTGAGTAAATTTAGATGAAAATAACTTCAATTTTTTGGATTGTGAAACAATTTTTAGTTGGAAGTGTCAAATTTTAATAAATTTTGTTTGAAACCAACTTCGATTTTTTTGGATTTTGCCGAGTATTTTTGTTGCAGGATGTATATTTGAGTAAATTTAGATGAAAGTAACGACCATTTTTTGGATTGTGACGAAAATTTTAGTTGGAAGTGTCAAATTTTAATAAATTTATTTGAAATCAACTTCGATTTTTTTGGATTTTGTCGAGTATTTTTGGTGTAGGATGTATATTTGAGTAAATTTAGACGAAAATAACTTCAATTTTTTGGATTGTGAAAATAAATTTTAGTTGGAAGTGCCAAGTTTTAATAAATTTATTTGAAATCAACTTCGATTTTTTTGGTTTTTGGTGAGTATTTTTTTGTAGGATCTATATTTGAGTAAATTTAGATGAAAATAACTTCAATTTTTAGGATTGAGAACAAAATTTTAGTTGGAAGTGTCAAATTTTAATATATTTATTTGAAATCAACTTCGATTTTTTTGGATTTTGTCGAGTATTGTTGGTGTAGGATGTATATTTGAGTAAATTTAGATGAAAATAACTTCAATTTTTTGGATTGTGAAAAAAATTTTAGTTGGAAGTGTCAAATTTTAATAAATTTTGTTTGAAACCAACTTCGATTTTTTTGGATTTTGTCGAGAATTTTTGGTGTAGGATGTATATTTGAGTAAATTTAGATGAAAATAACTTCAATTTTATGGATTGTGAAAAAAAATTTTAGTTGGAAGTGCCAAGTTTTAATAAATTTATTTGAAACCAACTTCGATTTTTTTGGATTTTGTCGAGTATTTTTGGTGTAGGATGTATATTTGAGTAAATTTAGATGAAAATAACTTCAATTTTTAGGATTGTGAAAAAAATTTTAGTTGGAAGTGTCAAATTTTAATCAATTTATTGGAAATCAACTTCGATTTTTTTGGAAATTGTTGAGTATTTTTGTTGTAGGATCTATATTTGAGTAAATTTAGATGAAAATAACTTCAATTTTTTGGATTGTGAAAATAATTTTAGTTGGAAGTGCCAAGTTTTAATAAATTTATTTGAAATCAACTTCGATTTTTTTGGTTTTTGGTGAGTATTTTTTTGTAGGATCTATATTTGAGTAAATTTAGATGAAAATAACTTCAATTTTTAGGATTGAGAACAAAATTTTAGTTGGAAGTGTCAAATTTTAATATATTTATTTGAAATCAACTTCGATTTTTTTGGATTTTGTCGAGTATTGTTGGTGTAGGATGTATATTTGAGTAAATTTAGATGAAAATAACTTCAATTTTTTGGATTGTGAAAAAAATTTTAGTTGGAAGTGTCAAATTTTAATAAATTTTGTTTGAAACCAACTTCGATTTTTTTGGATTTTGTCGAGAATTTTTGGTGTAGGATGTATATTTGAGTAAATTTAGATGAAAATAACTTCAATTTTATGGATTGTGAAAAAAAATTTTAGTTGGAAGTGCCAAGTTTTAATAAATTTATTTGAAACCAACTTCGATTTTTTTGGATTTTGTCGAGTATTTTTGGTGTAGGATGTATATTTGAGTAAATTTAGATGAAAATAACTTCAATTTTTAGGATTGTGAAAAAAATTTTAGTTGGAAGTGCCAAGTTTTAATAAATTTATTTGAAATCAACTTCGATTTTTTTGGATATTGTTGAGTATTTTTGTTGTAGGATCTATATTTGAGTAAATTTAGATGAAAATAACTTCAATTTTTTGGATTGTGAAAATAATTTTAGTTGGAAGTGTCAAATTTTAATAAATTTATTTGAAACCAACTTCGATTTTTTTGGATTTTGTCGAGTATTTTTGGTGTAGGATGTATATTTGAGTAAATTTAGATGAAAATAACTTCAATTTTTTGGATTGTGAAAAAAATTTTAGTTGGAAGTGTCAAATTTTAATAAATTTTGTTTGAAACAAACTTCGATTTTTTTGGATTTTGTCGAGTATTTTTGGTGTAGGATGTATATTTGAGTAAATTTAGATGAAAATAACTTCAATTTTTTGGATTGTGAAAATAATTTTATTTGGAAGTGTCAAATTTTAATAAATTTATTTGAAACCAACTTCGATTTTTTTTATTTAGTCGAGTATTTTTGTTGTAGGATCTATATTTGAGTAAATTTAGATGAAAATAACTTCAATTTTTAGGATTGAGAACAAAATTTTAGTTGGAAGTGTCAAATTTTAATATATTTATTTGAAATCAACTTCGATTTTTTTGGATTTTGTCGAGTATTGTTGGTGTAGGATGTATATTTGAGTAAATTTAGATGAAAATAACTTCAATTTTTTGGATTGTGAAAAAAATTTTAGTTGGAAGTGTCAAATTTTAATAAATTTTGTTTGAAACCAACTTCGATTTTTTTGGATTTTGTCGAGAATTTTTGGTGTAGGATGTATATTTGAGTAAATTTAGATGAAAATAACTTCAATTTTATGGATTGTGAAAAAAAATTTTAGTTGGAAGTGCCAAGTTTTAATAAATTTATTTGAAACCAACTTCGATTTTTTTGGATTTTGTCGAGTATTTTTGGTGTAGGATGTATATTTGAGTAAATTTAGATGAAAATAACTTCAATTTTTAGGATTGTGAAAAAAATTTTAGTTGGAAGTGCCAAGTTTTAATAAATTTATTTGAAATCAACTTCGATTTTTTTGGATATTGTTGAGTATTTTTGTTGTAGGATCTATATTTGAGTAAATTTAGATGAAAATAACTTCAATTTTTTGGATTGTGAAAATAATTTTAGTTGGAAGTGTCAAATTTTAATAAATTTATTTGAAACCAACTTCGATTTTTTTGGATTTTGTCGAGTATTTTTGGTGTAGGATGTATATTTGAGTAAATTTAGATGAAAATAACTTCAATTTTTTGGATTGTGAAAAAAATTTTAGTTGGAAGTGTCAAATTTTAATAAATTTTGTTTGAAACAAACTTCGATTTTTTTGGATTTTGTCGAGTATTTTTGGTGTAGGATGTATATTTGAGTAAATTTAGATGAAAATAACTTCAATTTTTTGGATTGTGAAAATAATTTTAGTTGGAAGTGTCAAATTTTAATAAATTTATTTGAAACCAACTTCGATTTTTTTTATTTAGTCGAGTATTTTTGTTGTAGGATCTATATTTGAGTAAATTTAGATGAAAATAACTTCAATTTTTTGGATTGTGAAAAAATTTTTAGTTGGAAGTGTCAAATTTTAATAAATTTTGTTTGAAACCAACTTCGATTTTTTTTTATTTTGTCGAGTATTTTTGTTGTAGGATGTATATTTGAGTAAATTTAGATGAAAATAACGACCATTTTTTGGATTGTGAAAAAAATTATAGTTGGAAGTGTCAAATTTTAATAAATTTTGTTTGAAACCAACTTCGATTTTTTTGGATTTTGTCGAGTATTTTTGTTGTAGGATGTATATTTGAGTAAATTTAGATGAAAATAACGACCATTTTTTGGATTGTGAAAATAATTTTAGTTGCAAGTGTCAAATTTTAATAAATTTATTTGAAACCAACTTCGATTTTTTTGGATTTTGTCGAGTATTTTTGTTGTAGGATGTATATTTGAGTAAATTTAGATGAAAATAACTTCAATTTTTTGGATTGTGAAAATAATTTTAGTTGCAAGTGTCAAATTTTAATAAATTTATTTGAAACCAACTTCGATTTTTTTGGATTTTGTCGAGTATTTTTGTTGTAGGATGTATATTTGAGTAAATTTACATGAAAATAACGACCATTTTTTGGATTGTGAAAAAAATTTTAGTTGGAAGTGTCAAATTTTAATAAATTTATTTGAAACCAACTTCGATTTTTTTTTATTTTGTCGAGTATTTTTGTTGTAGGATCTATATTTGAGTAAATTTAGATGAAAATAACTTCAATTTTTAGGATTGAGAAAAAAATTTTAGTTGGAAGTGTCAAATTTTAATAAATTTATTTGAAACCAACTTCGATTTTTTTTTATTTTGTCGAGTATTTTTGTTGTAGGATCTATATCTGAGTAAATTTAGATGAAAATAACTTCAATTTTTTGGATTGTGAAACAATTTTTAGTTGGAAGTGTCAAATTTTAATAAATTTTGTTTGAAACCAACTTCGATTTTTTTGGATTTTGCCGAGTATTTTTGTTGCAGGATGTATATTTGAGTAAATTTAGATGAAAGTAACGACCATTTTTTGGATTGTGACGAAAATTTTAGTTGGAAGTGTCAAATTTTAATAAATTTATTTGAAATCAACTTCGATTTTTTTGGATTTTGTCGAGTATTTTTGGTGTAGGATGTATATTTGAGTAAATTTAGACGAAAATAACTTCAATTTTTTGGATTGTGAAAATAAATTTTAGTTGGAAGTGCCAAGTTTTAATAAATTTATTTGAAATCAACTTCGATTTTTTTGGTTTTTGGTGAGTATTTTTTTGTAGGATCTATATTTGAGTAAATTTAGATGAAAATAACTTCAATTTTTAGGATTGAGAACAAAATTTTAGTTGGAAGTGTCAAATTTTAATATATTTATTTGAAATCAACTTCGATTTTTTTGGATTTTGTCGAGTATTGTTGGTGTAGGATGTATATTTGAGTAAATTTAGATGAAAATAACTTCAATTTTTTGGATTGTGAAAAAAATTTTAGTTGGAAGTGTCAAATTTTAATAAATTTTGTTTGAACCAACTTCGATTTTTTTGGATTTTGTCGAGAATTTTTGGTGTAGGATGTATATTTGAGTAAATTTAGATGAAAATAACTTCAATTTTATGGATTGTGAAAAAAAATTTTAGTTGGAAGTGCCAAGTTTTAATAAATTTATTTGAAACCAACTTCGATTTTTTTGGATTTTGTCGAGTATTTTTGGTGTAGGATGTATATTTGAGTAAATTTAGATGAAAATAACTTCAATTTTTAGGATTGTGAAAAAAATTTTAGTTGGAAGTGCCAAGTTTTAATAAATTTATTTGAAATCAACTTCGATTTTTTTGGATATTGTTGAGTATTTTTGTTGTAGGATCTATATTTGAGTAAATTTAGATGAAAATAACTTCAATTTTTTGGATTGTGAAAATAATTTTAGTTGGAAGTGTCAAATTTTAATAAATTTATTTGAAACCAACTTCGATTTTTTTGGATTTTGTCGAGTATTTTTGGTGTAGGATGTATATTTGAGTAAATTTAGATGAAAATAACTTCAATTTTTTGGATTGTGAAAAAAATTTTAGTTGGAAGTGTCAAATTTTAATAAATTTTGTTTGAAACAAACTTCGATTTTTTTGGATTTTGTCGAGTATTTTTGGTGTAGGATGTATATTTGAGTAAATTTAGATGAAAATAACTTCAATTTTTTGGATTGTGAAAATAATTTTAGTTGGAAGTGTCAAATTTTAATAAATTTATTTGAAACCAACTTCGATTTTTTTTATTTAGTCGAGTATTTTTGTTGTAGGATCTATATTTGAGTAAATTTAGATGAAAATAACTTCAATTTTTTGGATTGTGAAAAAATTTTTAGTTGGAAGTGTCAAATTTTAATAAATTTTGTTTGAAACCAACTTCGATTTTTTTTTATTTTGTCGAGTATTTTTGTTGTAGGATGTATATTTGAGTAAATTTAGATGAAAATAACGACCATTTTTTGGATTGTGAAAAAAATTATAGTTGGAAGTGTCAAATTTTAATAAATTTTGTTTGAAACCAACTTCGATTTTTTTGGATTTTGTCGAGTATTTTTGTTGTAGGATGTATATTTGAGTAAATTTAGATGAAAATAACGACCATTTTTTGGATTGTGAAAAAAATTATAGTTGGAAGTGTCAAATTTTAATAAATTTATTTGAAACCAACTTCGATTTTTTTTTATTTTGTCGAGTATTTTTTTGTAGGATCTATATTTGAGTATATTTAGATGAAAATAACTTCAATTTTTTGGATTGTGAAAATAATTTTAGTTGCAAGTGTCAAATTTTAATAAATTTATTTGAAACCAACTTCGATTTTTTTTATTTAGTCGAGTATTTTTGTTGTAGGATCTATATTTGAGTAAATTTAGATGAAAATAACTTCAATTTTTTGGATTGTGAAAAAATTTTTAGTTGGAAGTGTCAAATTTTAATAAATTTTGTTTGAAACCAACTTCGATTTTTTTTTATTTTGTCGAGTATTTTTGTTGTAGGATGTATATTTGAGTAAATTTAGATGAAAATAACTTCAATTTTTTGGATTGTGAAAAAAATTTTAGTTGGAAGTGTCAAATTTTAATAAATTTTGTTTGAAACCAACTTCGATTTTTTTGGATTTTGTCGAGTATTTTTGGTGTAGGATGTATATTTGAGTAAATTTAGATGAAAATAACTTCAATTTTTTGGATTGTGAAAATAATTTTAGTTTTCAAGTGTCAAATTTTAATAAATTTATTTGAAACCAACTTCGATTTTTTTTATTTAGGCGAGTATTTTTGTTGTAGGATCTATATTTGAGTAAATTTAGATGAAAATAACTTCAATTTTTTGGATTGTGAAAAAATTTTTAGTTGGAAGTGTCAAATTTTAATAAATTTTGTTTGAAACCAACTTCGATTTTTTTTTATTTTGTCGAGAATTTTTGTTGTAGGATGTATATTTGAGTAAATTTAGATGAAAATAACGACCATTTTTTGGATTGTGAAAAAAATTATAGTTGGAAGTGTCAAATTTTAATAAATTTTGTTTGAAACCAACTTCGATTTTTTTGGATTTTGTCGAGTATTTTTGTTGTAGGATGTATATTTGAGTAAATTTAGATGAAAATAACGACCATTTTTTGGATTGTGAAAAAAATTATAGTTGGAAGTGTCAAATTTTAATAAATTTATTTGAAACCAACTTCGATTTTTTTTTATTTTGTCGAGTATTTTTTTTGTAGGATCTATATTTGAGTAAATTTAGATGAAAATAACTTCAATTTTTTGGATTGTGAAAATAATTTTAGTTGCAAGTGTCAAATTTTAATAAATTTATTTGAAACCAACTTCGATTTTTTTGGATTTTGTCGAGTATTTTTGTTGTAGGATGTATATTTGAGTAAATTTACATGAAAATAACGACCATTTTTTGGATTGTGAAAAAAATTTTAGTTGGAAGTGTCAAATTTTAATAAATTTATTTGAAACCAACTTCGATTTTTTTTTATTTTGTCGAGTATTTTTGTTGTAGGATCTATATTTGAGTAAATTTAGATGAAAATAACTTCAATTTTTAGGATTGAGAAAAAAATTTTAGTTGGAAGTGTCAAATTTTAATAAATTTATTTGAAACCAACTTCGATTTTTTTTTATTTTGTCGAGTATTTTTGTTGTAGGATCTATATCTGAGTAAATTTAGATGAAAATAACTTCAATTTTTTGGATTGTGAAACAATTTTTAGTTGGAAGTGTCAAATTTTAATAAATTTTGTTTGAAACCAACTTCGATTTTTTTGGATTTTGCCGAGTATTTTTGTTGCAGGATGTATATTTGAGTAAATTTAGATGAAAGTAACGACCATTTTTTGGATTGTGACGAAAATTTTAGTTGGAAGTGTCAAATTTTAATAAATTTATTTGAAATCAACTTCGATTTTTTTGGATTTTGTCGAGTATTTTTGGTGTAGGATGTATATTTGAGTAAATTTAGACGAAAATAACTTCAATTTTTTGGATTGTGAAAATAAATTTTAGTTGGAAGTGCCAAGTTTTAATAAATTTATTTGAAATCAACTTCGATTTTTTTGGTTTTTGGTGAGTATTTTTTTGTAGGATCTATATTTGAGTAAATTTAGATGAAAATAACTTCAATTTTTAGGATTGAGAACAAAATTTTAGTTGGAAGTGTCAAATTTTAATATATTTATTTGAAATCAACTTCGATTTTTTTGGATTTTGTCGAGTATTGTTGGTGTAGGATGTATATTTGAGTAAATTTAGATGAAAATAACTTCAATTTTTTGGATTGTGAAAAAAATTTTAGTTGGAAGTGTCAAAATTTAATAAATTTTGTTTGAAACCAACTTCGATTTTTTTGGATTTTGTCGAGAATTTTTGGTGTTGGATGTATATTTGAGTAAATTTAGATGAAAATAACTTCAATTTTATGGATTGTGAAAAAAAATTTTAGTTGGAAGTGCCAAGTTTTAATAAATTTATTTGAAACCAACTTCGATTTTTTTGGATTTTGTCGAGTATTTTTGGTGTAGGATGTATATTTGAGTAAATTTAGATGAAAATAACTTCAATTTTTAGGATTGTGAAAAAAATTTTAGTTGGAAGTGTCAAATTTTAATCAATTTATTGGAAATCAACTTCGATTTTTTTGGAAATTGTTGAGTATTTTTGTTGTAGGATCTATATTTGAGTAAATTTAGATGAAAATAACTTCAATTTTTTGGATTGTGAAAATAATTTTAGTTGGAAGTGCCAAGTTTTAATAAATTTATTTGAAATCAACTTCGATTTTTTTGGTTTTTGGTGAGTATTTTTTTGTAGGATCTATATTTGAGTAAATTTAGATGAAAATAACTTCAATTTTTAGGATTGAGAACAAAATTTTAGTTGGAAGTGTCAAATTTTAATATATTTATTTGAAATCAACTTCGATTTTTTTGGATTTTGTCGAGTATTGTTGGTGTAGGATGTATATTTGAGTAAATTTAGATGAAAATAACTTCAATTTTTTGGATTGTGAAAATAATTTTAGTTGGAAGTGTCAAATTTTAATAAATTTATTTGAAACCAACATCGATTTTTTTTATTTAGTCGAGTATTTTTGTTGTAGGATCTATATTTGAGTAAATTTAGATGAAAATAACTTCAATTTTTTGGATTGTGAAAAAATTTTTAGTTGGAAGTGTCAAATTTTAATAAATTTTGTTTGAAACCAACTTCGATTTTTTTTTATTTTGTCGAGTATTTTTGTTGTAGGATGTATATTTGAGTAAATTTAGATGAAAATAACGACCATTTTTTGGATTGTGAAAAAAATTATAGTTGGAAGTGTCAAATTTTAATAAATTTTGTTTGAAACCAACTTCGATTTTTTTGGATTTTGTCGAGTATTTTTGTTGTAGGATGTATATTTGAGTAAATTTAGATGAAAATAACGACCATTTTTTGGATTGTGAAAATAATTTTAGTTGCAAGTGTCAAATTTTAATAAATTTATTTGAAACCAACTTCGATTTTTTTGGATTTTGTCGAGTATTTTTGTTGTAGGATGTATATTTGAGTAAATTTAGATGAAAATAACTTCAATTTTTTGGATTGTGAAAATAATTTTAGTTGCAAGTGTCAAATTTTAATAAATTTATTTGAAACCAACTTCGATTTTTTTGGATTTTGTCGAGTATTTTTGTTGTAGGATGTATATTTGAGTAAATTTACATGAAAATAACGACCATTTTTTGGATTGTGAAAAAAATTTTAGTTGGAAGTGTCAAATTTTAATAAATTTATTTGAAACCAACTTCGATTTTTTTTTATTTTGTCGAGTATTTTTGTTGTAGGATCTATATTTGAGTAAATTTAGATGAAAATAACTTCAATTTTTAGGATTGAGAAAAAAATTTTAGTTGGAAGTGTCAAATTTTAATAAATTTATTTGAAACCAACTTCGATTTTTTTTTATTTTGTCGAGTATTTTTGTTGTAGGATCTATATCTGAGTAAATTTAGATGAAAATAACTTCAATTTTTTGGATTGTGAAACAATTTTTAGTTGGAAGTGTCAAATTTTAATAAATTTTGTTTGAAACCAACTTCGATTTTTTTGGATTTTGCCGAGTATTTTTGTTGCAGGATGTATATTTGAGTAAATTTAGATGAAAGTAACGACCATTTTTTGGATTGTGACGAAAATTTTAGTTGGAAGTGTCAAATTTTAATAAATTTATTTGAAATCAACTTCGATTTTTTTGGATTTTGTCGAGTATTTTTGGTGTAGGATGTATATTTGAGTAAATTTAGACGAAAATAACTTCAATTTTTTGGATTGTGAAAATAAATTTTAGTTGGAAGTGCCAAGTTTTAATAAATTTATTTGAAATCAACTTCGATTTTTTTGGTTTTTGGTGAGTATTTTTTTGTAGGATCTATATTTGAGTAAATTTAGATGAAAATAACTTCAATTTTTAGGATTGAGAACAAAATTTTAGTTGGAAGTGTCAAATTTTAATATATTTATTTGAAATCAACTTCGATTTTTTTGGATTTTGTCGAGTATTGTTGGTGTAGGATGTATATTTGAGTAAATTTAGATGAAAATAACTTCAATTTTTTGGATTGTGAAAAAAATTTTAGTTGGAAGTGTCAAATTTTAATAAATTTTGTTTGAAACCAACTTCGATTTTTTTGGATTTTGTCGAGAATTTTTGGTGTAGGATGTATATTTGAGTAAATTTAGATGAAAATAACTTCAATTTTATGGATTGTGAAAAAAAATTTTAGTTGGAAGTGCCAAGTTTTAATAAATTTATTTGAAACCAACTTCGATTTTTTTGGATTTTGTCGAGTATTTTTGGTGTAGGATGTATATTTGAGTAAATTTAGATGAAAATAACTTCAATTTTTAGGATTGTGAAAAAAATTTTAGTTGGAAGTGCCAAGTTTTAATAAATTTATTTGAAATCAACTTCGATTTTTTTGGATATTGTTGAGTATTTTTGTTGTAGGATCTATATTTGAGTAAATTTAGATGAAAATAACTTCAATTTTTTGGATTGTGAAAATAATTTTAGTTGGAAGTGTCAAATTTTAATAAATTTATTTGAAACCAACTTCGATTTTTTTGGATTTTGTCGAGTATTTTTGGTGTAGGATGTATATTTGAGTAAATTTAGATGAAAATAACTTCAATTTTTTGGATTGTGAAAAAAATTTTAGTTGGAAGTGTCAAATTTTAATAAATTTTGTTTGAAACAAACTTCGATTTTTTTGGATTTTGTCGAGTATTTTTGGTGTAGGATGTATATTTGAGTAAATTTAGATGAAAATAACTTCAATTTTTTGGATTGTGAAAATAATTTTAGTTGGAAGTGTCAAATTTTAATAAATTTATTTGAAACCAACTTCGATTTTTTTTATTTAGTCGAGTATTTTTGTTGTAGGATCTATATTTGAGTAAATTTAGATGAAAATAACTTCAATTTTTTGGATTGTGAAAAAATTTTTAGTTGGAAGTGTCAAATTTTAATAAATTTTGTTTGAAACCAACTTCGATTTTTTTTTATTTTGTCGAGTATTTTTGTTGTAGGATGTATATTTGAGTAAATTTAGATGAAAATAACGACCATTTTTTGGATTGTGAAAATAATTTAAGTTGCAAGTGTCAAATTTTAATAAATTTATTTGAAACCAACTTCGATTTTTTTGGAATTTGTCGAGTATTTTTGTTGCAGGATGTATATTTGAGTAAATTTAGATGAAAGTAACGACCATTTTTTGGATTGTGAAAAAAATTATAGTTGGAAGTGTCAAATTTTAATAAATTTTGTTTGAAACCAACTTCGATTTTTTTGGAATTTTTTGAGTATTTTTGTTGTAGGATCTATATTTGAGTAAATTTAGATTAAAATAACTTCCATTTTTAGGATTGCGAAAAAAAATTTAGTTGGAAGTGTCAAAATTTTATAAATTTGTTTGAAATCAACTTCGATTTTTTTGGATTTTGTAGGATGTATATTTGAGTAAACTTAGATGAAAATAACTTCAATTTTTTGGATTGTGAAAATAATTTTAGTTGCAAGTGTCAAATTTTAATAAATTTATTTGAAACCAACTTCGATTTTTTTGGATTTTGCCGAGTATTTTTGGTGTAGGATCTATATTTGAGTAAATTTAGATGAAAATAACTTCAATTTTTTGGATTGTGAAAAAAATTTTAGTTGGAAGTGTCAAATTTTAATAAATTTTGTTTGAAACCAACTTCGATTTTTTTGGATTTTGTCGAGTATTTTTGGTGTAGGATGTATATTTGAGTAAATTTAGATGAAAATAACTTCAATTTTTTGGATTGTGAAAATAATTTTAGTTTTCAAGTGTCAAATTTTAATAAATTTATTTGAAACCAACTTCGATTTTTTTGGATTTTGTCGAGTATTTTTGTTGTAGGATGTATATTTGAGTAAATTTAGATGAAAATAACGACCATTTTTTGGATTGTGAAAAAAATTATAGTTGGAAGTGTCAAATTTTAATAAATTTATTTGAAACCAACTTCGATTTTTTTTTATTTTGTCGAGTATTTTTTTTGTAGGATCTATATTTGAGTAAATTTAGATGAAAATAACTTCAATTTTTTGGATTGTGAAAATAATTTTAGTTGCAAGTGTCAAATTTTAATAAATTTATTTGAAACCAACTTCGATTTTTTTGGATTTTGTCGAGTATTTTTGTTGTAGGATGTATATTTGAGTAAATTTACATGAAAATAACGACCATTTTTTGGATTGTGAAAAAAATTTTAGTTGGAAGTGTCAAATTTTAATATATTTATTTGAAATCAACTTCGATTTTTTTGGATTTTGTCGAGTATTGTTGGTGTAGGATGTATATTTGAGTAAATTTAGATGAAAATAACTTCAATTTTTTGGATTGTGAAAAAAATTTTAGTTGGAAGTGTCAAATTTTAATAAATTTTGTTTGAAACCAACTTCGATTTTTTTGGATTTTGTCGAGAATTTTTGGTGTAGGATGTATATTTGAGTAAATTTAGATGAAAATAACTTCAATTTTATGGATTGTGAAAAAAAATTTTAGTTGGAAGTGCCAAGTTTTAATAAATTTATTTGAAACCAACTTCGATTTTTTTGGATTTTGTCGAGTATTTTTGGTGTAGGATGTATATTTGAGTAAATTTAGATGAAAATAACTTCAATTTTTAGGATTGTGAAAAAAATTTTAGTTGGAAGTGTCAAATTTTAATCAATTTATTGGAAATCAACTTCGATTTTTTTGGAAATTGTTGAGTATTTTTGTTGTAGGATCTATATTTGAGTAAATTTAGATGAAAATAACTTCAATTTTTTGGATTGTGAAAATAATTTTAGTTGGAAGTGCCAAGTTTTAATAAATTTATTTGAAATCAACTTCGATTTTTTTGGATATTGTTGAGTATTTTTGTTGTAGGATCTATATTTGAGTAAATTTAGATGAAAATAACTTCAATTTTTTGGATTGTGAAAATAATTTTAGTTGGAAGTGTCAAATTTTAATAAATTTATTTGAAACCAACTTCGATTTTTTTGGATTTTGTCGAGTATTTTTGGTGTAGGATGTATATTTGAGTAAATTTAGATGAAAATAACTTCAATTTTTTGGATTGTGAAAAAAATTTTAGTTGGAAGTGTCAAATTTTAATAAATTTTGTTTGAAACAAACTTCGATTTTTTTGGATTTTGTCGAGTATTTTTGGTGTAGGATGTATATTTGAGTAAATTTAGATGAAAATAACTTCAATTTTATGGATTGTGAAAAAAAATTTTAGTTGGAAGTGCCAAGTTTTAATAAATTTATTTGAAACCAACTTCGATTTTTTTGGATTTTGTCGAGTATTTTTGGTGTAGGATGTATATTTGAGTAAATTTAGATGAAAATAACTTCAATTTTTAGGATTGTGAAAAAAATTTTAGTTGGAAGTGTCAAATTTTAATCAATTTATTGGAAATCAACTTCGATTTTTTTGGAAATTGTTGAGTATTTTTGTTGTAGGATCTATATTTGAGTAAATTTAGATGAAAATAACTTCAATTTTTTGGATTGTGAAAATAATTTTAGTTGGAAGTGCCAAGTTTTAATAAATTTATTTGAAATCAACTTCGATTTTTTTGGATATTGTTGAGTATTTTTGTTGTAGGATCTATATTTGAGTAAATTTAGATGAAAATAACTTCAATTTTTTGGATTGTGAAAATAATTTTAGTTGGAAGTGTCAAATTTTAATAAATTTATTTGAAACCAACTTCGATTTTTTTGGATTTTGTCGAGTATTTTTGGTGTAGGATGTATATTTGAGTAAATTTAGATGAAAATAACTTCAATTTTTTGGATTGTGAAAAAAATTTTAGTTGGAAGTGTCAAATTTTAATAAATTTTGTTTGAAACAAACTTCGATTTTTTTGGATTTTGTCGAGTATTTTTGGTGTAGGATGTATATTTGAGTAAATTTAGATGAAAATAACTTCAATTTTTTGGATTGTGAAAATAATTTTAGTTGGAAGTGTCAAATTTTAATAAATTTATTTGAAACCAACTTCGATTTTTTTTATTTAGTCGAGTATTTTTGTTGTAGGATCTATATTTGAGTAAATTTAGATGAAAATAACTTCAATTTTTTGGATTGTGAAAAAATTTTTAGTTGGAAGTGTCAAATTTTAATAAATTTTGTTTGAAACCAACTTCGATTTTTTTTTATTTTGTCGATTATTTTTGTTGTAGGATGTATATTTGAGTAAATTTAGATGAAAATAACGACCATTTTTTGGATTGTGAAAAAAATTATAGTTGGAAGTGTCAAATTTTAATAAATTTTGTTTGAAACCAACTTCGATTTTTTTGGATTTTGTCGAGTATTTTTGTTGTAGGATGTATATTTGAGTAAATTTAGATGAAAATAACGACCATTTTTTGGATTGTGAAAAAAATTATAGTTGGAAGTGTCAAATTTTAATAAATTTATTTGAAACCAACTTCGATTTTTTTTTATTTTGTCGAGTATTTTTTTGTAGGATCTATATTTGAGTAAATTTAGATGAAAATAACTTCAATTTTTTGGATTGTGAAAATAATTTTAGTTGCAAGTGTCAAATTTTAATAAATTTATTTGAAACCAACTTCGATTTTTTTGGATTTTGCCGAGTATTTTTGGTGTAGGATCTATATTTGAGTAAATTTAGATGAAAATAACTTCAATTTTTTGGATTGTGAAAAAAATTTTAGTTGGAAGTGTCAAATTTTAATAAATTTTGTTTGAAACCAACTTCGATTTTTTTTGATTTTGTCGAGTATTTTTGGTGTAGGATGTATATTTGAGTAAATTTAGATGAAAATAACTTCAATTTTTTGGATTGTGAAAATAATTTTAGTTTTCAAGTGTCAAATTTTAATAAATTTATTTGAAACCAACTTCGATTTTTTTTATTTAGTCGAGTATTTTTGTTGTAGGATCTATATTTGAGTAAATTTAGATGAAAATAACTTCAATTTTTTGGATTGTGAAAAAATTTTTAGTTGGAAGTGTCAAATTTTAATAAATTTTGTTTGAAACCAACTTCGATTTTTTTTTATTTTGTCGAGTATTTTTGTTGTAGGATGTATATTTGAGTAAATTTAGATGAAAATAACGACCATTTTTTGGATTGTGAAAAAAATTATAGTTGGAAGTGTCAAATTTTAATAAATTTTGTTTGAAACCAACTTCGATTTTTTTGGATTTTGTCGAGTATTTTTGTTGTAGGATGTATATTTGAGTAAATTTAGATGAAAATAACGACCATTTTTTGGATTGTGAAAAAAATTATAGTTGGAAGTGTCAAATTTTAATAAATTTATTTGAAACCAACTTCGATTTTTTTTTATTTTGTCGAGTATTTTTTTTGTAGGATCTATATTTGAGTAAATTTAGATGAAAATAACTTCAATTTTTTGGATTGTGAAAATAATTTTAGTTGCAAGTGTCAAATTTTAATAAATTTATTTGAAACCAACTTCGATTTTTTTGGATTTTGTCGAGTATTTTTGTTGCAGGATGTATATTTGAGTAAATTTAGATGAAAGTAACGACCATTTTTTGGATTGTGACGAAAATTTTAGTTGGAAGTGTCAAATTTTAATAAATTTATTTGAAATCAACTTCGATTTTTTTGGATTTTGTCGAGTATTTTTGGTGTAGGATGTATATTTGAGTAAATTTAGACGAAAATAACTTCAATTTTTTGGATTGTGAAAATAAATTTTAGTTGGAAGTGCCAAGTTTTAATAAATTTATTTGAAATCAACTTCGATTTTTTTGGTTTTTGGTGAGTATTTTTTTGTAGGATCTATATTTGAGTAAATTTAGATGAAAATAACTTCAATTTTTAGGATTGAGAACAAAATTTTAGTTGGAAGTGTCAAATTTTAATATATTTATTTGAAATCAACTTCGATTTTTTTGGATTTTGTCGAGTATTGTTGGTGTAGGATGTATATTTGAGTAAATTTAGATGAAAATAACTTCAATTTTTTGGATTGTGAAAAAATTTTTGGTTGGAAGTGTCAAATTTTAATAAATTTTGTTTGAAACCAACTTCGATTTTTTTGGATTTTGTCGAGAATTTTTGGTGTAGGATGTATATTTGAGTAAATTTAGATGAAAATAACTTCAATTTTATGGATTGTGAAAAAAAATTTTAGTTGGAAGTGCCAAGTTTTAATAAATTTATTTGAAACCAACTTCGATTTTTTTGGATTTTGTCGAGTATTTTTGGTGTAGGATGTATATTTGAGTAAATTTAGATGAAAATAACTTCAATTTTTAGGATTGTGAAAAAAATTTTACTTGGAAGTGTCAAATTTTAATCAATTTATTGGAAATCAACTTCGATTTTTTTGGATATTGTTGAGTATTTTTGTTGTAGGATCTATATTTGAGTAAATTTAGATGAAAATAACTTCAATTTTTTGGATTGTGAAAATAATTTTAGTTGGAAGTGCCAAGTTTTAATAAATTTATTTGAAATCAACTTCGATTTTTTTGGATATTGTTGAGTATTTTTGTTGTAGGATCTATATTTGAGTAAATTTAGATGAAAATAACTTCAATTTTTTGGATTGTGAAAAAAATTTTAGTTGGAAGTGTCAAATTTTAATAAATTTTGTTTGAAACCAACTTCGATTTTTTTGGATTTTGTCGAGTATTTTTGGTGTAGGATGTATATTTGAGTAAATTTAGATGAAAATAACTTCAATTTTTTGGATTGTGAAAATAATTTTAGTTTTCAAGTGTCAAATTTTAATAAATTTATTTGAAACCAACTTCGATTTTTTTTATTTAGTCGAGTATTTTTGTTGTAGGATCTATATTTGAGTAAATTTAGATGAAAATAACTTCAATTTTTTGGATTGTGAAAAAATTTTTAGTTGGAAGTGTCAAATTTTAATAAATTTTGTTTGAAACCAACTTCGATTTTTTTTTATTTTGTCGAGTATTTTTGTTGTAGGATGTATATTTGAGTAAATTTAGATGAAAATAACGACCATTTTTTGGATTGTGAAAAAAATTATAGTTGGAAGTGTCAAATTTTAATAAATTTTGTTTGAAACCAACTTCGATTTTTTTGGATTTTGTCGAGTATTTTTGTTGTAGGATGTATATTTGAGTAAATTTAGATGAAAATAACGACCATTTTTTGGATTGTGAAAAAAATTATAGTTGGAAGTGTCAAATTTTAATAAATTTATTTGAAACCAACTTCGATTTTTTTTTATTTTGTCGAGTATTTTTTTTGTAGGATCAATATTTGAGTAAATTTAGATGAAAATAACTTCAATTTTTTGGATTGTGAAAATAATTTTAGTTGCAAGTGTCAAATTTTAATAAATTTATTTGAAACCAACTTCGATTTTTTTGGATTTTGTCGAGTATTTTTGTTGCAGGATGTATATTTGAGTAAATTTAGATGAAAGTAACGACCATTTTTTGGATTGTGACGAAAATTTTAGTTGGAAGTGTCAAATTTTAATAAATTTATTTGAAATCAACTTCGATTTTTTTGGATTTTGTCGAGTATTTTTGGTGTAGGATGTATATTTGAGTAAATTTAGACGAAAATAACTTCAATTTTTTGGATGGTGAAAATAAATTTTAGTTGGAAGTGCCAAGTTTTAATAAATTTATTTGAAATCAACTTCGATTTTTTTGGTTTTTGGTGAGTATTTTTTTGTAGGATCTATATTTGAGTAAATTTAGATGAAAATAACTTCAATTTTTAGGATTGAGAACAAAATTTTAGTTGGAAGTGTCAAATTTTAATATATTTATTTGAAATCAACTTCGATTTTTTTGGATTTTGTCGAGTATTGTTGGTGTAGGATGTATATTTGAGTAAATTTAGATGAAAATAACTTCAATTTTTTGGATTGTGAAAATAATTTTAGTTGCAAGTGTCAAATTTTAATAAATTTATTTGAAACCAACTTCGATTTTTTTGGATTTTGCCGAGTATTTTTGGTGTAGGATCTATATTTGAGTAAATTTAGATGAAAATAACTTCAATTTTTTGGATTGTGAAAAAAATTTTAGTTGGAAGTGTCAAATTTTAATAAATTTTGTTTGAAACCAACTTCGATTTTTTTGGATTTTGTCGAGTATTTTTGGTGTAGGATGTATATTTGAGTAAATTTAGATGAAAATAACTTCAATTTTTTGGATTGTGAAAATAATTTTAGTTTTCAAGTGTCAAATTTTAATAAATTTATTTGAAACCAACTTCGATTTTTTTGGATTTTGTCGAGTATTTTTGTTGTAGGATGTATATTTGAGTAAATTTAGATGAAAATAACGACCATTTTTTGGATTGTGAAAAAAATTATAGTTGGAAGTGTCAAATTTTAATAAATTTATTTGAAACCAACTTCGATTTTTTTTTATTTTGTCGAGTATTTTTTTTGTAGGATCTATATTTGAGTAAATTTAGATGAAAATAACTTCAATTTTTTGGATTGTGAAAATAATTTTAGTTGCAAGTGTCAAATTTTAATAAATTTATTTGAAACCAACTTCGATTTTTTTGGATTTTGTCGAGTATTTTTGTTGTAGGATGTATATTTGAGTAAATTTACATGAAAATAACGACCATTTTTTGGATTGTGAAAAAAATTTTAGTTGGAAGTGTCAAATTTTAATATATTTATTTGAAATCAACTTCGATTTTTTTGGATTTTGTCGAGTATTGTTGGTGTAGGATGTATATTTGAGTAAATTTAGATGAAAATAACTTCAATTTTTTGGATTGTGAAAAAAATTTTAGTTGGAAGTGTCAAATTTTAATAAATTTTGTTTGAAACCAACTTCGATTTTTTTGGATTTTGTCGAGAATTTTTGGTGTAGGATGTATATTTGAGTAAATTTAGATGAAAATAACTTCAATTTTATGGATTGTGAAAAAAAATTTTAGTTGGAAGTGCCAAGTTTTAATAAATTTATTTGAAACCAACTTCGATTTTTTTGGATTTTGTCGAGTATTTTTGGTGTAGGATGTATATTTGAGTAAATTTAGATGAAAATAACTTCAATTTTTAGGATTGTGAAAAAAATTTTAGTTGGAAGTGTCAAATTTTAATCAATTTATTGGAAATCAACTTCGATTTTTTTGGAAATTGTTGAGTATTTTTGTTGTAGGATCTATATTTGAGTAAATTTAGATGAAAATAACTTCAATTTTTTGGATTGTGAAAATAATTTTAGTTGGAAGTGCCAAGTTTTAATAAATTTATTTGAAATCAACTTCGATTTTTTTGGATATTGTTGAGTATTTTTGTTGTAGGATCTATATTTGAGTAAATTTAGATGAAAATAACTTCAATTTTTTGGATTGTGAAAATAATTTTAGTTGGAAGTGTCAAATTTTAATAAATTTATTTGAAACCAACTTCGATTTTTTTGGATTTTGTCGAGTATTTTTGGTGTAGGATGTATATTTGAGTAAATTTAGATGAAAATAACTTCAATTTTTTGGATTGTGAAAAAAATTTTAGTTGGAAGTGTCAAATTTTAATAAATTTTGTTTGAAACAAACTTCGATTTTTTTGGATTTTGTCGAGTATTTTTGGTGTAGGATGTATATTTGAGTAAATTTAGATGAAAATAACTTCAATTTTATGGATTGTGAAAAAAAATTTTAGTTGGAAGTGCCAAGTTTTAATAAATTTATTTGAAACCAACTTCGATTTTTTTGGATTTTGTCGAGTATTTTTGGTGTAGGATGTATATTTGAGTAAATTTAGATGAAAATAACTTCAATTTTTAGGATTGTGAAAAAAATTTTAGTTGGAAGTGTCAAATTTTAATCAATTTATTGGAAATCAACTTCGATTTTTTTGGAAATTGTTGAGTATTTTTGTTGTAGGATCTATATTTGAGTAAATTTAGATGAAAATAACTTCAATTTTTTGGATTGTGAAAATAATTTTAGTTGGAAGTGCCAAGTTTTAATAAATTTATTTGAAATCAACTTCGATTTTTTTGGATATTGTTGAGTATTTTTGTTGTAGGATCTATATTTGAGTAAATTTAGATGAAAATAACTTCAATTTTTTGGATTGTGAAAATAATTTTAGTTGGAAGTGTCAAATTTTAATAAATTTATTTGAAACCAACTTCGATTTTTTTGGATTTTGTCGAGTATTTTTGGTGTAGGATGTATATTTGAGTAAATTTAGATGAAAATAACTTCAATTTTTTGGATTGTGAAAAAAATTTTAGTTGGAAGTGTCAAATTTTAATAAATTTTGTTTGAAACAAACTTCGATTTTTTTGGATTTTGTCGAGTATTTTTGGTGTAGGATGTATATTTGAGTAAATTTAGATGAAAATAACTTCAATTTTTTGGATTGTGAAAATAATTTTAGTTGGAAGTGTCAAATTTTAATAAATTTATTTGAAACCAACTTCGATTTTTTTTATTTAGTCGAGTATTTTTGTTGTAGGATCTATATTTGAGTAAATTTAGATGAAAATAACTTCAATTTTTTGGATTGTGAAAAAATTTTTAGTTGGAAGTGTCAAATTTTAATAAATTTTGTTTGAAACCAACTTCGATTTTTTTTTATTTTGTCGATTATTTTTGTTGTAGGATGTATATTTGAGTAAATTTAGATGAAAATAACGACCATTTTTTGGATTGTGAAAAAAATTATAGTTGGAAGTGTCAAATTTTAATAAATTTTGTTTGAAACCAACTTCGATTTTTTTGGATTTTGTCGAGTATTTTTGTTGTAGGATGTATATTTGAGTAAATTTAGATGAAAATAACGACCATTTTTTGGATTGTGAAAAAAATTATAGTTGGAAGTGTCAAATTTTAATAAATTTATTTGAAACCAACTTCGATTTTTTTTTATTTTGTCGAGTATTTTTTTGTAGGATCTATATTTGAGTAAATTTAGATGAAAATAACTTCAATTTTTTGGATTGTGAAAATAATTTTAGTTGCAAGTGTCAAATTTTAATAAATTTATTTGAAACCAACTTCGATTTTTTTGGATTTTGCCGAGTATTTTTGGTGTAGGATCTATATTTGAGTAAATTTAGATGAAAATAACTTCAATTTTTTGGATTGTGAAAAAAATTTTAGTTGGAAGTGTCAAATTTTAATAAATTTTGTTTGAAACCAACTTCGATTTTTTTTGATTTTGTCGAGTATTTTTGGTGTAGGATGTATATTTGAGTAAATTTAGATGAAAATAACTTCAATTTTTTGGATTGTGAAAATAATTTTAGTTTTCAAGTGTCAAATTTTAATAAATTTATTTGAAACCAACTTCGATTTTTTTTATTTAGTCGAGTATTTTTGTTGTAGGATCTATATTTGAGTAAATTTAGATGAAAATAACTTCAATTTTTTGGATTGTGAAAAAATTTTTAGTTGGAAGTGTCAAATTTTAATAAATTTTGTTTGAAACCAACTTCGATTTTTTTTTATTTTGTCGAGTATTTTTGTTGTAGGATGTATATTTGAGTAAATTTAGATGAAAATAACGACCATTTTTTGGATTGTGAAAAAAATTATAGTTGGAAGTGTCAAATTTTAATAAATTTTGTTTGAAACCAACTTCGATTTTTTTGGATTTTGTCGAGTATTTTTGTTGTAGGATGTATATTTGAGTAAATTTAGATGAAAATAACGACCATTTTTTGGATTGTGAAAAAAATTATAGTTGGAAGTGTCAAATTTTAATAAATTTATTTGAAACCAACTTCGATTTTTTTTTATTTTGTCGAGTATTTTTTTTGTAGGATCTATATTTGAGTAAATTTAGATGAAAATAACTTCAATTTTTTGGATTGTGAAAATAATTTTAGTTGCAAGTGTCAAATTTTAATAAATTTATTTGAAACCAACTTCGATTTTTTTGGATTTTGTCGAGTATTTTTGTTGCAGGATGTATATTTGAGTAAATTTAGATGAAAGTAACGACCATTTTTTGGATTGTGACGAAAATTTTAGTTGGAAGTGTCAAATTTTAATAAATTTATTTGAAATCAACTTCGATTTTTTTGGATTTTGTCGAGTATTTTTGGTGTAGGATGTATATTTGAGTAAATTTAGACGAAAATAACTTCAATTTTTTGGATTGTGAAAATAAATTTTAGTTGGAAGTGCCAAGTTTTAATAAATTTATTTGAAATCAACTTCGATTTTTTTGGTTTTTGGTGAGTATTTTTTTGTAGGATCTATATTTGAGTAAATTTAGATGAAAATAACTTCAATTTTTAGGATTGAGAACAAAATTTTAGTTGGAAGTGTCAAATTTTAATATATTTATTTGAAATCAACTTCGATTTTTTTGGATTTTGTCGAGTATTGTTGGTGTAGGATGTATATTTGAGTAAATTTAGATGAAAATAACTTCAATTTTTTGGATTGTGAAAAAATTTTTGGTTGGAAGTGTCAAATTTTAATAAATTTTGTTTGAAACCAACTTCGATTTTTTTGGATTTTGTCGAGAATTTTTGGTGTAGGATGTATATTTGAGTAAATTTAGATGAAAATAACTTCAATTTTATGGATTGTGAAAAAAAATTTTAGTTGGAAGTGCCAAGTTTTAATAAATTTATTTGAAACCAACTTCGATTTTTTTGGATTTTGTCGAGTATTTTTGGTGTAGGATGTATATTTGAGTAAATTTAGATGAAAATAACTTCAATTTTTAGGATTGTGAAAAAAATTTTACTTGGAAGTGTCAAATTTTAATCAATTTATTGGAAATCAACTTCGATTTTTTTGGATATTGTTGAGTATTTTTGTTGTAGGATCTATATTTGAGTAAATTTAGATGAAAATAACTTCAATTTTTTGGATTGTGAAAATAATTTTAGTTGGAAGTGCCAAGTTTTAATAAATTTATTTGAAATCAACTTCGATTTTTTTGGATATTGTTGAGTATTTTTGTTGTAGGATCTATATTTGAGTAAATTTAGATGAAAATAACTTCAATTTTTTGGATTGTGAAAAAAATTTTAGTTGGAAGTGTCAAATTTTAATAAATTTTGTTTGAAACCAACTTCGATTTTTTTGGATTTTGTCGAGTATTTTTGGTGTAGGATGTATATTTGAGTAAATTTAGATGAAAATAACTTCAATTTTTTGGATTGTGAAAATAATTTTAGTTTTCAAGTGTCAAATTTTAATAAATTTATTTGAAACCAACTTCGATTTTTTTTATTTAGTCGAGTATTTTTGTTGTAGGATCTATATTTGAGTAAATTTAGATGAAAATAACTTCAATTTTTTGGATTGTGAAAAAATTTTTAGTTGGAAGTGTCAAATTTTAATAAATTTTGTTTGAAACCAACTTCGATTTTTTTTTATTTTGTCGAGTATTTTTGTTGTAGGATGTATATTTGAGTAAATTTAGATGAAAATAACGACCATTTTTTGGATTGTGAAAAAAATTATAGTTGGAAGTGTCAAATTTTAATAAATTTTGTTTGAAACCAACTTCGATTTTTTTGGATTTTGTCGAGTATTTTTGTTGTAGGATGTATATTTGAGTAAATTTAGATGAAAATAACGACCATTTTTTGGATTGTGAAAAAAATTATAGTTGGAAGTGTCAAATTTTAATAAATTTATTTGAAACCAACTTCGATTTTTTTTTATTTTGTCGAGTATTTTTTTTGTAGGATCAATATTTGAGTAAATTTAGATGAAAATAACTTCAATTTTTTGGATTGTGAAAATAATTTTAGTTGCAAGTGTCAAATTTTAATAAATTTATTTGAAACCAACTTCGATTTTTTTGGATTTTGTCGAGTGTTTTTGTTGCAGGATGTATATTTGAGTAAATTTAGATGAAAGTAACGACCATTTTTTGGATTGTGACGAAAATTTTAGTTGGAAGTGTCAAATTTTAATAAATTTATTTGAAATCAACTTCGATTTTTTTGGATTTTGTCGAGTATTTTTGGTGTAGGATGTATATTTGAGTAAATTTAGACGAAAATAACTTCAATTTTTTGGATGGTGAAAATAAATTTTAGTTGGAAGTGCCAAGTTTTAATAAATTTATTTGAAATCAACTTCGATTTTTTTGGTTTTTGGTGAGTATTTTTTTGTAGGATCTATATTTGAGTAAATTTAGATGAAAATAACTTCAATTTTTAGGATTGAGAACAAAATTTTAGTTGGAAGTGTCAAATTTTAATATATTTATTTGAAATCAACTTCGATTTTTTTGGATTTTGTCGAGTATTGTTGGTGTAGGATGTATATTTGAGTAAATTTAGATGAAAATAACTTCAATTTTTTGGATTGTGAAAAAAATTTTAGTTGGAAGTGTCAAATTTTAATAAATTTTGTTTGAAACCAACTTCGATTTTTTTGGATTTTGTCGAGAATTTTTGGTGTAGGATGTATATTTGAGTAAATTTAGATGAAAATAACTTCAATTTTATGGATTGTGAAAAAAAATTTTAGTTGGAAGTGCCAAGTTTTAATAAATTTATTTGAAACCAACTTCGATTTTTTTGGATTTTGTCGAGTATTTTTGGTGTAGGCTGTATATTTGAGTAAATTTAGATGAAAATAACTTCAATTTTTAGGATTGTGAAAAAAATTTTACTTGGAAGTGTCAAATTTTAATCAATTTATTGGAAATCAACTTCGATTTTTTTGGATATTGTTGAGTATTTTTGTTGTAGGATCTATATTTGAGTAAATTTAGATGAAAATAACTTCAATTTTTTGGATTGTGAAAATAATTTTAGTTGGAAGTGCCAAGTTTTAATAAATTTATTTGAAATCAACTTCGATTTTTTTGGATATTGTTGAGTATTTTTGTTGTAGGATCTTTATTTGAGTAAATTTAGATGAAAATAACTTCAATTTTTTGGATTGTGAAAATAATTTTAGTTGGAAGTGTCAAATTTTAATAAATTTATTTGAAACCAACTTCGATTTTTTTGGATTTTGTCGAGTATTTTTGGTGTAGGATGTATATTTGAGTAAATTTAGATGAAAATAACTTCAATTTTTTGGATTGTGAAAAAAATTTTAGTTGGAAGTGTCAAATTTTAATAAATTTTGTTTGAAACAAACTTCGATTTTTTTGGATTTTGTCGAGTATTTTTGGTGTAGGATGTATATTTGAGTAAATTTAGATGAAAATAACTTCAATTTTTTGGATTGTGAAAATAATTTTAGTTGGAAGTGTCAAATTTTAATAAATTTATTTGAAACCAACTTCGATTTTTTTTATTTAGTCGAGTATTTTTGTTGTAGGATCTATATTTGAGTAAATTTAGATGAAAATAACTTCAATTTTTTGGATTGTGAAAAAATTTTTAGTTGGAAGTGTCAAAGTTTAATAAATTTATTTGAAACCAACTTCGATTTTTTTGGATTTTGCCGAGTATTTTTGGTGTAGGATCTATATTTGAGTAAATTTAAATGAAAATAACTTCAATTTTTTGGATTGTGAAAAAAATTTTAGTTGGAAGTGTCAAATTTTAATAAATTTTGTTTGAAACCAACTTCGATTTTTTTTGATTTTGTCGAGTATTTTTGTTGTAGGATGTATATTTGAGTAAGTTTAGATGAAAATAACGATCATTTTTTGGATTGTGAAAAAAATTATAGTTGGAAGTGTCAAATTTTAATAAATTTTGTTTGAAACCAACTTCGATTTTTTTGGATTTTGTCGAGTATTTTTGTTGTAGGATGTATATTTGAGTAAATTTAGATGAAAATAACGACCATTATTTGGATTGTGAAAAAAATTATAGTTGGAAGTGTCAAATTTTAATAAATTTATTTGAAACCAATTTCGATTTTTTTTGAATTTGTCGAGTATTTTTGTTGCAGGACGTATATTTGAGTAAATTTAGATGAAAGTAACGACCATTTTTTGGATTGTGAAAATAATTTTAGTTGGAAGTGTCAAATTTTAATAAATTTATTTGAAACCAACTTCGATTTTTTTGGATTTTGTCGAGTATTTTTGTTGTAGGATCTATATTTGAGTAAATTTAGATGAACATAACTTCAATTTTTGGGATTGTGAAAAAAATTTTAGTTGGAAGTGTCAATTTTAATAAATGTATTTGAAACCAACTTCGATTTTTTTGGATTTTGTCGAGTATTTTTGGTGTAGGATGTATATTTGAGTAAATTTAGATGAAAATAACGACCATTTTTTGGATTGTGAAAAAAATTATAGTTGGAAGTGTCAAATTTTAATAAATTTTGTTTGAAACCAACTTCGATTTTTTTTTATTTTGTCGAGTATTTTTGGTGTAGGATGTATATTTGAGTAAATTTAGATGAAAATAACTTCAATTTTTTGGATTGTGAAAATAATTTTAGTTGCAAGTGTCAAATTTTAATAAATTTATTTGAAACCAACTTCGATTTTTTTGGATTTTGCCGAGTATTTTTGGTGTAGGATCTATATTTGAGTAAATTTAGATGAAAATAACTTCAATTTTTTGGATTGTGAAAAAAATTTTAGTTGGAAGTGTCAAATTTTAATAAATTTTGTTTGAAACCAACTTCGATTTTTTTGGATTTTGTCGAGTATTTTTGGTGTAGGATGTATATTTGAGTAAATTTAGATGAAAATAACTTCAATTTTTTGGATTGTGAAAATCATTTTAGTTTTCAAGTGTCAAATTTTAATAAATTTATTTGAAACCAACTTCGATTTTTTTGGATTTTGCCGAGTATTTTTGGTGTAGGATCTATATTTGAGTAAATTTAAATGAAAATAACTTCAATTTTTTGGATTGTGAAAAAATTTTTAGTTGGAAGTGTCAAATTTTAATAAATTTTGTTTGAAACCAACTTCGATTTTTTTTGATTTTGTCGAGTATTTTTGTTGTAGGATGTATATTTGAGTAAGTTTAGATGAAAATAACGATCATTTTTTGGATTGTGAAAAAAATTATAGTTGGAAGTGTCAAATTTTAATAAATTTTGTTTGAAACCAACTTCGATTTTTTTGGATTTTGTCGAGTATTTTTGTTGTAGGATGTATATTTGAGTAAATTTAGATGAAAATAACGACCATTGTTTGGATTGTGAAAAAAATTATAGTTGGAAGTGTCAAATTTTAATAAATTTATTTGAAACCAATTTCGATTTTTTTGGAATTTGTCGAGTATTTTTGTTGCAGGATGTATATTTGAGTAAATTTAGATGAAAGTAACGACCATTTTTTGGATTGTGAAAATAATTTTAGTTGGAAGTGTCAAATTTTAATAAATTTATTTGAAACCAACTTCGATTTTTTTGGATTTTGTCGCGTATTTTTGGTGTAGGATGTATATTTGAGTAAATTTAGATGAAAATAACTTCAATTTTTTGGATTGTGAAAAAAATTTTAGTTGGAAGTGTCAAATTTTAATAAATTTTGTTTGAAACCAACTTCGATTTTTTTGGATTTTGTCGAGTATTTTTGGTGTAGGATGTATATTTGAGTAAATTTAGACGAAAATAACTTCAATTTTTTGGATTGTGAAAATAAATTTTAGTTGGAAGTGCCAAGTTTTAATAAATTTATTTGAAATCAACTTCGATTTTTTTGGTTTTTGGTGAGTATTTTTTTGTAGGATCTATATTTGAGTAAATTTAGATGAAAATAACTTCAATTTTTAGGATTGAGAACAAAATTTTAGTTGGAAGTGTCAAATTTTAATATATTTATTTGAAATCAACTTCGATTTTTTTGGATTTTGTCGAGTATTGTTGGTGTAGGATGTATATTTGAGTAAATTTAGATGAAAATAACTTCAATTTTTTGGATTGTGAAAAAAATTTTAGTTGGAAGTGTCAAATTTTAATAAATTTTGTTTGAAACCAACTTCGATTTTTTTGGATTTTGTCGAGTATTTTTGGTGTAGGATGTATATTTGAGTAAATTTAGATGAAAATAACTTCAATTTTTTGGATTGTGAAAATAATTTTAGTTGCAAGTGTCAAATTTTAATAAATTTATTTGAAACCAACTTCGATTTTTTTGGATTTTGCCGAGTATTTTTGGTGTAGGATCTATATTTGAGTAAATTTAGATGAAAATAACTTCAATTTTTAGGATTGAGAAAAAAATTTTAGTTGGAAGTGTCAAATTTTAATAAATTTATTTGAAACCAACTTCGATTTTTTTTTATTTTGTCGAGTATTTTTGTTGTAGGATCTATATTTGAGTAAATTTAGATGAAAATAACTTCAATTTTTTGGATTGTGAAAAAATTTTTAGTTGGAAGTGTCAAATTTTAATAAATTTTGTTTGAAACCAACTTCGATTTTTTTTTATTTTGTCGAGTATTTTTGTTGTAGGATGTATATTTGAGTAAATTTAGATGAAAATAACGACCATTTTTTGGATTGTGAAAAAAATTATAGTTGGAAGTGTCAAATTTTAATAAATTTTGTTTGAAACCAACTTCGATTTTTTTGGATTTTGTCGAGTATTTTTGTTGTAGGATGTATATTTGAGTAAATTTAGATGAAAATAACGACCATTTTTTGGATTGTGAAAAAAATTATAGTTGGAAGTGTCAAATTTTAATAAATTTATTTGAAACCAACTTCGATTTTTTTGGAATTTGTCGAGTATTTTTGTTGCAGGATGTTTATTTGAGTAAATTTAGATGAAAGTAAAGACCATTTTTTGGATTGTGAAAATAATTTTAGTTGGAAGTGTCAAATTTTAATAAATTTATTTGAAACCAACTTCGATTTTTTTGGATTTTGTCGAGTATTTTTGGTGTAGGATGTATATTTGAGTAAATTTAGATGAAAATAACTTCAATTTTTTGGATTGTGAAAAAAATTTTAGTTGGAAGTGTCAAATTTTAATAAATTTTGTTTGAAACCAACTTCGATTTTTTTGGATTTTGTCGAGTATTTTTGGTGTAGGATGTATATTTGAGTAAATTTAGATGAAAATAACTTCAATTTTTTGGATTGTGAAAATAATTTTAGTTGCAAGTGTCAAATTTTAATAAATTTATTTGAAACCAACTTCGATTTTTTTGGATTTTGCCGAGTATTTTTGGTGTAGGATCTATATTTGAGTAAATTTAAATGAAAATAACTTCAATTTTTAGGATTGAGAAAAAAATTTTAGTTGGAAGTGTCAAATTTTAATAAATTTATTTGAAACCAACTTCGATTTTTTTTTATTTTGTCGAGTATTTTTGTTGTAGGATCTATATTTGAGTAAATTTAGATGAAAATAACTTCAATATTTTGGATTGTGAAAAAATTTTTAGTTGGAAGTGTCAAATTTTAATAAATTTTGTTTGAAACCAACTTCGATTTTTTTTTATTTTGTCGAGTATTTTTGTTGTAGGATGTATATTTGAGTAAATTTAGATGAAAATAACGATCATTTTTTGGATTGTGAAAAAAATTATAGTTGGAAGTGTCAAATTTTAATAAATTTTGTTTGAAACCAACTTCGATTTTTTTGGATTTTGACGAGTATTTTTGTTGTAGGATATATATTTGAGTAAATTTAGATGAAAGTAACGACCATTTTTTGGATTGTGAAAATAATTTTAGTTGGAAGTGTCAAATTTTAATAAATTTATTTGAAACCAACTTCGATTTTTTTGGATTTTGTCGAGTATTTTTGGTGTAGGATGTATATTTGAGTAAATTTAGATGAAAATAACTTCAATTTTTTGGATTGTGAAAATAATTTTAGTTGCATGTGTCAAATTTTAATAAATTTATTTGAAACCAACTTCGATTTTTTTGGATTTTGCCGAGTATTTTTGGTGTAGGATCTATATTTGAGTAAATTTAGATGAAAATAACTTCAATTTTATGGATTGTGAAAAAAAATTTTAGTTGGAAGTGCCAAGTTTTAATAAATTTATTTGAAACCAACTTCGATTTTATTGGATTTTGTCGAGTATTTTTGGTGTAGGATGTATATTTGAGTAAATTTAGATGAAAATAACTTCAATTTTTTGGATTGTGAAAATAATTTTAGTTGGAAGTGCCAAGTTTTAATAAATTTATTTGAAATCAACTTCGATTTTTTTTGGATATTGTTGAGTATATTTGTTGTAGGATCTATATTTGAGTAAATATAGATGAAAATAACTTCAATTTTTTGGATTGTGAAAATAATTTTAGTTGGAAGTGTCAAATTTTAATAAATTTATTTGAAACCAACTTCGATTTTTTTGGATTTTGTCGAGTATTTTTCGTGTAGGATCTATATTTGAGTAAATTTAGATGAAAATAACTTCAATTTTTAGGATTGAGAAAAAAATTTTAGTTGGAAGTGTCAAATTTTAATAAATTTATTTGAAACCAACTTCGATTTTTTTTTATTTTGTCGAGTATTTTTGTTGTAGGATCTATATTTGAGTAAATTTAGATGAAAATAACTTCAATTTTTTGGATTGTGAAAAAATTTTTAGTTGGAAGTGTCAAATTTTAATAAATTTTGTTTGAAACCAACTTCGATTTTTTTTTATTTTGTCGAGTATTTTTGTTGTAGGATGTATATTTGAGTAAATTTAGATGAAAATAACGACCATTTTTTGGATTGTGAAAAAAATTATAGTTGGAAGTGTCAAATTTTAATAAATTTTGTTTGAAACCAACTTCGATTTTTTTGGATTTTGTCGAGTATTTTTGTTGTAGGATGTATATTTGAGTAAATTTAGATGAAAATAACGACCATTTTTTGGATTGTGAAAAAAATTATAGTTGGAAGTGTTAAATTTTAATAAATTTATTTGAAACCAACTTCGATTTTTTTGGAATTTGTCGAGTATTTTTGTTGCAGGATGTTTATTTGAGTAAATTTAGATGAAAGTAACGACCATTTTTTGGATTGCGAAAATAATTTTAGTTGGAAGTGTCAAATTTTAATAAATTTATTTGAAACCAACTTCGATTTTTTTGGATTTTGTCGAGTATTTTTGGTGTAGGATGTATATTTGAGTAAATTTAGATGAAAATAACTTCAATTTTTTGGATTGTGAAAATAATTTTAGTTGCATGTGTCAAATTTTAATAAATTTATTTGAAACCAACTTCGATTTTTTTGGATTTTGCCGAGTATTTTTGGTGTAGGATCTATATTTGAGTAAATTTAGATGAAAATAACTTCAATTTTATGGATTGTGAAAAAAAATTTTAGTTGGAAGTGCCAAGTTTTAATAAATTTATTTGAAACCAACTTCGATTTTATTGGATTTTGTCGAGTATTTTTGGTGTAGGATGTATATTTGAGTAAATTTAGATGAAAATAACTTCAATTTTTTTGATTGTGAAAATAATTTTAGTTGGAAGTGCCAAGTTTTAATAAATTTATTTGAAATCAACTTCGATTTTTTTTGGATATTGTTGAGTATATTTGTTGTAGGATCTATATTTGAGTAAATATAGATGAAAATAACTTCAATTTTTTGGATTGTGAAAATAATTTTAGTTGGAAGTGTCAAATTTTAATAAATTTATTTGAAACCAACTTCGATTTTTTTGGATTTTGTCGAGTATTTTTCGTGTAGGATCTATATTTGAGTAAATTTAGATGAAAATAACTTCAATTTTTAGGATTGAGAAAAAAATTTTAGTTGGAAGTGTCAAATTTTAATAAATTTATTTGAAACCAACTTCGATTTTTTTTTATTTTGTCGAGTATTTTTGTTGTAGGATCTATATTTGAGTAAATTTAGATGAAAATAACTTCAATTTTTTGGATTGTGAAAAAATTTTTAGTTGGAAGTGTCAAATTTTAATAAATTTTGTTTGAAACCAACTTCGATTTTTTTTTATTTTGTCGAGTATTTTTGTTGTAGGATGTATATTTGAGTAAATTTAGATGAAAATAACGACCATTTTTTGGATTGTGAAAAAAATTATAGTTGGAAGTGTCAAATTTTAATAAATTTTGTTTGAAACCAACTTCGATTTTTTTGGATTTTGTCGAGTATTTTTGTTGTAGGATGTATATTTGAGTAAATTTAGATGAAAATAACGACCATTTTTTGGATTGTGAAAAAAATTATAGTTGGAAGTGTTAAATTTTAATAAATTTATTTGAAACCAACTTCGATTTTTTTGGAATTTGTCGAGTATTTTTGTTGCAGGATGTTTATTTGAGTAAATTTAGATGAAAGTAACGACCATTTTTTGGATTGTGAAAATAATTTTAGTTGGAAGTGTCAAATTTTAATAAATTTATTTGAAACCAACTTCGATTTTTTTGGATTTTGTCGAGTATTTTTGGTGTAGGATGTATATTTGAGTAAATTTAGATGAAAATAACTTCAATTTTTTGGATTGTGAAAAAAATTTTAGTTGGAAGTGTCAAATTTTAATAAATTTTGTTTGAAACCAACTTCGATTTTTTTGGATTTTGTCGAGTATTTTTGGTGTAGGATGTATATTTGAGTAAATTTAGATGAAAATAACTTCAATTTTTTTGATTGTGAAAATAATTTTAGTTGCAAGTGACTGTGACGTCCCACTATTTTTCGCGCGGTATTTTAACACCACTTCCTCACAAATCCATCCACAACTCCATCAAAAACCATCGAACTCAAGCCATACCCCTTTTTCAAACCCAACCGATCACTTAGATGATATACCTTAGTGGTCCCTGTCTCTAAATGGTCAATCCCAATCGCCGATCACCTTGATGTTGTACCTTAGCGGTCCCCAACACAAGATGACCCATACAAAACGCCACCTCGATGATGTATCTTAGAGATCCCCATCACGAGATGATCGTTACAAAACTCCTTCGCCTATTCGCCATATGAGGCATGAAAACTTCCTTCCAAATCTACGTTTAAACAAACCCCTCATCCTTAAAACCCTCTTCCAAATCGAGACTACGTCTCACGCCCTTACTATGATCACAGAAGTCAATACACCGTTTACCCCATTCCTATACGACCTCCTAAACTCCACCAAATGGGTTGAGTATTTCGCTTCAAAGCCCCATGCAAAAACCCTAGAAATGTTACTGCGACGCAAATGTACAAACGTGATCAACACGTGATTGTAATTACGACGCATTTGGCGTACGTGACATAAATACATCTATTAATAGCCATACCGTTTACAAAAACCCCCAAAATCTACTGCGTCTTGTTCCGAAATCTGTCAAGGTCTTTACCGCGCGAACCCCCGCAGTACTCCTGGAAGATCATATAAATACGAAGGATCGAGAGCTCACAACGCTCTTTTGTCAACAGACTATCGAATAGATCAGAGTATTATTTAACCAGTGTTAACTATTCTAATCAGTGCTCTACGACAATCACTGTAAGTCATTATTATATACCATCATTATAGTGCATATCACCCCATACCATATTATTATTTATCAACGCTTATAGCTTATTATTATATTCTTTCGTTTATGCTTATCGCTTACTTATTATTATATTCTTTCGTTTATGCTTATCGCTTACTTATTATTATATTCTTTCGTTTATGCTTATTGCTTACTTACTATTATATTCTTTCATTTATGCTTATATCGCCATTCATATTCATAACTCATATTATAAATGTTGCGCGTGTGAATACAAAATCTTCCCACGCATTGTTAAACCCTCTCTAACAAAGCTAATAAACCGCTTTGTTATCAATCATGTTTCGAGTTATTGTGCGTATCCTCAAATCATAAGGCTTCCCCACGAAACCAAGCTGCCGCAACAGCTGATTCGCGAGAGCTCTCCCAGTATTTACAAACACACTGCAGCACGAACCGTGCTATTCTTAGGAAAACTAAGTGTGGTTTCTTTAGTATGAATGCAACGGTAAATCCTATTACCAAACCAAAACAAAACAAGAGTGCTAACGGGTGTCATTACCGGAGGGATTACAGTCCAAACCTTCCCTGGTCGTTCAGAGCTACGAATCTGGCATTCGCGCCTGAATCCCTACTCTCCGCAGTGCCACGAATCTGGCATTCGCACCTGCATCCCTTCGAACATTCAGTGCCACGAATCTGGCATTCGCGCCTGAATTCCTGCTCTCCGCAGTGCCACGAATCTGGCATTCGCGCCTGCATCCTACTCTCCGCAGTGCCACGAATCTGGCATTCGCGCCTGCATCCCTTCGAACATTCAGTGCCACGAATCTGGCATTCGCGCCTGAATTCCTACTCTCCGCAGTGCCACGAATCTGGCATTCGCGCCTGCATCCTACTCTCCGCAGTGCCACGAATCTGGCATTCGCGCCTGCATTCCCTTCGAATAAAACCCCTCATGTCATTCTCCCAAAGACCTTCACCCGGGACGTGACATAATTTTTGGTGACAGCGGTGGGATCCGTCCACCGTTGAAAGAAAATCGGTACCCACAAAGTCCCAACATTTAAAATGTGTATTGAACGCCCTAGTCGGTGTCAACCATCTTACCGGAGCCGTAGGTTACAAAGTTTGACGGCATATTTGAACGCGCTAACCTGCACTTCGGGAGGCGTAGCTACAACCATTGACGGCAGCGAGGTTTGCTTAAAGTGCTCTAGCCTAGCGCCCGCAGATACCGTAGAAATATATTGGACCCATTATTACTATACGTTTAGAACCCCTGTTTATTGTCCTCGATGCAGTAAATCATTAATTCCAGAACGCCCAATAAGAGACTGCATCGAGTGCTGTGAAAGTTATTTGCTCTCGAATAAGAGCTACCGTCGGTTTGACAATCATCAAAAATGAGTATAGAACGCCCCGAATTTTAAATAAACGGCCTAAACATGTCCGTGTACGGCGATACCGAGGACTCTCACATAATGGACCCAGACGCGGGTCCTTCCCCTAACCCTGAAGACGCCGCGACCGCCGAAAGAATGGAGCTGGTGCAATTATTACAGCAAGAGGTAGCCCAAATTAAAAGCTCGTACGCGGAAATTGTCGCAAATCGGGAATCCAATACGCATTCAGGCGTAGTCTCCGATTCGGACGGCCCCGCGTTAGAAGGTCTCTCCGGTCGAATTCAAGCCATCCGCGACATGGTGGAAAAACTTCTTGCACCTCCGCCAATGGCAAACAATTTCGCAGCTCCCGGTTCCTCCCGTTTCGATAGGAAACCAATGATAAATTATAACAATGTACCGGACCAGGATCCATTGCCCCAGATCGAATTGAAAGACGCAATAGAAACCGTCCCAAAGTTTAACGGTCACAATATATCCGTTTTGCAATTCGCGAGAGCCTGCAATAGGGCTAAGGCTCTGGTTCCCTCGCAAGCCGAACCCCAGTTAACGAGGTTGTTGCTAACTAAGCTGCAAGACCATGCATACTTGGCCGTTGAGAATAGGGTCTTTGACTCCATAAATGATTTAGTCAAACAACTCAACCGCACTTTTTCTCCTGGTAAAACGTCTGACCACTATCGTGGGGAACTTGTCAATATTATAAAAGGAACCAACGAGCACATGTTGAAGTACATTTCACGCGTAAGGGACCTCCGATTCGCCATTTTAGAAGAGGATAGAGAATATTACAGCGATTTCGCACAACAGCATCTTCAGGACCTAGACCGCCTAACCTTAGACTCATTCGTCGATGGCCTTCCGCCCTACATAAGGATGAGATTACACCAGCACCGTTTCGAAACTCTCAACGAAGCATTCGATCAGGCTGTCCTCGTAGACAAGCAGATTGATAGGGACCGTCTCCGATTCTCCGATCCCAAACTAATCTGCCAAATCTGCAACAAGACAGGTCACGGCGCACGGTTCTGTCGAAATAATCAACGATCTGCGATCAACCAAAATTCCGAGAGGTACCCTCCAAACCACGCCGCGGAATATAGGTATCAAGCACCCAATCCCCTGCTCCCATATGGGAACAAGAACCGTCCTCCACCTCCGAAACCTACGGAGATACGCAAAAGCAGTTACTGCATGAAGCCCGGACACGCGACCTTGGAATACCTAAAACGCAAATCCACCATATACAAGGATCCTAGAACCTTGCGGGAAACGGAGTCGAAAACTACTCCTCCGAGCACTGATGGATGCGATCCGTGGAGTACACCCATTTACGATTCAGCCCAAAATACCAAGAATACCGTAAGAATCGATACCGCACAACTAAACCCAGTTAATCAGGTGCCATCGATAATAACTCACACGCCGGATTTCGTGAAGATACCCGAATTAAAGATTGACACTCCGATCAAAATGCCCACCATCGAAGTAGAGAAACTCGACAGAATAAATCCAGAATCCAAACCGGTACGTCCAAAAGAGACTACGACGCCGACAGGCATCACTCCCATCCACCCCATAATAAAAAGCAAGTCCCTCTTAGCCCAGGATCCGTCGATCCACCACCTCGAGGCACCCGCGAAGGTGCACTCACGCTCATCCCCTGCGCATGACGCCAAATCAACCCTTCCCATAACCTCCCAAGAGTCTCTTGCAGTTACGCCGGAACAGGAAATAACGGAGAAATCTGAAGAAATCACTTCGAGGGTAGGACAATCACTCCAGTCAATCTCAACGGGACACATAATCGCCCAGGAAGCAGACCTAGTAAAACTGGACAAACAGAAAATCCACGCCGTTCTGAACTACTCAGCACCTTGCGCACCTGAAAGAATTAACAACTACCTCGGACTGACCGGATATTACATTAAGTTTATCCCAGATTTCCCTAAAACGGCTCGGCCTTTGACCTCACTACGGAAGAAAGACACTCCATTGGACTGGAGATCGTCCCAACAAACCGCTTTTAACCACTCAAAATCAGCATTGCAGAGGGAACCGATCCTGCAATACTCGACTTTTGAACTGGAATTCCACGCCTGGTCAGACGCCTTATCCCGTAAACCCCTTACAGTGGAGGCATGCCCCATACGACCACGAGAAAAATCGGACGACGACTTGGAAGACAGGTCCAAACATAAGCCAAGCAGCTCCAAGAGGCCAAGGTTCTCCAGTTCACCGATCCATGTGGCAACGAGTGGAAGCAACTCCATCGATCCTACAATGCCCACATCCAACGCTCACCTTAGAAGAGAATCAAACGGGATTCAACTGCACCGAAAGAAGCGCCGGAAATTGTCGCCAGCAGAAATTCGGCCAAGTCCTTCCCCGGAAAACATACGTGAACGACTGCCTACCACGAGAACCGACCAGATTTACAAATTACCCATGCAGGTTCTATTGACGAAATATCCTGTGTGCGTGCTCCTCAGCCTACTCACATCAATTAAAGGGGCAGACGAATTCATTAAAAGATTTAACTGTCATTTCGGAGCTCCTAGAGCCACCCTCACCGACCAAGCGGCAAACTCTAAAAGCACTTTCGCGAAAACAGCAGTACGGGAATGTAAAACCCAACAATTCCGAACCACAGCCCTTCACCCACAGACGAATGGCTCTATAAAAAGATTGCATCTCGCTTTGACCAAATCTTCACAATTAATTATAGGTAGATACAGCGACTGGGACGAATGGAACTTAGCCGCGTTCTCAAATAACGCCAGCGTCCAAAAGGGCACTGGCTGCACTTCGCGTGAATTAATATTCAGGAAATTAGCTCGGGTACCCAGTCGGAAACCGGTAACCGAAAATTTTGAAAAAGAAACATACATTGGTTATCTATCACCTCTGAGTAGGAGTCTATGGTGCAAAGGATATTATGATCGTCCTTTTCATATACGCGAGAGTCCCGGTTGACCCCACGCCACCACAAACAAAATTACCTTAATCAATTTTCCATCATAGATAATTTCTACTGCAACATTTATTGCACCACTCACGCGGCCATGCCGTCTAGATGGAAGAAAGGGCCATCACACCCCTTCTCTCCCTAAAGTGATCTCTTCGAGTCATCAACAGAGAGGCGCCTCCGCAGAACGGACACCTCCATCGATGACTCTCATCCACCAACATCGGTCAACGGGAAGCAGTTCCCGAAAGCCACTACCCCTTCGTCCCGTAGAGACCCTTCTAAATTCAAACAAAACCACCTATACCCTACACCGATCCTAATCCTTCCTTCCCTTAATCCTATCCTTACTTTGTATATAATCCCTTGTAAATGAACCTTTTTCTCCCATTTATTCCTTTTTTTTTTCACGCCAAACAGGCTTTATCTTTTGTTTTTTCCTTTTTTTTTTTTCACGCCAAACAGGCTTTATCTTTTGTTTTTCTTTTCCCCTTTTTTTTTCGCCAAACAGGCCTTATCTTTTGTTTTTCTTTCTTTCTTTTTTCTCGCCAAATAGGCCTTATATTTTGTTTTTTAAACCACCCAAACTTTATGTTAAGAAATATAAAAATTTCTTCATATAAAGGGGGAGGTGTGATGTCCCACTATATTTCGCTCAAAATTTTTTTTCTCATTCCAAGCCACCCGCCACTTATGTTAAGAAATGTAAAAATTTCTTCATATAAGGGGGGAGGTGTGACGTCCCACTATTTTTCGCGCGGTATTTTAACACCACTTCCTCACAAATCCATCCACAACTCCATCAAAAACCATCGAACTCAAGCCATACCCCTTTTTCAAACCCAACCGATCACTTAGATGATATACCTTAGTGGTCCCTGTCTCTAAATGGTCAATCCCAATCGCCGATCACCTTGATGTTGTACCTTAGCGGTCCCCAACACAAGATGACCCATACAAAACGCCACCTCGATGATGTATCTTAGAGATCCCCATCACGAGATGATCGTTACAAAACTCCTTCGCCTATTCGCCATATGAGGCATGAAAACTTCCTTCCAAATCTACGTTTAAACAAACCCCTCATCCTTAAAACCCTCTTCCAAATCGAGACTACGTCTCACGCCCTTACTATGATCACAGAAGTCAATACACCGTTTACCCCATTCCTATACGACCTCCTAAACTCCACCAAATGGGTTGAGTATTTCGCTTCAAAGCCCCATGCAAAAACCCTAGAAATGTTACTGCGACGCAAATGTACAAACGTGATCAACACGTGATTGTAATTACGACGCATTTGGCGTACGTGACATAAATACATCTATTAATAGCCATACCGTTTACAAAAACCCCCAAAATCTACTGCGTCTTGTTCCGAAATCTGTCAAGGTCTTTACCGCGCGAACCCCCGCAGTACTCCTGGAAGATCATATAAATACGAAGGATCGAGAGCTCACAACGCTCTTTTGTCAACAGACTATCGAATAGATCAGAGTATTATTTAACCAGTGTTAACTATTCTAATCAGTGCTCTACGACAATCACTGTAAGTCATTATTATATACCATCATTATAGTGCATATCACCCCATACCATATTATTATTTATCAACGCTTATAGCTTATTATTATATTCTTTCGTTTATGCTTATCGCTTACTTATTATTATATTCTTTCGTTTATGCTTATCGCTTACTTATTATTATATTCTTTCGTTTATGCTTATTGCTTACTTACTATTATATTCTTTCATTTATGCTTATATCGCCATTCATATTCATAACTCATATTATAAATGTTGCGCGTGTGAATACAAAATCTTCCCACGCATTGTTAAACCCTCTCTAACAAAGCTAATAAACCGCTTTGTTATCAATCATGTTTCGAGTTATTGTGCGTATCCTCAAATCATAAGGCTTCCCCACGAAACCAAGCTGCCGCAACAGCTGATTCGCGAGAGCTCTCCCAGTATTTACAAACACACTGCAGCACGAACCGTGCTATTCTTAGGAAAACTAAGTGTGGTTTCTTTAGTATGAATGCAACGGTAAATCCTATTACCAAACCAAAACAAAACAAGAGTGCTAACGGGTGTCATTACCGGAGGGATTACAGTCCAAACCTTCCCTGGTCGTTCAGAGCTACGAATCTGGCATTCGCGCCTGAATCCCTACTCTCCGCAGTGCCACGAATCTGGCATTCGCGCCTGCATCCTACCCTCCGCAGCGCCACGAATCTGGCATTCGCGCCTGCATCCTACTCTCCGCAGTGCCACGAATCTGGCATTCGCACCTGCATCCCTTCGAACATTCAGTGCCACGAATCTGGCATTCGCGCCTGAATTCCTACTCTCCGCAGTGCCACGAATCTGGCATTCGCGCCTGCATCCTACCCTCCGCAGCGCCACGAATCTGGCATTCGCGCCTGCATCCTACTCTCCGCAGTGCCACGAATCTGGCATTCGCACCTGCATCCCTTCGAACATTCAGTGCCACGAATCTGGCATTCGCGCCTGAATTCCTGCTCTCCGCAGTGCCACGAATCTGGCATTCGCGCCTGCATCCTACTCTCCGCAGTGCCACGAATCTGGCATTCGCGCCTGCATCCCTTCGAACATTCAGTGCCACGAATCTGGCATTCGCGCCTGAATTCCTACTCTCCGCAGTGCCACGAATCTGGCATTCGCGCCTGCATCCTACTCTCCGCAGTGCCACGAATCTGGCATTCGCGCCTGCATTCCCTTCGAATAAAACCCCTCATGTCATTCTCCCAAAGACCTTCACCCGGGACGTGACAGTGACAAATTTTAATAAATTTATTTGAAATCAACTTCGATTTTTTTTTATTTTGTGGAGTATTTTTGGTGTAGGATGTATATTTGAGTAAATTTAGATGAAAATAACTTCAATTTTATGGATTGTGAAAAAAAATTTTAGTTGGAAGTGCCAAGTTTTAATAAAGTTATTTGAAACCATCTTCGATTTTTTTGGATTTTGTCGAGTATTTTTGGTGTAGGATGTATATTTGAGTAAATTTAGATGAAAATAACTTCAATTTTTAGGATTGTGAAAAAAATTTTAGTTGGAAGTGTCAAATTTTAATCAATTTATTGGAAATCAACTTCGATTTTTTTGGATATTGTTGAGTATTTTTGTTGTAGGATCTATATTTGAGTAAATTTAGATGAAAATAACTTCAATTTTTTGGATTGTGAAAAAATTTTTAGTTGGTAGTGTCAAATTTTAATAAATTTTGTTTGAAACCAACTTCGATTTTTTTTTATTTTGTCGAGCATTTTTGTTGTAGGATGTATATTTGAGTAAATTTAGATGAAAATAACGACCATTTTTTGGATTGTGAAAAAAATTATAGTTGGAAGTGTCAAATTTTAATAAATTTTGTTTGAAACCAACTTCGATTTTTTTGGATTTTGTCGAGTATTTTTGTTGTAGGATGTATATTTGAGTAAATTTAGATGAAAATAACTTCAATTTTTTGGATTGTGAAAATAATTTTAGTTGCAAGTGTCAAATTTTAATAAATTTATTTGAAACCAACTTCGATTTTTTTTTATTTTGTCGAGTATTTTTGGTGTAGGATGTATATTTGAGTAAATTTAGATGAAAATAACTTCAATTTTATGGATTGTGAAAAAAAATTTTAGTTGGAAGTGCCAAGTTTTAATAAATTTATTTGAAACCAACTTCGATTTTATTGGATTTTGTCGAGTATTTTTGGTGTAGGATGTATATTTGAGTAAATTTAGATGAAAATAACTTCAATTTTTAGGATTGTGAAAAAAATTTTAGTTGGAAGTGTCAAATTTTAATAAATTTATTTGAAACCAACTTCGATTTTTTTGGATTTTGTCGAGTATTTTTGGTGTAGGATGTATATTTGAGTAAATTTAGATGAAAATAACTTCAATTTTTTGGATTGTGAAAAAAATTTTAGTTGGAAGTGTCAAATTTTAATAAATTTTGTTTGAAACCAACTTCGATTTTTTTGGATTTTGTCGAGTATTTTTGGTGTAGGATGTATATTTGAGTAAATTTAGATGAAAATAACTTCAATTTTTTGGATTGTGAAAATAATTTTAGTTGCAAGTGTCAAATTTTAATAAATTTATTTGAAACCAACTTCGATTTTTTTGGATTTTGCCGAGTATTTTTGGTGTAGGATCTATATTTGAGTAAATTTAGATGAAAATAACTTCAATTTTTAGGATTGAGAAAAAAATTTTAGTTGGAAGTGTCAAATTTTAATAAATTTATTTGAAACCAACTTCGATTTTTTTTTATTTTGTCGAGTATTTTTGTTGTAGGATCTATATTTGAGTAAATTTAGATGAAAATAACTTCAATTTTTGGGATTGTGAAAAAATTTTTAGTTGGAAGTGTCAAATTTTAATAAATTTTGTTTGAAACCAACTTCGATTTTTTTTTATTTTGTCGAGTATTTTTGTTGTAGGATGTATATTTGAGTAAATTTAGATGAAAATAACGACCATTTTTTGAATTGTGAAAAAAATTATAGTTGGAAGTGTCAAATTTTAATAAATTTTGTTTGAAACCAACTTCGATTTTTTTGGATTTTGTCGAGTATTTTTGTTGTAGGATGTATATTTGAGTAAATTTAGATGAAAATAACGACCATTTTTTGGATTGTGAAAAAAATTATAGTTGGAAGTGTCAAATTTTAATAAATTTATTTGAAACCAACTTCGATTTTTTTTTATTTTGTCGAGTATTTTTGTTGTAGGATCTATATTTGAGTAAATTTAGATGAAAATAACTTCAATTTTTTGGATTGTGAAAAAATATTTAGTTGGAAGTGTCAAATTTTAATAAATTTTGTTTGAAACCAACTTCGATTTTTTTTTATTTTGTCGAGTATTTTTGTTGTAGGATGTATATTTGAGTAAATTTAGATGAAAATAACGATCATTTTTTGGATTGTGAAAAAAATTATAGATGGAAGTGTCAAATTTTAATAAATTTTGTTTGAAACCAACTTCGATTTTTTTGGATTTTGACGAGTATTTTTGTTGTAGGATATATATTTGAGTAAATTTAGATGAAAGTAACGACCATTTTTTGGATTGTGAAAATAATTTTAGTTGGAAGTGTCAAATTTTAATAAATTTATTTGAAACCAACTTCGATTTTTTTGGATTTTGTCGAGTATTTTTGGTGTAGGATGTATATTTGAGTAAATTTAGATGAAAATAACTTCAATTTTTTGGATTGTGAAAAAAATTTTAGTTGGAAGTGACAAATTTTAATAAATTTTGTTTGAAACCAACTTCGATTTTTTTGGATTTTGTCGAGTATTTTTGGTGTAGGATGTATATTTGAGTAAATTTAGATGAAAATAACTTCTATTTTTTTGATTGTGAAAATAATTTTAGTTGCAAGTGACAAATTTTAATAAATTTATTTGAAATCAACTTCGATTTTTTTTTATTTTGTGGAGTATTTTTGGTGTAGGATGTATATTTGAGTAAATTTAGATGAAAATAACTTCAATTTTATGGATTGTGAAAAAAAATTTTAGTTGGAAGTGCCAAGTTTTAATAAAGTTATTTGAAACCATCTTCGATTTTTTTGGATTTTGTCGAATATTTTTGGTGTAGGATGTATATTTGAGTAAATTTAGATGAAAATAACTTCAATTTTTAGGATTGTGAAAAAAATTTTAGTTGGAAGTGTCAAATTTTAAGCAATTTATTGGAAATCAACTTTGATTTTTTTGGATATTGTTGAGTATTTTTGTTGTAGGATCTATATTTGAGTAAATTTAGATGAAAATAACTTCAATTTTTTGGATTGTGAAAAAATTTTTAGTTGGAAGTGTCAAATTTTAATAAATTTTGTTTGAAACCAACTTCGATTTTTTTTGATTTTGTCGAGCATTTTTGTTGTAGGATGTATATTTGAGTAAATTTAGATGAAAATAACGACCATTTTTTGGATTGTGAAAAAAATTATAGTTGGAAGTGTCAAATTTTAATAAATTTTGTTTGAAACCAACTTCGATTTTTTTGGATTTTGTCGAGTATTTTTGTTGTAGGATGTATATTTGAGTAAATTTAGATGAAAATAACGACCATTTTTTGGATTGTGAAGAAAATTTTAGTTGGAAGTGTCAAATTTTAATAAATTTATTTGAAACCAACTTCGATTTTTTTTTATTTTGTCGAGTATTTTTGTTGTAGGATCTATATTTGAGTAAATTTAGATGAAAATAACTTCAATTTTTAGGATTGAGAAAAAAATTTTAGTTGGTAGTGTCAAATTTTAATAAATTTTGTTTGAAACCAACTTCGATTTTTTTTTATTTTGTCGAGCATTTTTGTTGTAGGATGTATATTTGAGTAAATTTAGATGAAAATAACGACCATTTTTTGGATTGTGAAAAAAATTATAGTTGGAAGTGTCAAATTTTAATAAATTTTGTTTGAAACCAACTTCGATTTTTTTGGATTTTGTCGAGTATTTTTGTTGTAGGATGTATATTTGAGTAAATTTAGATGAAAATAACTTCAATTTTTTGGATTGTGAAAATAATTTTAGTTGCAAGTGTCAAATTTTAATAAATTTATTTGAAACCAACTTCGATTTTTTTTTATTTTGTCGAGTATTTTTGGTGTAGGATGTATATTTGAGTAAATTTAGATGAAAATAACTTCAATTTTATGGATTGTGAAAAAAAATTTTAGTTGGAAGTGCCAAGTTTTAATAAATTTATTTGAAACCAACTTCGATTTTATTGGATTTTGTCGAGTATTTTTGGTGTAGGATGTATATTTGAGTAAATTTAGATGAAAATAACTTCAATTTTTAGGATTGTGAAAAAAATTTTAGTTGGAAGTGTCAAATTTTAATAAATTTATTTGAAACCAACTTCGATTTTTTTGGATTTTGTCGAGTATTTTTGGTGTAGGATGTATATTTGAGTAAATTTAGATGAAAATAACTTCAATTTTTTGGATTGTGAAAAAAATTTTAGTTGGAAGTGTCAAATTTTAATAAATTTTGTTTGAAACCAACTTCGATTTTTTTGGATTTTGTCGAGTATTTTTGGTGTAGGATGTATATTTGAGTAAATTTAGATGAAAATAACTTCAATTTTTTGGATTGTGAAAATAATTTTAGTTGCAAGTGTCAAATTTTAATAAATTTATTTGAAACCAACTTCGATTTTTTTGGATTTTGCCGAGTATTTTTGGTGTAGGATCTATATTTGAGTAAATTTAGATGAAAATAACTTCAATTTTTAGGATTGAGAAAAAAATTTTAGTTGGAAGTGTCAAATTTTAATAAATTTATTTGAAACCAACTTCGATTTTTTTTTATTTTGTCGAGTATTTTTGTTGTAGGATCTATATTTGAGTAAATTTAGATGAAAATAACTTCAATTTTTGGGATTGTGAAAAAATTTTTAGTTGGAAGTGTCAAATTTTAATAAATTTTGTTTGAAACCAACTTCGATTTTTTTTTATTTTGTCGAGTATTTTTGTTGTAGGATGTATATTTGAGTAAATTTAGATGAAAATAACGACCATTTTTTGAATTGTGAAAAAAATTATAGTTGGAAGTGTCAAATTTTAATAAATTTTGTTTGAAACCAACTTCGATTTTTTTGGATTTTGTCGAGTATTTTTGTTGTAGGATGTATATTTGAGTAAATTTAGATGAAAATAACGACCATTTTTTGGATTGTGAAAAAAATTATAGTTGGAAGTGTCAAATTTTAATAAATTTATTTGAAACCAACTTCGATTTTTTTTTATTTTGTCGAGTATTTTTGTTGTAGGATCTATATTTGAGTAAATTTAGATGAAAATAACTTCAATTTTTTGGATTGTGAAAAAATATTTAGTTGGAAGTGTCAAATTTTAATAAATTTTGTTTGAAACCAACTTCGATTTTTTTTTATTTTGTCGAGTATTTTTGTTGTAGGATGTATATTTGAGTAAATTTAGATGAAAATAACGATCATTTTTTGGATTGTGAAAAAAATTATAGATGGAAGTGTCAAATTTTAATAAATTTTGTTTGAAACCAACTTCGATTTTTTTGGATTTTGACGAGTATTTTTGTTGTAGGATATATATTTGAGTAAATTTAGATGAAAGTAACGACCATTTTTTGGATTGTGAAAATAATTTTAGTTGGAAGTGTCAAATTTTAATAAATTTATTTGAAACCAACTTCGATTTTTTTGGATTTTGTCGAGTATTTTTGGTGTAGGATGTATATTTGAGTAAATTTAGATGAAAATAACTTCAATTTTTTGGATTGTGAAAAAAATTTTAGTTGGAAGTGACAAATTTTAATAAATTTTGTTTGAAACCAACTTCGATTTTTTTGGATTTTGTCGAGTATTTTTGGTGTAGGATGTATATTTGAGTAAATTTAGATGAAAATAACTTCTATTTTTTTGATTGTGAAAATAATTTTAGTTGCAAGTGACAAATTTTAATAAATTTATTTGAAATCAACTTCGATTTTTTTTTATTTTGTGGAGTATTTTTGGTGTAGGATGTATATTTGAGTAAATTTAGATGAAAATAACTTCAATTTTATGGATTGTGAAAAAAAATTTTAGTTGGAAGTGCCAAGTTTTAATAAAGTTATTTGAAACCATCTTCGATTTTTTTGGATTTTGTCGAATATTTTTGGTGTAGGATGTATATTTGAGTAAATTTAGATGAAAATAACTTCAATTTTTAGGATTGTGAAAAAAATTTTAGTTGGAAGTGTCAAATTTTAATCAATTTATTGGAAATCAACTTTGATTTTTTTGGATATTGTTGAGTATTTTTGTTGTAGGATCTATATTTGAGTAAATTTAGATGAAAATAACTTCAATTTTTTGGATTGTGAAAAAATTTTTAGTTGGAAGTGTCAAATTTTAATAAATTTTGTTTGAAACCAACTTCGATTTTTTTTGATTTTGTCGAGCATTTTTGTTGTAGGATGTATATTTGAGTAAATTTAGATGAAAATAACGACCATTTTTTGGATTGTGAAAAAAATTATAGTTGGAAGTGTCAAATTTTAATAAATTTTGTTTGAAACCAACTTCGATTTTTTTGGATTTTGTCGAGTATTTTTGTTGTAGGATGTATATTTGAGTAAATTTAGATGAAAATAACGACCATTTTTTGGATTGTGAAGAAAATTTTAGTTGGAAGTGTCAAATTTTAATAAATTTATTTGAAACCAACTTCGATTTTTTTTTATTTTGTCGAGTATTTTTGTTGTAGGATCTATATTTGAGTAAATTTAGATGAAAATAACTTCAATTTTTAGGATTGAGAAAAAAATTTTAGTTGGAAGTGTCAAATTTTAATAAATTTATTTGAAACCAACTTCGATTTTTTTTTATTTTGTCGAGTATTTTTGTTGCAGGATGTATATTTGAGTAAATTTAGATGAAAGTAACGACCATTTTTTGGATTGTGAAGAAAATTTTAGTTGGAAGTGTCAAATTTTAATAAATTTATTTGAAATCAACTTCGATTTTTTTGGATTTTGTCGAGTATTTTTGGTGTAGGATGTATATTTGAGTAAATTTAGACGAAAATAACTTCAATTTTTTGGATTGTGAAAAAAAATTTTAGTTGGAAGTGCCAAGTTTTAATAAATTTATTTGAAATCAACTTCGATTTTTTTGGTTTTTGGTGAGTATTTTTTGTAGGATCTATATTTGAGTAAATTTAGATGAAAATAACTTCAATTTTTAGGATTGAGAACAAAATTTTAGTTGGAAGTGTCAAATTTTAATATATTTATTTGAAATCAACTTCGATTTTTTTGGATTTTGTCGAGTATTGTTGGTGTAGGATGTATATTTGAGTAAATTTAGATGAAAATGACGACCATTTTTTGGATTGTGAAGAAAATTTTAGTTGGAAGTGTCAAATTTTAATAAATTTTGTTTGAAACCAACTTCGATTTTTTTGGATTTTGTCGAGTATTTTTGTTGTAGGATGTATATTTGAGTAAATTTAGATGAAAATAACGACCATTTTTTGGATTGTGAAAAAAATTATAGTTGGAAGTGTCAAATTTTAATAAATTTATTTGAAACCAACTTCGATTTTTTTTTATTTTGTCGAGTATTTTTGTTGTAGGATCTATATTTGAGTAAATTTAGATGAAAATAACTTCAATTTTTTGGATTGTGAAAAAATTTTTAGTTGGAAGTGTCAAATTTTAATAAATTTTGTTTGAAACCAACTTCGATTTTTTTTTATTTTGTCGAGTATTTTTGTTGTAGGATGTATATTTGAGTAAATTTAGATGAAAATAACGATCATTTTTTGGATTGTGAAAAAAATTATAGATGGAAGTGTCAAATTTTAATAAATTTTGTTTGAAACCAACTTCGATTTTTTTGGATTTTGACGAGTATTTTTGTTGTAGGATATATATTTGAGTAAATTTAGATGAAAGTAACGACCATTTTTTGGATTGTGAAAATAATTTTAGTTGGAAGTGTCAAATTTTAATAAATTTATTTGAAACCAACTTCGATTTTTTTGGATTTTGTCGAGTATTTTTGGTGTAGGATGTATATTTGAGTAAATTTAGATGAAAATAACTTCAATTTTTTGGATTGTGAAAAAAATTTTAGTTGGAAGTGACAAATTTTAATAAATTTTGTTTGAAACCAACTTCGATTTTTTTGGATTTTGTCGAGTATTTTTGGTGTAGGATGTATATTTGAGTAAATTTAGATGAAAATAACTTCTATTTTTTTGATTGTGAAAATAATTTTAGTTGCAAGTGACAAATTTTAATAAATTTATTTGAAATCAACTTCGATTTTTTTTTATTTTGTGGAGTATTTTTGGTGTAGGATGTATATTTGAGTAAATTTAGATGAAAATAACTTCAATTTTATGGATTGTGAAAAAAAATTTTAGTTGGAAGTGCCAAGTTTTAATAAAGTTATTTGAAACCATCTTCGATTTTTTTGGATTTTGTCGAATATTTTTGGTGTAGGATGTATATTTGAGTAAATTTAGATGAAAATAACTTCAATTTTTAGGATTGTGAAAAAAATTTTAGTTGGAAGTGTCAAATTTTAATCAATTTATTGGAAATCAACTTTGATTTTTTTGGATATTGTTGAGTATTTTTGTTGTAGGATCTATATTTGAGTAAATTTAGATGAAAATAACTTCAATTTTTTGGATTGTGAAAAAATTTTTAGTTGGAAGTGTCAAATTTTAATAAATTTTGTTTGAAACCAACTTCGATTTTTTTTGATTTTGTCGAGCATTTTTGTTGTAGGATGTATATTTGAGTAAATTTAGATGAAAATAACGACCATTTTTTGGATTGTGAAAAAAATTATAGTTGGAAGTGTCAAATTTTAATAAATTTTGTTTGAAACCAACTTCGATTTTTTTGGATTTTGTCGAGTATTTTTGTTGTAGGATGTATATTTGAGTAAATTTAGATGAAAATAACGACCATTTTTTGGATTGTGAAGAAAATTTTAGTTGGAAGTGTCAAATTTTAATAAATTTATTTGAAACCAACTTCGATTTTTTTTTATTTTGTCGAGTATTTTTGTTGTAGGATCTATATTTGAGTAAATTTAGATGAAAATAACTTCAATTTTTAGGATTGAGAAAAAAATTTTAGTTGGAAGTGTCAAATTTTAATAAATTTATTTGAAACCAACTTCGATTTTTTTTTATTTTGTCGAGTATTTTTGTTGCAGGATGTATATTTGAGTAAATTTAGATGAAAGTAACGACCATTTTTTGGATTGTGAAGAAAATTTTAGTTGGAAGTGTCAAATTTTAATAAATTTATTTGAAATCAACTTCGATTTTTTTGGATTTTGTCGAGTATTTTTGGTGTAGGATGTATATTTGAGTAAATTTAGACGAAAATAACTTCAATTTTTTGGATTGTGAAAAAAAATTTTAGTTGGAAGTGCCAAGTTTTAATAAATTTATTTGAAATCAACTTCGATTTTTTTGGTTTTTGGTGAGTATTTTTTGTAGGATCTATATTTGAGTAAATTTAGATGAAAATAACTTCAATTTTTAGGATTGAGAACAAAATTTTAGTTGGAAGTGTCAAATTTTAATATATTTATTTGAAATCAACTTCGATTTTTTTGGATTTTGTCGAGTATTGTTGGTGTAGGATGTATATTTGAGTAAATTTAGATGAAAATGACGACCATTTTTTGGATTGTGAAGAAAATTTTAGTTGGAAGTGTCAAATTTTAATAAATTTTGTTTGAAACCAACTTCGATTTTTTTGGATTTTGTCGAGTATTTTTGTTGTAGGATGTATATTTGAGTAAATTTAGATGAAAATAACGACCATTTTTTGGATTGTGAAAAAAATTATAGTTGGAAGTGTCAAATTTTAATAAATTTATTTGAAACCAACTTCGATTTTTTTTTATTTTGTCGAGTATTTTTGTTGTAGGATCTATATTTGAGTAAATTTAGATGAAAATAACTTCAATTTTTTGGATTGTGAAAAAATTTTTAGTTGGAAGTGTCAAATTTTAATAAATTTTGTTTGAAACCAACTTCGATTTTTTTTTATTTTGTCGAGTATTTTTGTTGTAGGATGTATATTTGAGTAAATTTAGATGAAAATAACGATCATTTTTTGGATTGTGAAAAAAATTATAGATGGAAGTGTCAAATTTTAATAAATTTTGTTTGAAACCAACTTCGATTTTTTTGGATTTTGACGAGTATTTTTGTTGTAGGATATATATTTGAGTAAATTTAGATGAAAGTAACGACCATTTTTTGGATTGTGAAAATAATTTTAGTTGGAAGTGTCAAATTTTAATAAATTTATTTGAAACCAACTTCGATTTTTTTGGATTTTGTCGAGTATTTTTGGTGTAGGATGTATATTTGAGTAAATTTAGATGAAAATAACTTCAATTTTTTGGATTGTGAAAAAAATTTTAGTTGGAAGTGTCAAATTTTAATAAATTTTGTTTGAAACCAACTTCGATTTTTTTGGATTTTGTCGAGTATATTTGGTGTAGGATGTATATTTGAGTAAATTTAGATGAAAATAACTTCAATTTTTTTGATTGTGAAAATAATTTTAGTTGCAAGTGACAAATTTTAATAAATTTATTTGAAATCAACTTCGATTTTTTTTTATTTTGTGGAGTATTTTTGGTGTAGGATGTATATTTGAGTAAATTTAGATGAAAATAACTTCAATTTTATGGATTGTGAAAAAAAATTTTAGTTGGAAGTGCCAAGTTTTAATAAAGTTATTTGAAACCATCTTCGATTTTTTTGGATTTTGTCGAGTATTTTTGGTGTAGGATGTATATTTGAGTAAATTTAGATGAAAATAACTTCAATTTTTAGGATTGTGAAAAAAATTTTAGTTGGAAGTGTCAAATTTTAATCAATTTATTGGAAATCAACTTTGATTTTTTTGGATATTGTTGAGTATTTTTGTTGTAGGATCTATATTTGAGTAAATTTAGATGAAAATAACTTCAATTTTTTGGATTGTGAAAAAATTTTTAGTTGGAAGTGTCAAATTTTAATAAATTTTGTTTGAAACCAACTTCGATTTTTTTTTATTTTGTCGAGCATTTTTGTTGTAGGATGTATATTTGAGTAAATTTAGATGAAAATAACGACCATTTTTTGGATTGTGAAAAAAATTATAGTTGGAAGTGTCAAATTTTAATAAATTTTGTTTGAAACCAACTTCGATTTTTTTGGTTTTTGGTGAGTATTTTTTTGTAGGATCTATATTTGAGTAAATTTAGATGAAAATAACTTCAATTTTTAGGATTGAGAACAAAATTTTAGTTGGAAGTGTCAAATTTTAATATATTTATTTGAAATCAACTTCGATTTTTTTGGATTTTGTCGAGTATTGTTGGTGTAGGATGTATATTTGAGTAAATTTAGATGAAAATGACGACCATTTTTTGGATTGTGAAGAAAATTTTAGTTGGAAGTGTCAAATTTTAATAAATTTATTTGAAACCAACTTCGATTTTTTTTGATTTTGTCGAGTATTTTTGTTGTAGGATCTATATTTAAGTAAATTTAGATGAAAATAACTTCAATTTTTTGGATTGTGAAAAAAAATTTTAGTTGGAAGTGCCAAGTTTTAATAAATTTATTTGAAATCAACTTCGATTTTTTTGGTTTTTGGTGAGTATTTTTTTGTAGGATCTATATTTGAGTAAATTTAGATGAAAATAACTTCAATTTTTAGGATTGAGAACAAAATTTTAGTTGGAAGTGTCAAATTTTAATATATTTATTTGAAACCAACTTCTATTTTTTTGGATTTTGTCGAGTATTTTTGTTGTAGGATGTATATTTGAGTAAATTTAGATGAAAGTAACTGTGGTCTTTCAACGATTTTATTATGACAAACGAGGTTCACATGTACACATATATAATATAATGTAATATAGGTTATAAGAATATCTACAGGCTTTCTTTCTATGCTATAGCTACACAATCAGCCCCCTGGCTCTATATCGGAGTGCCCTCTTAGTGGAGGCGAGCGTTACCGGTTACAATCGGTCGGCGCTTACGCGCCTGCGCAATCACGGCTAAGCATTCAATCACAATCTCCCTCCTTGGTTGCGCAGTCCCTTTGATGCATTTTTATACTAGGTTCTTTCTCTATTACTATGCCCTTAGATTGTATTTGTATTTGTATTGTACGTTTGTTATACTAGTTTTTTTTTTTTTTTTTTTTTTTTTTTTTTGTGGTCTGATGTCTATCCCTAACACCCGAGCCCTATACTTTTTAGATGTTTCGCAAGCGTATCGCGTGGTAACGCTTTAGTTAATATATCTGCATCTAATTCCTTTGATTTTACATGTTCTAATATGACCCTTCCGGATCTTGCTTCATCCTTAACAAACTGATACTTTCTGTTGATATGTTTACTTCTATTTGTGACCCGCTCTTTTCTAATCCAGTCTATGGCAGCTTTGCTGTCCGTGCCTAACCTAGCTACTGGTATCTCTTTATTTTCTATGAAACATTCTAACAACCCTGTTATCCACTGTGCCTGTATGACTCCTTCGCTGATTGCGTTAAGTTCTGATTCGCATGTGGACAGAGCTACGAGTCCCTGTTTTTTGCTTTGCCAACCGACAGTGTTGTTTCCTATCTTCGTTATATATCCGCCATAGGATTTTGCATCCCATGTAGTATTCCAACTGGCATCCGTGAGTATGCTCACCTCATTTGACCGTCCGCTGTATCTTATGCTATAGTCTTTCGTTCCTTTTAAGTATCTAAAGACTCGTTTAAGAGCTGTTAAATGCACTTGTTTAGGGTCGTTTGAGTATTGAGATAGTCTACTTACGCTATATGCTATGTCGGGTCGCGTCCCGGTCGCTACATACATTACTGTACCAAGCATTTCCTGGTATAATGCTTTTTCTATTTTTGGTGATCCCTCCTCGTCGTCTAGTGACTGATTGGTGTCCATCGGGGATTGACATGGGTTACTATCATGGAGGTTGTATCTCCTCAGTACTTCTTCTATGTAGGCTGTTTGTGATAACTCTATTTGTCCCTCCTTGCGTGTTACCTTTATATTGAGAAATTTGAGCTCCCTCATTTCTATTAAGTTTAGCTGTTCTCTCAGGCTTCCGATGGTTTCTTCAATTGCAAAGTCGTCTGTTCCCATGGCTAGTATGTCGTCTACATATAGCCCCAGCCAGACGTGATTTTTCTTTGTTTTCTTGTGGTAGAGGCATGGATCTTCCGGCATCCTCTTCATTCCGATATTTAACAGAATGTTATTGACTTTTTCGTTCCAGCAATTTCCTGCTTGGGGTAATCCATAAATGCTCTTCGTTAGCCTGCATACATGTCCTTTATTTTCTTCGAAGCCCTCTGGCTGTTCCATGTATACGGTTTCTTTTAATTCCCCGTACAGATATGCTGATTTCACGTCGTATTGTCTTATTTTCAGTTTGTTTATATTGGCGAACGCCAGCATGATCCTGGCTGTTTCTAGTCGTAGTACTGGAGAATATGATTCTTCATAATGTGATCCTTGTCTCTGTCCGCATCCTACCGCAACTAACCTTGCTTTGTACTTCGGCTGTACTCCATCTTTTGTGTCCTTTATTTTGAAAAACCCACTTGCTTTTCAGGGTCCTTTCGTGTTGTGGTCGGGGCACTAGGTCCCATACTTCTCGGTCTCTCATTGTTTCTATTTCTTTTTCCATGGCTGTTATCCAGTCCTTGGACTGGTTTGATTCTTTTGCCTCCGAGAAGTTCCTCGGGGTCGTTTGTCCTTGAGCCATTTGATTTTGTTCTTGTCTGTCTCTAATCCGTTCGGATCGTCTGGCCCCTTCCTCTATTAGACGTTCTTCTCGTTCTCTTGCCGCCGTTTTTCTTTCCTCTTCTATTTCTTTCATAGACCTGCCCTGTTTTCTGCCCCTTCTGCCGGGGGTTTCTTCGTAGTTTCTTGTCTCCGGCTGGTCCATGCTTCCCTCTTCTTCGTCATCGTCTTTTTCGTCGATCGTTTCTATTTCCTCCTCTGGTTCATTTTCTTCTCTCATCTGGCTGTATTTTATTTGATTGATGAACTCTTTTCCTTTGGCATTCATTATAAACAGCTGCGATCCTCTCTCCCCTTCGTTGAATCTAGCCGTGCGGGTTGCACATACTTTCCTCGTAGTTGGGTTGTATACTCTGTATGCCCTGGTCTCTCGGGAGTAACCTATAAATATCCCCTTGCCCGCCTTGGGCTTTAGTTTTGTTCGTTCGACCTTGGGAATGTGGTAATAGGCTAAACACCCGAAAACTTTCAGGTAAGAAACCGTTGGTTTCCTGCCATTCCACCTTTCTAGTGGAATCTCCATATCTATAGCCTTGGAGGGTGTCAAGTTTTTGACATATACTGACGTCATCAGTGCTTCCCCCCAAAAATTTCCAGGAAGGTCGGCGTCTATTAGTAGTGTTCTTGTTTTTTCCAGCAGCGTTCTATTGGCTCGCTCAGCAATTCCATTGCTCTGGGGGTTGTATACTACTGTCCTTTGGTGCTGGATTCCTTTGTCTCTAAAAAATTCGTCAAACTTTTTGTTTATGAATTCTGTCCCATTATCGGATCTTACTTTTCTTACGCTCATTTTCAAATCCTTCTCACTCTTATTCAGGAATTCCACGAAATACTTATGGGTTTCGTCTTTGGTTCTCATTAGATAGGCCGCCGTGTATCTGCTGTAATCATCTACAATAACAAAAATATATTTATTTCCGCTTAATGATTCTACAGGCATTGGCCCACACACATCCATGTGTATCAGTTCCAATGGTTCAGTCGTTTTTGTTTCATTTATTCTTTTGTGTGGTGCTTGTGATAATTTGCCCATGATGCACGATTCACACATCCCTATGCTTCCTGGTTTGTATGTCAGACCTCTGACTGTGCCCTTGTTTCTCATTTCATCCATATAGTTTTCATGTACGTGACCCAGTCGTCTGTGCCAGAGCGCCTTGTTTTGATCTGAGCTACTGTTCATTGGCTCTGACCGTTCGCTTTTATTTTCTTCTATCCCGAATGCTAGGTTATGTTTTCCCGTCTTTGACTGTAACCTTAGCGTGTATATACCGTTGTTTTGATGAGCTTTTGCTATTAGTTCGTTGCCCTTTCCCAATATTATTGCACCGGATTTTTCGAATGTCGTTTTATATCCCTGGTGACTGAGCTCACTCACCGAAAGTAAATTACCCCTCAGTTTTGGTATATATAAAACGTTTTTTAGTAGAAGGTCTGTCTTACCTTCGGTAGTGTCAGCTTTTAATCTCATGGTCCCCTTGGCTTTGGACCTTAGGAACCTTTCGTCTTCTGCCAAGTGTACCCTCGTGTCATATGGCTCTACGTCGCTCATTTGCCCTACGTTGGGGGACATATGGGAAGTTGATCCTGAATCTAAGGTCCACGTTTGCAATGTGTCGTTGTCCTTGACGCTTCTGTATGTCCATCCTTTCACGTTGTATGTGCATTCTTCTCTGTCTTTCATTGCAAACTTCGTGTGTTCTCGCTTGTTCCTATATGAGCTATTTTTGTTATCATTTCTATTCCTAATTGGGTAGGACTTACCAGTATAGGCTTCTTTAGTCTTATTTGGGGTCTGACGGTGGTAGCATTCGTGTGCTCTGTGATTTTTCTTACCACACACATAGCACCCGGTATAGTTTTTAGGCTTAAAATTGCTTCCTCTGGAGGCTCTGTATGCTTTCTCACCTTTGGTGTCCGGCTGTGATGCCTGCTCGGTGTCTGCTGTCTCACTGTTCATGCGGTATTCTTCCTCCTCCAGCGCCTGTTGCACATCTTCCAGCAGAATGGATCTCTGAGCCCTTAGTACCACGGCTGTCTTCTCGTACTTTGGATGAATTCCTCTTACGACGTGATACGTAAGCTCCCTGGCTTCAAACTGATGACCTATTGCTGCGCTGCGTGACGCTATATTTTTTGCCCTCGTGATATACTCTATCACTGACTCTGTGCTACTCATTTTAATATTTTTCAACTGTACTGCGATGTCTATTCTTCTATCTTCTGCTTTGCCACTGTGTATTCTCTGTAGATCGTACCATACCTTACTTGCCTTATTGTCGGTTAAAAATTGCCCCGCTTGCTCGTCTGATAGCGTGGTAATTATGATACCGAAGGCTTCATCATTTTTGGCTTCCCATTTAGCTCGTATCTTTCCTTCCGGGGACTCCGGATTGGCGTGCAAAGGAGGTTCCTGCTGTTCAATTACTTCATTGAACAGTCTCCTCGCGCGGAGTACCGCGCTTATTTTGAGTGCCCATACATGGTAATTTTTGTCATTTAGGGGGGCGATTTTGCTAAACGGAATCGCTGTGCCCTCAGACATATCTGTAGGTTAATCCTTATTTCTATAATTTATTTATACCTGTCTGCCGCCTCGTGGTCCCCGTTGCCTCGTGGCGATCTAACCTCACTTTTTGGTTTGTCTGTTGATTTATCGTTGCACAACCACGCTCTGCTACCAATTGTGGTCTTTCAACGATTTTATTATGACAAACGAGGTTCACATGTACACATATATAATATAATGTAATATAGGTTATAAGAATATCTACAGGCTTTCTTTCTATGCTATAGCTACACAATCAGCCCCCTGGCTCTATATCGGAGTGCCCTCTTAGTGGAGGCGAGCGTTACCGGTTACAATCGGTCGGCGCTTACGCGCCTGCGCAATCACGGCTAAGCATTCTATCACAGTAACGACCATTTTTTGGATTGTGAAGAAAATTTTAGTTGGAAGTGTCAAATTTTAATAAATTTATTTGAAATCAACTTCGATTTTTTTGGATTTTGTCGAGTATTTTTGGTGTAGGATGTATATTTGAGTAAATTTAGACGAAAATAACTTCAATTTTTTGGATTGTAAAAAAAAAATTTTAGTTGGAAGTGCCAAGTTTTAATAAATTTATTTGAAATCAACTTCGATTTTTTTGGTTTTTGGTGAGTATTTTTTTGTAGGATCTATATTTGAATAAATTTAGATGAAAATAACTCCAATTTTTAGGATTGAGAACAAAATTTTAGTTGGAAGTGTCAAATTTTAATATATTTATTTGAAATCAACTTCGATTTTTTTGGATTTTGTCGAGTATTGTTGGTGTAGGATGTATATTTGAGTAAATTTAGATGAAAATGACTTCAATTTTTTGGATTGTGAAAAAAATTTTTAGTTGGAAGTGTCAAATTTTAATAAATTTATTTGAAACCAACTTCGATTTTTTTGGATTTTGTCGAGTATTTTTGTTGTAGGATGTATATTTGAGTAAATTTAGATGAAAATAACGACCGTTTTTTGGATTGTGAAAAAAATTGTAGTTGGAAGTGTCAAATTTTAATAAATTTATTTGAAATCAACTTCGATTTTTTTGGATTTTGTCGAGTATTTTTGGTGTAGGATGTATATTTGAGTAAATTTAGATGAAAATTACTTCAATTTTTTGGATTGTGAAAAAAAATTTAGTTGGAAGTGCCAAGTTTTAATAAATTTTGTTTGAAACCAACTTCGATTTTTTTGGATTTTGTCGAGTATTTTTGTTGTAGGATGTATATTTGAGTAAATTTAGATGAAAATAACGACCATTTTTTGGATTGTGAAAAAAATTATAGTTGGAAGTGTCAAATTTTAATAAATTTATTTGAAACCAACTTCGATTTTTTTGGAATTTGTCGAGTATTTTTGTTGCAGGATGTATATTTGAGTAAATTTAGATGAAAATAACGACCATTTTTTGGATTGTGAAGAAAATTTTAGTTGGAAGTGTCAAATTTTAGTAAATTTATTTGAAACCAACTTCGATTTTTTTGGATTTTGTCGAGTATTTTTGGTGTAGGATGTATATTTGAGTAAATTTAGATGAAAATAACTTCAATTTTTAGGATGGTGAAACAAATTTTAGTTGCAAGTGTCAAATTTTAATAAATTTATTTGAAACCAACTTCGATTTTTTTGGATTTTGTCGAGTATTTTTGGTGTAGGATGTATATTTGAGTAAATTTAGACGAAAATAACTTCAATTTCTTGGATTGTGAAAAAATTTTTAGTTGGAAGTGTGAAATTTTAATAAATTTATTTCAAACCAACTTCGATTTTTTTTTATTTTGCCGAGTATTTTTGTTGCAAGATGTATATTTGAGTAAATTTAGACGAAAATAACTTCAATTTTTTGGATTGTGAAAAAAAATTTTAGTTGGAAGTGCCAAGTTTTAATAAATTTATTTGAAATCAACTTCGATTTTTTTGGTTTTTGGTGAGTATTTTTTTGTAGGATCTATATTTGAGTAAATTTAGATGAAAATAACTTCAATTTTAAGGATTGAGAACAAAATTTTAGTTGGAAGTGTCAAATTTTAATATATTTATTTGAAATCAACTTCGATTTTTTTGGATTTTGTCGAGTATTGTTGGTGTAGGATGTATATTTGAGTAAATTTAGATGAAAATGACTTCAATTTTTTGGATTGTGAAAAAAATTTTTAGTTGGAAGTGTCAAATTTTAATAAATTTATTTGAAACCAACTTCGATTTTTTTGGATTTTGTCGAGTATTTTTGTTGTAGGATGTATATTTGAGTAAATTTAGATGAAAATAACGACCGTTTTTTGGATTGTGAAAAAAATTGTAGTTGGAAGTGTCAAATTTTAATAAATTTATTTGAAATCAACTTCGATTTTTTTGGATTTTGTCGAGTATTTTTGGTGTAGGATGTATATTTGAGTAAATTTAGATGAAAGTAACGACCATTTTTTGGATTGTGAAGAAAATTTTAGTTGGAAGTGTCAAATTTTAATAAATTTATTTGAAATATACTTCGATTTTTTTGGATTTTGTCGAGTATTTTTGGTGTAGGATGTATATTTGAGTAAATTTAGATGAAAATAACTTCAATTTTTAGGATGGAGAAAAAAATTTTAGTTACCAATTGTAGTTGTTTGTGGTTTCAAATAAATTTATTAAAATTTGGCACTTCCAACTAAAATTTTTTTTCACAATCCAAAAAATTGAAGTTATTTTCAACTAAATTTACTCAAATATACATCCTACAACAAAAATACTCGACAAAATCCAAAAAAATAGAAGTTGGTTTCAAATAAATTTATTAAAATTTGACACTTCCAACTAAAATTTTGTTCTCAATCCTAAAAATTGAAGTTATTTTCATCTAAATTTACTCAAATATAGATCCTACAAAAAAATACTCACCAAAAACCAAAAAAATCGAAGTTGGTTTCAAATAAATTTATTAAAATTTGACACTTCCAACTAAAATTTTTTTCACAATCCAAAAAATTGAAGTTATTTTCATCTAAATTTACTCAAATATAGATCCTACACCAAAAATACTCGACAAAATCCAAAAAAATCGAAGTTGGTTTCAAATAAATTTATTAAAATTTGACACTTCCAACTAAAATTTTTTTCACAATCCAAAAAATGGTCGTTATTTTCATTTAAATTTACTCAAATATACATCCTACAACAAAAATACTCGACAAAATCCAAAAAAATCGAAGTTGATTTCAAATAAATTTATTAAAATTTGACACTTCCAACTAAAATTTTTTTCGCAACCCTAAAAATTGAAGTTATTTTCATCTAAATTTACTCAAATATACATCCTACACCAAAAATACTCGACAAAATCCAAAAAAAATCGAAGTTGGTTTCAAATAAATTTATTAAAATTTGACACTTCCAACTAAAATTTTTTTCACAATCCAAAAAATGGTCGTTATTTTCATCTAAATTTACTCAAATATACATCCAACAACAAAAATACTCGACAAAATAAAAAAAAATCGAAGTTGGTTTCAAACAAAATTTATTAAAATTTGACACTTCCAACTAAAAATTTTTTCACAATCCAAAAAATTGAAGTTATTTTCATCTAAATTTACTCAAATATAGATCCTACAACAAAAATACTCGACTAAATAAAAAAAATCGAAGTTGGTTTCAAATAAATTTATTAAAATTTGACACTTGAAAACTAAAATTATTTTCACAATCCAAAAAATTGAAGTTATTTTCATCTAAATTTACTCAAATATACATCCTACAACAAAAATACTCGACAAAATCCAAAAAAATCGAAGTTGGTTTCAAATAAATTTATTAAAATTTGACACTTCCAACTAAAAATTTTTTCGCAACCCTAAAAATTGAAGTTATTTTCATCTAAATTTACTCAAATATAGATCCTACAAAAAAATACTCACCAAAATCCAAAAAAATCGAAGTTGGTTTCAAATAAATTTATTAAAATTTGACACTTGCAACTAAAATTTTCTTCGCAATCCAAAAAATGGTCGTTATTTTCATTTAAATTTACTCAAATATACATCCTACAACAAAAATACTCGACAAAATCCAAAAAAATCGAAGTTGATTTCAAATAAATTTATTAAAATTTGACACTTCCAACTAAAATTTTTTTCGCAACCCTAAAAATTGAAGTTATTTTCATCTAAATTTACTCAAATATACATCCTACACCAAAAATACTCGACAAAATCCAAAAAAAATCGAAGTTGGTTTCAAATAAATTTATTAAAATTTGACACTTCCAACTAAAATTTTTTTCACAATCCAAAAAATGGTCGTTATTTTCATCTAAATTTACTCAAATATAGATCCTACAACAAAAATACTCGACTAAATATAAAAAATAGAAGTTGGTTTCAAATAAATTTATTAAAATTTGACACTTGCAACTAAAATTTTCTTCGCAATCCAAAAAATGGTCGTTATTTTCATTTAAATTTACTCAAATATACATCCTACAACAAAAATACTCGACAAAATCCAAAAAAATCGAAGTTGGTTTCAAATAAATTTATTAAAATTTGACACTTGCAACTAAAATTTTTTTCACCATCCTAAAAATTGAAGTTATTTTCATCTAAATTTACTCAAATATACATCCTACACCAAAAATACTCGACAAAATCCAAAAAAATCGAAGTTGGTTTCAAATAAATTTATTAAAATTTGACACTTCCAACTAAAATTTTTTTCACAATCCAAAAAATTGAAGTTATTTTCATCTAAATTTACTCAAATATAGATCCTACAACAAAAATACTCGACAAAATCCAAAAAAATCGAAGTTGGTTCGCATAAATTTATTAAAATTTGACACTTGCAACTAAAATTTTTTTCACCATCCTAAAAATTGAAGTTATTTTCATCTAAATTTACTCAAATATACATCCTACACCAAAAATACTCGACAAAATCCAAAAAAATCGAAGTTGGTTTCAAATAAATTTATTAAAATTTGACACTTCCAACTAAAATTTTTTTCACAATCCAAAAAATGGTCGTCATTTTCATCTAAATTTACTCAAATATACATCCTACAACAAAAATACTCGACAAAATCCAAAAAATCGAAGTTGGTTTCAAATAAATTTATTAAAATTTGACACTTCCAACTAAAAATTTTTTCGCAACCCTAAAAATTGAAGTTATTTTCATCTAAATTTACTCAAATATAGATCCTACAAAAAAATACTCACCAAAATCCAAAAAAATCGAAGTTGGTTTCAAATAAATTTATTAAAATTTGACACTTGCAACTAAAATTTTCTTCGCAATCCAAAAAATGGTCGTTATTTTCATTTAAATTTACTCAAATATACATCCTACAACAAAAATACTCGACAAAATCCAAAAAAATCGAAGTTGGTTTCAAATAAATTTATTAAAATTTGACACTTGCAACTAAAATTTTCTTCGCAATCCAAAAAATGGTCGTTATTTTCATTTAAATTTACTCAAATATACATCCTACAACAAAAATACTCGACAAAATCCAAAAAAATCGAAGTTGATTTCAAATAAATTTATTAAAATTTGACACTTCCAACTAAAATTTTTTTCGCAACCCTAAAAATTGAAGTTATTTTCATCTAAATTTACTCAAATATACATCCTACACCAAAAATACTCGACAAAATCCAAAAAAAATCGAAGTTGGTTTCAAATAAATTTATTAAAATTTGACACTTCCAACTAAAATTTTTTTCACAATCCAAAAAATGGTCGTTATTTTCATCTAAATTTACTCAAATATACATCCAACAACAAAAATACTCGACAAAATAAAAAAAAATCGAAGTTGGTTTCAAACAAAATTTATTAAAATTTGACACTTCCAACTAAAAATTTTTTCACAATCCAAAAAATTGAAGTTATTTTCATCTAAATTTACTCAAATATAGATCCTACAACAAAAATACTCGACTAAATAAAAAAAATCGAAGTTGGTTTCAAATAAATTTATTAAAATTTGACACTTGAAAACTAAAATTATTTTCACAATCCAAAAAATTGAAGTTATTTTCATCTAAATTTACTCAAATATACATCCTACAACAAAAATACTCGACAAAATCCAAAAAAATCGAAGTTGGTTTCAAATAAATTTATTAAAATTTGACACTTCCAACTAAAAATTTTTTCGCAACCCTAAAAATTGAAGTTATTTTCATCTAAATTTACTCAAATATAGATCCTACAAAAAAATACTCACCAAAATCCAAAAAAATCGAAGTTGGTTTCAAATAAATTTATTAAAATTTGACACTTGCAACTAAAATTTTCTTCGCAATCCAAAAAATGGTCGTTATTTTCATTTAAATTTACTCAAATATACATCCTACAACAAAAATACTCGACAAAATCCAAAAAAATCGAAGTTGATTTCAAATAAATTTATTAAAATTTGACACTTCCAACTAAAATTTTTTTCGCAACCCTAAAAATTGAAGTTATTTTCATCTAAATTTACTCAAATATACATCCTACACCAAAAATACTCGACAAAATCCAAAAAAAATCGAAGTTGGTTTCAAATAAATTTATTAAAATTTGACACTTCCAACTAAAATTTTTTTCACAATCCAAAAAATGGTCGTTATTTTCATCTAAATTTACTCAAATATACATCCAACAACAAAAATACTCGACAAAATAAAAAAAAATCGAAGTTGGTTTCAAACAAAATTTATTAAAATTTGACACTTCCAACTAAAAATTTTTTCACAATCCAAAAAATTGAAGTTATTTTCATCTAAATTTACTCAAATATAGATCCTACAACAAAAATACTCGACTAAATAAAAAAAATCGAAGTTGGTTTCAAATAAATTTATTAAAATTTGACACTTGCAACTAAAATTTTCTTCGCAATCCAAAAAATGGTCGTTATTTTCATTTAAATTTACTCAAATATACATCCTACAACAAAAATACTCGACAAAATCCAAAAAAATCGAAGTTGGTTTCAAATAAATTTATTAAAATTTGACACTTCCAACTAAAATTTTTTTCACAATCCAAAAAATGGTCGTCATTTTCATCTAAATTTACTCAAATATACATCCTACAACAAAAATACTCGACAAAATCCAAAAAATCGAAGTTGGTTTCAAATAAATTTATTAAAATTTGACACTTCCAACTAAAAATTTTTTCGCAACCCTAAAAATTGAAGTTATTTTCATCTAAATTTACTCAAATATAGATCCTACAAAAAAATACTCACCAAAATCCAAAAAAATCGAAGTTGGTTTCAAATAAATTTATTAAAATTTGACACTTGCAACTAAAATTTTCTTCGCAATCCAAAAAATGGTCGTTATTTTCATTTAAATTTACTCAAATATACATCCTACAACAAAAATACTCGACAAAATCCAAAAAAATCGAAGTTGGTTTCAAATAAATTTATTAAAATTTGACACTTGCAACTAAAATTTTTTTCACCATCCTAAAAATTGAAGTTATTTTCATCTAAATTTACTCAAATATACATCCTACACCAAAAATACTCGACAAAATCCAAAAAAATCGAAGTTGGTTTCAAATAAATTTATTAAAATTTGACACTTCCAACTAAAATTTTTTTCACAATCCAAAAAATTGAAGTTATTTTCATCTAAATTTACTCCAATATAGATCCTACAACAAAAATACTCGACAAAATCCAAAAAAATCCAAGTTGGTTTCAAATAAATTTATTAAAATTTGACACTTGCAACTAAAATTTTTTTCACCATCCTAAAAATTGAAGTTATTTTCATCTAAATTTACTCAAAAATAGATCCTACGAAAAAATACTCAACATAATCCAAAAAAATCGAAGTTGATTTCAAATAAATTTATTAAAATTTGACACTTCCAACTAAAATTTTTTTCACAATCCAAAAAATTGAAGTTATTTTCATCTAAATTTACTCAAACATACATCCTACACCAAAAATACTCGACAAAATACAAAAAAATCGAAGTTGGTTTCAAATAAATTTATTAAAATTTGACACTTCCAACTAAAATTTTTTTCACAATCCAAAAAATGGTCGTCATTTTCATCTAAATTTACTCAAATATACATCCTACAACAAAAATACTCGACAAAATCCAAAAAAATCGAAGTTGGTTTCAAATAAATTTATTAAAATTTGACACTTCCAACTAAAAATTTTTTCGCAACCCTAAAAATTGAAGTTATTTTCATCTAAATTTACTCAAATATAGATCCTACAAAAAAATACTCACCAAAATCCAAAAAAATCGAAGTTGGTTTCAAATAAATTTATTAAAATTTGACACTTGCAACTAAAATTTTCTTCGCAATCCAAAAAATGGTCGTTATTTTCATTTAAATTTACTCAAATATACATCCTACAACAAAAATACTCGACAAAATCCAAAAAAATCGAAGTTGATTTCAAATAAATTTATTAAAATTTGACACTTCCAACTAAAATTTTTTTCGCAACCCTAAAAATTGAAGTTATTTTCATCTAAATTTACTCAAATATACATCCTACACCAAAAATACTCGACAAAATCCAAAAAAAATCGAAGTTGGTTTCAAATAAATTTATTAAAATTTGACACTTCCAACTAAAATTTTTTTCACAATCCAAAAAATGGTCGTCATTTTCATCTAAATTTACTCAAATATACATCCTACAACAAAAATACTCCACAAAATCCAAAAAAATCGAAGTTGATTTCAAATAAATTTATTAAAATTTGACACTTCCAACTAAAATTTTCTTCGCAATCCAAAAAATGGTCGTTATTTTCATCTAAATTTACTCAAATATACATCCTACACCAAAAATACTCGACAAAATCCAAAAAAATCGAAGTTGGTGTCAAATAAATTTATTAAAATTTGACACATCCAACTAAATTTTTTTTCACAATCCTAAAAATTGAAGTTATTTTCATCTAAATTTACTCAAATATAGATCCTACGAAAAAATACTCAACATAATCCAAAAAAATCGAAGTTGATTTCAAATAAATTTATTAAAATTTGACACTTCCAACTAAAATTTTTTTCACAATCCAAAAAATTGAAGTTATTTTCATCTAAATTTACTCAAATATACATCCTACACCAAAAATACTCGACAAAATACAAAAAAATCGAAGTTGGTTTCAAATAAATTTATTAAAATTTGACACTTCCAACTAAAATTTTTTTCACAATCCAAAAAATTGAAGTTATTTTCATCTAAATTTACTCAAATATAGATCCTACAACAAAAATACTCGACAAAATAAAAAAAATCGAAGTTGGTTTCAAATAAATTTATTAAAATTTGACACTTCCAACTAAAATTTTTTTCGCAATCCTAAAAATTGAAGTTATTTTCATCTAAATTAACTCAAATATACATCCTACACCAAAAATACTCGACAAAATCCAAAAAAATCAAAGTTGGTTTCAAATAAATTTATTAAAATTTGACACTTCCAACTAAAATTTTTTTCACAATCCTAAAAATTGAAGTTATTTTCATCTAAATTTACTCAAATATAGATCCTACGAAAAAATACTCAACATAATCCAAAAAAATCGAAGTTGATTTCAAATAAATTTATTAAAATTTGACACTTCAAACTAAAATTTTTTTCACAATCCAAAAAATTGAAGTTATTTTCATCTAAATTTACTCAAATATACATCCTACACCAAAAATACTCGACAAAATACAAAAAAATCGAAGTTGGTTTCAAATAAATTTATTAAAATTTGACACTTCCAACTAAAATTTTTTTCACAATCCAAAAAATTGAAGTTATTTTCATCTAAATTTACTCAAATATAGATCCTACAACAAAAATACTCGACAAAATAAAAAAAAATCGAAGTTGGTTTCAAATAAATTTATTAAATTTGACACTTGCAACTAAAATTTTTTTCACCATCCTAAAAATTGAAGTTATTTTCATCTAAATTTACTCAAATATACATCCTACACCAAAAATACTCTACAAAATCAAAAAAAATCGAAGTTGGTTTCAAATAAATTTATTAAAATTTGACACTTGCAACTAAAATTTTTTTCACCATCCTAAAAATTGAAGTTATTTTCATCTAAATTTACTCAAATATACATCCTACACCAAAAATACTCGACAAAATCCAAAAAAATCGAAGTTGGTTTCAAATAAATTTATTAAAATTTGACACTTCCAACTAAAATTTTTTTCACAATCCAAAAAATTGAAGTTATTTTCATCTAAATTTACTCAAATATAGATCCTACAACAAAAATACTCGACAAAATCCAAAAAAATCGAAGTTGGTTTCAAATAAATTTATTAAAATTTGACACTTGCAACTAAAATTTTTTTCACCATCCTAAAAATTGAAGTTATTTTCATCTAAATTTACTCAAAAATAGATCCTACGAAAAAATACTCAACATAATCCAAAAAAATCGAAGTTGATTTCAAATAAATTTATTAAAATTTGACACTTCCAACTAAAATTTTTTTCACAATCCAAAAAATTGAAGTTATTTTCATCTAAATTTACTCAAATATACATCCTACACCAAAAATACTCGACAAAATACAAAAAAATCGAAGTTGGTTTCAAATAAATTTATTAAAATTTGACACTTCCAACTAAAATTTTGTTCTCAATCCTAAAAATTGAAGTTATTTTCATCTAAATTTACTCAAATATAGATCCTACAACAAAAATACTCGACAAAATCCAAAAAAATCGAAGTTGATTTCAAATAAATTTATTAAAATTTGACACTTCCAACTAAAATTTTTTTCACAATCCAAAAAATGGTCGTCATTTTCATCTAAATTTACTCAAATATACATCCTACAACAAAAATACTCCACAAAATCCAAAAAAATCGAAGTTGATTTCAAATAAATTTATTAAAATTTGACACTTCCAACTAAAATTTTCTTCGCAATCCAAAAAATGGTCGTTATTTTCATCTAAATTTACTCAAATATACATCCTACACCAAAAATACTCGACAAAATCCAAAAAAATCGAAGTTGGTTTCAAATAAATTTATTAAAATTTGACACTTCCAACTAAAATTTTTTTCACAATCCTAAAAATTGAAGTTATTTTCATCTAAATTTACTCAAAAATAGATCCTACGAAAAAATACTCAACATAATCCAAAAAAATCGAAGTTGATTTCAAATAAATTTATTAAAATTTGACACTTCCAACTAAAATTTTTTTCACAATCCAAAAAATTGAAGTTATTTTCATCTAAATTTACTCAAATATACATCCTACAACTAAAATACTCGACAAAATCCAAAAAATCGAAGTTGGTTTCAAATAAATTTATTGAAATTTGACACTTCCAACTAAAAATTTTTTCGCAACCCTAACAATTGAAGTTATTTTCATCTAAATTTACTCAAATATAGATCCTACAAAAAAATACTCACCAAAATCCAAAAAAATCGAAGTTGGTTTCAAATAAATTTATTAAAATTTGACACTTGCAACTAAAATTTTCTTCGCAATCCAAAAAATGGTCGTTATTTTCATTTAAATTTACTCAAATATACATCCTACAACAAAAATACTCGACAAAATCCAAAAAAATCGAAGTTGGTTTCAAATAAATTTATTAAAATTTGACACTTGCAACTAAAATTTTTTTCACCATCCTAAAAATTGAAGTTATTTTCATCTAAATTTACTCAAATATACATCCTACACCAAAAATACTCGACAAAATCCAAAAAAATCGAAGTTGGTTTCAAATAAATTTATTAAAATTTGACACTTCCAACTAAAATTTTTTTCACAATCCAAAAAATTGAAGTTATTTTCATCTAAATTTACTCAAATATAGATCCTACAACAAAAATACTCGACAAAATCAAAAAAAATCGAAGTTGGTTTCAAATAAATTTATTAAAATTTGACACTTGCAACTAAAATTTTTTTCACCATCCTAAAAATTGAAGTTATTTTCATCTAAATTTACTCAAATATACATCCTACACCAAAAATACTCTACAAAATAAAAAAAAATCGAAGTTGGTTTCAAATAAATTTATTAAAATTTGACACTTGCAACTAAAATTTTTTTCACCATCCTAAAAATTGAAGTTATTTTCATCTAAATTTACTCAAATATACATCCTACACCAAAAATACTCGACAAAATCCAAAAAAATCGAAGTTGGTTTCAAATAAATTTATTAAAATTTGACACTTCCAACTAAAATTTTTTTCACAATCCAAAAAATTGAAGTTATTTTCATCTAAATTTACTCAAATATCGATCCTACAACAAAAATACTCGACAAAATCCAAAAAAATCGAAGTTGGTTTCAAATAAATTTATTAAAATTTGACACTTGCAACTAAAATTTTTTTCACCATCCTAAAAATTGAAGTTATTTTCATCTAAATTTACTCAAAAATAGATCCTACGAAAAAATACTCAACATAATCCAAAAAAATCGAAGTTGATTTCAAATAAATTTATTAAAATTTGACACTTCCAACTAAAATTTTTTTCACAATCCAAAAAATTGAAGTTATTTTCATCTAAATTTACTCAAATATACATCCTACACCAAAAATACTCGACAAAATACAAAAAAATCGAAGTTGGTTTCAAATAAATTTATTAAAATTTGACACTTCCAACTAAAATTTTTTTCACCATCCTAAAAATTGAAGTTATTTTCATCTAAATTTACTCAAATATACATCCTACACCAAAAATACTCGACAAAATCCAAAAAAATCGAAGTTGGTTTCAAATAAATTTATTAAAATTTGACACTTCCAACTAAAATTTTTTTCACAATCCAAAAAATTGAAGTTATTTTCATCTAAATTTACTCAAATATATATCCTACAACAAAATCCAAAAAAATCGAAGTTGGTTTCAAATAAATTTATTAAAATTTGACACTTGCAACTAAAATTTTTTTCACCATCCTAAAAATTGAAGTTATTTTCATCTAAATTTACTCAAAAATAGATCCTACGAAAAAATACTCAACATAATCCAAAAAAATCGAAGTTGATTTCAAATAAATTTATTAAAATTTGACACTTCCAACTAAAATTTTTTTCACAATCCAAAAAATTGAAGTTATTTTCATCTAAATTTACTCAAATATACATCCTACACCAAAAATACTCGACAAAATACAAAAAAATCGAAGTTGGTTTCAAATAAATTTATTAAAATTTGACACTTCCAACTAAAATTTTGTTCTCAATCCTAAAAATTGAAGTTATTTTCATCTAAATTTACTCAAATATAGATCCTACAACGAAAATACTCGACAAAATCCAAAAAAATCGAAGTTGATTTCAAATAAATTTATTAAAATTTGACACTTCCAACTAAAATTTTTTTCACAATCCAAAAAATGGTCGTCATTTTCATCTAAATTTACTCAAATATACATCCTACAACAAAAATACTCCACAAAATCCAAAAAAATCGAAGTTGATTTCAAATAAATTTATTAAAATTTGACACTTCCAACTAAAATTTTCTTCGCAATCCAAAAAATGGTCGTTATTTTCATCTAAATTTACTCAAATATACATCCTACACCAAAAATACTCGACAAAATCCAAAAAAATCGAAGTTGGTTTCAAATAAATTTATTAAAATTTGACACTTCCAACTAAAATTTTTTTCACAATCCTAAAAATTGAAGTTATTTTCATCTAAATTTACTCAAAAATAGATCCTACGAAAAAATACTCAACATAATCCAAAAAAATCGAAGTTGATTTCAAATAAATTTATTAAAATTTGACACTTCCAACTAAAATTTTTTTCACAATCCAAAAAATTGAAGTTATTTTCATCTAAATTTACTCAAATATACATCCTACACTAAAAATACTCGACAAAATCCAAAAAAATCGAAGTTGGTTTCAAATAAATTTATTAAAATTTGACACTTCCAACTAAAATTTTTTTCACAATCCAAAAAATGGTCGTCATTTTCATCTAAATTTACTCAAATATACATCCTACAACAAAAATACTCGACAAAATCCAAAAAATCGAAGTTGGTTTCAAATAAATTTATTAAAATTTGACACTTCCAACTAAAAATTTTTTCGCAACCCTAAAAATTGAAGTTATTTTCATCTAAATTTACTCAAATATAGATCCTACAAAAAAATACTCACCAAAATCCAAAAAAATCGAAGTTGGTTTCAAATAAATTTATTAAAATTTGACACTTGCAACTAAAATTTTCTTCGCAATCCAAAAAATGGTCGTTATTTTCGTTTAAATTTACTCAAATATACATCCTACAACAAAAATACTCGACAAAATCCAAAAAAATCGAAGTTGATTTCAAATAAATTTATTAAAATTTGACACTTCCAACTAAAATTTTTTTCGCAACCCTAAAAATTGAAGTTATTTTCATCTAAATTTACTCAAATATACATCCTACACCAAAAATACTCGACAAAATCCAAAAAAATCGAAGTTGGTTTCAAATAAATTTATTAAAATTTGACATTTCCAACTAAAATTTTTTTCACAATCCAGAATATTGAAGTTATTTTCATCTAAATTTACTCAAATATACATCCTACACCAAAAATACTCGACAAAATCCAAAAAAATCGAAGTTGGTTTCAAATAAATTTATTAAAATTTGACACATCCAACTAAATTTTTTTTCACAATCCTAAAAATTGAAGTTATTTTCATCTAAATTTACTCAAATATAGATCCTACGAAAAAATACTCAACATAATCCAAAAAAATCGAAGTTGATTTCAAATAAATTTATTAAAATTTGACACTTCCAACTAAAATTTTTTTCACAATCCAAAAAATTGAAGTTATTTTCATCTAAATTTACTCAAATATACATCCTACACCAAAAATACTCGACAAAATACAAAAAAATCGAAGTTGGTTTCAAATAAATTTATTAAAATTTGACACTTCCAACTAAAATTTTTTTCACAATCCAAAAAATTGAAGTTATTTTCATCTAAATTTACTCAAATATAGATCCTACAACAAAAATACTCGACAAAATAAAAAAAATCGAAGTTGGTTTCAAATAAATTTATTAAAATTTGACACTTCCAACTAAAATTTTTTTCGCAATCCTAAAAATTGAAGTTATTTTCATCTAAATTAACTCAAATATACATCCTACACCAAAAATACTCGACAAAATCCAAAAAAATCAAAGTTGGTTTCAAATAAATTTATTAAAATTTGACACTTCCAACTAAAATTTTTTTCACAATCCTAAAAATTGAAGTTATTTTCATCTAAATTTACTCAAATATAGATCCTACGAAAAAATACTCAACATAATCCAAAAAAATCGAAGTTGATTTCAAATAAATTTATTAAAATTTGACACTTCAAACTAAAATTTTTTTCACAATCCAAAAAATTGAAGTTATTTTCATCTAAATTTACTCAAATATACATCCTACACCAAAAATACTCGACAAAATACAAAAAAATCGAAGTTGGTTTCAAATAAATTTATTAAAATTTGACACTTCCAACTAAAATTTTTTTCACAATCCAAAAAATTGAAGTTATTTTCATCTAAATTTACTCAAATATAGATCCTACAACAAAAATACTCGACAAAATCCAAAAAAATCGAAGTTGGTTTCAAATAAATTTATTAAAATTTGACACTTGCAACTAAAATTTTTTTCACCATCCTAAAAATTGAAGTTATTTTCATCTAAATTTACTCAAATATACATCCTACACCAAAAATACTCGACAAAATCCAAAAAAATCGAAGTTGGTTTCAAATAAATTTATTAAAATTTGACACTTCCAACTAAAATTTTGTTCTCAATCCTAAAAATTGAAGTTATTTTCATCTAAATTTACTCAAATATAGATCCTACAAAAAAATACTCACCAAAATCCAAAAAAATCGAAGTTGGTTTCAAATAAATTTATTAAAATTTGACACTTGCAACTAAAATTTTCTTCGCAATCCAAAAAATGGTCGTTATTTTCATTTAAATTTACTCAAATATACATCCTACACCAAAAATACTCGACAAAATCCAAAAAAATCGAAGTTGGTTTAAAATAAATTTATTAAAATTTGACACTTCCAACTAAAATTTTGTTCTCAATCCTAAAAATTGAAGTTATTTTCATCTAAATTTACTCAAATATAGATCCTACAACAAAAATACTCGACAAAATCCAAGAAAATCGAAGTTGATTTCAAATAAATTTATTAAAATTTGACACTTGCAACTAAAATTTTTTCACAATCCAGAAAATGGTCGTCATTTTCATCTACATTTACTCAAATATACATCCTACAACAAAAATACTCCACAAAATAAAAAAAAATCGAAGTTGGTTTCAAATAAATTTATTAAAATTTGGAATTCCAACTAAAATTTTTTTCACAATCCAAAAAATTGAAGTTATTTTCATCTAAATTTACTCAAATATAGATCCTACGAAAAAATACTCAACAAAATCCAAAAAAATCGAAGTTGATTTGAAATAAATTTACTAAAATTTGACACTTCCAACTAAAATTTTTTACACAATCCAAAAAATTGAAGTTATTTTCTTCTAAATTTACTCAAATATACATCCTACACCAAAAATACTCGACAAAATAAAAAAAAATCGAAGTTGATTTCAAATAAATTTATTAAAATTTGACACTTCCAACTAAATTTTTTTTCACAATCCACAAAATGGTCGTCATTTTCATCTAAATTTACTCAAATATACATCCTACAACAAAAATACTCCACAAAATACAAAAAAATCGAGGTTGGTTTCAAATAAATTTATTAAAATTTGACACTTCCAACTAAAATTTTTTCCACAATCCAAAAAATTGAAGTTATTTTCATCTAAATTTACTCAAATATAGATCCTACAACAAAAATACTCGACAAAATCCAAAAAAATCGAAGTTGATTTCAAATAAATTTATTAAAATTTGACATTTCCAACTAAAATTTTCTTCGCAATCCAAAAAATGGTCGTTATTTTCATCTAAATTTACTCAAATATACATCCTACACCAAAAATACTCGACAAAATCCAAAAAAATCGAAGTTGGTTTCAAATAAATTTATTAAAATTTGACACTTCCAACTAAAATTTTTTTCACAATCCTAAAAATTGAAGTTATTTTCATCTAAATTTACTCAAAAATAGATCCTACGAAAAAATACTCAACATAATCCAAAAAAATCGAAGTTGATTTCAAATAAATTTATTAAAATTTGACACTTCCAACTAAAATTTTTTTCACAATCCAAAAAATTGAAGTTATTTTCATCTAAATTTACTCAAATATAGATCCTACAACAAAAATACTCGACAAAATAAAAAAAAATCGAAGTTGGTTTCAAATAAATTTATTAAAATTTGACACTTGCAACTAAAATTTTTTTCACCATCCTAAAAATTGAAGTTATTTTCATCTAAATTTACTCAAATATACATCCTACACCAAAAATACTCTACAAAATCCAAAAAAATCGAAGTTGGTTTCAAATAAATTTATTAAAATTTGACACTTGCAACTAAAATTTTTTTCACCATCCTAAAAATTGAAGTTATTTTCATCTAAATTTACTCAAATATACATCCTACACCAAAAATACTCGACAAAACCCCAAAAAATCGAAGTTGGTTTCAAATAAATTTATTAAAATTTGACACTTCCAACTAAAATTTTTTTCACAATCCAAAAAATTGAAGTTATTTTCATCTAAATTTACTCAAATATAGATCCTACAACAAAAATACTCGACAAAATCCAAAAAAATCGAAGTTGGTTTCAAATAAATTTATTAAAATATGACACTTGCAACTAAAATTTTTTTCACCATCCTAAAAATTGAAGTTATTTTCATCTAAATTTACTCAAAAATAGATCCTACGTAAAAATACTCAACATAATCCAAAAAAATCGAAGTTGATTTCAAATAAATTTATTAAAATTTGACACTTCCAACTAAAATTTTTTTCACAATCCAAAAAATTGAAGTTATTTTCATCTAAATTTACTCAAATATACATCCTACACCAAAAATACTCGACAAAATACAAAAAAATCGAAGTTGGTTTCAAATAAATTTATTAAAATTTGACACTTCCAACTAAAATTTTGTTCTCAATCCTAAAAATTGAAGTTATTTTCATCTAAATTTACTCAAATATAGATCCTACAACAAAAATACTCGACAAAATCCAAAAAAATCGAAGTTGATTTCAAATAAATTTATTAAAATTTGACACTTCCAACTAAAATTTTTTTCACAATCCAAAAAATGGTCGTCATTTTCATCTAAATTTACTCAAATATACATCCTACAACAAAAATACTCCACAAAATCCAAAAAAATCGAAGTTGATTTCAAATAAATTTATTAAAATTTGACACTTCCAACTAAAATTTTCTTCGCAATCCAAAAAATGGTCGTTATTTTCATCTAAATTTACTCAAATATACATCCTACACCAAAAATACTCGACAAAATCCAAAAAAATCGAAGTTGGTTTCAAATAAATTTATTAAAATTTGACACTTCCAACTAAAATTTTTTTCACAATCCTAAAAATTGAAGTTATTTTCATCTAAATTTACTCAAAAATAGATCCTACGAAAAAATACTCAACATAATCCAAAAAAATCGAAGTTGATTTCAAATAAATTTATTAAAATTTGACACTTCCAACTAAAATTTTTTTCACAATCCAAAAAATTGAAGTTATTTTCATCTAAATTTACTCAAATATACATCCTACACCAAAAATACTCGACAAAATACAAAAAAATCGAAGTTGGTTTCAAATAAATTTACTAAAATTTGACACTTCCAACTAAAATTTTTTTCACAATCCAAAAAATTGAAGTTATTTTCATCTAAATTTACTCAAATATAGATCCTACAACAAAAATACTCGACAAAATCCAAAAAAATCGAAGTTGGTTCGCATAAATTTATTAAAATTTGACACTTGCAACTAAAATTTTTTTCACCATCCTAAAAATTGAAGTTATTTTCATCTAAATTTACTCAAATATACATCCTACATCAAAAATACTCGACAAAATCCAAAAAAATCGAAGTTGGTTTCAAATAAATTTATTAAAATTTGACACTTCCAACTAAAATTTTTTTCACAATCCAAAAAATGGTCGTCATTTTCATCTAAATTTACTCAAATATACATCCTACAACAAAAATACTCGACAAAATCCAAAAAATCGAAGTTGGTTTCAAATAAATTTATTAAAATTTGACACTTCCAACTAAAAATTTTTTCGCAACCCTAAAAATTGAAGTTATTTTCATCTAAATTTACTCAAATATAGATCCTACAAAAAAATACTCACCAAAATCCAAAAAAATCGAAGTTGGTTTCAAATAAATTTATTAAAATTTGACACTTCCAACTAAAATTTTTTTCGCAACCCTAAAAATTGAAGTTATTTTCATCTAAATTTACTCAAATATACATCCTACACCAAAAATACTCGACAAAATCCAAAAAAATCGAAGTTGGTTTCAAATAAATTTATTAAAATTTGACACTTCCAACTAAAATTTTTTTCACAATCCAGAAAATTGAAGTTATTTTCATCTAAATTTACTCAAATATACATCCTACACCAAAAATACTCGACAAAATCCAAAAAAATCGAAGTTGATTTCAAATAAATTTATTAAAATTTGACACATGCAACTAAAATTATTTTCAAAATCCCAAAAAGTGAAGTTATTTTCATCTAAATTTACTCAAATATAGATCCCACAACAAAAAAACTCGGCAAAATCCAAAAAAATCGAAGTTGATTTCAAACAAATTTATTAAAATTTGACACTTCCAACTAAAATTTTTTTCACAATCCAAAAAATTGAAGATATTTTCATCTAAGTTTACTCAAATATTCATCCTACACCAAAAATACTCGACAAAATCCAAAAAAAATCGAAGTAGATTTCAAATAAGTTTATTAAAATTTGATACTTCCAACTAAATTTTTTTTCGCAATCCAAAAAATTGAAGATATTTTTATCTAAGATTACTCAAATATACATCCTACACCAAAAATACTCGACAAAATAAAAAATAATCGAAGTTGATTTCAAATAAATTTATTAAACTTTGACACTTTCAACTAAAATTTTTTTCACAATCCAAATAATTGAAGTTATTTTCATCTAAATTCACTCAAATATAGATCCTGCAACAAATATACTCACCAAAATCCAAATAAATCCAAGTTGATTTCAAATAAATGTATTAAAATTTGACACTTCCAACTAAAATTGTTTTCACAATCCAAAAAATTGAAGTTATTTTCATCTAAATTTACTCAAATATACATCCTACACCAAAAATACTCGACAGAATAAAAAAAAATCGAAGTTGATTTCAAACAAATTTATTAAAATTTGACACTTCCAACTAAAATTTTTTTCACAATCCAAATAATTGTAGTTATTTTCATCTAAATTCACTCAAATATAGATCCTACAACAAAAATACTCAACAAAATGCAAAATAATCCAAGTTGATTTCAAATAATTTTATTAAAATTTTACAAAAAACGTGACAAAATCCAAAAAATCGAAGTTTATTTCAACTGAAATTACTCAAATATAGCTTCTCTATCAAAAAAACTCAACATAGTCGAGAAAAATCGAAGTTGATTTCAAATAAATTTATTAAAATTTTACACTTCCAAGTAAATTGTTTTTTCACAATCCAAAAAATTGAAGTTATTTTCATCTAAAATTACTCAAATATACATCCTGCTCCAAAAATACTCGACAAAATCCAAAAAAATCGAAGTTGATTTCAAACAAATTTATAAAAATTTGACACTTCCAACTAAATTTTTTTTCGCAATCCTAAAAATGAAAGATATTTTCATCTAAATTTACTCAAATATAGATCCTACAACAAAAATACTCAAAAAATTCCAAAATAATCGAAGTTGATTTCAAATAAATTTATTAAAATTTGACACTTTCAACTAAAATTTTTTTCACAATCCAAATAATTGAAGTTATTTTCATCTAAATTCCTTCAAATATAGATCCTACAACAAAAATACTCACCAAAATCCAAAATAATCCAAGTTGATTTCAAATAAATTTATTAAAATTTTACAAAAATCGTGACAAAATCCAAAAAATCGAAGGTAATTTCAACTGAAATTACTCAAATTAAGCTTCTGTATCAAAAAAACTCAACATAGTCGAGAAAAATCGAAGTTGGTTTCAAATAAATTTATTAAAATTTGACACTTCCAAGTAAATTGTTTTTTCACAATCCAAAAAATTGAAGTTATTTTCATCTAAATTTACTTAAATATACATCCTACTCCAAAAATACTCGACAAAACCCAGAAAAATCGAAGTTGATTTCAAATAAATTTATTAAAATTTGACACTTCCAACTAAAATTTTTTTCACAATCCATAAAATTGAAGTTATTTACATCTAAATTTACTCAAATATACATCCTACAGCAAAAATACTCGACAAAATCAAAAAAAATCGAAGTTGATTTCAAATACATTTATTAAAATTGACACTTCCAACTAAAATTTTTTTCACAATCCCAAAAATTGAAGTTATTTTCATCTAAATTTACTCAAATATAGATCCTACAACAAAAATACTCGACAAAATCCAAAAAAATCGAAGTTGATTTCAAATAAATTTATTAAAATTTGACATTTCCAACAAAAATTTTATTCACAATCCCAAAAATGGAAGTTATTTTCATCTAAGTTTACTCAAATATACATCCTACACCAAAAATACTCGACAAAATCCAAAAAAATCGAAGTTGATTTCAAACAAATTTATAAAATTTTGACACGTCCAACTAAATTTTTTTTCGCAATCCTAAAAATGGAAGTTATTTTCATCTAAATTTACTCAAATATAGATCCTACAACAAAAATACTCAAAAAATTCCAAAATAATCGAAGTTGATTTCAAATAAATTTATTAAAATTTGACACTATCAACTAAAATTTTTTTCACAATCCTAATAATTGAAGTTATTTTCATCTAAATTCACTCAAATATAGATCCTACAACAAAAATACTCAACAAAATCCAAAATAATCCAAGTTGATTTCAAATAAATTTATTAAAATTTTACACTTTCAACTAAAATTTTTTTCACAATCCAAATAATTGAAGTTATTTTCATCTAAATTCCTTCAAATATAGATCCTACAACAAAAATACTCACCAAAATCCAAAATAATCCAAGTTGATTTCAAATAAATTTATTAAAATTTTACAAAAATCGTGACAAAATCCAAAAAATCGAAGGTAATTTCAACTGAAATTACTCAAATTAAGCTGCTCTATCAAAAAAACTCAACATAGTCGAGAAAAATCGAAGTTGGTTTCAAATAAATTTATTAAAATTTGACACTTCCAAGTAAATTGTTTTTTCACAATCCAAAAAATTGAAGTAATTTTCATCTAAATTTACTTAAATATACATCCTACTCCAAAAATACTCGACATAACCCAGAAAAATCGAAGTTGATTTCAAATAAATTTATTAAAATTTGACACTTCCAACTAAAATTTTTTTCACAATCCATAAAATTGAAGTTATTTACATCTAAATTTACTCAAATATACATCCTACAGCAAAAATACTCGACAAAATCCAAAAAAATTGAAGTTGATTTCAAATACGTTTATTAAAATTGACACTTCCAACTAAAATTTTTTTCACAATCCCAAAAATTGAATTTATTTTCATCTAAATTTACTCAAATATAGATCCTACAACAAAAATACTCGACAAAATCCAAAAAAATCGGAGTTGATTTCAAATCAATTTATTAAAATTTGACATTTCCAACTAAAATTTTATTCACAATCCCAAAAATGGAAGTTATTTTCATCTAAGTTTACTCAAATATACATCCTACACCAAAAATACTCGACAAAATCCAAAAAAATCGAAGTTGATTTCAAACAAATTTATAAAATTTTGACACTTCCAACTAAATTTTTTTTCGCAATCCTAAAAATGGAAGTTATTTTCATCTAAATTTACTCAAATATAGATCCTACAACAAAAATACTCAACAAAATCCAAAATAATCCAAGTTGATTTCAAATAAATTTATTAAAATTTTACACTTTCAACTAAAATTTTTTTCACAATCCAAATAATTGAAGTTATTTTCATCTAAATTCCTTCAAATATAGATCCTACAACAAAAATACTCACCAAAATCCAAAATAATCCAAGTTGATTTCAAATAAATTTATTAAAATTTTACAAAAATCGTGACAAAATCCAAAAAATCGAAGGTAATTTCAACTGAAATTACTCAAATTAAGCTGCTCTAACAAAAAAACTCAACATAGTCGAGAAAAATCGAAGTTGGTTTCAAATAAATTTATTAAAATTTGACACTTCCAAGTAAATTGTTTTTTCACAATCCAAAAAATTGAAGTTATTTTCATCTAAATTTACTTAAATATACATCCTACTCCAAAAATACTCGACATAACCCAGAAAAATCGAAGTTGATTTCAAATAAATTTATTAAAATTTGACACTTCCAACTAAAATTTTTTTCACAATCCATAAAATTGAAGTTATTTACATCTAAATTTACTCAAATATACATCCTACAGCAAAAATACTCGACAAAATCCAAAAAAATTGAAGTTGATTTCAAATACATTTATTAAAATTGACACTTCCAACTAAAATTTTTTTCACAATCCCAAAAATTGAAGTTATTTTCATCTAAATTTACTCAAATATAGATCCTACAACAAAAATACTCGACAAAATCCAAAAAAATCGGAGTTGATTTCAAATCAATTTATTAAAATTTGACATTTCCAACTAAAATTTTATTCACAATCCCAAAAATGGAAGTTATTTTCATCTAAGTTTACTCAAATATACATCCTACACCAAAAATACTCGACAAAATCCAAAAAAATCGAAGTTGATTTCAAACAAATTTATAAAATTTTGACACTTCCAACTAAATTTTTTTTCGCAATCCTAAAAATGGAAGTTATTTTCATCTAAATTTACTCAAATATAGATCCTACAACAAAAATACTCGACAAAATCCAAAAATATTGAAGTTGATTTCAAATACATTTATTAAAATTGACACTTCCAACTAAAATTTTTTTCACAATCCCAAAAATTGAAGTTATTTTCATCTAAATTTACTCAAATATAGATCCTACAACAAAAATACTCGACAAAATCCAAAAAAATCGGAGTTGATTTCAAATCAATTTATTAAAATTTGACATTTCCAACTAAAATTTTATTCACAATCCCAAAAATGGAAGTTATTTTCATCTAAGTTTACTCAAATATACATCCTACACCAAAAATACTCGACAAAATCCAAAAAAATCGAAGTTGATTTCAAACAAATTTATAAAATTTTGACACTTCCAACTAAATTTTTTTTCGCAATCCTAAAACTGGAAGTTATTTTCATCTAAATTTACTCAAATATAGATCCTACAACAAAAATACTCAAAAAATTCCAAAATAATCGAAGTTGATTTCAAATAAATTTATTAAAATTTGACACTATCAACTAAAATTTTTTTCACAATCCTAATAATTGAAGTTATTTTCATCTAAATTCACTCAAATATAGATCCTACAACAAAAATACTCAACAAAATCCAAAATAATCCAAGTTGATTTCAAATAAATTTATTAAAATTTTACACTTTCAACTAAAATTTTTTTCTCAATCCAAAAAATTGAAGTTATTTTCATCTAAATTTACTCAAATATAGATCCTACAACAAAAATACTCGACAAAATCCAAAAAAATCGAAGTTGATTTCAAATAAATTTATTAAAATTTGACACTTCCAACTAAAATTTTTTTCACAATCCAAAAAATGGTCGTCATTTTCATCTAAATTTACTCAAATATACATCCTACAACAAAAATACTCCACAAAATTCCAAAATAATCGAAGTTGATTTCAAATAAATTTATTAAAATTTGACACTATCAACTAAAATTTTTTTCACAATCCTAATAATTGAAGTTATTTTCATCTAAATTCACTCAAATATAGATCCTACAACAAAAATACTCAACAAAATCCAAAATAATCCAAGTTGATTTCAAATAAATTTATTAAAATTTTACACTTTCAACTAAAATTTTTTTCACAATCCAAAAAATTGAAGTTATTTTCATCTAAATTTACTTAAATATACATCCTACTCCAAAAATACTCGACAAAACCCAGAAAAATCCAAGTTGATTTCAAATAAATTTATTAAAATTTGACACTTCCAACTAAAATTTTTTTCACAATCCATAAAATTGAAGTTATTTACATCTAAATTTACTCAAATATACATCCTACAGCAAAAATACTCGACAAAATCCAACAAAATCGAAGTTGATTTCAAATACATTTATTAAAATTGACACTTCCAACTAAAATTTTTTTCACAATCCCAAAAATTGAAGTTATTTTCATCTAAATTTACTCAAATATAGATCCTACAACAAAAATACTCGACAAAATCCAAAAAAATCGAAGTTGATTTCAAACAAATTTATAAAATTTTGACACTTCCAACTAAATTTTTATTCACAATCCCAAAAATGGAAGTTATTTTCATCTAAGTTTACTCAAATATACATCCTACACCAAAAATACTCGACAAAATAAAAAAAAATCGAAGTTGATTTCAAACAAATTTATAAAATTTTGACACTTCCAACTAAATTTTTTTTCGCAATCCTAAAAATGGAAGTTATTTTCATCTAAATTTACTCAAATATAGATCCTACAACAAAAATACTCAAAAAATTCCAAAATAATCGAAGTTGATTTCAAATAAATTTATTAAAATTGGACACTATCAACTAAAATTTTTTTCACAATCCTAATAATTGAAGTTATTTTCATCTAAATTCACTCAAATATAGATCCTACAACAAAAATACTCAACAAAATCCAAAATAATCCAAGTTGATTTCAAATAAATTTATTAAAATTTTACAAAAATCGTGACAATATCCAAAAAATCGAAGTTAATTTCAACTGAAATTACTCAAATTAAGCTTCTCTATCAAAAAAACTCAACATAGTCGAGAAAAATCGAAGTTGGTTTCAAATAAATTTATTAAAATTTGACACTTCCAAGTAAATTGTTTTTTCACAATCCAAAAAATTGAAGTTATTTTCATCTAAATTTACTTAAATATACATCCTACTCCAAAAATACTCGACAAAACCCAGAAAAATCGAAGTTGATTTCAAATAAATTTATTAAAATTTGACACTTCCAACTAAAATTTTTTTCACAATCCATAAAATTGAAGTTATTTACATCTAAATTTACTCAAATATACATCCTACAGCAAAAATACTCGACAAAATCCAAAAAAATCGAAGTTGATTTCAAATACGTTTATTAAAATTGACACTTCCAACTAAAATTTTTTTCACAATCCCAAAAATTGAAGTTATTTTCATCTAAGTTTACTCAAATATAGATCCTACAACAAAAATACTCGACAAAATCCAAAAAAATCGAAGTTGATTTCAAATAAATTTATTAAAATTTGACATTTCCAACTAAAATTTTATTCACAATCCCAAAAATGGAAGTTATTTTCATCTAAGTTTACTCAAATATACATCCTACACCAAAAATACTCGACAAAATCCAAAAAAATCGAAGTTGATTTCAAACAAATTTATAAAATTTTGACACTTCCAACTAAATTTTTTTTCGCAATCCTAAAAATGGAAGTTATTTTAATCTAAATTTACTCAAATATAGATCCTACAACAAAAATACTCAAAAAATTCCAAAATAATCGAAGTTGATTTCAAATAAATTTATTAAAATTTGACACTATCAACTAAAATTTTTTTCACAATCCCAATAATTGAAGTTATTTTCATCTAAATTCACTCAAATATAGATCCTACAACAAAAATACTCAACAAAATCCAAAATAATCCAAGTTGATTTCAAATAAATTTATTAAAATTTTACAAAAATCGTGACAATATCCAAAAAATCGAAGTTAATTTCAACTGAAATTACTCAAATTAAGCTTCTCTATCAAAAAAACTCAACATAGTCGAGAAAAATCGAAGTTGGTTTCAAATAAATTTATTAAAATTTGACACTTCCAAGTAAATTGTTTTTTCACAATCCAAAAAATTGAAGTTATTTTCATCTAAATTTACTTAAATATACATCCTACTCCAAAAATACTCGACAAAACCCAGAAAAATCGAAGTTGATTTCAAATAAATTTATTAAAATTTGACACTTCCAACTAAAATTTTTTTCACAATCCATAAAATTGAAGTTATTTACATCTAAATTTACTCAAATATACATCCTACAGCAAAAATACTCGACAAAATCCAAAAAAATCGAAGTTGATTTCAAATACGTTTATTAAAATTGACACTTCCAACTAAAATTTTTTTCACAATCCCAAAAATTGAAGTTATTTTCATCTAAGTTTACTCAAATATAGATCCTACAACAAAAATACTCGACAAAATCCAAAAAAATCGAAGTTGATTTCAAATAAATTTATTAAAATTTGACATTTCCAACTAAAATTTTATTCACAATCCCAAAAATGGAAGTTATTTTCATCTAAGTTTACTCAAATATACATCCTACACCAAAAATACTCGACAAAATCCAAAAAAATCGAAGTTGATTTCAAACAAATTTATAAAATTTTGACACTTCCAACTAAATTTTTTTTCCCAATCCTAAAAATGGAAGTTATTTTAATCTAAATTTACTCAAATATAGATCCTACAACAAAAATACTCAAAAAATTCCAAAATAATCGAAGTTGATTTCAAATAAATTTATTAAAATTTGACACTATCAACTAAAATTTTTTTCACAATCCTAATAATTGAAGTTATTTTCATCTAAATTCACTCAAATATAGATCCTACAACAAAAATACTCAACAAAATCCAAAATAATCCAAGTTGATTTCAAATAAATTTATTAAAATTTTACACTTTCAACTAAAATTTTTTTCACAATCCAAAAAATTGAAGTTATTTTCATCTAAATTTACTCAAATATAGATCCTACAACAAAAATACTCGACAAAATCCAAAAAAATCGAAGTTGATTTCAAATAAATTTATTAAAATTCGACACTTCCAACTAAAATTTTTTTCACAATCCAAAAAATGGTCGTCATTTTCATCTAAATTTACTCAAATATACATCCTACAACAAAAATACTCCACAAAATCCAAAAAAATCGAAGTTGATTTCAAATAAATTTATTAAAATTTGACACTATCAACTAAAATTTTTTTCACAATCCTAATAATTGAAGTTATTTTCATCTAAATTCCTTCAAATATAGATCCTACAACAAAAATACTCACCAAAATCCAAAATAATCCAAGTTGATTTCAAATAAATTTATTAAAATTTTACAAAAATCGTGACAAAATCCAAAAAATCGAAGGTAATTTCAACTGAAATTACTCAAATTAAGCTTCTCTATCAAAAAAACTCAACATAGTCGAGAAAAATCGAAGTTGGTTTCAAATAAATTTATTAAAATTTGACACTTCCAACTAAATTTTTTTTCGCAATCCTAAAAATGGAAGTTATTTTAATCTAAATTTACTCAAATATAGATCCTACAACAAAAATACTCAAAAAATTCCAAAATAATCGAAGTTGATTTCAAATAAATTTATTAAAATTTGACACTATCAACTAAAATTTTTTTCACAATCCTAATAATTGAAGTTATTTTCATCTAAATTCACTCAAATATAGATCCTACAACAAAAATACTCAACAAAATCCAAAATAATCCAAGTTGATTTCAAATAAATTTATTAAAATTTTACAAAAATCGTGACAAAATCCAAAAAATCGAAGGTAATTTCAACTGAAATTACTCAAATTAAGCTTCTCTATCAAAAAAACTCAACATAGTCGAGAAAAATCGAAGTTGGTTTCAAATAAATTTATTAAAATTTGACACTTCCAAGTAAATTGTTTTTTCACAATCCAAAAAATTGAAGTTATTTTCATCTAAATTTACTTAAATATACATCCTACTCCAAAAATACTCGACAAAACCCAGAAAAATCGAAGTTGATTTCAAATAAATTTATTAAAATTTGACACTTCCAACTAAAATTTTTTTCACAATCCATAAAATTGAAGTTATTTACATCTAAATTCACTCAAATAAACATCCTACAGCAAAAATACTCAACAAAATCCAAAATAATCCAAGTTGATTTCAAATAAATTTATTAAAATTTTACAAAAATCGTGACAATATCCAAAAAATCGAAGTTAATTTCAACTGAAATTACTCAAATTAAGCTTCTCTATCAAAAAAACTCATCATACTCGAGAAAAATCGAAGTTGGTTTCAAATAAATTTATTAAAATTTGACACTTCCAACTAAAATTTTTTTCACAATCCAAAAAATTGAAGTTATTTTCATCTAAATTTACTCAAATATACATCCTACACCAAAAATACTCGACAAAATCCAAAAAAATCGAAGTTGATTTCAAATAAATTTATTAAAATTTGACACATGCAACTAAAATTATTTTCACAATCCCAAAAATTGAAGTTATTTTCATCTAAATTTACTCAAATATAGATCCCACAACAAAAATACTCGACAAAATCCAAAAAAATCGAAGTTGATTTCAAATAAATTTATTAAAATTTGACACTTCCAACTAAAATTTTTTTCACAATCCAAAAAATTGAAGATATTTTCATCTAAGTTTACTCAAATATACATCCTACACCAAAAATACTCGACAAAATCCAAAAAAATCGAAGTTGATTTGAAACAAATTTATAAAAATTTGACACTTCCAACTAAATTTTTTTTCGCAATCCTAAAAATGGAAGTTATTTTCATCTAAATTTACTCAAATATAGATCCTACAGCAAAAATACTCGACAAAATCCAAAAAAATCGAAGTTGATTTCAAATACATTTATTAAAATTGACACTTCCAACTAAAATTTTTTTCACAATCCCAAAAATTGAAGTTATTTTCATCTAAATTTACTCAAATATAGATCCTACAACAAAAATACTCGACAAAATCCAAAAAAATCGAAGTTACTTTCAACTGAAATTACTCAAATTAAACTTCTCTATCAAAAAAACTCAACATAGTCGAGAAAAATCGAAGTTGGTTTCAAATAAATTTATTAAAATTTGACACTTCCAACTAAAATTTTTTTCACAATCCAAAAAATTGAAGATATTTTCATCTAAGTTTACTCAAATATACATCCTACACCAAAAATACTCGACAAAATCCAAAAAAATCGAAGTTGATTTCAAACAAATTTATAAAAATTTGACACTTCCAACAAAATTTTTTTTCGCAATCCTAAAAATGGAAGTTATTTTTATCTAAATTTACTCAAATATAGATCCTACAGCAAAAATACTCGACAAAATCCAAAAAAATCGAAGTTGATTTCAAGTTCATTTATTAAAATTGACACTTCCAACTAAAATTTTTTTCACAATCCCAAAAATTGAAGTTATTTTCATCTAAATTTACTCAAATATTGATCCTACAACAAAAATACTCGACAAAATCCAAAAAAATCGAAGTTGATTTCAAACAAATTTATAAAAATTTGACACTTCCAACTAAATTTTTTTCACAATCCAAAAAATTGAAGTTATTTTCATCTAAATTTACTCAAATATACATCCTACAGCAAAAATACTCGACAAAATCCAAAAAAATCGAAGTTGATTTCAAATACATTTATTAAAATTGACACTTCCAACTAAAATTTTTTTCACAATCCCAAAAATTGAAGTTATTTTCATCCAAATTTACTCAAATATAGATCCTACAACAAAAATACTCGACAAAATCCAAAAAAATCGAAGTTAATTTCCACTGAAATTACTCAAATTAAACTTCTCTATCAAAAAAACTCAACATAGTCGAGAAAAATCGAAGTTGGTTTCAAATAAATTTATTAAAATTTTACACTTCCAAGTAAATTGTTTTTTCACAATCCAAAAAATTGAAGTTATTTTCATCTAAATTTACTTAAATATACATCCTACTCCAAAAATACTCGACAAAATCCAAAAAAATCGAAGTTGATTTCAAATAAATTTATTAAAATTTGACACTTCCAACTAAAATTTTTTTCACAATCCAAAAAATTGAAGATATTTTCATCTAAGTTTACTCAAATATACATCCTACACCAAAAATACTCGACAAAATCCAAAAAAATCGAAGTTGATTTCAAATAAATTTATTAAAATTTGACATTTCCAACTAAAATTTTATTCACAATCCCAAAAATGGAAGTTATTTTCATCTAAGTTTACTCAAATATACATCCTACACCAAAAATACTCGACAAAATCCAAAAAAATCGAAGTTGATTTCAAACAAATTTATTAAAATTTGACACTTCCAATTAAATTTTTTTTCGCAATCCTAAAAATGGAAGTTATTTTCATCTAAATTTACTCAAATATAGATCCTACAACAAAAATACTCAACAAAACCCAGAAAAATCGAAGTTGATTTCAAATAAATTTATTAAAATTTGACACTTCCAACTAAAATTTTTTTCACAATCCAAAAAATTGAAGTTATTTACATCTAAATTTACTCAAATATACATCCTACAGCAAAAATACTCGACAAAATCCAAAAAAAATTGAAGTTGATTTCAAATACATTTATTAAAATTGACACTTCCAACTAAAATTTTTTTCACAATCCCAAAAATTGAAGTTATTTTCATCTAAATTTACTCAAATATAGATCCTACAACAAAAATACTCGACAAAAACCAAAAAAATCGAAGTTGATATCAAATAAATTTATTAAAATTTGACATTTCCAACTAAAATTTTATTCACAATCCCAAAAATGGAAGTTATTTTCATCTAAGTTTACTCAAATATACATCCTACACCAAAAATACTCGACAAAATCCAAAAAAATCGAAGTTGATTTCAAACAAATTTATAAAATTTTGACACTTCCAACTAAATTTTTTTTCGCAATCCTAAAAATGGAAGTTATTTTCATCCAAATTTACTCAAATATAGATCCTACAACAAAAATACTCGACAAAATCCAAAAAAATCGAAGTTAATTTCCACTGAAATTACTCAAATTAAACTTCTCTATCAAAAAAACTCAACATAGTCGAGAAAAATCGAAGTTGGTTTCAAATAAATTTATTAAAATTTTACACTTCCAAGTAAATTGTTTTTTCACAATCCAAAAAATTGAAGTTATTTTCATCTAAATTTACTTAAATATACATCCTACTCCAAAAATACTCGACAAAATCAAAAAAAATCGAAGTTGATTTCAAATAAATTTATTAAAATTTGACACTTCCAACTAAAATTTTTTTCACAATCCAAAAAATTGAAGATATTTTCATCTAAGTTTACTCAAATATACATCCTACACCAAAAATACTCGACAAAATCCAAAAAAATCGAAGTTGATTTCAAATAAATTTATTAAAATTTGACATTTCCAACTAAAATTTTATTCACAATCCCAAAAATGGAAGTTATTTTCATCTAAGTTTACTCAAATATACATCCTACACCAAAAATACTCGACAAAATCCAAAAAAATCGAAGTTGATTTCAAACAAATTTATTAAAATTTGACACTTCCAATTAAATTTTTTTTCGCAATCCTAAAAATGGAAGTTATTTTCATCTAAATTTACTCAAATATAGATCCTACAACAAAAATACTCAACAAAATCCAGAAAAATCGAAGTTGATTTCAAATAAATTTATTAAAATTTGACACTTCCAACTAAAATTTTTTTCACAATCCAAAAAATTGAAGTTATTTACATCTAAATTTACTCAAATATACATCCTACAGCAAAAATACTCGACAAAATCCAAAAAAATTGAAGTTGATTTCAAATACATTTATTAAAATTGACACTTCCAACTAAAATTTTTTTCACGATCCCAAAAATTGAAGTTATTTTCATCTAAATTTACTCAAATATAGATCCTACAACAAAAATACTCGACAAAAACCAAAAAAATCGAAGTTGATATCAAATAAATTTATTAAAATTTGACATTTCCAACTAAAATTTTATTCACAATCCCAAAAATGGAAGTTATTTTCATCTAAGTTTACTCAAATATACATCCTACACCAAAAATACTCGACAAAATCCAAAAAAATCGAAGTTGATTTCAAACAAATTTATAAAATTTTGACACTTCCAACTAAATTTTTTTTCGCAATCCTAAAAATGGAAGTTATTTTCATCCAAATTTACTCAAATATAGATCCTACAACAAAAATACTCGACAAAATCCAAAAAAATCGAAGTTAATTTCCACTGAAATTACTCAAATTAAACTTCTCTATCAAAAAAACTCAACATAGTCGAGAAAAATCGAAGTTGGTTTCAAATAAATTTATTAAAATTTTACACTTCCAAGTAAATTGTTTTTTCACAATCCAAAAAATTGAAGTTATTTTCATCTAAATTTACTTAAATATACATCCTACTCCAAAAATACTCGACAAAATCCAAAAAAATCGAAGTTGATTTCAAATAAATTTATTAAAATTTGACACTTCCAACTAAAATTTTTTTCACAATCCAAAAAATTGAAGATATTTTCATCTAAGTTTACTCAAATATACATCCTACACCAAAAATACTCGACAAAATCCAAAAAAATCGAAGTTGATTTCAAATAAATTTATTAAAATTTGACATTTCCAACTAAAATTTTATTCACAATCCCAAAAATGGAAGTTATTTTCATCTAAGTTTACTCAAATATACATCCTACACCAAAAATACTCGACAAAATCCAAAAAAATCGAAGTTGATTTCAAACAAATTTATTAAAATTTGACACTTCCAATTAAATTTTTTTTCGCAATCCTAAAAATGGAAGTTATTTTCATCTAAATTTACTCAAATATAGATCCTACAACAAAAATACTCAACAAAACCCAGAAAAATCGAAGTTGATTTCAAATAAATTTATTAAAATTTGACACTTCCAACTAAAATTTTTTTCACAATCCAAAAAATTGAAGTTATTTACATCTAAATTTACTCAAATATACATCCTACAGCAAAAATACTCGACAAAATCCAAAAAAATTGAAGTTGATTTCAAATACATTTATTAAAATTGACACTTCCAACTAAAATTTTTTTCACAATCCCAAAAATTGAAGTTATTTTCATCTAAATTTACTCAAATATAGATCCTACAACAAAAATACTCGACAAAAACCAAAAAAATCGAAGTTGATATCAAATAAATTTATTAAAATTTGACATTTCCAACTAAAATTTTATTCACAATCCCAAAAATGGAAGTTATTTTCATCTAAGTTTACTCAAATATACATCCTACACCAAAAATACTCGACAAAATCCAAAAAAATCGAAGTTGATTTCAAACAAATTTATAAAATTTTGACACTTCCAACTAAATTTTTTTTCGCAATCCTAAAAATGGAAGTTATTTTCATCCAAATTTACTCAAATATAGATCCTACAACAAAAATACTCGACAAAATCCAAAAAAATCGAAGTTAATTTCCACTGAAATTACTCAAATTAAACTTCTCTATCAAAAAAACTCAACATAGTCGAGAAAAATCGAAGTTGGTTTCAAATAAATTTATTAAAATTTTACACTTCCAAGTAAATTGTTTTTTCACAATCCAAAAAATTGAAGTTATTTTCATCTAAATTTACTTAAATATACATCCTACTCCAAAAATACTCGACAAAATCCAAAAAAATCGAAGTTGATTTCAAATAAATTTATTAAAATTTGACACTTCCAACTAAAATTTTTTTCACAATCCAAAAAATTGAAGATATTTTCATCTAAGTTTACTCAAATATACATCCTACACCAAAAATACTCGACAAAATCCAAAAAAATCGAAGTTGATTTCAAATAAATTTATTAAAATTTGACATTTCCAACTAAAATTTTATTCACAATCCCAAAAATGGAAGTTATTTTCATCTAAGTTTACTCAAATATACATCCTACACCAAAAATACTCGACAAAATCCAAAAAAATCGAAGTTGATTTCAAACAAATTTATTAAAATTTGACACTTCCAATTAAATTTTTTTTCGCAATCCTAAAAATGGAAGTTATTTTCATCTAAATTTACTCAAATATAGATCCTACAACAAAAATACTCAACAAAACCCAGAAAAATCGAAGTTGATTTCAAATAAATTTATTAAAATTTGACACTTCCAACTAAAATTTTTTTCACAATCCAAAAAATTGAAGTTATTTACATCTAAATTTACTCAAATATACATCCTACAGCAAAAATACTCGACAAAATCCAAAAAAATTGAAGTTGATTTCAAATACATTTATTAAAATTGACACTTCCAACTAAAATTTTTTTCACAATCCCAAAAATTGAAGTTATTTTCATCTAAATTTACTCAAATATAGATCCTACAACAAAAATACTCGACAAAAACCAAAAAAATCGAAGTTGATTTCAAATAAATTTATTAAAATTTGACATTTCCAACTAAAATTTTATTCACAATCCCAAAAATGGAAGTTATTTTCATCTAAGTTTACTCAAATATACATCCTACACCAAAAATACTCGACAAAATCCAAAAAAATCGAAGTTGATTTCAAACAAATTTATAAAATTTTGACACTTCCAACTAAATTTTTTTTCGCAATCCTAAAAATGGAAGTTATTTTCATCTAAATTTACTCAAATATAGATCCTACAACAAAAATACTCAAAAAATTCCAAAATAATCGAAGTTGATTTCAAATAAATTTATTAAAATTTGACACTATCAACTAAAATTTTTTTCACAATCCTAATAATTGAAGTTATTTTCATCTAAATTCACTCAAATATAGATCCTACAACAAAAATACTCAACAAAATCCAAAATAATCCAAGTTGATTTCAAATAAATTTATTAAAATTTTACACTTTCAACTAAAATTTTTTTCACAATCCAAATAATTGAAGTTATTTTCATCTAAATTCCTTCAAATATAGATCCTACAACAAAAATACTCACCAAAATCCAAAATAATCCAAGTTGATTTCAAATAAATTTATTAAAATTTTACAAAAATCGTGACAAAATCCAAAAAATCGAAGGTAATTTCAACTGAAATTACTCAAATTAAGCTTCTCTATCAAAAAAACTCAACATAGTCGAGAAAAATCGAAGTTGGTTTCAAATAAATTTATTAAAATTTGACACTTCCAAGTAAATTGTTTTTTCACAATCCAAAAAATTGAAGTTATTTTCATCTAAATTTACTTAAATATACATCCTACTCCAAAAATACTCGACAAAACCCAGAAAAATCGAAGTTGATTTCAAATAAATTTATTAAAATTTGACACTTCCAACTAAAATTTTTTTCACAATCCTAATAATTGAAGTTATTTTCATCTAAATTCACTCAAATATAGATCCTACAACAAAAATACTCAACAAAATCCAAAATAATCCAAGTTGATTTCAAATAAATTTATTAAAATTTTACAAAAATCGTGACAATATCCAAAAAATCGAAGTTAATTTCAACTGAAATTACTCAAATTAAGCTTCTCTATCAAAAAAACTAAACATAGTCGAGAAAAATCGAAGTTGGTTTCAAATAAATTTATTAAAATTTGACACTTCCAAGTAAATTGTTTTTTCACAATCCAAAAAATTGAAGTTATTTTCATCTAAATTTACTTAAATATACATCCTACTCCAAAAATACTCGACAAAACCCAGAAAAATCGAAGTTGATTTCAAATAAATTTATTAAAATTTGACACTTCCAACTAGAATTTTTTTCACAATCCATAAAATTGAAGTTATTTACATCTAAATTTACTCAAATATACATCCTACAGCAAAAAAATCGAAGTTGATTTCAAATACATTTATTAAAATTGACACTTCCAACTAAAATTTTTTTCACAATCCCAAAAATTGAAGTTATTTTCATCTAAATTTACTCAAATATAGATCCTACAACAAAAATACTCGACAAAATCCAAAAAAATCGAAGTTGATTTCAAATAAATTTATTAAAATTTGACATTTCCAACTAAAATTTTATTCACAATCCCAAAAATGGAAGTTATTTTCATCTAAGTTTACTCAAATATACATTCTACACCAAAAATACTCAAAAAATTCCAAAATAATCGAAGTTGATTTCAAATAAATTTATTAAAATTTGACACTATCAACTAAAATTTTTTTCACAATCCTAATAATTGAAGTTATTTTCATCTAAATTCACTCAAATATAGATCCTACAACAAAAATACTCAACAAAATCCAAAATAATCCAAGTTGATTTCAAATAAATTTATTAAAATTTTACAAAAATCGTGACAATATCCAAAAAATCGAAGTTAATTTCAACTGAAATTACTCAAATTAAGCTTCTCTATCAAAAAAACTAAACATAGTCGAGAAAAATCGAAGTTGGTTTCAAATAAATTTATTAAAATTTGACACTTCCAAGTAAATTGTTTTTTCACAATCCAAAAAATTGAAGTTATTTTCATCTAAATTTACTTAAATATACATCCTACTCCAAAAATACTCGACAAAACCCAGAAAAATCGAAGTTGATTTCAAATAAATTTATTAAAATTTGACACTTCCAACTAGAATTTTTTTCACAATCCATAAAATTGAAGTTATTTACATCTAAATTTACTCAAATATACATCCTACAGCAAAAAAATCGAAGTTGATTTCAAATACATTTATTAAAATTGACACTTCCAACTAAAATTTTTTTCACAATCCCAAAAATTGAAGTTATTTTCATCTAAATTTACTCAAATATAGATCCTACAACAAAAATACTCGACAAAATCCAAAAAAATTGAAGTTGATTTCAAATACATTTATTAAAATTGACACTTCCAACTAAAATTTTTTTCACAATCCCAAAAATTGAAGTTATTTTCATCTAAATTTACTCAAATATAGATCCTACAACAAAAATACTCGACAAAAACCAAAAAAATCGAAGTTGATTTCAAATAAATTTATTAAAATTTGACATTTCCAACTAAAATTTTATTCACAATCCCAAAAATGGAAGTTATTTTCATCTAAGTTTACTCAAATATACATCCTACACCAAAAATACTCGACAAAATCCAAAAAAATCGAAGTTGATTTCAAAAAAATTTATAAAATTTTGACACTTCCAACTAAATTTTTTTTCGCAATCCTAAAAATGGAAGTTATTTTCATCTAAATTTACTCAAATATAGATCCTACAACAAAAATACTCAAAAAATTCCAAAATAATCGAAGTTGATTTCAAATAAATTTATTAAAATTTGACACTATCAACTAAAATTTTTTTCACAATCCTAATAATTGAAGTTATTTTCATCTAAATTCACTCAAATATAGATCCTACAACAAAAATACTCAACAAAATCCAAAATAATCCAAGTTGATTTCAAATAAATTTATTAAAATTTTACACTTTCAACTAAAATTTTTTTCACAATCCAAATAATTGAAGTTATTTTCATCTAAATTCCTTCAAATATAGATCCTACAACAAAAATACTCACCAAAATCCAAAATAATCCAAGTTAATTTCAAATAAATTTATTAAAATTTTACAAAAATCGTGACAAAATCCAAAAAATCGAAGGTAATTTCAACTGAAATTACTCAAATTAAGCTTCTCTATCAAAAAAACTCAACAGAGTCGAGAAAAATCGAAGTTGGTTTCAAATAAATTTATTAAAATTTGACACTTCCAAGTAAATTGTTTTTTCACAATCCAAAAAATTGAAGTTATTTTCATCTAAATTTACTTAAATATACATCCTACTCCAAAAATACTCGACAAAACCCAGAAAAATCGAAGTTGATTTCAAATAAATTTATTAAAATTTGACACTTCCAACTAAAATTTTTTTCACAATCCTAATAATTGAAGTTATTTTCATCTAAATTCACTCAAATATAGATCCTACAACAAAAATACTCAACAAAATCCAAAATAATCCAAGTTGATTTCAAATAAATTTATTAAAATTTTACAAAAATCGTGACAATATCCAAAAAATCGAAGTTAATTTCAACTGAAATTACTCAAATTAAGCTTCTCTATCAAAAAAACTAAACATAGTCGAGAAAAATCGAAGTTGGTTTCAAATAAATTTATTAAAATTTGACACTTCCAAGTAAATTGTTTTTTCACAATCCAAAAAATTGAAGTTATTTTCATCTAAATTTACTTAAATATACATCCTACTCCAAAAATACTCGACAAAACCCAGAAAAATCGAAGTTGATTTCAAATAAATTTATTAAAATTTGACACTTCCAACTAGAATTTTTTTCACAATCCATAAAATTGAAGTTATTTACATCTAAATTTACTCAAATATACATCCTACAGCAAAAAAATCGAAGTTGATTTCAAATACATTTATTAAAATTGACACTTCCAACTAAAATTTTTTTCACAATCCCAAAAATTGAAGTTATTTTCATCTAAATTTACTCAAATATAGATCCTACAACAAAAATACTCGACAAAATCCAAAAAAATCGAAGTTGATTTCAAATAAATTTATTAAAATTTGACATTTCCAACTAAAATTTTATTCACAATCCCAAAAATGGAAGTTATTTTCATCTAAGTTTACTCAAATATACATTCTACACCAAAAATACTCAAAAAATTCCAAAATAATCGAAGTTGATTTCAAATAAATTTATTAAAATTTGACACTATCAACTAAAATTTTTTTCACAATCCTAATAATTGAAGTTATTTTCATCTAAATTCACTCAAATATAGATCCTACAACAAAAATACTCAACAAAATCCAAAATAATCCAAGTTGATTTCAAATAAATTTATTAAAATTTTACAAAAATCGTGACAATATCCAAAAAATCGAAGTTAATTTCAACTGAAATTACTCAAATTAAGCTTCTCTATCAAAAAAACTCAACATAGTCGAGAAAAATCGAAGTTGGTTTCAAATAAATTTATTAAAATTTGACACTTCCAAGTAAATTGTTTTTTCACAATCCAAAAAATTGAAGTTATTTTCATCTAAATTTACTTAAATATACATCCTACTCCAAAAATACTCGACAAAACCCAGAAAAATCGAAGTTGATTTCAAATAAATTTATTAAAATTTGACACTTCCAACTAAAATTTTTTTCACAATCCATAAAATTGAAGTTATTTACATCTAAATTTACTCAAATATACATCCTACAGCAAAAATACTCGACAAAATCAAAAAAAATCGAAGTTGATTTCAAATCAATTTATTAAAATTTGACATTTCCAACTAAAATTTTATTCACAATCCCAAAAATGGAAGTTATTTTCATCTAAGTTTACTCAAATATACATCCTACACCAAAAATACTCGACAAAATCCAAAAAAATCGAAGTTGATTTCAAACAAATTTATAAAATTTTGACACTTCCAACTAAATTTTTTTTCGCAATCCTAAAAATGGAAGTTATTTTCATCTAAATTTACTCAAATATAGATCCTACAACAAAAATACTCAAAAAATTCCAAAATAATCGAAGTTGATTTCAAATAAATTTATTAAAATTTGACACTATCAACTAAAATTTTTTTCACAATCCTAATAATTGAAGTTATTTTCATCTAAATTCACTCAAATATAGATCCTACAACAAAAATACTCAACAAAATCCAAAATAATCCAAGTTGATTTCAAATAAATTTATTAAAATTTTACACTTTCAACTAAAATTTTTTTCACAATCCAAATAATTGAAGTTATTTTCATCTAAATTCCTTCAAATAAAGATCCTACAACAAAAATACTCACCAAAATCCAAAATAATCCAAGTTGATTTCAAATAAATTTATTAAAATTTTACAAAAATCGTGACAAAATCCAAAAAATCGAAGGTAATTTCAACTGAAATTACTCAAATTAAGCTTCTCTATCAAAAAAACTCAACATAGTCGAGAAAAATCGAAGTTGGTTTCAAATAAATTTATTAAAATTTGACACTTCCAAGTAAATTGTTTTTTCACAATCCAAAAAATTGAAGTTATTTTCATCTAAATTTACTTAAATATACATCCTACTCCAAAAATACTCGACAAAACCCAGAAAAATCGAAGTTGATTTCAAATAAATTTATTAAAATTTGACACTTCCAACTAAAATTTTTTTCACAATCCATAAAATTGAAGTTATTTACATCTAAATTTACTCAAATATACATCCTACAGCAAAAATACTCGACAAAATCCAAAAAAATCGAAGTTGATTTCAAATACATTTATTAAAATTGACACTTCCAACTAAAATTTTTTTCACAATCCCAAAAATTGAAGTTATTTTCATCTAAATTTACTCAAATATAGATCCTACAACAAAAATACTCGACAAAATCCAAAAAAATCGAAGTTGATTTCAAATAAATTTATTAAAATTTGACATTTCCAACTAAAATTTTATTCACAATCCCAAAAATGGAAGTTATTTTCATCTAAGTTTACTCAAATATACATCCTACACCAAAAATACTCGACAAAATCCAAAAAAATCGAAGTTGATTTCAAACAAATTTATAAAATTTTGACACTTCCAACTAAATTTTTTTTCGCAATCCTAAAAATGGAAGTTATTTTAATCTAAATTTACTCAAATATAGATCCTACAACAAAAATACTCAAAAAATTCCAAAATAATCGAAGTTGATTTCAAATAAATTTATTAAAATTTGACACTATCAACTAAAATTTTTTTCACAATCCTAATAATTGAAATTATTTTCATCTAAATTCACTCAAATATAGATCCTACAACAAAAATACTCAACAAAATCCAAAATAATCCAAGTTGATTTCAAATAAATTTATTAAAATTTTACACTTCCAACTAAAATTTTTTTCACAATCCAAATAATTGAAGTTATTTTCATCTAAATTCCTTCAAATATAGATCCTACAACAAAAATACTCACCAAAATCCAAAATAATCCAAGTTGATTTCAAATAAATTTATTAAAATTTTACAAAAATCGTGACAAAATCCAAAAAATCGAAGGTAATTTCAACTGAAATTACTCAAATTAAGCTTCTCTATCAAAAAAACTCAACATAGTCGAGAAAAATCGAAGTTGGTTTCAAATAAATTTATTAAAATTTGACACTTCCAAGTAAATTGTTTTTTCACAATCCAAAAAATTGAAGTTATTTTCATCTAAATTTACTTAAATATACATCCTACTCCAAAAATACTCGACAAAACCCAGAAAAATCGAAGTTGATTTCAAATAAATTTATTAAAATTTGACACTTCCAACTAAAATTTTTTTCACAATCCATAAAATTGAAGTTATTTACATCTAAATTCACTCAAATAAACATCCTACAGCAAAAATACTCAACAAAATCCAAAATAATCCAAGTTGATTTCAAATAAATTTATTAAAATTTTACAAAAATCGTGACAATATCCAAAAAATCGAAGTTAATTTCAACTGAAATTACTCAAATTAAGCTTCTCTATCAAAAAAACTCATCATACTCGACAAAAATCGAAGTTGGTTTCAAATAAATTTATTAAAATTTGACACTTCCAACTAAAATTATTTTCACAATCCAAAAAATTGAAGTTATTTTCATCTAAATTTACTCAAATATACATCCTACACCAAAAATACTCGACAAAATCCAAAAAAATCGAAGTTGATTTCAAATAAATTTATTAAAATTTGACACATGCAACTAAAATTATTTTCACAATCCCAAAAATTGAAGTTATTTTCATCTAAATTTACTCAAATATAGATCCCACAACAAAAATACTCGACAAAATCCAAAAAAATCGAAGTTGATTTCAAATAAATTTATTAAAATTTGACACTTCCAACTAAAATTTTTTTCACAATCCAAAAAATTGAAGATATTTTCATCTAAGTTTACTCAAATATACATCCTACACCAAAAATACTCGACAAAATCCAAAAAAATCGAAGTTGATTTGAAACAAATTTATAAAAATTTGACACTTCCAACTAAATTTTTTTTCGCAATCCTAAAAATGGAAGTTATTTTCATCTAAATTTACTCAAATATAGATCCTACAGCAAAAATACTCGACAAAATCCAAAAAAATCGAAGTTGATTTCAAATACATTTATTAAAATTGACACTTCCAACTAAAATTTTTTTCACAATCCCAAAAATTGAAGTTATTTTCATCTAAATTTACTCAAATATAGATCCTACAACAAAAATACTCGACAAAATCCAAAAAAATCGAAGTTACTTTCAACTGAAATTACTCAAATTAAACTTCTCTATCAAAAAAACTCAACATAGTCGAGAAAAATCGAAGTTGGTTTCAAATAAATTTATTAAAATTTGACACTTCCAACTAAAATTTTTTTCACAATCCAAAAAATTGAAGATATTTTCATCTAAGTTTACTCAAATATACATCCTACACCAAAAATACTCGACAAAATCCAAAAAAATCGAAGTTGATTTCAAACAAATTTATAAAAATTTGACACTTCCAACTAAATTTTTTTTCGCAATCCTAAAAATGGAAGTTATTTTTATCTAAATTTACTCAAATATAGATCCTACAGCAAAAATACTCGACAAAATCCAAAAAAATCGAAGTTGATTTCAAGTTCATTTATTAAAATTGACACTTCCAACTAAAATTTTTTTCACAATCCCAAAAATTGAAGTTATTTTCATCTAAATTTACTCAAATATTGATCCTACAACAAAAATACTCGACAAAATCCAAAAAAATCGAAGTTGATTTCAAACAAATTTATAAAAATTTGACACTTCCAACTAAATTTTTTTCACAATCCAAAAAATTGAAGTTATTTTCATCTAAATTTACTCAAATATACATCCTACAGCAAAAATACTCGACAAAATCCAAAAAAATCGAAGTTGATTTCAAATACATTTATTAAAATTGACACTTCCAACTAAAATTTTTTTCACAATCCCAAAAATTGAAGTTATTTTCATCCAAATTTACTCAAATATAGATCCTACAACAAAAATACTCGACAAAATCCAAAAAAATCGAAGTTAATTTCCACTGAAATTACTCAAATTAAACTTCTCTATCAAAAAAACTCAACATAGTCGAGAAAAATCGAAGTTGGTTTCAAATAAATTTATTAAAATTTTACACTTCCAAGTAAATTGTTTTTTCACAATCCAAAAAATTGAAGTTATTTTCATCTAAATTTACTTAAATATACATCCTACTCCAAAAATACTCGACAAAATCCAAAAAAATCGAAGTTAATTTCAACTGAAATTACTCAAATTAAACTTCTCTATCAAAAAAACTCAACATAGTCGAGAAAAATCGAAGTTGGTTTCAAATAAATTTATTAAAATTTTACACTTCCAAGTAAATTGTTTTTTCACAATCCAAAAAATTGAAGTTATTTTCATCTAAATTTACTTAAATATAGATCCTACAACAAAAATACTCAACAAAACCCAGAAAAATCGAAGTTGATTTCAAATAAATTTATTAAAATTTGACACTTCCAACTAAAATTTTTTTCACAATCCAAAAAATTGAAGATATTTTCATCTAAGTTTACTCACATATACATCCTACACCAAAAATACTCGACAAAATCCAAAAAAATCGAAGTTGATTTCAAATAAATTTATTAAAATTTGACATTTCCAACTAAAATTTTATTCACAATCCCAAAAATGGAAGTTATTTTCATCTAAGTTTACTCAAATATACATCCTACACCAAAAATACTCGACAAAATCCAAAAAAATCGAAGTTGATTTCAAACAAATTTATTAAAATTTGACACTTCCAATTAAATTTTTTTTCGCAATCCTAAAAATGGAAGTTATTTTCATCTAAATTTACTCAAATATAGATCCTACAACAAAAATACTCAACAAAACCCAGAAAAATCGAAGTTGATTTCAAATAAATTTATTAAAATTTGACACTTCCAACTAAAATTTTTTTCACAATCCAAAAAATTGAAGTTATTTACATCTAAATTTACTCAAATATACATCCTACAGCAAAAATATTCGACAAAATCCAAAAAAATTGAAGTTGATTTCAAATACATTTATTAAAATTGACACTTCCAACTAAAATTTTTTTCACAATCCCAAAAATTGAAGTTATTTTCATCTAAATTTACTCAAATATAGATCCTACAACAAAAATACTCGACAAAAACCAAAAAAATCGAAGTTGATTTCAAATAAATTTATTAAAATTTGACATTTCCAACTAAAATTTTATTCACAATCCCAAAAATGGAAGTTATTTTCATCTAAGTTTACTCAAATATACATCCTACACCAAAAATACTCGACAAAATCCAAAAAAATCGAAGTTGATTTCAAACAAATTTATAAAATTTTGACACTTCCAACTAAATTTTTTTTCGCAATCCTAAAAATGGAAGTTATTTTCATCTAAATTTACTCAAATATAGATCCTACAACAAAAATACTCAAAAAATTCCAAAATAATCGAAGTTGATTTCAAATAAATTTATTAAAATTTGACACTATCAACTAAAATTTTTTTCACAATCCTAATAATTGAAGTTATTTTCATCTAAATTCACTCAAATATAGATCCTACAACAAAAATACTCAACAAAATCCAAAATAATCCAAGTTGATTTCAAATAAATTTATTAAAATTTTACACTTTCAACTAAAATTTTTTTCACAATCCAAATAATTGAAGTTATTTTCATCTAAATTCCTTCAAATATAGATCCTACAACAAAAATACTCACCAAAATCCAAAATAATCCAAGTTGATTTCAAATAAATTTATTAAAATTTTACAAAAATCGTGACAAAATCCAAAAAATCGAAGGTAATTTCAACTGAAATTACTCAAATTAAGCTTCTCTATCAAAAAAACTCAACATAGTCGAGAAAAATCGAAGTTGGTTTCAAATAAATTTATTAAAATTTGACACTTCAAAGTAAATTGTTTTTTCACAATCCAAAAAATTGAAGTTATTTTCATCTAAATTTACTTAAATATACATCCTACTCCAAAAATACTCGACAAAACCCAGAAAAATCGAAGTTGATTTCAAATAAATTTATTAAAATTTGACACTTCCAACTAAAATTTTTTTCACAATCCATAAAATTGAAGTTATTTACATCTAAATTTACTCAAATATACATCCTACAGCAAAAATACTAGACAAAATCCAAAAAAATCGAAGTTGATTTCAAATTCATTTATTAAAATTGACACTTCCAACTAAAATTTTTTTCACAATCCCAAAAATTGAAGTTATTTTCATCTAAATTTACTCAAATATAGATCCTACAACAAAAATACTCGACAAAATCCAAAAAAATCGAAGTTGATTTCAAACAAATTTATAAAAATTTGACACTTCCAACTAAATTTTTTTCACAATCCAAAAAATTGAAGTTATTTTCATCTAAATTTACTCAAATATACATCCTACAGCAAAAATACTCGACAAAATCCAAAAAAATCGAAGTTGATTTCAAATACATTTATTAAAATTGACACTTCCAACTAAAATTTTTTTCACAATCCCAAAAATTGAAGTTATTTTCATCTAAATTTACTCAAATATAGATCCTACAACAAAAATACTCGACAAAATCCAAAAAAATCGAAGTTAATTTCAACTGAAATTACTCAAATTAAACTTCTCTATCAAAAAAACTCAACATAGTCGAGAAAAATCGAAGTTGGTTTCAAATAAATTTATTAAAATTTTACACTTCCAAGTAAATTGTTTTTTCACAATCCAAAAAATTGAAGTTATTTTCATCTAAATTTACTTAAATATACATCCTACTCCAAAAATACTCGACAAAATCTAAAAAAATCGAAGTTGATTTCAAATAAATTCATTAAAATTTGACACTTCCAACTAAAATTTTTTTCACAATCTAAAAAATTGAAGATATTTTCATCTAAGTTTACTCAAATATACATCCTACACCAAAAATACTCGACAAAATCCAAAAAAATCGAAGTTGATTTCAAATAAATTTATTAAAATTTGACATTTCCAACTAAAATTTTATTCACAATCCCAAAAATGGAAGTTATTTTCATCTAAGTTTACTCAAATATACATCCTACACCAAAAATACTCGACAAAATCCAAAAAAATCGAAGTTGATTTCAAACAAATTTATTAAAATTTGACACTTCCAATTAAATTTTTTTTCGCAATCCTAAAAATGGAAGTTATTTTCATCTAAATTTACTCAAATATAGATCCTACAACAAAAATACTCAACAAAACCCAGAAAAATCGAAGTTGATTTCAAATAAATTTATTAAAATTTGACACTTCCAACTAAAATTTTTTTCACAATCCAAAAAATTGAAGTTATTTACATCTAAATTTACTCAAATATACATCCTACAGCAAAAATACTCGACAAAATCCAAAAAAATTGAAGTTGATTTCAAATACATTTATTAAAATTGACACTTCCAACTAAAATTTTTTTCACAATCCCAAAAATTGAAGTTATTTTCATCTAAATTTACTCAAATATAGATCCTACAACAAAAATACTCGACAAAAACCAAAAAAATCGAAGTTGATTTCAAATAAATTTATTAAAATTTGACATTTCCAACTAAAATTTTATTCACAATCCCAAAAATGGAAGTTATTTTCATCTAAGTTTACTCAAATATACATCCTACACCAAAAATACTCGACAAAATCCAAAAAAATCGAAGTTGATTTCAAACAAATTTATAAAAATTTGACACTTCCAACTAAATTTTTTTTCGCAATCCTAAAAATGGAAGTTATTTTCATCTAAATTTACTCAAATATAGATCCTACAACAAAAATACTCACAAAATTCCAAAATAATCGAAGTTGATTTCAAATAAATTTATTAAAATTTGACACTATCAACTAAAATTTTTTTCACAATCCTAATAATTGAAGTTATTTTCATCTAAATTCACTCAAATATAGATCCTACAACAAAAATACTCAACAAAATCCAAAATAATCCAAGTTGATTTCAAATAAATTTATTAAAATTTTACAAAAATCGTGACAATATCCAAAAAATCGAAGTTAATTTCAACTGAAATTACTCAAATTAAGCTTCTCTATCAAAAAAACTCAACATAGTCAAGAAAAATCGAAGTTGGTTTCAAATAAATTTATTAAAATTTGACACTTCCAAGTAAATTGTTTTTTCACAATCCAAAAAATTGAAGTTATTTTCATCTAAATTTACTTAAATATACATCCTACTCCAAAAATACTCGACAAAACCCAGAAAAATCGAAGTTGATTTCAAATAAATTTATTAAAATTTGACACTTCCAACTAAAATTTTTTTCACAATCCATAAAATTGAAGTTATTTACATCTAAATTTACTCAAATATAGATCCTACAGCAAAAATACTCGACAAAATCCAAAAAAATCGAAGTTGATTTCAGATACATTTATTAAAATTGACACTTCCAACTAAAATTTTTTTCACAATCCCAAAAATTGAAGTTATTTTCATCTAAATTTACTCAAATATAGATCCTACAACAAAAATACTCGACAAAATCCAAAAAAATCGAAGTTGATTTCAAATAAATTTATTAAAATTTGACATTTCCAACTAAAATTTTATTCACAATCCAAAAAATTGAAGTTATTTACATCTAAATTTACTCAAATATACATCCTACAGCAAAAATACTCGACAAAATCCAAAAAAATTGAAGTTGATTTCAAATACATTTATTAAAATTGACACTTCCAACTAAAATTTTTTTCACAATCCCAAAAATTGAAGTTATTTTCATCTAAATTTACTCAAATATAGATCCTACAACAAAAATACTCGACAAAAACCAAAAAAATCGAAGTTGATTTCAAATAAATTTATTAAAATTTGACATTTCCAACTAAAATTTTATTCACAATCCCAAAAATGGAAGTTATTTTCATCTAAGTTTACTCAAATATACATCCTACACCAAAAATACTCGACAAAATCCAAAAAAATCGAAGTTGATTTCAAACAAATTTATAAAAATTTGACACTTCCAACTAAATTTTTTTTCGCAATCCTAAAAATGGAAGTTATTTTCATCTAAATTTACTCAAATATAGATCCTACAACAAAAATACTCAAAAAATTCCAAAATAATCGAAGTTGATTTCAAATAAATTTATTAAAATTTGACACTATCAACTAAAATTTTTTTCACAATCCTAATAATTGAAGTTATTTTCATCTAAATTCACTCAAATATAGATCCTACAACAAAAATACTCAACAAAATCCAAAATAATCCAAGTTGATTTCAAATAAATTAATTAAAATTTTACAAAAATCGTGACAATATCCAAAAAATCGAAGTTAATTTCAACTGAAATTACTCAAATTAAGCTTCTCTATCAAAAAAACTCAACATAGTCAAGAAAAATCGAAGTTGGTTTCAAATAAATTTATTAAAATTTGACACTTCCAAGTAAATTGTTTTTTCACAATCCAAAAAATTGAAGTTATTTTCATCTAAATTTACTTAAATATACATCCTACTCCAAAAATACTCGACAAAACCCAGAAAAATCGAAGTTGATTTCAAATAAATTTATTAAAATTTGACACTTCCAACTAAAATTTTTTTCACAATCCCAAAAATTGAAGTTATTTTCATCTAAATTTACTCAAATATAGATCCTACAACAAAAATACTCGACAAAATCCAAAAAAATCGAAGTTGATTTCAAACAAATTTATAAAAATTTGACACTTCCAACTAAATTTTTTTCACAATCCAAAAAATTGAAGTTATTTTCATCTAAATTTACTCAAATATACATCCTACAGCAAAAATACTCGACAAAATCCAAAAAAATCGAAGTTGATTTCAAATACATTTATTAAAATTGACACTTCCAACTAAAATTTTTTTCACAATCCCAAAAATTGAAGTTATTTTCATCTAAATTTACTCAAATATAGATCCTACAACAAAAATACTCGACAAAATCCAAAAAAATCGAAGTTAATTTCAACTGAAATTACTCAAATTAAACTTCTCTATCAAAAAAACTCAACATAGTCGAGAAAAATCGAAGTTGGTTTCAAATAAATTTATTAAAATTTTACACTTCCAAGTAAATTGTTTTTTCACAATCCAAAAAATTGAAGTTATTTTCATCTAAATTTACTTAAATATACATCCTACTCCAAAAATACTCGACAAAATCTAAAAAAATCGAAGTTGATTTCAAATAAATTTATTAAAATTTGACACTTCCAACTAAAATTTTTTTCACAATCCAAAAAATTGAAGATATTTTCATCTAAGTTTACTCAAATATACATCCTACACCAAAAATACTCGACAAAATCCAAAAAAATCGAAGTTGATTTCAAATAAATTTATTAAAATTTGACATTTCCAACTAAAATTTTATTCACAATCCCAAAAATGGAAGTTATTTTCATCTAAGTTTACTCAAATATACATCCTACACCAAAAATACTCGACAAAATCCAAAAAAATCGAAGTTGATTTCAAACAAATTTATTAAAATTTGACACTTCCAATTAAATTTTTTTTCGCAATCCTAAAAATGGAAGTTATTTTCATCTAAATTTACTCAAATATAGATCCTACAACAAAAATACTCAACAAAACCCAGAAAAATCGAAGTTGATTTCAAATAAATTTATTAAAATTTGACACTTCCAACTAAAATTTTTTTCACAATCCAAAAAATTGAAGTTATTTACATCTAAATTTACTCAAATATACATCCTACAGCAAAAATACTCGACAAAATCCAAAAAAATTGAAGTTGATTTCAAATACATTTATTAAAATTGACACTTCCAACTAAAATTTTTTTCACAATCCCAAAAATTGAAGTTATTTTCATCTAAATTTACTCAAATATAGATCCTACAACAAAAATACTCGACAAAAACCAAAAAAATCGAAGTTGATTTCAAATAAATTTATTAAAATTTGACATTTCCAACTAAAATTTTATTCACAATCCCAAAAATGGAAGTTATTTTCATCTAAGTTTACTCAAATATACATCCTACACCAAAAATACTCGACAAAATCCAAAAAAATCGAAGTTGATTTCAAACAAATTTATAAAAATTTGACACTTCCAACTAAATTTTTTTTCGCAATCCTAAAAATAGAAGTTATTTTCATCTAAATTTACTCAAATATAGATACTACAACAAAAATACTCAAAAAATTCCAAAATAATCGAAGTTGATTTCAAATAAATTTATTAAAATTTGACACTATCAACTAAAATTTTTTTCACAATCCTAATAATTGAAGTTATTTTCATCTAAATTCACTCAAATATAGATCCTACAACAAAAATACTCAACAAAATCCAAAATAATCCAAGTTGATTTCAAATAAATTTATTAAAATTTTACAAAAATCGTGACAATATCCAAAAAATCGAAGTTAATTTCAACTGAAATTACTGAAATTAAGCTTCTCTATCAAAAAAACTCAACATAGTCAAGAAAAATCGAAGTTGGTTTCAAATAAATTTATTAAAATTTGACACTTCCAAGTAAATTGTTTTTTCACAATCCAAAAAATTGAAGTTATTTTCATCTAAATTTACTTAAATATACATCCTACTCCAAAAATACTCGACAAAACCCAGAAAAATCGAAGTTGATTTCAAATAAATTTATTAAAATTTGACACTTCCAACTAAAATTTTTTTCACAATCCATAAAATTGAAGTTATTTACATCTAAATTTACTCAAATATACATCCTACAGCAAAAATACTCGACAAAATCCAAAAAAATCGAAGTTGATTTCAGATACATTTATTAAAATTGACACTTCCAACTAAAATTTTTTTCACAATCCCAAAAATTGAAGTTATTTTCATCTAAATTTACTCAAATATAGATCCTACAACAAAAATACTCGACAAAATCCAAAAAAATCGAAGTTGATTTCAAATAAATTTATTAAAATTTGACATTTCCAACTAAAATTTTATTCACAATCCCAAAAATGGAAGTTATTTTCATCTAAGTTTACTCAAATATACATCCTACACCAAAAATACTCGACAAAATCCAAAAAAATCGAAGTTGATTTCAAACAAATTTATAAAATTTTGACACTTCCAACTAAATTTTTTTTCGCAATCCTAAAAATGGAAGTTATTTTAATCTAAATTTACTCAAATATAGATCCTACAACAAAAATACTCAAAAAATTCCAAAATAATCGAAGTTGATTTCAAATAAATTTATTAAAATTTGACACTATCAACTAAAATTTTTTTCACAATCCTAATAATTGAAGTTATTTTCATCTAAATTCACTCAAATATAGATCCTACAACAAAAATACTCAACAAAATCCAAAATAATCCAAGTTGATTTCAAATAAATTTATTAAAATTTTACACTTTCAACTAAAATTTTTTTCACAATCCAAATAATTGAAGTTATTTTCATCTAAATTCCTTCAAATATAGATCCTACAACAAAAATACTCACCAAAATCCAAAATAATCCAAGTTGATTTCAAATAAATTTATTAAAATTTTACAAAAATCGTGACAAAATCCAAAAAATCGAAGGTAATTTCAACTGAAATTACTCAAATTAAGCTTCTCTATCAAAAAAACTCAACATAGTCGAGAAAAATCGAAGTTGGTTTCAAATAAATTTATTAAAATTTGACACTTCCAAGAAAATTGTTTTTTCACAATCCAAAAAATTGAAGTTATTTTCATCTAAATTTACTTAAATATACATCCTACTCCAAAAATACTCGACAAAACCCAGAAAAATCGAAGTTGATTTCAAATAAATTTATTAAAATTTGACACATGCAACTAAAATTATTTTCACAATCCCAAAAATTGAAGTTATTTTCATCTAAATTTACTCAAATATAGATCCCACAACAAAAATACTCGACAAAATCCAAAAAAATCGAAGTTGATTTCAAATAAATTTATTAAAATTTGACATTTCCAACTAAAATTTTACTCACAATCCCAAAAATGGAAGTTATTTTCATCTAAGTTTACTCAAATATACATCCTACACCAAAAATACTCGACAAAATCCAAAAAAATCGAAGTTGATTTGAAACAAATTTATAAAAATTTGACACTTCCAACTAAATTTTTTTTCGCAATCCTAAAAATGGAAGTTATTTTCATCTAAATTTACTCAAATATAGATCCTACAGCAAAAATACTCGACAAAATCCAAAAAAATCGAAGTTGATTTCAAATACATTTATTAAAATTGACACTTCCAACTAAAATTTTTTTCACAATCCCAAAAATTGAAGTTATTTTCATCTAAATTTACTCAAATATAGATCCTACAACAAAAATACTCGACAAAATCCAAAAAAATCGAAGTTACTTTCAACTGAAATTACTCAAATTAAACTTCTCTATCAAAAAAACTCAACATAGTCGAGAAAAATCGAAGTTGGTTTCAAATAAATTTATTAAAATTTGACACTTCCAACTAAAATTTTTTTCACAATCCAAAAAATTGAAGATATTTTCATCTAAGTTTACTCAAATATACATCCTACACCAAAAATACTCGACAAAATCCAAAAAAATCGAAGTTGATTTCAAACAAATTTATAAAAATTTGACACTTCCAACTAAATTTTTTTTCGCAATCCTAAAAATGGAAGTTATTTACATCTAAATTTACTCAAATATACATCCTACAGCAAAAATACTCGACAAAATCCAAAAAAATCGAAGTTGATTTCAAATACATTTATTAAAATTGACACTTCCAACTAAATTTTTTTTCGCAATCCTAAAAATGGAAGTTATTTTAATCTAAATTTACTCAAATATAGATCCTACAACAAAAATACTAAAAAAATTCCAAAATAATCGAAGTTGATTTCAAATAAAATTATTAAAATTTGACACTATCAACTAAAATTTTTTTCACAATCCTAATAATTGAAGTTATTTTCATCTAAATTCACTCAAATATAGGTCCTACAACAAAAATACTCAACAAAATCCAAAATAATCCAAGTTGATTTCAAATAAATTTATTAAAATTTTACACTTTCAACTAAAATTTTTTTCACAATCCAAATAATTGAAGTTGTTTTCATCTAAATTCCTTCAAATATAGATCCTACAACAAAAATACTCACCAAAATCCAAAATAATCCAAGTTGATTTCAAATAAATTTATTAAAATTTTACAAAAATCGTGACAAAATCCAAAAAATCGAAGGTAATTTCAACTGAAATTACTCAAATTAAGCTTCTCTATCAAAAAAACTCAACATAGTCCAGAAAAATCGAAGTTGGTTTCAAATAAATTTATTAAAATTTGACACTTCAAAGTAAATTGTTTTTTCACAATCCAAAAAATTGAAGTTATTTTCATCTAAATTTACTTAAATATACATCCTACTCCAAAAATACTCGACAAAACCCAGAAAAATCGAAGTTGATTTCAAATAAATTTATTAAAATTTGACACTTCCAACTAAAATTTTTTTCACAATCCATAAAATTGAAGTTATTTACATCTAAATTTACTCAAATATACATCCTACAGCAAAAATACTCGACAAAATCCAAAAAAATCGAAGTTGATTTCAAATTCATTTATTAAAATTGACACTTCCAACTAAAATTTTTTTTACAATCCCAAAAATTGAAGTTATTTTCATCTAAATTTACTCAAATATAGATCCTACAACAAAAATACTCGACAAAATCCAAAAAAATCGAAGTTGATTTCAAACAAATTTATAAAAATTTGACACTTCCAACTAAATTTTTTTCACAATCCAAAAAATTGAAGTTATTTTCATCTAAATTTACTCAAATATACATCCTACAGCAAAAATACTCGACAAAATCCAAAAAAATCGAAGTTGATTTCAAATACATTTATTAAAATTGACACTTCCAACTAAAATTTTTTTCACAATCCCAAAAATTGAAGTTATTTTCATCTAAATTTACTCAAATATAGATCCTACAACAAAAATACTCGACAAAATCCAAAAAAATCGAAGTTAATTTCAACTGAAATTACTCAAATTAAACTTCTCTATCAAAAAAACTCAACATAGTCGAGAAAAATCGAAGTTGGTTTCAAATAAATTTATTAAAATTTTACACTTCCAAGTTAATTGTTTTTTCACAATCCAAAAAATTGAAGTTATTTTCATCTAAATTTACTTAAATATACATCCTACTCCAAAAATACTCGACAAAATCTAAAAAAATCGAAGTTGATTTCAAATAAATTTATTAAAATTTGACACTTCCAACTAAAATTTTTTTCACAATCCAAAAAATTGAAGATATTTTCATCTAAGTTTACTCAAATATACATCCTACACCAAAAATACTCGACAAAATCCAAAAAAATCGAAGTTGATTTCAAATAAATTTATTAAAATTTGACATTTCCAACTAAAATTTTATTCACAATCCCAAAAATGGAAGTTATTTTCATCTAAGTTTACTCAAATATACATCCTACACCAAAAATACTCGACAAAATCCAAAAAAATCGAAGTTGATTTCAAACAAATTTATTAAAATTTGACACTTCCAATTAAATTTTTTTTCGCAATCCTAAAAATGGAAGTTATTTTCATCTAAATTTACTCAAATATAGATCCTACAACAAAAATACTCAACAAAACCCAGAAAAATCGAAGTTGATTTCAAATAAATTTATTAAAATTTGACACTTCCAACTAAAATTTTTTTCACAATCCAAAAAATTGAAGTTATTTACATCTAAATTTACTCAAATATACATCCTACAGCAAAAATACTCGACAAAATCCAAAAAAATTGAAGTTGATTTCAAATACATTTATTAAAATTGACACTTCCAACTAAAATTTTTTTCACAATCCCAAAAATTGAAGTTATTTTCATCTAAATTTACTCAAATATAGATCCTACAACAAAAATACTCGACAAAAACCAAAAAAATCGAAGTTGATTTCAAATAAATTTATTAAAATTTGACATTTCCAACTAAAATTTTATTCACAATCCCAAAAATGGAAGTTATTTTCATCTAAGTTTACTCAAATATACATCCTACACCAAAAATACTCGACAAAATCCAAAAAAATCGAAGTTGATTTCAAACAAATTTATAAAATTTTGACACTTCCAACTAAATTTTTTTTCGCAATCCTAAAAATGGAAGTTATTTTAATCTAAATTTACTCAAATATAGATCCTACAACAAAAATACTCAAAAAATTCCAAAATAATCGAAGTTGATTTCAAATAAATTTATTAAAATTTGACACTATCAACTAAAATTTTTTTCACAATCCTAATAATTGAAGTTATTTTCATCTAAATTCACTCAAATATAGATCCTACAACAAAAATACTCAACAAAATCCAAAATAATCCAAGTTGATTTCAAATAAATTTATTAAAATTTTACACTTTCAACTAAAATTTTTTTCACAATCCAAATAATTGAAGTTATTTTCATCTAAATTCCTTCAAATATAGATCCTACAACAAAAATACTCACCAAAATCCAAAATAATCCAAGTTGATTTCAAATAAATTTATTAAAATTTTACAAAAATCGTGACAAAATCCAAAAAATCGAAAGTAATTTCAACTGAAATTACTCAAATTAAGCTTCTCTATCAAAAAAACTCAACATAGTCGAGAAAAATCGAAGTTGGTTTCAAATAAATTTATTAAAATTTGACACTTCCAAGAAAATTGTTTTTTCACAATCCAAAAAATTGAAGTTATTTTCATCTAAATTTACTTAAATATACATCCTACTCCAAAAATACTCGACAAAACCCAGAAAAATCGAAGTTGATTTCAAATAAATTTATTAAAATTTGACACTTCCAACTAAAATTTTTTTCACAATCCATAAAATTGAAGTTATTTACATCTAAATTTACTCAAATAAACATCCTACAGCAAAAATACTCGACAAAATCCAAAAAAATCGAAGTTGATTTCAAACAAATTTATAAAAATTTGACACTTCCAACTAAATTTTTTTTCGCAATCCTAAAAATGGTAGTTATTTTCATCTAAATTTACTCAAATATAGATCCTACAACAAAAATACTCAAAAAATTCCAAAATAATCGAAGTTGATTTCAAATAAATTTATTAAAATTTGATACTATCAACTAAAATTTTTTTCACAATCCTAATAATTGAAGTTATTTTCATCTAAATTCACTCAAATATAGATCCTACAACAAAAATACTCAACAAAATCCAAAATAATCCAAGTTGATTTCAAATAAATTTATTAAAATTTGACATTTCCAACTAAAATTTTATTCACAATCCCAAAAATGGAAGTTATTTTCATCTAAGTTTACTCAAATATACATCCTACACCAAAAATACTCGACAAAATCCAAAAAAATCGAAGTTGATTTCAAACAAATTTATTAAAATTTGACACTTCCAATTAAATTTTTTTTCGCAATCCTAAAAATGGAAGTTATTTTCATCTAAATTTACTCAAATATAGATCCTACAACAAAAATACTCAACAAAACCCAGAAAAGTCGAAGTTGATTTCAAATAAATTTATTAAAATTTGACACTTCCAACTAAAATTTTTTTCACAATCCAAAAAATTGAAGTTATTTACATCTAAATTTACTCAAATATACATCCTACAGCAAAAATACTCGACAAAATCCAAAAAAATTGAAGTTGATTTCAAATACATTTATTAAAATTGACACTTCCAACTAAAATTTTTTTCACAATCCCAAAAATTGAAGTTATTTTCATCTAAATTTACTCAAATATAGATCCTACAACAAAAATACTCGACAAAAACCAAAAAAATCGAAGTTGATTTCAAATAAATTTATTAAAATTTGACATTTCCAACTAAAATTTTATTCACAATCCCAAAAATGGAAGTTATTTTCATCTAAGTTTACTCAAATATACATCCTACACCAAAAATACTCGACAAAATCCAAAAAAATCGAAGTTGATTTCAAACAAATTTATAAAAATTTGACACTTCCAACTAAATTTTTTTTCGCAATCCTAAAAATGGTAGTTATTTTCATCTAAATTTACTCAAATATAGATCCTACAACAAAAATACTCAAAAAATTCCAAAATAATCGAAGTTGATTTCAAATAAATTTATTAAAATTTGACACTATCAACTAAAATTTTTTTCACAATCCTAATAATTGAAGTTATTTTCATCTAAATTCACTCAAATATAGATCCTACAACAAAAATACTCAACAAAATCCAAAATAATCCAAGTTGATTTCAAATAAATTTATTAAAATTTTACAAAAATCGTGACAATATCCAAAAAAATCGAAGTTAATTTCAAACAAATTTATAAAAATTTGACACTTCCAACTAAATTTTTTTTCGCAATCCTGAAGATGGAAGTTATTTTCATCTAAATTTACTCAAATATAGATCCTACAACAAAAATACTCAAAAAATTCCAAAATAATCGAAGTTGATTTCAAATAAATTTATTAACATTTGACACTATCAACTAAAATTTTTTTCACAATCCTAATAATTGAAGTTATTTTCATCTAAATTCACTCAAATATAGATCCTACAACAAAAATACTCAACAAAATCCAAAATAATCCAAGTTGATTTCAAATAAATTTATTAAAATTTTACAAAAATCGTGACAATATCCAAAAAATCGAAGTTAATTTCAACTGAAATTACTCAAATTAAGCTTCTCTATCAAAAAAACTCAACATAGTCGAGAAAAATCGAAGTTGGTTTCAAATAAATTTATTAAAATTTGACACTTCCACGTAAATTGTTTTTTCACAATCCAAAAAATTGAAGTTATTTTCATCTAAATTTACTTAAATATACATCCTACTCCAAAAATACTCGACAAAACCCAGAAAAATCGAAGGTGATTTCAAATAAATTTATTAAAATTTGACACTTCCAACTAAAATTTTTTTCACAATCCATAAAATTGAAGTTATTTACATCTAAATTTACTCAAATATACATCCTACAGCAAAAATACTCGACAAAATCCAAAAAAATCGAAGTTGATTTCAAATACATTTATTAAAATTGACACTTCCAACTAAATTTTTTTTCGCAATCCTAAAAATGGAAGTTATTTTAATCTAAATTTACTCAAATATAGATCCTACAACAAAAATACTAAAAAAATTCCAAAATAATCGAAGTTGATTTCAAATAAAATTATTAAAATTTGACACTATCAACTAAAATTTTTTTCACAATCCTAATAATTGAAGTTATTTTCATCTAAATTCACTCAAATATAGGTCCTACAACAAAAATACTCAACAAAATCCAAAATAATCCAAGTTGATTTCAAATAAATTTATTAAAATTTTACACTTTCAACTAAAATTTTTTTCACAATCCAAATAATTGAAGTTGTTTTCATCTAAATTCCTTCAAATATAGATCCTACAACAAAAATACTCACCAAAATCCAAAATAATCCAAGTTGATTTCAAATAAATTTATTAAAATTTTACAAAAATCGTGACAAAATCCAAAAAATCGAAGGTAATTTCAACTGAAATTACTCAAATTAAGCTTCTCTATCAAAAAAACTCAACATAGTCGAGAAAAATCGAAGTTGGTTTCAAATAAATTTATTAAAATTTGACACTTCAAAGTAAATTGTTTTTTCACAATCCAAAAAATTGAAGTTATTTTCATCTAAATTTACTTAAATATACATCCTACTCCAAAAATACTCGACAAAACCCAGAAAAATCGAAGTTGATTTCAAATAAATTTATTAAAATTTGACACTTCCAACTAAAATTTTTTTCACAATCCATAAAATTGAAGTTATTTACATCTAAATTTACTCAAATATACATCCTACAGCAAAAATACTCGACAAAATCCAAAAAAATCGAAGTTGATTTCAAATTCATTTATTAAAATTGACACTTCCAACTAAAATTTTTTTTACAATCCCAAAAATTGAAGTTATTTTCATCTAAATTTACTCAAATATAGATCCTACAACAAAAATACTCGACAAAATCCAAAAAAATCGAAGTTGATTTCAAACAAATTTATAAAAATTTGACACTTCCAACTAAATTTTTTTCACAATCCAAAAAATTGAAGTTATTTTCATCTAAATTTACTCAAATATACATCCTACAGCAAAAATACTCGACAAAATCCAAAAAAATCGAAGTTGATTTCAAATACATTTATTAAAATTGACACTTCCAACTAAAATTTTTTTCACAATCCCAAAAATTGAAGTTATTTTCATCTAAATTTACTCAAATATAGATCCTACAACAAAAATACTCGACAAAATCCAAAAAAATCGAAGTTAATTTCAACTGAAATTAGTCAAATTAAACTTCTCTATCAAAAAAACTCAACATAGTCGAGAAAAATCGAAGTTGGTTTCAAATAAATTTATTAAAATTTGACACTTCCAACTAAAATTTTATTCACAATCCCAAAAATGGAAGTTATTTTCATCTAAATTTACTCAAATATAGATCCTACAACAAAAATACTCAACAAAACCCAGAAAAATCGAAGTTGATTTCAAATAAATTTATTAAAATTTGACACTTCCAACTAAAATTTTTTTCACAATCCAAAAAATTGAAGATATTTTCATCTAAGTTTACTCAAATATACATCCTACACCAAAAATACTCGACAAAATCCAAAAAAATCGAAGTTGATTTCAAATAAATTTATTAAAATTTGACATTTCCAACTAAAATTTTATTCACAATCCCAAAAATGGAAGTTATTTTCATCTAAGTTTACTCAAATATACATCCTACACCAAAAATACTCGACAAAATCCAAAAAAATCGAAGTTGATTTCAAACAAATTTATTAAAATTTGACACTTCCAATTAAATTTTTTTTCGCAATCCTAAAAATGGAAGTTATTTTCATCTAAATTTACTCAAATATAGATCCTACAACAAAAATACTCAACAAAACCCAGAAAAATCGAAGTTGATTTCAAATAAATTTATTAAAATTTGACACTTCCAACTAAAATTTTTTTCACAATCCAAAAAATTGAAGTTATTTACATCTAAATTTACTCAAATATACATCCTACAGCAAAAATACTCGACAAAATCCAAAAAAATTGAAGTTGATTTCAAATACATTTATTAAAATTGACACTTCCAACTAAAATTTTTTTCACAATCCCAAAAATTGAAGTTATTTTCATCTAAATTTACTCAAATATAGATCCTACAACAAAAATACTCGACAAAAACCAAAAAAATCGAAGTTGATTTCAAATAAATTTATTAAAATTTGACATTTCCAACTAAAATTTTATTCACAATCCCAAAAATGGAAGTTATTTTCATCTAAGTTTACTCAAATATACATCCTACACCAAAAATACTCGACAAAATCCAAAAAAATCGAAGTTGATTTCAAACAAATTTATAAAAATTTGACACTTCCAACTAAATTTTTTTTCGCAATCCTAAAAATGGAAGTTATTTTCATCTAAATTTACTCAAATATAGATCCTACAACAAAAATACTCGACAAAAACCAAAAAAATCGAAGTTGATTTCAAATAAATTTATTAAAATTTGACATTTCCAACTAAAATTTTATTCACAATCCCAAAAATGGAAGTTATTTTCATCTAAGTTTACTCAAATATACATCCTACACCAAAAATACTCGACAAAATCCAAAAAAATCAAAGTTGGTTTCAAATAAATTTATTAAAATTTGACACTTGCAACTAAAATTTTTTTCACCATCCTAAAAATTGAAGTTATTTTCATCTAAATTTACTCAAATATACATCCTACACCAAAGCTACTCGACAAAATCCAAAAAAATCGAAGTTGGTTTCAAATAAATTTACTAAAATTTGACACTTCCAACTAAAATTTTCTTCACAATCCAAAAAATGGTCGTTATTTTCATCTAAATTTACTCAAATATACATCCTGCAACAAAAATACTCGATAAATTCCAAAAAAATCGAAGTTGATTTCAAATTCATTTATTAAAATTGACACTTCCAACTAAAATTTTTTTCACAATCCCAAAAATTGAAGTTATTTTCATCTAAATTTACTCAAATATAGATCCTACAACAAAAATACTCGACAAAATCCAAAAAAATCGAAGTTGATTTCAAACAAATTTATAAAAATTTGACACTTCCAACTAAATTTTTTTCACAATCCAAAAAATTGAAGTTATTTTCATCTAAATTTACTCAAATATACATCCTACAGCAAAAATACTCGACAAAATCCAAAAAAATCGAAGTTGATTTCAAATACATTTATTAAAATTGACACTTCCAACTAAAATTTTTTTCACAATCCCAAAAATTGAAGTTATTTTCATCTAAATTTACTCAAATATAGATCCTACAACAAAAATACTCGACAAAATCCAAAAAAATCGAAGTTAATTTCAACTGAAATTACTCAAATTAAACTTCTCTATCAAAAAAACTCAACATAGTCGAGAAAAATCGAAGTTGGTTTCAAATAAATTTATTAAAATTTTACACTTCCAAGTAAATTGTTTTTTCACAATCCAAAAAATTGAAGTTATTTTCATCTAAATTTACTTAAATATACATCCTACTCCAAAAATACTCGACAAAATCTAAAAAAATCGAAGTTGATTTCAAATAAATTTATTAAAATTTGACACTTCCAACTAAAATTTTTTTCACAATCCAAAAAATTGAAGATATTTTCATCTAAGTTTACTCAAATATACATCCTACACCAAAAATACTCGACAAAATCCAAAAAAATCGAAGTTGATTTCAAATAAATTTATTAAAATTTGACATTTCCAACTAAAATTTTATTCACAATCCCAAAAATGGAAGTTATTTTCATCTAAATTTACTCAAATATACATCCTACAGCAAAAATACTCGACAAAATCCAAAAAAATCGAAGTTGATTTCCAATACATTTATTAAAATTGACACTTCCAACTAAAATTTTTTTCACAATCCCAAAAATTGAAGTTATTTTCATCTAAATTTACTCAAATATAGATCCTACAACAAAAATACTCAAAAAATTCCAAAATAATCGAAGTTGATTTCAAATAAATTTATAAAAATTTGACACTTCCAACTAAATTTTTTTTCGCAATCCTAAAAATGGAAGTTATTTTTATCTAAATTTACTCAAATATAGATCCTACAGCAAAAATACTCGACAAAATCCAAAAAAATCGAAGTTGATTTCAAGTTCATTTATTAAAATTGACACTTCCAACTAAAATTTTTTTCACAATCCCAAAAATTGAAGTTATTTTCATCTAAATTTACTCAAATATAGATCCTACAACAAAAATACTCGACAAAAACCAAAAAAATCGAAGTTGATTTCAAATAAATTTATTAAAATTTGACATTTCCAACTAAAATTTTATTCACAATCCCAAAAATGGAAGTTATTTTCATCTAAGTTTACTCAAATATACATCCTACACCAAAAATACTCGACAAAATCAAAAAAAATCGAAGTTGATTTCAAACAAATTTATAAAATTTTGACACTTCCAACTAAATTTTTTTTCGCAATCCTAAAAATGGAAGTTATTTTAATCTAAATTTACTCAAATATAGATCCTACAACAAAAATACTCAAAAAATTCCAAAATAATCGAAGTTGATTTCAAATAAATTTATAAAAATTTGACACTTCCAACTAAATTTTTTTTCGCAATCCTAAAAATGGAAGTTATTTTTATCTAAATTTACTCAAATATAGATCCTACAGCAAAAATACTCGACAAAATCCAAAAAAATCGAAGTTGATTTCAAGTTCATTTATTAAAATTGACACTTCCAACTAAAATTTTTTTCACAATCCCAAAAATTGAAGTTATTTTCATCTAAATTTACTCAAATATTGATCCTACAACAAAAATACTCGACAAAATCCAAAAAAATCGAAGTTGATTTCAAACAAATTTATAAAAATTTGACACTTCCAACTAAATTTTTTTCACAATCCAAAAAATTGAAGTTATTTTCATCTAAATTTACTCAAATATACATCCTACAGCAAAAATACTCGACAAAATCCAAAAAAATCGAAGTTGATTTCCAATACATTTATTAAAATTGACACTTCCAACTAAAATTTTTTTCACAATCCCAAAAATTGAAGTTATTTTCATCTAAATTTACTCAAATATAGATCCTACAACAAAAATACTCGACAAAATCCAAAAAAATCGAAGTTGATTTCAAATAAATTTATTAAAATTTGACATTTCCAACTAAAATTTTATTCACAATCCCAAAAATGGAAGTTATTTTCATCTAAGTTTACTCAAATATACATCCTACACCAAAAATACTCGACTCCAAAAATACTCGACAAAACCCAGAAAAATCGAAGTTGATTTCAAATAAATTTATTAAAATTTGACACTTCCAACTAAAATTTTTTTCACAATCCATAAAATTGAAGTTATTTACATCTAAATTTACTCAAATATACATCCTACAGCAAAAATACTCGACAAAATCCAAAAAAATCGAAGTTGATTTCAAATACATTTATTAAAATTGACACTTCCAACTAAATTTTTTTTCGCAATCCTAAAAATGGAAGTTATTTTAATCTAAATTTACTCAAATATAGATCCTACAACAAAAATACTCAAAAAATTCCAAAATAATCGAAGTTGATTTCAAATAAATTTATTAAAATTTGACACTATCAACTAAAATTTTTTTCACAATCCTAATAATTGAAGTTATTTTCATCTAAATTCACTCAAATATAGATCCTACAACAAAAATACTCAACAAAATCCAAAATAATCCAAGTTGATTTCAAATAAATTTATTAAAATTTTACACTTTCAACTAAAATTTTTTTCACAATCCAAATAATTGAAGTTGTTTTCATCTAAATTCCTTCAAATATAGATCCTACAACAAAAATACTCACCAAAATCCAAAATAATCCAAGTTGATTTCAAATAAATTTATTAAAATTTTACAAAAATCGTGACAAAATCCAAAAAATCGAAGGTAATTTCAACTGAAATTACTCAAATTAAGCTTCTCTATCAAAAAAACTCAACATAGTCGAGAAAAATCGAAGTTGGTTTCAAATAAATTTATTAAAATTTGACACTTCCAAGTAAATTGTTTTTTCACAATCCAAAAAATTGAAGTTATTTTCATCTAAATTTACTTAAATATACATCCTACTCCAAAAATACTCGACAAAACCCAGAAAAATCGAAGTTGATTTCAAATAAATTTATTAAAATATGACACTTCCAACTAAAATTTTATTCACAATCCATAAAATTGAAGTTATTTACATCTAAATTTACTCAAATATACATCCTACAGCAAAAATACTCGACAAAATCCAAAAAAATCGAAGTTGATTTCAAATACATTTATTAAAATTGACACTTCCAACTAAAATTTTTTTCACAATCCCAAAAATGGAAGTTATTTTCATCTAAATTTACTCAAATATAGATCCTACAACAAAAATACTCGACAAAATCCAAAAAAATCGAAGTTGATTTCAAATAAATTTATTAAAATTTGACATTTCCAACTAAAATTTTTTTCACAATCCCAAAAATTGAAGTTATTTCCATCTAAATTTACTCAAATATAGATCCTACAACAAAAATACTCGACAAAATCCAAAAAATCGAAGTTGATTTCAAATAAATTTATTAAAATTTGACATTTCCAACTAAAATTTTATTCACAATCCCAAAAATGGAAGTTATTTTCATCTAAGTTTACTCAAATATACATCCTACATCAAAAATACTCGACAAAATCCAAAAAAATCGAAGTTGATTTCAAACAAATTTATAAAAATTTGACACTTCCAACTAAATTTTTTTTCGCAATCCTAAAAATGGAAGTTATTTTCATCTAAATTTACTCAAATATAGATCCTACAACAAAAATACTCAAAAAATTCCAAAATAATCGAAGTTGATTTCAAATAAATTTATTAAAATTTGACACTATCAACTAAAATTTTTTTCACAATCCTAATAATTGAAGTTATTTTAATCTAAATTCACTCAAATATAGATCCTACAACAAAAATACTGAACAAAATCCAAAATAATCCAAGTTGATTTCAAATAAATTTATTAAAATTTTACAAAAATCGTGACAATATCCAAAAAATCGAAGTTAATATGAACTGAAATTACTCAAATTAAGCTTCTCTATCAAAAAAACTCATCATACTCGAGAAAAATCGAAGTTGATTTCAAATACATTTATTAAAATTGACTCTTCCAACTAAAATTTTTTTCACAATCCCAAAAATTGAAGTTATTTTCATCTAAATTTACTCAAATATAGATCCTACAACAAAAATACTCGACAAAATCCAAAAAAATCGAAGTTACTTTCAACTGAAATTACTCAAATTAAACTTCTCTATCAAAAAAACTCAACATAGTCGAGAAAAATCGAAGTTGGTTTCAAATAAATTTATTAAAATTTGACACTTCCAACTAAAATTTTTTTCACAATCCAAAAAATTGAAGATATTTTCATCTAAGTTTACTCAAATATACATCCTACACCAAAAATACTCGACAAAATCCAAAAAAATCGAAGTTGATTTCAAACAAATTTATAAAAATTTGACACTTCCAACTAAATTTTTTTTCGCAATCCTAAAAATGGAAGTTATTTTTATCTAAATTTACTCAAATATAGATCCTACAGCAAAAATACTCGACAAAATCCAAAAAAATCGAAGTTGATTTCAAATTCATTTATTAAAATTGACACTTCCAACTAAAAGTTTTTTCACAATCCCAAAAATTGAAGTTATTTTCATCTAAATTTACTCAAATATAGATCCTACAACAAAAATACTCGACAAAATCCAAAAAAATCGAAGTTAATTTCCACTGAAATTACTCAAATTAAACTTCTCTATCAAAAAAACTCAACATAGTCGAGAAAAATCGAAGTTGGTTTCAAATAAATTTATTAAAATTTTACACTTCCAAGTAAATTGTTTTTTCACAATCCAAAAAATTGAAGTTATTTACATCTAAATTTACTCAAATATACATCCTACAGCAAAAATACTCGACAAAATCCAAAAAAATTGAAGTTGATTTCAAATACATTTATTAAAATTGAAACTTCCAACTAAAATTTTTTTCACAATCCCAAAAATTGAAGTTATTTTCATCTAAATTTACTCAAATATAGATCCTACAACAAAAATACTCGACAAAAACCAAAAAAATCGAAGTTGATTTCAAATAAATTTATTAAAATTTGACATTTCCAACTAAAATTTTATTCACAATCCCAAAAATGGAAGTTATTTTCATCTAAGTTTACTCAAATATACATCCTACACCAAAAATACTCGACAAAATCCAAAAAAATCGAAGTTGATTTCAAACAAATTTATAAAATTTTGACACTTCCAACTAAATTTTTTTTCGCAATCCTAAAAATGGAAGTTATTTTCATCTAAATTTACTCAAATATAGATCCTACAACAAAAATACTCAAAAAATTCCAAAATAATCGAAGTTGATTTCAAATAAATTTATTAAAATTTGACACTATCAACTAAAATTTTTTTCACAATCCTAATAATTGAAGTTATTTTCATCTAAATTCACTCAAATATAGATCCTACAACAAAAATACTCAACAAAATCCAAAATAATCCAAGTTGATTTCAAATAAATTTATTAAAATTTTACAAAAATCGTGACAATATCCAAAAAATCGAAGTTAATTTCAACTGAAATTACTCAAATTAAGCTTCTCTATCAAAAAAACTCAACATAGTCGAGAAAAATCGAAGTTGGTTTCAAATAAATTTATTAAAATTTGACACTTCCAAGTAAATTGTTTTTTCACAATCCAAAAAATTGAAGTTATTTTCATCTAAATTTACTTAAATATACATCCTACTCCAAAAATACTCGACAAAACCCAGAAAAATCGAAGTTGATTTCAAATAAATTTATTAAAATTTGACACTTCCAACTAAAATTTTTTTCACAATCCTAATAATTGAAGTTATTTTCATCTAAATTCACTCAAATATAGATCCTACAACAAAAATACTCAACAAAATCCAAAATAATCCAAGTTGATTTCAAATAAACTTATTAAAATTTTACACTTTCAACTAAAATTTTTTTCACAATCCAAATAATTGAAGTTATTTTCATCTAAATTCCTTCAAATATAGATCCTACAACAAAAATACTCACCAAAATCCAAAATAATCCAAGTTGATTTCAAATAAATTTATTAAAATTTTACAAAAATCGTGACAAAATCCAAAAAATCGAAGGTAATTTCAACTGAAATTACTCAAATTAATCTTCTCTATCAAAAAAACTCAACATAGTCGAGAAAAATCGAAGTTGGTTTCAAATAAATTTATTAAAATTTGACACTTCCAAGTAAATTGTTTTTTCACAATCCAAAAAATTGAAGTTATTTTCATCTAAATTTACTTAAATATACATCCTACTCCAAAAATACTCGACAAAACCCAGAAAAATCGAAGTTGATTTCAAATAAATTTATTAAAATTTGACACTTCCAACTAAAATTTTTTTCACAATCCATAAAATTGAAGTTATTTACATCTAAATTTACTCAAATATACATCCTACAGCAAAAATACTCGACAAAATCCAAAAAAATCGAAGTTGATTTCAAATCAATTTTTTAAAATTTGACATTTCCAACTAAAATTTTATTCACAATCCCAAAAATGGAAGTTATTTTCATCTAAGTTTACTCAAATATACATCCTACACCAAAAATACTCGACAAAATCCAAAAAAATCGAAGTTGATTTCAAACAAATTTATAAAATTTTGACACTTCCAACTAAATTTTTTTTCGCAATCCTAAAAATGGAAGTTATTTTCATCTAAATTTACTCAAATATAGATCCTACAACAAAAATACTCAAAAAATTCCAAAATAATCGAAGTTGATTTCAAATAAATTTATTAAAATTTGACACTATCAACTAAAATTTTTTTCACAATCCTAATAATTGAAGTTATTTTCATCTAAATTCACTCAAATATAGATCCTACAACAAAAATACTCAACAAAATCCAAAATAATCCAAGTTGATTTCAAATAAATTTATTAAAATTTTACAAAAATCGTGACAATATCCAAAAAATCGAAGTTAATATGAACTGAAATTACTCAAATTAAGCTTCTCTATCAAAAAAACTCATCATACTCGAGAAAAATCGAAGTTGATTTCAAATACATTTATTAAAATTGACTCTTCCAACTAAAATTTTTTTCACAATCCCAAAAATTGAAGTTATTTTCATCTAAATTTACTCAAATATAGATCCTACAACAAAAATACTCGACAAAATCCAAAAAAATCGAAGTTACTTTCAACTGAAATTACTCAAATTAAACTTCTCTATCAAAAAAACTCAACATAGTCGAGAAAAATCGAAGTTGGTTTCAAATAAATTTATTAAAATTTGACACTTCCAACTAAAATTTTTTTCACAATCCAAAAAATTGAAGATATTTTCATCTAAGTTTACTCAAATATACATCCTACACCAAAAATACTCGACAAAATCCAAAAAAATCGAAGTTGATTTCAAACAAATTTATAAAAATTTGACACTTCCAACTAAATTTTTTTTCGCAATCCTAAAAATGGAAGTTATTTTTATCTAAATTTACTCAAATATAGATCCTACAGCAAAAATACTCGACAAAATCCAAAAAAATCGAAGTTGATTTCAAATTCATTTATTAAAATTGACACTTCCAACTAAAAGTTTTTTCACAATCCCAAAAATTGAAGTTATTTTCATCTAAATTTACTCAAATATAGATCCTACAACAAAAATACTCGACAAAATCCAAAAAAATCGAAGTTAATTTCCACTGAAATTACTCAAATTAAACTTCTCTATCAAAAAAACTCAACATAGTCGAGAAAAATCGAAGTTGGTTTCAAATAAATTTATTAAAATTTTACACTTCCAAGTAAATTGTTTTTTCACAATCCAAAAAATTGAAGTTATTTACATCTAAATTTACTCAAATATACATCCTACAGCAAAAATACTCGACAAAATCCAAAAAAATTGAAGTTGATTTCAAATACATTTATTAAAATTGAAACTTCCAACTAAAATTTTTTTCACAATCCCAAAAATTGAAGTTATTTTCATCTAAATTTACTCAAATATAGATCCTACAACAAAAATACTCGACAAAAACCAAAAAAATCGAAGTTGATTTCAAATAAATTTATTAAAATTTGACATTTCCAACTAAAATTTTATTCACAATCCCAAAAATGGAAGTTATTTTCATCTAAGTTTACTCAAATATACATCCTACACCAAAAATACTCGACAAAATCCAAAAAAATCGAAGTTGATTTCAAACAAATTTATAAAATTTTGACACTTCCAACTAAATTTTTTTTCGCAATCCTAAAAATGGAAGTTATTTTCATCTAAATTTACTCAAATATAGATCCTACAACAAAAATACTCAAAAAATTCCAAAATAATCGAAGTTGATTTCAAATAAATTTATTAAAATTTGACACTATCAACTAAAATTTTTTTCACAATCCTAATAATTGAAGTTATTTTCATCTAAATTCACTCAAATATAGATCCTACAACAAAAATACTCAACAAAATCCAAAATAATCCAAGTTGATTTCAAATAAATTTATTAAAATTTTACAAAAATCGTGACAATATCCAAAAAATCGAAGTTAATTTCAACTGAAATTACTCAAATTAAGCTTCTCTATCAAAAAAACTCAACATAGTCGAGAAAAATCGAAGTTGGTTTCAAATAAATTTATTAAAATTTGACACTTCCAAGTAAATTGTTTTTTCACAATCCAAAAAATTGAAGTTATTTTCATCTAAATTTACTTAAATATACATCCTACTCCAAAAATACTCGACAAAACCCAGAAAAATCGAAGTTGATTTCAAATAAATTTATTAAAATTTGACACTTCCAACTAAAATTTTTTTCACAATCCATAAAATTGAAGTTATTTACATCTAAATTTACTCAAATATACATCCTACAGCAAAAATACTCGACAAAATCCAAAAAAATCGAAGTTGATTTCAAATACATTTATTAAAATTGACACTTCCAACTAAAATTTTTTTCACAATCCCAAAAATTGAAGTTATTTTCATCTAAATTTACTCAAATATAGATCCTACAACAAAAATACTCGACAAAATCCAAAAAAATCGAAGTTGATTTCAAATAAATTTATTAAAATTTGACATTTCCAACTAAAATTTTATTCACAATCCCAAAAATGGAAGTTATTTTCATCTAAGTTTACTCAAATATACATCCTACACCAAAAATACTCGACAAAATCCAAAAAAATCGAAGTTGATTTCAAACAAATTTATAAAATTTTGAAACTTCCAACCAAATTTTTTTTCGCAATCCTAAAAATGGAAGTTATTTTAATCTAAATTTACTCAAATATAGATCCTACAACAAAAATACTCAAAAAATTCCAAAATAATCGAAGTTGATTTCAAATAAATTTATTAAAATTTGACACTATCAACTAAAATTTTTTTCCCAATCCTAATAATTGAAGTTATTTTCATCTAAATTCACTCAAATATAGATCCTACAACAAAAATACTCAACAAAATCCAAAATAATCCAAGTTGATTTCAAATAAATTTATTAAAATTTTACAAAAATCGTGACAAAATCCAAAAAATCGAAGGTAATTTCAACTGAAATTACTCAAATTAATCTTCTCTATCAAAAAAACTCAACATAGTCGAGAAAAATCGAAGTTGGTTTCAAATAAATTTATTAAAATTTGACACTTCCAAGTAAATTGTTTTTTCACAATCCAAAAAATTGAAGTTATTTTCATCTAAATTTACTTAAATATACATCCTACTCCAAAAATACTCGACAAAACCCAGAAAAATCGAAGTTGATTTCAAATAAATTTATTAAAATTTGACACTTCCAACTAAAATTTTTTTCACAATCCATAAAATTGAAGTTATTTACATCTAAATTTACTCAAATATACATCCTACAGCAAAAATACTCGACAAAATCCAAAAAAATCGAAGTTGATTTCAAATCAATTTTTTAAAATTTGGCATTTCCAACTAAAATTTTATTCACAATCCCAAAAATGGAAGTTATTTTCATCTAAGTTTACTCAAATATACATCCTACACCAAAAATACTCGACAAAATCCAAAAAAATCGAAGTTGATTTCAAACAAATTTATAAAATTTTGACACTTCCAACTAAATTTTTTTTCGCAATCCTAAAAATGGAAGTTATTTTCATCTAAATTTACTCAAATATAGATCCTACAACAAAAATACTCAAAAAATTCCAAAATAATCGAAGTTGATTTCAAATAAATTTATTAAAATTTGACACTATCAACTAAAATTTTTTTCACAATCCTAATAATTGAAGTTATTTTCATCTAAATTCACTCAAATATAGATCCTACAACAAAAATACTCAACAAAATCCAAAATAATCCAAGTTGATTTCAAATAAATTTATTAAAATTTTACAAAAATCGTGACAATATCCAAAAAATCGAAGTTAATTTCAACTGAAATTACTCAAATTAAGCTTCTCTATCAAAAAAACTCATCATACTCGAGAAAAATCGAAGTTGGTTTCAAATAAATTTATTAAAATTTGACACTTCCAACTAAAATTTTTTTCACAATCCAGAAAATTGAAGTTATTTTCATCTAAATTTACTCAAATATACATCCTACACCAAAAATACTCGACAAAATCCAAAAAAATCGAAGTTGATTTCAAATAAATTTATTAAAATTTGACACATGCAACTAAAATTATTTTCAAAATCCCAAAAATTGAAGTTATTTTCATCTAAATTTACTCAAATATAGATCCCACAACAAAAAAACTCGACAAAATCCAAAAAAATCGAAGTTGATTTCAAACAAATTTATTAAAATTTGACACTTCCAACTAAAATTTTTTTCACAATCCAAAAAATTGAAGATATTTTCATCTAAGTTTACTCAAATATTCATCCTACACCAAAAATACTCGACAAAATCCAAAAAAAATCGAAATAGATTTCAAATAAATTTATTAAAATTTGATACTTCCAACTAAATTTTTTTTCGCAATCCAAAAAATTGAAGATATTTTTATCTAAGATTACTCAAATATACATCCTACACCAAAAATACTCGACAAAATAAAAAATAATCGAAGTTGATTTCAAATAAATTAATTAAACTTTGACACTTTCAACTAAAATTTTTTTCACAATCCAAATAATTGAAGTTATTTTCATCTAAATTCACTCAAATATACATCCTACATCAAAAATACTCGACAAAATCCAAAAAAATCGAAGTTGATTTCAAACAAATTTATAAAAATTTGACACTTCCAACTAAATTTTTTTTCGCAATCCTAAAAATGGAAGTTATTTTCATCTAAATTTACTCAAATATAGATCCTACAACAAAAATACTCAAAAAATTCCAAAATAATCGAAGTTGATTTCAAATAAATTTATTAAAATTTGACACTATCAACTAAAATTTTTTTCACAATCCTAATAATTGAAGTTATTTTAATCTAAATTCACTCAAATATAGATCCTACAACAAAAATACTGAACAAAATCCAAAATAATCCAAGTTGATTTCAAATAAATTTATTAAAATTTTACAAAAATCGTGACAATATCCAAAAAATCGAAGTTAATATGAACTGAAATTACTCAAATTAAGCTTCTCTATCAAAAAAACTCATCATACTCGAGAAAAATCGAAGTTGATTTCAAATACATTTATTAAAATTGACTCTTCCAACTAAAATTTTTTTCACAATCCCAAAAATTGAAGTTATTTTCATCTAAATTTACTCAAATATAGATCCTACAACAAAAATACTCGACAAAATCCAAAAAAATCGAAGTTACTTTCAACTGAAATTACTCAAATTAAACTTCTCTATCAAAAAAACTCAACATAGTCGAGAAAAATCGAAGTTGGTTTCAAATAAATTTATTAAAATTTGACACTTCCAACTAAAATTTTTTTCACAATCCAAAAAATTGAAGATATTTTCATCTAAGTTTACTCAAATATACATCCTACACCAAAAATACTCGACAAAATCCAAAAAAATCGAAGTTGATTTCAAACAAATTTATAAAAATTTGACACTTCCAACTAAATTTTTTTTCGCAATCCTAAAAATGGAAGTTATTTTTATCTAAATTTACTCAAATATAGATCCTACAGCAAAAATACTCGACAAAATCCAAAAAAATCGAAGTTGATTTCAAATTCATTTATTAAAATTGACACTTCCAACTAAAAGTTTTTTCACAATCCCAAAAATTGAAGTTATTTTCATCTAAATTTACTCAAATATAGATCCTACAACAAAAATACTCGACAAAATCCAAAAAAATCGAAGTTAATTTCCACTGAAATTACTCAAATTAAACTTCTCTATCAAAAAAACTCAACATAGTCGAGAAAAATCGAAGTTGGTTTCAAATAAATTTATTAAAATTTTACACTTCCAAGTAAATTGTTTTTTCACAATCCAAAAAATTGAAGTTATTTTCATCTAAATTTACTTAAATATACATCCTACTCCAAAAATACTCGACAAAATCCAAAAAAATCGAAGTTGATTTCAAATAAATTTATTAAAATTTGACACTTCCAACTAAAATTTTTTTCACAATCCAAAAAATTGAAGATATTTTCATCTAAGTTTACTCAAATATACATCCTACACCAAAAATACTCGACAAAATCCAAAAAAATCGAAGTTGATTTCAAATAAATTTATTAAAATTTGACATTTCCAACTAAAATTTTATTCACAATCCCAAAAATGGAAGTTATTTTCATCTAAGTTTACTCAAATATACATCCTACACCAAAAATACTCGACAAAATCCAAAAAAATCGAAGTTGATTTCAAACAAATTTATTAAAATTTGACACTTCCAATTAAATTTTTTTTCGCAATCCTAAAAATGGAAGTTATTTTCATCTAAATTTACTCAAATATAGATCCTACAACAAAAATACTCAACAAAACCCAGAAAAATCGAAGTTGATTTCAAACAAATTTATTAAAATTTGACACTTCCAACTAAAATTTTTTTCACAATCCATAAAATTGAAGTTATTTACATCTAAATTTACTCAAATATACATCCTACAGCAAAAATACTCGACAAAATCCAAAAAAATCGAAGTTGATTTCAAATACATTTATTAAAATTGACACTTCCAACTAAATTTTTTTTCGCAATCCTAAAAATGGAAGTTATTTTAATCTAAATTTACTCAAATATAGATCCTACAACAAAAATACTCAACAAAATCCAAAATAATCCAAGTTGATTTCAAATAAATTTTTTAAAATTTTACACTTTCAACTAAAATTTTTTTCACAATCCAAATAATTGAAGTTGTTTTCATCTAAATTCCTTCAAATATAGATCCTACAACAAAAATACTCACCAAAATCCAAAATAATCCAAGTTGATTTCAAATAAATTTATTAAAATTTTACAAAAATCGTGACAAAATCCAAAAAATCGAAGGTAATTTCAACTGAAATTACTCAAATTAAGCTTCTCTATCAAAAAAACTCAACATAGTCGAGAAAAATCGAAGTTGGTTTCAAATAAATTTATTAAAATTTGACACTTCCAAGTAAATTGTTTTTTCACAATCCAAAAAATTGAAGTTATTTTCATCTAAATTTACTTAAATATACATCCTACTCCAAAAATACTCGACAAAACCCAGAAAAATCGAAGTTGATTTCAAATAAATTTATTAAAATTTGACACTTCCAACTAAAATTTTTTTCACAATCCATAAAATTGAAGTTATTTACATCTAAATTTACTCAAATATACATCCTACAGCAAAAATACTCGACAAAATCCAAAAAAATCGAAGTTGATTTCAAATACATTTATTAAAATTGACACTTCCAACTAAAATTTTTTTCACAATCCCAAAAATTGAAGTTATTTTCATCTAAATTTACTCAAATATAGATCCTACAACAAAAATACTCGACAAAATCCAAAAAAATCGAAGTTGATTTCAAATAAATTTATTAAAATTTGACATTTCCAACTAAAATTTTATTCACAATCCCAAAAATGGAAGTTATTTTCATCTAAGTTTACTCAAATATACATCCTACACCAAAAATACTCGACAAAATCCAAAAAAATCGAAGTTGATTTCAAACAAATTTATAAAATTTTGAAACTTCCAACTAAATTTTTTTTCGCAATCCTAAAAATGGAAGTTATTTTCATCTAAATTTACTCACATATACATCCTACAACAAAAATACTCAAAAAATTCCCAAATAATCGAAGTTGATTTCAAATAAATTTATTAAAATTTGACACTTTCAACTAAAATTTTTTTCACAATCCAAATAATTGAAGTTATTTTCATCTAAATTCACTCAAATATAGATCCTACAACACAAATACTCACCAAAATCCAAAATAATCCAAGTTGATTTCAAATAAATTTATTAAAATTTGACACTTCCAACTAAAATTGTTTTCACAATCCAAAAAATTGAAGTTATTTTCATCTAAATTTACTCAAATATACATCCTACACCAAAAATACTCGACAAAATAAAAAAAAATCGAAGTTGATTTCAAACAAATTTATAAAATTTTGACACTTCCAACTAAATTTTTTTTCGCAATCCTAAAAATGGAAGTTATTTTCATCTAAATTTACTCAAATATAGATCCTACAACAAAAATACTCAAAAAATTCCAAAATAATCGAAGTTGATTTCAAATAAATTTATTAAAATTTGACACTATCAACTAAAATTTTTTTCACAATCCTAATAATTGAAGTTATTTTCATCTAAATTCACTCAAATATAGATCCTACAACAAAAATACTCAACAAAATCCAAAATAATCCAAGTTGATTTCAAATAAATTTATTAAAATTTTACAAAAATCGTGACAATATCCAAAAAATCGAAGTTAATTTCAACTGAAATTACTCAAATTAAGCTTCTCTATCAAAAAAACTCAACATAGTCGAGAAAAATCGAAGTTGGTTTCAAATAAATTTATTAAAATTTGACACTTCCAAGTAAATTGTTTTTTCACAATCCAAAAAATTGAAGTTATTTTCATCTAAATTTACTTAAATATACATCCTACTCCAAAAATACTCGACAAAACCCAGAAAAATCGAAGTTGATTTCAAATAAATTTATTAAAATTTGACACTTCCAACTAAAATTTTTTTCACAATCCATAAAATTGAAGTTATTTACATCTAAATTTACTCAAATATACATCCTACAGCAAAAATACTCGACAAAATCCAAAAAAATCGAAGTTGATTTCAAATACATTTATTAAAATTGACACTTCCAACTAAAATTTTTTTCACAATCCCAAAAATTGAAGTTATTTTCATCTAAATTTACTCAAATATAGATCCTACAACAAAAATACTCGACAAAATCCAAAAAAATCGAAGTTGATTTCAAATAAATTTATTAAAATTTGACATTTCCAACTAAAATTTTATTCACAATCCCAAAAATGGAAGTTATTTTCATCTAAGTTTACTCAAATATACATCCTACACCAAAAATACTCGACAAAATCCAAAAAAATCGAAGTTGATTTCAAACAAATTTATAAAATTTTGAAACTTCCAACTAAATTTTTTTTCGCAATCCTAAAAATGGAAGTTATTTTAATCTAAATTTACTCAAATATAGATCCTACAACAAAAATACTCAACAAAATCCAAAATAATCCAAGTTGATTTCAAATAAACTTATTAAAATTTTACACTTTCAACTAAAATTTTTTTCACAATCCAAAAAATTGAAGTTATTTTCATCTAAATTTACTCAAATATACATCCTACAGCAAAAATACTCGACAAAATCCAAAAAAATCGAAGTTGATTTCAAATACATTTATTAAAATTGACACTTCCAACTAAAATTTTTTTCACAATCCCAAAAATTGAAGTTATTTTCATCTAAATTTACTCAAATATAGATCCTACAACAAAAATACTCGACAAAATCCAAAAAAATCGAAGTTAATTTCAACTGAAATTACTCAAATTAAACTTCTCTATCAAAAAAACTCAACATAGTCGAGAAAAATCGAAGTTGGTTTCAAATAAATTTATTAAAATTTTACACTTCCAAGTAAATTGTTTTTTCACAATCCAAAAAATTGAAGTTATTTTCATCTAAATTTACTTAAATATACATCCTACTCCAAAAATACTCGACAAAATCTAAAAAAATCGAAGTTGATTTCAAATAAATTTATTAAAATTTGACACTTCCAACTAAAATTTTTTTCACAATCCAAAAAATTGAAGATATTTTCATCTAAGTTTACTCAAATATACATCCTACACCAAAAATACTCGACAAAATCCAAAAAAATCGAAGTTAATTTCCACTGAAATTACTCAAATTAAACTTCTCTATCAAAAAAACTCAACATAGTCGAGAAAAATCGAAGTTGGTTTCAAATAAATTTATTAAAATTTTACACTTCCAAGTAAATTGTTTTTTCACAATCCAAAAAATTGAAGTTATTTTCATCTAAATTTACTTAAATATACATCCTACTCCAAAAATACTCGACAAAATCCAAAAAAATCGAAGTTGATTTCAAATAAATTTATTAAAATTTGACACTTCCAACTAAAATTTTTTTCACAATCCAAAAAATTGAAGATATTTTCATCTAAGTTTACTCAAATATACATCCTACACCAAAAATACTCGACAAAATCCAAAAAAATCGAAGTTGATTTCAAATAAATTTATTAAAATTTGACATTTCCAACTAAAATTTTATTCACAATCCCAAAAATGGAAGTTATTTTCATCTAAGTTTACTCAAATATACATCCTACACCAAAAATACTCGACAAAATCCAAAAAAATCGAAGTTGATTTCAAACAAATTTATTAAAATTTGACACTTCCAATTAAATTTTTTTTCGCAATCCTAAAAATGGAAGTTATTTTCATCTAAATTTACTCAAATATAGATCCTACAACAAAAATACTCAACAAAACCCAGAAAAATCGAAGTTGATTTCAAATAAATTTATTAAAATTTGACACTTCCAACTAAAATTTTTTTCACAATCCAAAAAATTGAAGTTATTTACATCTAAATTTACTCAAATATACATCCTACAGCAAAAATACTCGACAAAATCCAAAAAAATTGAAGTTGATTTCAAATACATTTATTAAAATTGAAACTTCCAACTAAAATTTTTTTCACATTTCCAAAAATTGAAGTTATTTTCATCTAAATTTACTCAAATATTGATCCTACAACAAAAATACTCGACAAAATCCAAAAAAATCGAAGTTGATTTCAAACAAATTTATAAAAATTTGACACTTCCAACTAAATTTTTTTCACAATCCAAAAAATTGAAGTTATTTTCATCTAAATTTACTCAAATATACATCCTACAGCAAAAATACTCGACAAAATCCAAAAAAATCGAAGTTGATTTCAAATACATTTATTAAAATTGACACTTCCAACTAAAATTTTTTTCACAATCCCAAAAATTGAAGTTATTTTCATCCAAATTTACTCAAATATAGATCCTACAACAAAAATACTCGACAAAATCCAAAAAAATCGAAGTTAATTTCCACTGAAATTACTCAAATTAAACTTCTCTATCAAAAAAACTCAACATAGTCGAGAAAAATCGAAGTTGGTTTCAAATAAATTTATTAAAATTTTACACTTCCAAGTAAATTGTTTTTTCACAATCCAAAAAATTGAAGTTATTTTCATCTAAATTTACTTAAATATACATCCTACTCCAAAAATACTCGACAAAATCCAAAAAAATCGAAGTTGATTTCAAATAAATTTATTAAAATTTGACACTTCCAACTAAAATTTTTTTCACAATCCAAAAAATTGAAGATATTTTCATCTAAGTTTACTCACATATACATCCTACACCAAAAATACTCGACAAAATCCAAAAAAATCGAAGTTGATTTCAAATAAATTTATTAAAATTTTACACTTCCAAGTAAATTGTTTTTTCACAATCCAAAAAATTGAAGTTATTTTCATCTAAATTTACTTAAATATACATCCTACTCCAAAAATACTCGACAAAATCCAAAAAAATCGAAGTTGATTTCAAATAAATTTATTAAAATTTGACATTTCCAACTAAAATTTTACTCACAATCCCAAAAATGGAAGTTATTTTCATCTAAGTTTACTCAAATATACATCCTACACCAAAAATACTCGACAAAATCCAAAAAAATCGAAGTTGATTTGAAACAAATTTATAAAAATTTGACACTTCCAACTAAATTTTTTTTCGCAATCCTAAAAATGGAAGTTATTTTCATCTAAATTTACTCAAATATAGATCCTACAGCAAAAATACTCGACAAAATCCAAAAAAATCGAAGTTGATTTCAAATACATTTATTAAAATTGACACTTCCAACTAAAATTTTTTTCACAATCCCAAAAATTGAAGTTATTTTCATCTAAATTTACTCAAATATAGATCCTACAACAAAAATACTCGACAAAATCCAAAAAAATCGAAGTTACTTTCAACTGAAATTACTCAAATTAAACTTCTCTATCAAAACAACTCAACATAGTCGAGAAAAATCGAAGTTGGTTTCAAATAAATTTATTAAAATTTGACACTTCCAACTAAAATTTTTTTCACAATCCAAAAAATTGAAGATATTTTCATCTAAGTTTACTCAAATATACATCCTACACCAAAAATACTCGACAAAATCCAAAAAAATCGAAGTTGATTTCAAACAAATTTATAAAAATTTGACACTTCCAACTAAATTTTTTTTCGCAATCCTAAAAATGGAAGTTATTTTTATCTAAATTTACTCAAATATAGATCCTACAGCAAAAATACTCGACAAAATCCAAAAAAATCGAAGTTGATTTCAAGTTCATTTATTAAAATTGACACTTCCAACTAAAATTTTTTTCACAATCCCAAAAATTGAAGTTATTTTCATCTAAATTTACTCAAATATTGATCCTACAACAAAAATACTCGACAAAATCCAAAAAAATCGAATTTGATTTCAAACAAATTTATAAAAATTTGACACTTCCAACTAAATTTTTTTTCGCAATCCTAAAAATGGAAGTTATTTTCATCTAAATTTACTCAAATATAGATCCTACAACAAAAATACTCGACAAAATCCAAAAAAATCGAAGTTAATTTCAACTGAAATTACTCAAATTAAACTTCTCTATCAAAAAAACTCAACATAGTCGAGAAAAATCGAAGTTGGTTTCAAATAAATTTATTAAAATTTGACACTTCCAACTAAAATTTTTTTCACAATCCAAAAAATTGAAGATATTTTCATCTAAGTTTACTCAAATATACATCCTACACCAAAAATACTCGACAAAATCCAAAAAAATCGAAGTTGATTTCAAACAAATTTATAAAAATTTGACACTTCCAACTAAATTTTTTTTCGCAATCCTAAAAATGGTAGTTATTTTCATCTAAATTTACTCAAATATAGATCCTACAACAAAAATACTCAAAAAATTCCAAAATAATCGAAGTTGATTTCAAATAAATTTATTAAAATTTGACACTATCAACTAAAATTTTTTTCACAATCCTAATAATTGAAGTTATTTTCATCTAAATTCACTCAAATATAGATCCTACAACAAAAATACTCAACAAAATCCAAAATAATCCAAGTTGATTTCAAATAAATTTATTAAAATTTGACATTTCCAACTAAAATTTTATTCACAATCCCAAAAATGGAAGTTATTTTCATCTAAGTTTACTCAAATATACATCCTACACCAAAAATACTCGACAAAATCCAAAAAAATCGAAGTTGATTTCAAACAAATTTATTAAAATTTGACACTTCCAATTAAATTTTTTTTCGCAATCCTAAAAATGGAAGTTATTTTCATCTAAATTTACTCAAATATAGATCCTACAACAAAAATACTCAACAAAACCCAGAAAAGTCGAAGTTGATTTCAAATAAATTTATTAAAATTTGACACTTCCAACTAAAATTTTTTTCACAATCCAAAAAATTGAAGTTATTTACATCTAAATTTACTCAAATATACATCCTACAGCAAAAATACTCGACAAAATCCAAAAAAATTGAAGTTGATTTCAAATACATTTATTAAAATTGACACTTCCAACTAAAATTTTTTTCACAATCCCAAAAATTGAAGTTATTTTCATCTAAATTTACTCAAATATAGATCCTACAACAAAAATACTCGACAAAAACCAAAAAAATCGAAGTTGATTTCAAATAAATTTATTAAAATTTGACATTTCCAACTAAAATTTTATTCACAATCCCAAAAATGGAAGTTATTTTCATCTAAGTTTACTCAAATATACATCCTACACCAAAAATACTCGACAAAATCCAAAAAAATCGAAGTTGATTTCAAACAAATTTATAAAAATTTGACACTTCCAACTAAATTTTTTTTCGCAATCCTAAAAATGGTAGTTATTTTCATCTAAATTTACTCAAATATAGATCCTACAACAAAAATACTCAAAAAATTCCAAAATAATCGAAGTTGATTTCAAATAAATTTATTAAAATTTGACACTATCAACTAAAATTTTTTTCACAATCCTAATAATTGAAGTTATTTTCATCTAAATTCACTCAAATATAGATCCTACAACAAAAATACTCAACAAAATCCAAAATAATCCAAGTTGATTTCAAATAAATTTATTAAAATTTTACAAAAATCGTGACAATATCCAAAAAATCGAAGTTAATTTCAAACAAATTTATAAAAATTTGACACTTCCAACTAAATTTTTGTTCGCAATCCTAAAGATGGAAGTTATTTTCATCTAAATTTACTCAAATATAGATCCTACAACAAAAATACTCAAAAAATTCCAAAATAATCGAAGTTGATTTCAAATAAATTTATTAACATTTGACACTATCAACTAAAATTTTTTTCACAATCCTAATAATTGAAGTTATTTTCATCTAAATTCACTCAAATATAGATCCTACAACAAAAATACTCAACAAAATCCAAAATAATCCAAGTTGATTTCAAATAAATTTATTAAAATTTTACAAAAATCGTGACAATATCCAAAAAATCGAAGTTAATTTCAACTGAAATTACTCAAATTAAGCTTCTCTATCAAAAAAACTCAACATAGTCGAGAAAAATCGAAGTTGGTTTCAAATAAATTTATTAAAATTTGACACTTCCACGTAAATTGTTTTTTCACAATCCAAAAATTGAAGTTATTTTCATCTAAATTTACTTAAATATACATCCTACTCCAAAAATACTCGACAAAACCCAGAAAAATCGAAGGTGATTTCAAATAAATTTATTAAAATTTGACACTTCCAACTAAAATTTTTTTCACAATCCATAAAATTGAAGTTATTTACATCTAAATTTACTCAAATATACATCCTACAGCAAAAATACTCGACAAAATCCAAAAAAATCGAAGTTGATTTCAAATACATTTATTAAAATTGACACTTCCAACTAAATTTTTTTTCGCAATCCTAAAAATGGAAGTTATTTTAATCTAAATTTACTCAAATATAGATCCTACAACAAAAATACTAAAAAAATTCCAAAATAATCTAAGTTGATTTCAAATAAAATTATTATAATTTGACACTATCAACTAAAATTTTTTTCACAATCCTAATAATTGAAGTTATTTTCATCTAAATTCACTCAAATATAGGTCCTACAACAAAAATACTCAACAAAATCCAAAATAATCCAAGTTGATTTCAAATAAATTTATTAAAATTTTACACTTTCAACTAAAATTTTTTTCACAATCCAAATAATTGAAGTTGTTTTCATCTAAATTCCTTCAAATATAGATCCTACAACAAAAATACTCACCAAAATCCAAAATAATCCAAGTTGATTTCAAATAAATTTATTAAAATTTTACAAAAATCGTGACAAAATCCAAAAAATCGAAGGTAATTTCAACTGAAATTACTCAAATTAAGCTTCTCTATCAAAAAAACTCAACATAGTCGAGAAAAATCGAAGTTGGTTTCAAATAAATTTATTAAAATTTGACACTTCAAAGTAAATTGTTTTTTCACAATCCAAAAAATTGAAGTTATTTTCATCTAAATTTACTTAAATATACATCCTACTCCAAAAATACTCGACAAAACCCAGAAAAATCGAAGTTGATTTCAAATAAATTTATTAAAATTTGACACTTCCAACTAAAATTTTTTTCACAATCCATAAAATTGAAGTTATTTACATCTAAATTTACTCAAATATACATCCTACAGCAAAAATACTCGACAATATCCAAAAAAATCGAAGTTGATTTCAAATTCATTTATTAAAATTGACACTTCCAACTAAAATTTTTTTTACAATCCCAAAAATTGAAGTTATTTTCATCTAAATTTACTCAAATATAGATCCTACAACAAAAATACTCGACAAAATCCAAAAAAATCGAAGTTGATTTCAAACAAATTTATAAAAATTTGACACTTCCAACTAAATTTTTTTCACAATCCAAAAAATTGAAGTTATTTTCATCTAAATTTACTCAAATATACATCCTACAGCAAAAATACTCGACAAAATCCAAAAAAATCGAAGTTGATTTCAAATACATTTATTAAAATTGACACTTCCAACTAAAATTTTTTTCACAATCCCAAAAATTGAAGTTATTTTCATCTAAATTTACTCAAATATAGATCCTACAACAAAAATACTCGACAAAATCCAAAAAAATCGAAGTTAATTTCAACTGAAATTACTCAAATTAAACTTCTCTATCAAAAAAACTCAACATAGTCGAGAAAAATCGAAGTTGGTTTCAAATAAATTTATTAAAATTTGACACTTCCAACTAAAATTTTATTCACAATCCCAAAAATGGAAGTTATTTTCATCTAAATTTACTCAAATATAGATCCTACAACAAAAATACTCAACAAAACCCAGAAAAATCGAAGTTGATTTCAAATAAATTTATTAAAATTTGACACTTCCAACTAAAATTTTTTTCACAATCCAAAAAATTGAAGATATTTTCATCTAAGTTTACTCAAATATACATCCTACACCAAAAATACTCGACAAAATCCAAAAAAATCGAAGTTGATTTCAAATAAATTTATTAAAATTTGACATTTCCAACTAAAATTTTATTCACAATCCCAAAAATGGAAGTTATTTTCATCTAAGTTTACTCAAATATACATCCTACACCAAAAATACTCGACAAAATCCAAAAAAATCGAAGTTGATTTCAAACAAATTTATTAAAATTTGACACTTCCAATTAAATTTTTTTTCGCAATCATAAAAATGGAAGTTATTTTCATCTAAATTTACTCAAATATAGATCCTACAACAAAAATACTCAACAAAACCCAGAAAAATCGAAGTTGATTTCAAATAAATTTATTAAAATTTGACACTTCCAACTAAAATTTTTTTCACAATCCAAAAAATTGAAGTTATTTACATCTAAATTTACTCAAATATACATCCTACAGCAAAAATACTCGACAAAATCCAAAAAAATTTAAGTTGATTTCAAATACATTTATTAAAATTGACACTTCCAACTAAAATTTTTTTCACAATCCCAAAAATTGAAGTTATTTTCATCTAAATTTACTCAAATATAGATCCTACAACAAAAATACTCGACAAAAACCAAAAAAATCGAAGTTGATTTCAAATAAATTTATTAAAATTTGACATTTCCAACTAAAATTTTATTCACAATCCCAAAAATGGAAGTTATTTTCATCTAAGTTTACTCAAATATACATCCTACACCAAAAATACTCGACAAAATCCAAAAAAATCGAAGTTGATTTCAAACAAATTTATAAAAATTTGACACTTCCAACTAAATTTTTTTTCGCAATCCTAAAAATGGAAGTTATTTTCATCTAAATTTACTCAAATATAGATCCTACAACAAAAATACTCGACAAAAACCAAAAAAATCGAAGTTGATTTCAAATAAATTTATTAAAATTTGACATTTCCAACTAAAATTTTATTCACAATCCCAAAAATGGAAGTTATTTTCATCTAAGTTTACTCAAATATACATCCTACACCAAAAATACTCGACAAAATCCAAAAAAATCGAAGTTGGTTTCAAATAAATTTATTAAAATTTGACACTTGCAACTAAAATTTTTTTCACCATCCTAAAAATTGAAGTTATTTTCATCTAAATTTACTCAAATATACATCCTACACCAAAGCTACTCGACAAAATCCAAAAAAATCGAAGTTGGTTTCAAATAAATTTACTAAAATTTGACACTTCCAACTAAAATTTTCTTCACAATCCAAAAAATGGTCGTTATTTTCATCTAAATTTACTCAAATATACATCCTGCAACAAAAATACTCGATAAATTCCAAAAAAATCGAAGTTGATTTCAAATTCATTTATTAAAATTGACACTTCCAACTAAAATTTTTTTCACAATCCCAAAAATTGAAGTTATTTTCATCTAAATTTACTCAAATATAGATCCTACAACAAAAATACTCGACAAAATCCAAAAAAATCGAAGTTGATTTCAAACAAATTTATAAAAATTTGACACTTCCAACTAAATTTTTTTCACAAATCCAAAAAATTGAAGTTATTTTCATCTAAATTTACTCAAATATACATCCTACAGCAAAAATACTCGACAAAATCCAAAAAAATCGAAGTTGATTTCAAATACATTTATTAAAATTGACACTTCCAACTAAAATTTTTTTCACAATCCCAAAAATTGAAGTTATTTTCATCTAAATTTACTCAAATATAGATCCTACAACAAAAATACTCGACAAAATCCAAAAAAATCGAAGTTAATTTCAACTGAAATTACTCAAATTAAACTTCTCTATCAAAAAAACTCAACATAGTCGAGAAAAATCGAAGTTGGTTTCAAATAAATTTATTAAAATTTTACACTTCCAAGTAAATTGTTTTTTCACAATCCAAAAAATGGAAGTTATTTTCATCTAAGTTTACTCAAATATACATCCTACACCAAAAATACTCGACAAAATCCAAAAAAATCGAAGTTGATTTCAAACAAATTTATTAAAATTTGACACTTCCAATTAAATTTTTTTTCGCAATCCTAAAAATGGAAGTTATTTTCATCTAAATTTACTCAAATATAGATCCTACAACAAAAATACTCAACAAAACCCAGAAAAATCGAAGTTGATTTCAAATAAATTTATTAAAATTTGACACTTCCAACTAAAATTTTTTTCACAATCCAAAAAATTGAAGTTATTTACATCTAAATTTACTCAAATATACATCCTACAGCAAAAATACTCGACAAAATCCAAAAAAATTGAAGTTGATTTCAAATACATTTATTAAAATTGACACTTCCAACTAAAATTTTTTTCACAATCCCAAAAATTGAAGTTATTTTCATCTAAATTTACTCAAATATAGATCCTACAACAAAAATACTCGACAAAAACCAAAAAAATCGAAGTTGATTTCAAATAAATTTATTAAAATTTGACATTTCCAACTAAAATTTTATTCACAATCCCAAAAATGGAAGTTATTTTCATCTAAGTTTACTCAAATATACATCCTACACCAAAAATACTCGACAAAATCAAAAAAAATCGAAGTTGATTTCAAACAAATTTATAAAATTTTGACACTTCCAACTAAATTTTTTTTCGCAATCCTAAAAATGGAAGTTATTTTAATCTAAATTTACTCAAATATAGATCCTACAACAAAAATACTCAAAAAATTCCAAAATAATCGAAGTTGATTTCAAATAAATTTATAAAAATTTGACACTTCCAACTAAATTTTTTTTCGCAATCCTAAAAATGGAAGTTATTTTTATCTAAATTTACTCAAATATAGATCCTACAGCAAAAATACTCGACAAAATCCAAAAAAATCGAAGTTGATTTCAAGTTCATTTATTAAAATTGACACTTCCAACTAAAATTTTTTTCACAATCCCAAAAATTGAAGTTATTTTCATCTAAATTTACTCAAATATTGATCCTACAACAAAAATACTCGACAAAATCCAAAAAAATCGAAGTTGATTTCAAACAAATTTATAAAAATTTGACACTTCCAACTAAATTTTTTTCACAATCCAAAAAATTGAAGTTATTTTCATCTAAATTTACTCAAATATACATCCTACAGCAAAAATACTCGACAAAATCCAAAAAAATCGAAGTTGATTTCCAATACATTTATTAAAATTGACACTTCCAACTAAAATTTTTTTCACAATCCCAAAAATTGAAGTTATTTTCATCTAAATTTACTCAAATATAGATCCTACAACAAAAATACTCGACAAAATCCAAAAAAATCGAAGTTAATTTCCAATGAAATTACTCAAATTAAACTTCTCTATCAAAAAAACTCAACATAGTCGAGAAAAATCGAAGTTGGTTTCAAATAAATTTATTAAAATTTTACACTTCCAAGTAAATTGTTTTTTCACAATCCAAAAAATTGAAGTTATTTTCATCTAAATTTACTTAAATATACATCCTACTCCAAAAATACTCGACAAAATCCAAAAAAATCGAAGTTGATTTCAAATAAATTTATTAAAATTTGACACTTCCAACTAAAATTTTTTTCACAATCCAAAAAATTGAAGATATTTTCATCTAAGTTTACTCAAATATACATCCTACACCAAAAATACTCGACAAAATCCAAAAAAATCGAAGTTGATTTCAAATAAATTTATTAAAATTTGACATTTCCAACTAAAATTTTATTCACAATCCCAAAAATGGAAGTTATTTTCATCTAAGTTTACTCAAATATACATCCTACACCAAAAATACTCGACAAAATCCAAAAAAATCGAAGTTGATTTCAAACAAATTTATTAAAATTTGACACTTCCAATTAAATTTTTTTTCGCAATCCTAAAAATGGAAGTTATTTTCATCTAAATTTACTCAAATATAGATCCTACAACAAAAATACTCAACAAAACCCAAAAAAATCGAAGTTGATTTCAAATACATTTATTAAAATTGACACTTCCAACTAAAATTTTTTTCACAATCCCAAAAATTGAAGTTATTTTCATCTAAATTTACTCAAATATAGATCCTACAACAAAAATACTCGACAAAATCCAAAAAAATCGAAGTTGATTTCAAATAAATTTATTAAAATTTGACATTTCCAACTAAAATTTTATTCACAATCCCAAAGATGGAAGTTATTTTCATCTAAGTTTACTCAAATATACATCCTACACCAAAAATACTCGACTCCAAAAATACTCGACAAAACCCAGAAAAATCGAAGTTGATTTCAAATAAATTTATTAAAATTTGACACTTCCAACTAAAATTTTTTTCACAATCCATAAAATTGAAGTTATTTACATCTAAATTTACTCAAATATACATCCTACAGCAAAAATACTCGACAAAATCCAAAAAAATCGAAGTTGATTTCAAATACATTTATTAAAATTGACACTTCCAACTAAATTTTTTTTCGCAATCCTAAAAATGGAAGTTATTTTAATCTAAATTTACTCAAATATAGATCCTACAACAAAAATACTCAAAAAATTCCAAAATAATCGAAGTTGATTTCAAATAAATTTATTAAAATTTGACACTATCAACTAAAATTTTTTTCACAATCCTAATAATTGAAGTTATTTTCATCTAAATTCACTCAAATATAGATCCTACAACAAAAATACTCAACAAAATCCAAAATAATCCAAGTTGATTTCAAATAAATTTATTAAAATTTTACACTTTCAACTAAAATTTTTTTCACAATCCAAATAATTGAAGTTGTTTTCATCTAAATTCCTTCAAATATAGATCCTACAACAAAAATACTCACCAAAATCCAAAATAATCCAAGTTGATTTCAAATAAATTTATTAAAATTTTACAAAAATCGTGACAAAATCCAAAAAATCGAAGGTAATTTCAACTGAAATTACTCAAATTAAGCTTCTCTATCAAAAAAACTCAACATAGTCGAGAAAAATCGAAGTTGGTTTCAAATAAATTTATTAAAATTTGACACTTCCAAGTAAATTGTTTTTTCACAATCCAAAAAATTGAAGTTATTTTCATCTAAATTTACTTAAATATACATCCTACTCCAAAAATACTCGACAAAACCCAGAAAAATCGAAGTTGATTTCAAATAAATTTATTAAAATATGACACTTCCAACTAAAATTTTATTCACAATCCATAAAATTGAAGTTATTTACATCTAAATTTACTCAAATATACATCCTACAGCAAAAATACTCGACAAAATCCAAAAAAATCGAAGTTGATTTCAAATACATTTATTAAAATTGACACTTCCAACTAAAATTTTTTTCACAATCCCAAAAATTGAAGTTATTTTCATCTAAATTTACTCAAATATAGATCCTACAACAAAAATACTCGACAAAATCCAAAAAAATCGAAGTTGATTTCAAATAAATTTATTAAAATTTGACATTTCCAACTAAAATTTTATTCACAATCCCAAAAATGGAAGTTATTTTCATCTAAGTTTACTCAAATATACATCCTACACCAAAAATACTCGACTCCAAAAATACTCGACAAAAACCAGAAAAATCGAAGTTGATTTCAAATAAATTTATTAAAATTTGACACTTCCAACTAAAATTTTTTTCACAATCCATAAAATTGAAGTTATTTACATCTAAATTTACTCAAATATACATCCTACAGCAAAAATACTCGACAAAATCCAAAAAAATCGAAGTTGATTTCAAATACATTTATTAAAATTGACACTTCCAACTAAATTTTTTTTCGCAATCCTAAAAATGGAAGTTATTTTAATCTAAATTTACTCAAATATAGATCCTACAACAAAAATACTCAAAAAATTCCAAAATAATCGAAGTTGATTTCAAATAAATTTATTAAAATTTGACACTATCAACTAAAATTTTTTTCACAATCCTAATAATTGAAGTTATTTTCATCTAAATTCACTCAAATATAGATCCTACAACAAAAATACTCAACAAAATCCAAAATAATCCAAGTTGATTTCAAATAAATTTATTAAAATTTTACACTTTCAACTAAAATTTTTTTCACAATCCAAATAATTGAAGTTGTTTTCATCTAAATTCCTTCAAATATAGATCCTACAACAAAAATACTCACCAAAATCCAAAATAATCCAAGTTGATTTCAAATAAATTTATTAAAATTTTACAAAAATCGTGACAAAATCCAAAAAATCGAAGGTAATTTCAACTGAAATTACTCAAATTAAGCTTCTCTATCAAAAAAACTCAACATAGTCGAGAAAAATCGAAGTTGGTTTCAAATAAATTTATTAAAATTTGACACTTCCAAGTAAATTGTTTTTTCACAATCCAAAAAATTGAAGTTATTTTCATCTAAATTTACTTAAATATACATCCTACTCCAAAAATACTCGACAAAACCCAGAAAAATCTAAGTTGATTTCAAATATATTTATTAAAATATGACACTTCCAACTAAAATTTTATTCACAATCCATAAAATTGAAGTTATTTACATCTAAATTTACTCAAATATACATCCTACAGCAAAAATACTCGACAAAATCCAAAAAAATCGAAGTTGATTTCAAATACATTTATTAAAATTGACACTTCCAACTAAAATTTTTTTCACAATCCCAAAAATGGAAGTTATTTTCATCTAAATTTACTCAAATATAGATCCTACAACAAAAATACTCGACAAAATCCAAAAAAATCGAAGTTGATTTCAAATAAATTTATTAAAATTTGACATTTCCAACTAAAATTTTTTTCACAATCCCAAAAATTGAAGTTATTTCCATCTAAATTTACTCAAATATAGATCCTACAACAAAAATACTCGACAAAATCCAAAAAATCGAAGTTGATTTCAAATAAATTTATTAAAATTTGACATTTCCAACTAAAATTTTATTCACAATCCCAAAAATGGAAGTTATTTTCATCTAAGTTTACTCAAATATACATCCTACATCAAAAATACTCGACAAAATCCAAAAAAATCGAAGTTGATTTCAAACAAATTTATAAAAATTTGACACTTCCAACTAAATTTTTTTTCGCAATCCTAAAAATGGAAGTTATTTTCATCTAAATTTACTCAAATATAGATCCTACAACAAAAATACTCAAAAAATTCCAAAATAATCGAAGTTGATTTCAAATAAATTTATTAAAATTTGACACTATCAACTAAAATTTTTTTCACAATCCTAATAATTGAAGTTATTTTCATCTAAATTCACTCAAATATAGATCCTACAACAAAAATACTCAACAAAATCCAAAATAATCCAAGTTGATTTCAAATAAATTTATTAAAATTTGACATTTCCAACTAAAATTTTATTCACAATCCCAAAAATGGAAGTTATTTTCATCTAAGTTTACTCAAATATACATCCTACAGCAAAAATACTCGACAAAATCCAAAAAAATCGAAGTTGATTTCAAATACATTTATTAAAATTGACACTTCCAACTAAAATTTTTTTCACAATCCCAAAAATTGAAGTTATTTTCATCTAAATTTACTCAAATATAGATCCTACAACAAAAATACTCGACAAAATCCAAAAAAATCGAAGTTGATTTCAAATAAATTTATTAAAATTTGACATTTCCAACTAAAATTTTATTCACAATCCCAAAAATGGAAGTTATTTTCATCTAAGTTTACTCAAATATACATCCTACACCAAAAATACTCGACTCCAAAAATACTCGACAAAAACCAGAAAAATCGAAGTTGATTTCAAATAAATTTATTAAAATTTGACACTTCCAACTAAAATTTTTTTCACAATCCATAAAATTGAAGTTATTTACATCTAAATTTACTCAAATATACATCCTACAGCAAAAATACTCGACAAAATCCAAAAAAATCGAAGTTGATTTCAAATACATTTATTAAAATTGACACTTCCAACTAAATTTTTTTTCGCAATCCTAAAAATGGAAGTTATTTTAATCTAAATTTACTCAAATATAGATCCTACAACAAAAATACTCAAAAAATTCCAAAATAATCGAAGTTGATTTCAAATAAATTTATTAAAATTTGACACTATCAACTAAAATTTTTTTCACAATCCTAATAATTGAAGTTATTTTCATCTAAATTCACTCAAATATAGATCCTACAACAAAAATACTCAACAAAATCCAAAATAATCCAAGTTGATTTCAAATAAATTTATTAAAATTTTACACTTTCAACTAAAATTTTTTTCACAATCCAAATAATTGAAGTTGTTTTCATCTAAATTCCTTCAAATATAGATCCTACAACAAAAATACTCACCAAAATCCAAAATAATCCAAGTTGATTTCAAATAAATTTATTAAAATTTTACAAAAATCGTGACAAAATCCAAAAAATCGAAGGTAATTTCAACTGAAATTACTCAAATTAAGCTTCTCTATCAAAAAAACTCAACATAGTCGAGAAAAATCGAAGTTGGTTTCAAATAAATTTATTAAAATTTGACACTTCCAAGTAAATTGTTTTTTCACAATCCAAAAAATTGAAGTTATTTTCATCTAAATTTACTTAAATATACATCCTACTCCAAAAATACTCGACAAAACCCAGAAAAATCTAAGTTGATTTCAAATATATTTATTAAAATATGACACTTCCAACTAAAATTTTATTCACAATCCATAAAATTGAAGTTATTTACATCTAAATTTACTCAAATATACATCCTACAGCAAAAATACTCGACAAAATCCAAAAAAATCGAAGTTGATTTCAAATACATTTATTAAAATTGACACTTCCAACTAAAATTTTTTTCACAATCCCAAAAATGGAAGTTATTTTCATCTAAATTTACTCAAATATAGATCCTACAACAAAAATACTCGACAAAATCCAAAAAAATCGAAGTTGATTTCAAATAAATTTATTAAAATTTGACATTTCCAACTAAAATTTTTTTCACAATCCCAAAAATTGAAGTTATTTCCATCTAAATTTACTCAAATATAGATCCTACAACAAAAATACTCGACAAAATCCAAAAAATCGAAGTTGATTTCAAATAAATTTATTAAAATTTGACATTTCCAACTAAAATTTTATTCACAATCCCAAAAATGGAAGTTATTTTCATCTAAGTTTACTCAAATATACATCCTACATCAAAAATACTCGACAAAATCCAAAAAAATCGAAGTTGATTTCAAACAAATTTATAAAAATTTGACACTTCCAACTAAATTTTTTTTCGCAATCCTAAAAATGGAAGTTATTTTCATCTAAATTTACTCAAATATAGATCCTACAACAAAAATACTCAAAAAATTCCAAAATAATCGAAGTTGATTTCAAATAAATTTATTAAAATTTGACACTATCAACTAAAATTTTTTTCACAATCCTAATAATTGAAGTTATTTTCATCTAAATTCACTCAAATATAGATCCTACAACAAAAATACTCAACAAAATCCAAAATAATCCAAGTTGATTTCAAATAAATTTATTAAAATTTTACAAAAATCGTGACAATATCCAAAAAATCGAAGTTAATATGAACTGAAATTACTCAAATTAAGCTTCTCTATCAAAAAAACTCATCATACTCGAGAAAAATCGAAGTTGATTTCAAATACATTTATTAAAATTGACTCTTCCAACTAAAATTTTTTTCACAATCCCAAAAATTGAAGTTATTTTCATCTAAATTTACTCAAATATAGATCCTACAACAAAAATACTCGACAAAATCCAAAAAAATCGAAGTTACTTTCAACTGAAATTACTCAAATTAAACTTCTCTATCAAAAAAACTCAACATAGTCGAGAAAAATCGAAGTTGGTTTCAAATAAATTTATTAAAATTTGACACTTCCAACTAAAATTTTTTTCACAATCCAAAAAATTGAAGATATTTTCATCTAAGTTTACTCAAATATACATCCTACACCAAAAATACTCGACAAAATCCAAAAAAATCGAAGTTGATTTCAAACAAATTTATAAAAATTTGACACTTCCAACTAAATTTTTTTTCGCAATCCTAAAAATGGAAGTTATTTTTATCTAAATTTATTCAAATATAGATCCTACAGCAAAAATACTCGACAAAATCCAAAAAAATCGAAGTTGATTTCAAATTCATTTATTAAAATTGACACTTCCAACTAAAAGTTTTTTCACAATCCCAAAAATTGAAGTTATTTTCATCTAAATTTACTCAAATATAGATCCTACAACAAAAATACTCGACAAAATCCAAAAAAATCGAAGTTAATTTCCACTGAAATTACTCAAATTAAACTTCTCTATCAAAAAAACTCAACATAGTCGAGAAAAATCGAAGTTGGTTTCAAATAAATTTATTAAAATTTTACACTTCCAAGTAAATTGTTTTTTCACAATCCAAAAAATTGAAGTTATTTTCATCTAAATTTACTTAAATATACATCCTACTCCAAAAATACTCGACAAAATCCAAAAAAATCGAAGTTGATTTCAAATAAATTTATTAAAATTTGACACTTCCAACTAAAATTTTTTTCACAATCCAAAAAATTGAAGATATTTTCATCTAAGTTTACTCAAATATACATCCTACACCAAAAATACTCGACAAAATCCAAAAAAATCGAAGTTGATTTCAAATAAATTTATTAAAATTTGACATTTCCAACTAAAATTTTATTCACAATCCCAAAAATGGAAGTTATTTTCATCTAAGTTTACTCAAATATACATCCTACACCAAAAATACTCGACAAAATCCAAAAAAATCGAAGTTGATTTCAAACAAATTTATTAAAATTTGACACTTCCAATTAAATTTTTTTTCGCAATCCTAAAAATGGAAGTTATTTTCATCTAAATTTACTCAAATATAGATCCTACAACAAAAATACTCAACAAAACCCAAAAAAATCGAAGTTGATTTCAAATACATTTATTAAAATTGACACTTCCAACTAAAATTTTTTTCACAATCCCAAAAATTGAAGTTATTTTCATCTAAATTTACTCAAATATAGATCCTACAACAAAAATACTCGACAAAATCCAAAAAAATCGAAGTTGATTTCAAATAAATTTATTAAAATTTGACATTTCCAACTAAAATTTTATTCACAATCCCAAAGATGGAAGTTATTTTCATCTAAGTTTACTCAAATATACATCCTACACCAAAAATACTCGACTCCAAAAATACTCGACAAAACCCAGAAAAATCGAAGTTGATTTCAAATAAATTTATTAAAATTTGACACTTCCAACTAAAATTTTTTTCACAATCCATAAAATTGAAGTTATTTACATCTAAATTTACTCAAATATACATCCTACAGCAAAAATACTCGACAAAATCCAAAAAAATCGAAGTTGATTTCAAATACATTTATTAAAATTGACACTTCCAACTAAATTTTTTTTCGCAATCCTAAAAATGGAAGTTATTTTAATCTAAATTTACTCAAATATAGATCCTACAACAAAAATACTCAAAAAATTCCAAAATAATCGAAGTTGATTTCAAATAAATTTATTAAAATTTGACACTATCAACTAAAATTTTTTTCACAATCCTAATAATTGAAGTTATTTTCATCTAAATTCACTCAAATATAGATCCTACAACAAAAATACTCAACAAAATCCAAAATAATCCAAGTTGATTTCAAATAAATTTATTAAAATTTTACACTTTCAACTAAAATTTTTTTCACAATCCAAATAATTGAAGTTGTTTTCATCTAAATTCCTTCAAATATAGATCCTACAACAAAAATACTCACCAAAATCCAAAATAATCCAAGTTGATTTCAAATAAATTTATTAAAATTTTACAAAAATCGTGACAAAATCCAAAAAATCGAAGGTAATTTCAACTGAAATTACTCAAATTAAGCTTCTCTATCAAAAAAACTCAACATAGTCGAGAAAAATCGAAGTTGGTTTCAAATAAATTTATTAAAATTTGACACTTCCAAGTAAATTGTTTTTTCACAATCCAAAAAATTGAAGTTATTTTCATCTAAATTTACTTAAATATACATCCTACTCCAAAAATACTCGACAAAACCCAGAAAAATCGAAGTTGATTTCAAATAAATTTATTAAAATATGACACTTCCAACTAAAATTTTATTCACAATCCATAAAATTGAAGTTATTTACATCTAAATTTACTCAAATATACATCCTACAGCAAAAATACTCGACAAAATCCAAAAAAATCGAAGTTGATTTCAAATACATTTATTAAAATTGACACTTCCAACTAAAATTTTTTTCACAATCCCAAAAATTGAAGTTATTTTCATCTAAATTTACTCAAATATAGATCCTACAACAAAAATACTCGACAAAATCCAAAAAAATCGAAGTTGATTTCAAATAAATTTATTAAAATTTGACATTTCCAACTAAAATTTTATTCACAATCCCAAAAATGGAAGTTATTTTCATCTAAGTTTACTCAAATATACATCCTACACCAAAAATACTCGACTCCAAAAATACTCGACAAAAACCAGAAAAATCGAAGTTGATTTCAAATAAATTTATTAAAATTTGACACTTCCAACTAAAATTTTTTTCACAATCCATAAAATTGAAGTTATTTACATCTAAATTTACTCAAATATACATCCTACAGCAAAAATACTCGACAAAATCCAAAAAAATCGAAGTTGATTTCAAATACATTTATTAAAATTGACACTTCCAACTAAATTTTTTTTCGCAATCCTAAAAATGGAAGTTATTTTAATCTAAATTTACTCAAATATAGATCCTACAACAAAAATACTCAAAAAATTCCAAAATAATCGAAGTTGATTTCAAATAAATTTATTAAAATTTGACACTATCAACTAAAATTTTTTTCACAATCCTAATAATTGAAGTTATTTTCATCTAAATTCACTCAAATATAGATCCTACAACAAAAATACTCAACAAAATCCAAAATAATCCAAGTTGATTTCAAATAAATTTATTAAAATTTTACACTTTCAACTAAAATTTTTTTCACAATCCAAATAATTGAAGTTGTTTTCATCTAAATTCCTTCAAATATAGATCCTACAACAAAAATACTCACCAAAATCCAAAATAATCCAAGTTGATTTCAAATAAATTTATTAAAATTTTACAAAAATCGTGACAAAATCCAAAAAATCGAAGGTAATTTCAACTGAAATTACTCAAATTAAGCTTCTCTATCAAAAAAACTCAACATAGTCGAGAAAAATCGAAGTTGGTTTCAAATAAATTTATTAAAATTTGACACTTCCAAGTAAATTGTTTTTTCACAATCCAAAAAATTGAAGTTATTTTCATCTAAATTTACTTAAATATACATCCTACTCCAAAAATACTCGACAAAACCCAGAAAAATCTAAGTTGATTTCAAATATATTTATTAAAATATGACACTTCCAACTAAAATTTTATTCACAATCCATAAAATTGAAGTTATTTACATCTAAATTTACTCAAATATACATCCTACAGCAAAAATACTCGACAAAATCCAAAAAAATCGAAGTTGATTTCAAATACATTTATTAAAATTGACACTTCCAACTAAAATTTTTTTCACAATCCCAAAAATGGAAGTTATTTTCATCTAAATTTACTCAAATATAGATCCTACAACAAAAATACTCGACAAAATCCAAAAAAATCGAAGTTGATTTCAAATAAATTTATTAAAATTTGACATTTCCAACTAAAATTTTTTTCACAATCCCAAAAATTGAAGTTATTTCCATCTAAATTTACTCAAATATAGATCCTACAACAAAAATACTCGACAAAATCCAAAAAATCGAAGTTGATTTCAAATAAATTTATTAAAATTTGACATTTCCAACTAAAATTTTATTCACAATCCCAAAAATGGAAGTTATTTTCATCTAAGTTTACTCAAATATACATCCTACATCAAAAATACTCGACAAAATCCAAAAAAATCGAAGTTGATTTCAAACAAATTTATAAAAATTTGACACTTCCAACTAAATTTTTTTTCGCAATCCTAAAAATGGAAGTTATTTTCATCTAAATTTACTCAAATATAGATCCTACAACAAAAATACTCAAAAAATTCCAAAATAATCGAAGTTGATTTCAAATAAATTTATTAAAATTTGACACTATCAACTAAAATTTTTTTCACAATCCTAATAATTGAAGTTATTTTCATCTAAATTCACTCAAATATAGATCCTACAACAAAAATACTCAACAAAATCCAAAATAATCCAAGTTGATTTCAAATAAATTTATTAAAATTTTACAAAAATCGTGACAATATCCAAAAAATCGAAGTTAATATGAACTGAAATTACTCAAATTAAGCTTCTCTATCAAAAAAACTCATCATACTCGAGAAAAATCGAAGTTGATTTCAAATACATTTATTAAAATTGACTCTTCCAACTAAAATTTTTTTCACAATCCCAAAAATTGAAGTTATTTTCATCTAAATTTACTCAAATATAGATCCTACAACAAAAATACTCGACAAAATCCAAAAAAATCGAAGTTACTTTCAACTGAAATTACTCAAATTAAACTTCTCTATCAAAAAAACTCAACATAGTCGAGAAAAATCGAAGTTGGTTTCAAATAAATTTATTAAAATTTGACACTTCCAACTAAAATTTTTTTCACAATCCAAAAAATTGAAGATATTTTCATCTAAGTTTACTCAAATATACATCCTACACCAAATATACTCGACAAAATCCAAAAAAATCGAAGTTGATTTCAAACAAATTTATAAAAATTTGACACTTCCAACTAAATTTTTTTTCGCAATCCTAAAAATGGAAGTTATTTTTATCTAAATTTACTCAAATATAGATCCTACAGCAAAAATACTCGACAAAATCCAAAAAAATCGAAGTTGATTTCAAATTCATTTATTAAAATTGACACTTCCAACTAAAAGTTTTTTCACAATCCCAAAAATTGAAGTTATTTTCATCTAAATTTACTCAAATATAGATCCTACAACAAAAATACTCGACAAAATCCAAAAAAATCGAAGTTAATTTCCACTGAAATTACTCAAATTAAACTTCTCTATCAAAAAAACTCAACATAGTCGAGAAAAATCGAAGTTGGTTTCAAATAAATTTATTAAAATTTTACACTTCCAAGTAAATTGTTTTTTCACAATCCAAAAAATTGAAGTTATTTTCATCTAAATTTACTTAAATATACATCCTACTCCAAAAATACTCGACAAAATCCAAAAAAATCGAAGTTGATTTCAAATAAATTTATTAAAATTTGACACTTCCAACTAAAATTTTTTTCACAATCCAAAAAATTGAAGATATTTTCATCTAAGTTTACTCAAATATACATCCTACACCAAAAATACTCGACAAAATCCAAAAAAATCGAAGTTGATTTCAAATAAATTTATTAAAATTTGACATTTCCAACTAAAATTTTATTCACAATCCCAAAAATGGAAGTTATTTTCATCTAAGTTTACTCAAATATACATCCTACACCAAAAATACTCGACAAAATCCAAAAAAATCGAAGTTGATTTCAAACAAATTTATTAAAATTTGACACTTCCAATTAAATTTTTTTTCGCAATCCTAAAAATGGAAGTTATTTTCATCTAAATTTACTCAAATATAGATCCTACAACAAAAATACTCAACAAAACCCAGAAAAATCGAAGTTGATTTCAAATAAATTTATTAAAATTTGACACTTCCAACTAAAATTTTTTTCACAATCCAAAAAATTGAAGTTATTTACATCTAAATTTACTCAAATATACATCCTACAGCAAAAATACTCGACAAAATCCAAAAAAATTGAAGTTGATTTCAAATACATTTATTAAAATTGAAACTTCCAACTAAAATTTTTTTCACAATCCCAAAAATTGAAGTTATTTTCATCTAAATTTACTCAAATATAGATCCTACAACAAAAATACTCGACAAAAACCAAAAAAATCGAAGTTGATTTCAAATAAATTTATTAAAATTTGACATTTCCAACTAAAATTTTATTCACAATCCCAAAAATGGAAGTTATTTTCATCTAAGTTTACTCAAATATACATCCTACACCAAAAATACTCGACAAAATCCAAAAAAATCGAAGTTGATTTCAAACAAATTTATAAAATTTTGACACTTCCAACTAAATTTTTTTTCGCAATCCTAAAAATGGAAGTTATTTTCATCTAAATTTACTCAAATATAGATCCTACAACAAAAATACTCAAAAAATTCCAAAATAATCGAAGTTGATTTCAAATAAATTTATTAAAATTTGACACTATCAACTAAAATTTTTTTCACAATCCTAATAATTGAAGTTATTTTCATCTAAATTCACTCAAATATAGATCCTACAACAAAAATACTCAACAAAATCCAAAATAATCCAAGTTGATTTCAAATAAATTTATTAAAATTTTACAAAAATCGTGACAATATCCAAAAAATCGAAGTTAATTTCAACTGAAATTACTCAAATTAAGCTTCTCTATCAAAAAAACTCAACATAGTCGAGAAAAATCGAAGTTGGTTTCAAATAAATTTATTAAAATTTGACACTTCCAAGTAAATTGTTTTTTCACAATCCAAAAAATTGAAGTTATTTTCATCTAAATTTACTTAAATATACATCCTACTCCAAAAATACTCGACAAAACCCAGAAAAATCGAAGTTGATTTCAAATAAATTTATTAAAATTTGACACTTCCAACTAAAATTTTTTTCACAATCCATAAAATTGAAGTTATTTACATCTAAATTTACTCAAATATACATCCTACAGCAAAAATACTCGACAAAATCCAAAAAAATCGAAGTTGATTTCAAATACATTTATTAAAATTGACACTTCCAACTAAAATTTTTTTCACAATCCCAAAAATTGAAGTTATTTTCATCTAAATTTACTCAAATATAGATCCTACAACAAAAATACTCGACAAAATCCAAAAAAATCGAAGTTGATTTCAAATAAATTTATTAAAATTTGACATTTCCAACTAAAATTTTATTCACAATCCCAAAAATGGAAGTTATTTTCATCTAAGTTTACTCAAATATACATCCTACACCAAAAATACTCGACAAAATCCAAAAAAATCGAAGTTGATTTCAAACAAATTTATAAAATTTTGAAACTTCCAACTAAATTTTTTTTCGCAATCCTAAAAATGGAAGTTATTTTAATCTAAATTTACTCAAATATAGATCCTACAACAAAAATACTCAAAAAATTCCAAAATAATCGAAGTTGATTTCAAATAAATTTATTAAAATTTGACACTATCAACTAAAATTTTTTTCACAATCCTAATAATTGAAGTTATTTTCATCTAAATTCACTCAAATATAGATCCTACAACAAAAATACTCAACAAAATCCAAAATAATCCAAGTTGATTTCAAATAAATTTATTAAAATTTTACACTTTCAACTAAAATTTTTTTCACAATCCAAATAATTGAAGTTATTTTCATCTAAATTCCTTCAAATATAGATCCTACAACAAAAATACTCACCAAAATCCAAAATAATCCAAGTTGATTTCAAATAAATTTATTAAAATTTTACAAAAATCGTGACAAAATCCAAAAAATCGAAGGTAATTTCAACTGAAATTACTCAAATTAATCTTCTCTATCAAAAAAACTCAACATAGTCGAGAAAAATCGAAGTTGGTTTCAAATAAATTTATTAAAATTTGACACTTCCAAGTAAATTGTTTTTTCACAATCCAAAAAATTGAAGTTATTTTCATCTAAATTTACTTAAATATACATCCTACTCCAAAAATACTCGACAAAACCCAGAAAAATCGAAGTTGATTTCAAATAAATTTATTAAAATTTGACACTTCCAACTAAAATTTTTTTCACAATCCATAAAATTGAAGTTATTTACATCTAAATTTACTCAAATATACATCCTACAGCAAAAATACTCGACAAAATCCAAAAAAATCGAAGTTGATTTCAAATTCATTTATTAAAATTGACACTTCCAACTAAAATTTTTTTTACAATCCCAAAAATTGAAGTTATTTTCATCTAAATTTACTCAAATATAGATCCTACAACAAAAATACTCGACAAAATCCAAAAAAATCGAAGTTGATTTCAAATAAATTTATTAAAATTTGACACTTCCAACTAAAATTTTTTTCACAATCCATAAAATTGAAGTTATTTACATCTAAATTTACTCAAATAAACATCCTACAGCAAAAATACTCGACAAAATCCAAAAAAATCGAAGTTGATTTCAAATCAATTTAATAAAATTTGACATTTCCAACTAAAATTTTACTCACAATCCCAAAAATGGAAGTTATTTTCATCTAAGTTTACTCAAATATACATCCTACACCAAAAATACTCGACAAAATCCAAAAAAATCGAAGTTGATTTCAAACATATTTATAAAATTTTGACACTGCCAACTAAATTTTTTTTCGCAATCCTAAAAATGGAAGTTATTTTCATCTAAATTTACTCAAATATAGATCCTACAACAAAAATACTCAAAAAATTCCAAAATAATCAAAGTTGATTTCAAATAAATTTATTAAAATTTGACACTATCAACTAAAATTTTTTTCACAATCCTAATAATTGAAGTTATTTTCATCTAAATTCACTCAAATATAGATCCTACAACAAAAATACTCAACAAAATCCAAAATAATCCAAGTTGATTTCAAATAAATTTATTAAAATTTTACAAAAATCGTGACAATATCCAAAAAATCGAAGTTAATTTCAACTGAAATTACTCAAATTAAGCTTCTCTATCAAAAAAACTCATCATACTCGAGAAAAATCGAAGTTGGTTTCAAATAAATTTATTAAAATTTGACACTTCCAACTAAAATTTTTTTCACAATCCAAAAAATTGAAGTTATTTTCATCTAAGTTTACTCAAATATACATCCTACACCAAAAATACTCGACAAAATCCAAAAAAATCGAAGTTGATTTCAAATAAATTTATTAAAATTGACACTTCCAACTAAAATTTTTTTCACAATCCCAAAAATTGAAGTTATTTTCATCTAAATTTACTCAAATATAGATCCTACAACAAAAATACTCGACAAAATCCAAAAAAATCGAAGTTACTTTCAACTGAAATTACTCAAATTAAACTTCTCTATCAAAAAAACTCAACATAGTCGAGAAAAATCGAAGTTGGTTTCAAATAAATTTATTAAAATTTGACACTTCCAACTAAAATTTTTTTCACAATCCAAAAAATTGAAGATATTTTCATCTAAGTTTACTCAAATATACATCCTACACCAAAAATACTCGACAAAATCCAAAAAAATCGAAGTTGATTTCAAACAAATTTATAAAAATTTGACACTTCCAACTAAATTTTTTTTCGCAATCCTAAAAATGGAAGTTATTTTTATCTAAATTTACTCAAATATAGATCCTACAGCAAAAATACTCGACAAAATCCAAAAAAATCGAAGTTGATTTCAAGTTCATTTATTAAAATTGACACTTCCAACTAAAATTTTTTTCACAATCCCAAAAATTGAAGTTATTTTCATCTAAATTTACTCAAATATTGATCCTACAACAAAAATACTCGACAAAATCCAAAAAAATCGAATTTGATTTCAAACAAATTTATAAAAATTTGACACTTCCAACTAAATTTTTTTTCGCAATCCTAAAAATGGAAGTTATTTTCATCTAAATTTACTCAAATATAGATCCTACAACAAAAATACTCGACAAAATCCAAAAAAATCGAAGTTAATTTCAACTGAAATTACTCAAATTAAACTTCTCTATCAAAAAAACTCAACATAGTCGAGAAAAATCGAAGTTGGTTTCAAATAAATTTATTAAAATTTGACACTTCCAACTAAAATTTTTTTCACAATCCAAAAAATTGAAGATATTTTCATCTAAGTTTACTCAAATATACATCCTACACCAAAAATACTCGACAAAATCCAAAAAAATCGAAGTTGATTTCAAACAAATTTATAAAAATTTGACACTTCCAACTAAATTTTTTTTCGCAATCCTAAAAATGGTAGTTATTTTCATCTAAATTTACTCAAATATAGATCCTACAACAAAAATACTCAAAAAATTCCAAAATAATCGAAGTTGATTTCAAATAAATTTATTAAAATTTGACACTATCAACTAAAATTTTTTTCACAATCCTAATAATTGAAGTTATTTTCATCTAAATTCACTCAAATATAGATCCTACAACAAAAATACTCAACAAAATCCAAAATAATCCAAGTTGATTTCAAATAAATTTATTAAAATTTGACATTTCCAACTAAAATTTTATTCACAATCCCAAAAATGGAAGTTATTTTCATCTAAGTTTACTCAAATATACATCCTACACCAAAAATACTCGACAAAATCCAAAAAAATCGAAGTTGATTTCAAACAAATTTATTAAAATTTGACACTTCCAATTAAATTTTTTTTCGCAATCCTAAAAATGGAAGTTATTTTCATCTAAATTTACTCAAATATAGATCCTACAACAAAAATACTCAACAAAACCCAGAAAAGTCGAAGTTGATTTCAAATAAATTTATTAAAATTTGACACTTCCAACTAAAATTTTTTTCACAATCCAAAAAATTGAAGTTATTTACATCTAAATTTACTCAAATATACATCCTACAGCAAAAATACTCGACAAAATCCAAAAAAATTGAAGTTGATTTCAAATACATTTATTAAAATTGACACTTCCAACTAAAATTTTTTTCACAATCCCAAAAATTGAAGTTATTTTCATCTAAATTTACTCAAATATAGATCCTACAACAAAAATACTCGACAAAAACCAAAAAAATCGAAGTTGATTTCAAATAAATTTATTAAAATTTGACATTTCCAACTAAAATTATTTTCACAATCCCAAAAATTGAAGTTATTTTCATCTAAATTTACTCAAATATAGATCCCACAACAAAAATACTCGACAAAATCCAAAAAAATCGAAGTTGATTTCAAATAAATTTATTAAAATTTGACACTTCCAACTAAAATTTTTTTCACAATCCAAAAAATTGAAGATATTTTCATCTAAGTTTACTCAAATATACATCCTACACCAAAAATACTCGACAAAATCCAAAAAAATCGAAGTTGATTTCAAATAAATTTATTAAAATTGACACTTCCAACTAAAATTTTTTTCACAATCCCAAAAATTGAAGTTATTTTCATCTAAATTTACTCAAATATAGATCCTACAACAAAAATACTCGACAAAATCCAAAAAAATCGAAGTTACTTTCAACTGAAATTACTCAAATTAAACTTCTCTATCAAAAAAACTCAACATAGTCGAGAAAAATCGAAGTTGGTTTCAAATAAATTTATTAAAATTTGACACTTCCAACTAAAATTTTTTTCACAATCCAAAAAATTGAAGATATTTTCATCTAAGTTTACTCAAATATACATCCTACACCAAAAATACTCGACAAAATCCAAAAAAATCGAAGTTGATTTCAAACAAATTTATAAAAATTTGACACTTCCAACTAAATTTTTTTTCGCAATCCTAAAAATGGAAGTTATTTTTATCTAAATTTACTCAAATATAGATCCTACAGCAAAAATACTCGACAAAATCCAAAAAAATCGAAGTTGATTTCAAGTTCATTTATTAAAATTGACACTTCCAACTAAAATTTTTTTCACAATCCCAAAAATTGAAGTTATTTTCATCTAAATTTACTCAAATATTGATCCTACAACAAAAATACTCGACAAAATCCAAAAAAATCGAATTTGATTTCAAACAAATTTATAAAAATTTGACACTTCCAACTAAATTTTTTTTCGCAATCCTAAAAATGGAAGTTATTTTCATCTAAATTTACTCAAATATAGATCCTACAACAAAAATACTCGACAAAATCCAAAAAAATCGAAGTTAATTTCAACTGAAATTACTCAAATTAAACTTCTCTATCAAAAAAACTCAACATAGTCGAGAAAAATCGAAGTTGGTTTCAAATAAATTTATTAAAATTTGACACTTCCAACTAAAATTTTTTTCACAATCCAAAAAATTGAAGATATTTTCATCTAAGTTTACTCAAATATACATCCTACACCAAAAATACTCGACAAAATCCAAAAAAATCGAAGTTGATTTCAAACAAATTTATAAAAATTTGACACTTCCAACTAAATTTTTTTTCGCAATCCTAAAAATGGTAGTTATTTTCATCTAAATTTACTCAAATATAGATCCTACAACAAAAATACTCAAAAAATTCCAAAATAATCGAAGTTGATTTCAAATAAATTTATTAAAATTTGACACTATCAACTAAAATTTTTTTCACAATCCTAATAATTGAAGTTATTTTCATCTAAATTCACTCAAATATAGATCCTACAACAAAAATACTCAACAAAATCCAAAATAATCCAAGTTGATTTCAAATAAATTTATTAAAATTTGACATTTCCAACTAAAATTTTATTCACAATCCCAAAAATGGAAGTTATTTTCATCTAAGTTTACTCAAATATACATCCTACACCAAAAATACTCGACAAAATCCAAAAAAATCGAAGTTGATTTCAAACAAATTTATTAAAATTTGACACTTCCAATTAAATTTTTTTTCGCAATCCTAAAAATGGAAGTTATTTTCATCTAAATTTACTCAAATATAGATCCTACAACAAAAATACTCAACAAAACCCAGAAAAGTCGAAGTTGATTTCAAATAAATTTATTAAAATTTGACACTTCCAACTAAAATTTTTTTCACAATCCAAAAAATTGAAGTTATTTACATCTAAATTTACTCAAATATACATCCTACAGCAAAAATACTCGACAAAATCCAAAAAAATTGAAGTTGATTTCAAATACATTTATTAAAATTGACACTTCCAACTAAAATTTTTTTCACAATCCCAAAAATTGAAGTTATTTTCATCTAAATTTACTCAAATATAGATCCTACAACAAAAATACTCGACAAAAACCAAAAAAATCGAAGTTGATTTCAAATAAATTTATTAAAATTTGACATTTCCAACTAAAATTTTATTCACAATCCCAAAAATGGAAGTTATTTTCATCTAAGTTTACTCAAATATACATCCTACACCAAAAATACTCGACAAAATCCAAAAAAATCGAAGTTGATTTCAAACAAATTTATAAAAATTTGACACTTCCAACTAAATTTTTTTTCGCAATCCTAAAAATGGTAGTTATTTTCATCTAAATTTACTCAAATATAGATCCTACAACAAAAATACTCAAAAAATTCCAAAATAATCGAAGTTGATTTCAAATAAATTTATTAAAATTTGACACTATCAACTAAAATTTTTTTCACAATCCTAATAATTGAAGTTATTTTCATCTAAATTCACTCAAATATAGATCCTACAACAAAAATACTCAACAAAATCCAAAATAATCCAAGTTGATTTCAAATAAATTTATTAAAATTTTACAAAAATCGTGACAATATCCAAAAAATCGAAGTTAATTTCAAACAAATTTATAAAAATTTGACACTTCCAACTAAATTTTTGTTCGCAATCCTAAAGATGGAAGTTATTTTCATCTAAATTTACTCAAATATAGATCCTACAACAAAAATACTCAAAAAATTCCAAAATAATCGAAGTTGATTTCAAATAAATTTATTAACATTTGACACTATCAACTAAAATTTTTTTCACAATCCTAATAATTGAAGTTATTTTCATCTAAATTCACTCAAATATAGATCCTACAACAAAAATACTCAACAAAATCCAAAATAATCCAAGTTGATTTCAAATAAATTTATTAAAATTTTACAAAAATCGTGACAATATCCAAAAAATCGAAGTTAATTTCAACTGAAATTACTCAAATTAAGCTTCTCTATCAAAAAAACTCAACATAGTCGAGAAAAATCGAAGTTGGTTTCAAATAAATTTATTAAAATTTGACACTTTCCACTAAAATTTTTTTCACAATCCAAATAATTGAAGTTGTTTTCATCTAAATTCCTTCAAATATAGATCCTACAACAAAAATACTCACCAAAATCCAAAATAATCCAAGTTGATTTCAAATAAATTTATTAAAATTTTACAAAAATCGTGACAAAATCCAAAAAATCGAAGGTAATTTCAACTGAAATTACTCAAATTAAGCTTCTCTATCAAAAAAACTCAACATAGTCGAGAAAAATCGAAGTTGGTTTCAAATAAATTTATTAAAATTTGACACTTCAAAGTAAATTGTTTTTTCACAATCCAAAAAATTGAAGTTATTTTCATCTAAATTTACTTAAATATACATCCTACTCCAAAAATACTCGACAAAACCCAGAAAAATCGAAGTTGATTTCAAATAAATTTATTAAAATTTGACACTTCCAACTAAAATTTTTTTCACAATCCATAAAATTGAAGTTATTTACATCTAAATTTACTCAAATATACATCCTACAGCAAAAATACTCGACAAAATCCAAAAAAATCGAAGTTGATTTCAAATTCATTTATTAAAATTGACACTTCCAACTAAAATTTTTTTTACAATCCCAAAAATTGAAGTTATTTTCATCTAAATTTACTCAAATATAGATCCTACAACAAAAATACTCGACAAAATCCAAAAAAATCGAAGTTGATTTCAAACAAATTTATAAAAATTTGACACTTCCAACTAAATTTTTTTCACAATCCAAAAAATTGAAGTTATTTTCATCTAAATTTACTCAAATATACATCCTACAGCAAAAATACTCGACAAAATCCAAAAAAATCGAAGTTGATTTCAAATACATTTATTAAAATTGACACTTCCAACTAAAATTTTTTTCACAATCCCAAAAATTGAAGTTATTTTCATCTAAATTTACTCAAATATAGATCCTACAACAAAAATACTCGACAAAATCCAAAAAAATCGAAGTTAATTTCAACTGAAATTACTCAAATTAAACTTCTCTATCAAAAAAACTCAACATAGTCGAGAAAAATCGAAGTTGGTTTCAAATAAATTTATTAAAATTTGACACTTCCAACTAAAATTTTATTCACAATCCCAAAAATGGAAGTTATTTTCATCTAAATTTACTCAAATATAGATCCTACAACAAAAATACTCAACAAAACCCAGAAAAATCGAAGTTGATTTCAAATAAATTTATTAAAATTTGACACTTCCAACTAAAATTTTTTTCACAATCCAAAAAATTGAAGATATTTTCATCTAAGTTTACTCAAATATACATCCTACACCAAAAATACTCGACAAAATCCAAAAAAATCGAAGTTGATTTCAAATAAATTTATTAAAATTTGACATTTCCAACTAAAATTTTATTCACAATCCCAAAAATGGAAGTTATTTTCATCTAAGTTTACTCAAATATACATCCTACACCAAAAATACTCGACAAAATCCAAAAAAATCGAAGTTGATTTCAAACAAATTTATTAAAATTTGACACTTCCAATTAAATTTTTTTTCGCAATCCTAAAAATGGAAGTTATTTTCATCTAAATTTACTCAAATATAGATCCTACAACAAAAATACTCAACAAAACCCAAAAAAATCGAAGTTGATTTCAAATACATTTATTAAAATTGACACTTCCAACTAAAATTTTTTTCACAATCCCAAAAATTGAAGTTATTTTCATCTAAATTTACTCAAATATAGATCCTACAACAAAAATACTCGACAAAATCCAAAAAAATCGAAGTTGATTTCAAATAAATTTATTAAAATTTGACATTTCCAACTAAAATTTTATTCACAATCCCAAAGATGGAAGTTATTTTCATCTAAGTTTACTCAAATATACATCCTACACCAAAAATACTCGACTCCAAAAATACTCGACAAAACCCAGAAAAATCGAAGTTGATTTCAAATAAATTTATTAAAATTTGACACTTCCAACTAAAATTTTTTTCACAATCCATAAAATTGAAGTTATTTACATCTAAATTTACTCAAATATACATCCTACAGCAAAAATACTCGACAAAATCCAAAAAAATCGAAGTTGATTTCAAATACATTTATTAAAATTGACACTTCCAACTAAATTTTTTTTCGCAATCCTAAAAATGGAAGTTATTTTAATCTAAATTTACTCAAATATAGATCCTACAACAAAAATACTCAAAAAATTCCAAAATAATCGAAGTTGATTTCAAATAAATTTATTAAAATTTGACACTATCAACTAAAATTTTTTTCACAATCCTAATAATTGAAGTTATTTTCATCTAAATTCACTCAAATATAGATCCTACAACAAAAATACTCAACAAAATCCAAAATAATCCAAGTTGATTTCAAATAAATTTATTAAAATTTTACACTTTCAACTAAAATTTTTTTCACAATCCAAATAATTGAAGTTGTTTTCATCTAAATTCCTTCAAATATAGATCCTACAACAAAAATACTCACCAAAATCCAAAATAATCCAAGTTGATTTCAAATAAATTTATTAAAATTTTACAAAAATCGTGACAAAATCGAAAAAATCGAAGGTAATTTCAACTGAAATTACTCAAATTAAGCTTCTCTATCAAAAAAACTCAACATAGTCGAGAAAAATCGAAGTTGGTTTCAAATAAATTTATTAAAATTTGACACTTCCAAGTAAATTGTTTTTTCACAATCCAAAAAATTGAAGTTATTTTCATCTAAATTTACTTAAATATACATCCTACTCCAAAAATACTCGACAAAACCCAGAAAAATCGAAGTTGATTTCAAATAAATTTATTAAAATTTGACACTTCCAACTAAAATTTTTTTCACAATCCATAAAATTGAAGTTATTTACATCTAAATTTACTCAAATATACATCCTACAGCAAAAATACTCGACAAAATCCAAAAAAATCGAAGTTGATTTCAAATTCATTTATTAAAATTGACACTTCCAACTAAAATTTTTTTTACAATCCCAAAAATTGAAGTTATTTTCATCTAAATTTACTCAAATATAGATCCTACAACAAAAATACTCGACAAAATCCAAAAAAATCGAAGTTGATTTCAAATAAATTTATTAAAATTTGACACTTCCAACTAAAATTTTTTTCACAATCCATAAAATTGAAGTTATTTACATCTAAATTTACTCAAATAAACATCCTACAGCAAAAATACTCGACAAAATCCAAAAAAATCGAAGTTGATTTCAAATCAATTTAATAAAATTTGACATTTCCAACTAAAATTTTACTCACAATCCCAAAAATGGAAGTTATTTTCATCTAAGTTTACTCAAATATACATCCTACACCAAAAATACTCGACAAAATCCAAAAAAATCGAAGTTGATTTCAAACATATTTATAAAATTTTGACACTGCCAACTAAATTTTTTTTCGCAATCCTAAAAATGGAAGTTATTTTCATCTAAATTTACTCAAATATAGATCCTACAACAAAAATACTCAAAAAATTCCAAAATAATCAAAGTTGATTTCAAATAAATTTATTAAAATTTGACACTATCAACTAAAATTTTTTTCACAATCCTAATAATTGAAGTTATTTTCATCTAAATTCACTCAAATATAGATCCTACAACAAAAATACTCAACAAAATCCAAAATAATCCAAGTTGATTTCAAATAAATTTATTAAAATTTTACAAAAATCGTGACAATATCCAAAAAATCGAAGTTAATTTCAACTGAAATTACTCAAATTAAGCTTCTCTATCAAAAAAACTCATCATACTCGAGAAAAATCGAAGTTGGTTTCAAATAAATTTATTAAAATTTGACACTTCCAACTAAAATTTTTTTCACAATCCAAAAAATTGAAGTTATTTTCATCTAAATTTACTCAAATATACATCCTACACCAAAAATACTCGACAAAATCCAAAAAAATCGAAGTTGATTTCAAATAAATTTATTAAAATTTGACACATGCAACTAAAATTATTTTCACAATCCCAAAAATTGAAGTTATTTTCATCTAAATTTACTCAAATATAGATCCCACAACAAAAATACTCGACAAAATCCAAAAAAATCGAAGTTGATTTCAAATAAATTTATTAAAATTTGACACTTCCAACTAAAATTTTTTTCACAATCCAAAAAATTGAAGATATTTTCATCTAAGTTTACTCAAATATACATCCTACACCAAAAATACTCGACAAAATCCAAAAAAATCGAAGTTGATTTGAAACAAATTTATAAAAATTTGACACTTCCAACTAAATTTTTTTTCGCAATCCTAAAAATGGAAGTTATTTTCATCTAAATTTACTCAAATATAGATCCTACAGCAAAAATACTCGACAAAATCCAAAAAAATCGAAGTTGATTTCAAATACATTTATTAAAATTGACACTTCCAACTAAAATTTTTTTCACAATCCCAAAAATTGAAGTTATTTTCATCTAAATTTACTCAAATATAGATCCTACAACAAAAATACTCGACAAAATCCAAAAAAATCGAAGTTACTTTCAACTGAAATTACTCAAATTAAACTTCTCTATCAAAAAAACTCAACATAGTCGAGAAAAATCGAAGTTGGTTTCAAATAAATTTATTAAAATTTGACACTTCCAACTAAAATTTTTTTCACAATCCAAAAAATTGAAGATATTTTCATCTAAGTTTACTCAAATATACATCCTACACCAAAAATACTCGACAAAATCCAAAAAAATCGAAGTTGATTTCAAACAAATTTATAAAAATTTGACACTTCCAACTAAATTTTTTTTCGCAATCCTAAAAATGGAAGTTATTTTTATCTAAATTTACTCAAATATAGATCCTACAGCAAAAATACTCGACAAAATCCAAAAAAATCGAAGTTGATTTCAAGTTCATTTATTAAAATTGACACTTCCAACTAAAATTTTTTTCACAATCCCAAAAATTGAAGTTATTTTCATCTAAATTTACTCAAATATTGATCCTACAACAAAAATACTCGACAAAATCCAAAAAAATCGAATTTGATTTCAAACAAATTTATAAAAATTTGACACTTCCAACTAAATTTTTTTTCCGCAATCCTAAAAATGGAAGTTATTTTCATCTAAATTTACTCAAATATAGATCCTACAACAAAAATACTCGACAAAATCCAAAAAAATCGAAGTTAATTTCAACTGAAATTACTCAAATTAAACTTCTCTATCAAAAAAACTCAACATAGTCGAGAAAAATCGAAGTTGGTTTCAAATAAATTTATTAAAATTTGACACTTCCAACTAAAATTTTTTTCACAATCCAAAAAATTGAAGATATTTTCATCTAAGTTTACTCAAATATACATCCTACACCAAAAATACTCGACAAAATCCAAAAAAATCGAAGTTGATTTCAAACAAATTTATAAAAATTTGACACTTCCAACTAAATTTTTTTTCGCAATCCTAAAAATGGTAGTTATTTTCATTTAAATTTACTCAAATATAGATCCTACAACAAAAATACTCAAAAAATTCCAAAATAATCGAAGTTGATTTCAAATAAATTTATTAAAATTTGACACTATCAACTAAAATTTTTTTCACAATCCTAATAATTGAAGTTATTTTCATCTAAATTCACTCAAATATAGATCCTACAACAAAAATACTCAACAAAATCCAAAATAATCCAAGTTGATTTCAAATAAATTTATTAAAATTTGACATTTCCAACTAAAATTTTATTCACAATCCCAAAAATGGAAGTTATTTTCATCTAAGTTTACTCAAATATACATCCTACACCAAAAATACTCGACAAAATCCAAAAAAATCGAAGTTGATTTCAAACAAATTTATTAAAATTTGACACTTCCAATTAAATTTTTTTTCGCAATCCTAAAAATGGAAGTTATTTTCATCTAAATTTACTCAAATATAGATCCTACAACAAAAATACTCAACAAAACCCAGAAAAGTCGAAGTTGATTTCAAATAAATTTATTAAAATTTGACACTTCCAACTAAAATTTTTTTCACAATCCAAAAAATTGAAGTTATTTACATCTAAATTTACTCAAATATACATCCTACAGCAAAAATACTCGACAAAATCCAAAAAAATTGAAGTTGATTTCAAATACATTTATTAAAATTGACACTTCCAACTAAAATTTTTTTCACAATCCCAAAAATTGAAGTTATTTTCATCTAAATTTACTCAAATATAGATCCTACAACAAAAATACTCGACAAAAACCAAAAAAATCGAAGTTGATTTCAAATAAATTTATTAAAATTTGACATTTCCAACTAAAATTTTATTCACAATCCCAAAAATGGAAGTTATTTTCATCTAAGTTTACTCAAATATACATCCTACACCAAAAATACTCGACAAAATCCAAAAAAATCGAAGTTGATTTCAAACAAATTTATAAAAATTTGACACTTCCAACTAAATTTTTTTTCGCAATCCTAAAAATGGTAGTTATTTTCATCTAAATTTACTCAAATATAGATCCTACAACAAAAATACTCAAAAAATTCCAAAATAATCGAAGTTGATTTCAAATAAATTTATTAAAATTTGACACTATCAACTAAAATTTTTTTCACAATCCTAATAATTGAGGTTATTTTCATCTAAATTCACTCAAATATAGATCCTACAACAAAAATACTCAACAAAATCCAAAATAATCCAAGTTGATTTCAAATAAATTTATTAAAATTTTACAAAAATCGTGACAATATCCAAAAAATCGAAGTTAATTTCAAACAAATTTATAAAAATTTGACACTTCCAACTAAATTTTTGTTCGCAATCCTAAAGATGGAAGTTATTTTCATCTAAATTTACTCAAATATAGATCCTACAACAAAAATACTCAAAAAATTCCAAAATAATCGAAGTTGATTTCAAATAAATTTATTAACATTTGACACTATCAACTAAAATTTTTTTCACAATCCTAATAATTGAAGTTATTTTCATCTAAATTCACTCAAATATAGATCCTACAACAAAAATACTCAACAAAATCCAAAATAATCCAAGTTGATTTCAAATAAATTTATTAAAATTTTACAAAAATCGTGACAATATCCAAAAAATCGAAGTTAATTTCAACTGAAATTACTCAAATTAAGCTTCTCTATCAAAAAAACTCAACATAGTCGAGAAAAATCGAAGTTGGTTTCAAATAAATTTATTAAAATTTGACACTTTCCACTAAAATTTTTTTCACAATCCAAATAATTGAAGTTGTTTTCATCTAAATTCCTTCAAATATAGATCCTACAACAAAAATACTCACCAAAATCCAAAATAATCCAAGTTGATTTCAAATAAATTTATTAAAATTTTACAAAAATCGTGACAAAATCCAAATAATCGAAGGTAATTTCAACTGAAATTACTCAAATTAAGCTTCTCTATCAAAAAAACTCAACATAGTCGAGAAAAATCGAAGTTGGTTTCAAATAAATTTATTAAAATTTGACACTTCAAAGTAAATTGTTTTTTCACAATCCAAAAAATTGAAGTTATTTTCATCTAAATTTACTTAAATATACATCCTACTCCAAAAATACTCGACAAAACCCAGAAAAATCGAAGTTGATTTCAAATAAATTTATTAAAATTTGACACTTCCAACTAAAATTTTTTTCACAATCCATAAAATTGAAGTTATTTACATCTAAATTTACTCAAATATACATCCTACAGCAAAAATACTCGACAAAATCCAAAAAAATCGAAGTTGATTTCAAATTCATTTATTAAAATTGACACTTCCAACTAAAATTTTTTTTACAATCCCAAAAATTGAAGTTATTTTCATCTAAATTTACTCAAATATAGATCCTACAACAAAAATACTCGACAAAATCCAAAAAAATCGAAGTTGATTTCAAACAAATTTATAAAAATTTGACACTTCCAACTAAATTTTTTTCACAATCCAAAAAATTGAAGTAATTTTCATCTAAATTTACTCAAATATACATCCTACAGCAAAAATACTCGACAAAATCCAAAAAAATCGAAGTTGATTTCAAATACATTTATTAAAATTGACACTTCCAACTAAAATTTTTTTCACAATCCCAAAAATTGAAGTTATTTTCATCTAAATTTACTCAAATATAGATCCTACAACAAAAATACTCGACAAAATCCAAAAAAATCGAAGTTAATTTCAACTGAAATTACTCAAATTAAACTTCTCTATCAAAAAAACTCAACATAGTCGAGAAAAATCGAAGTTGGTTTCAAATAAATTTATTAAAATTTGACACTTCCAACTAAAATTTTATTCACAATCCCAAAAATGGAAGTTATTTTCATCTAAATTTACTCAAATATAGATCCTACAACAAAAATACTCAACAAAACCCAGAAAAATCGAAGTTGATTTCAAATAAATTTATTAAAATTTGACACTTCCAACTAAAATTTTTTTCACAATCCAAAAAATTGAAGATATTTTCATCTAAGTTTACTCAAATATACATCCTACACCAAAAATACTCGACAAAATCCAAAAAAATCGAAGTTGATTTCAAATAAATTTATTAAAATTTGACATTTCCAACTAAAATTTTATTCACAATCCCAAAAATGGAAGTTATTTTCATCTAAGTTTACTCAAATATACATCCTACACCAAAAATACTCGACAAAATCCAAAAAAATCGAAGTTGATTTCAAACAAATTTATTAAAATTTGACACTTCCAACTAAAATTTTCTTCACAATCCAAAAAATGGTCGTTATTTTCATCTAAATTTACTCAAATATACATCCTGCAACAAAAATACTCGATAAATTCCAAAAAAATCGAAGTTGATTTCAAATTCATTTATTAAAATTGACACTTCCAACTAAAATTTTTTTCACAATCCCAAAAATTGAAGTTATTTTCATCTAAATTTACTCAAATATAGATCCTACAACAAAAATACTCGACAAAATCCAAAAAAATCGAAGTTGATTTCAAACAAATTTATAAAAATTTGACACTTCCAACTAAATTTTTTTCACAATCCAAAAAATTGAAGTTATTTTCATCTAAATTTACTCAAATATACATCCTACAGCAAAAATACTCGACAAAATCCAAAAAAATCGAAGTTGATTTCAAATACATTTATTAAAATTGACACTTCCAACTAAAATTTTTTTCACAATCCCAAAAATTGAAGTTATTTTCATCTAAATTTACTCAAATATAGATCCTACAACAAAAATACTCGACAAAATCCAAAAAAATCGAAGTTAATTTCAACTGAAATTACTCAAATTAAACTTCTCTATCAAAAAAACTCAACATAGTCGAGAAAAATCGAAGTTGGTTTCAAATAAATTTATTAAAATTTTACACTTCCAAGTAAATTGTTTTTTCACAATCCAAAAAATTGAAGTTATTTTCATCTAAATTTACTTAAATATACATCCTACTCCAAAAATACTCGACAAAATCTAAAAAAATCGAAGTTGATTTCAAATAAATTTATTAAAATTTGACACTTCCAACTAAAATTTTTTTCACAATCCAAAAAATTGAAGATATTTTCATCTAAGTTTACTCAAATATACATCCTACACCAAAAATACTCGACAAAATCCAAAAAAATCGAAGTTGATTTCAAATAAATTTATTAAAATTTGACATTTCCAACTAAAATTTTATTCACAATCCCAAAAATGGAAGTTATTTTCATCTAAGTTTACTCAAATATACATCCTACACCAAAAATACTCGACAAAATCCAAAAAAATCGAAGTTGATTTCAAACAAATTTATTAAAATTTGACACTTCCAATTAAATTTTTTTTCGCAATCCTAAAAATGGAAGTTATTTTCATCTAAATTTACTCAAATATAGATCCTACAACAAAAATACTCAACAAAACCCAGAAAAATCGAAGTTGATTTCAAATAAATTTATTAAAATTTGACACTTCCAACTAAAATTTTTTTCACAATCCAAAAAATTGAAGTTATTTACATCTAAATTTACTCAAATATACATCCTACAGCAAAAATACTCGACAAAATCCAAAAAAATTGAAGTTGATTTCAAATACATTTATTAAAATTGACACTTCCAACTAAAATTTTTTTCACAATCCCAAAAATTGAAGTTATTTTCATCTAAATTTACTCAAATATAGATCCTACAACAAAAATACTCGACAAAAACCAAAAAAATCGAAGTTGATTTCAAATAAATTTATTAAAATTTGACATTTCCAACTAAAATTTTATTCACAATCCCAAAAATGGAAGTTATTTTCATCTAAGTTTACTCAAATATACATCCTACACCAAAAATACTCGACAAAATCAAAAAAAATCGAAGTTGATTTCAAACAAATTTATAAAATTTTGACACTTCCAACTAAATTTTTTTTCGCAATCCTAAAAATGGAAGTTATTTTAATCTAAATTTACTCAAATATAGATCCTACAACAAAAATACTCAAAAAATTCCAAAATAATCGAAGTTGATTTCAAACAAATTTATAAAAATTTGACACTTCCAACTAAATTTTTTTCACAATCCAAAAAATTGAAGTTATTTTCATCTAAATTTACTCAAATATACATCCTACAGCAAAAATACTCGACAAAATCCAAAAAAATCGAAGTTGATTTCCAATACATTTATTAAAATTGACACTTCCAACTAAAATTTTTTTCACAATCCCAAAAATTGAAGTTATTTTCATCTAAATTTACTCAAATATAGATCCTACAACAAAAATACTCGACAAAATCCAAAAAAATCGAAGTTAATTTCCAATGAAATTACTCAAATTAAACTTCTCTATCAAAAAAACTCAACATAGTCGAGAAAAATCGAAGTTGGTTTCAAATAAATTTATTAAAATTTTACACTTCCAAGTAAATTGTTTTTTCACAATCCAAAAAATTGAAGTTATTTTCATCTAAATTTACTTAAATATACATCCTACTCCAAAAATACTCGACAAAATCCAAAAAAATCGAAGTTGATTTCAAATAAATTTATTAAAATTTGACACTTCCAACTAAAATTTTTTTCACAATCCAAAAAATTGAAGATATTTTCATCTAAGTTTACTCAAATATACATCCTACACCAAAAATACTCGACAAAATCCAAAAAAATCGAAGTTGATTTCAAATAAATTTATTAAAATTTGACATTTCCAACTAAAATTTTATTCACAATCCCAAAAATGGAAGTTATTTTCATCTAAGTTTACTCAAATATACATCCTACACCAAAAATACTCGACAAAATCCAAAAAAATCGAAGTTGATTTCAAACAAATTTATTAAAATTTGACACTTCCAATTAAATTTTTTTTCGCAATCCTAAAAATGGAAGTTATTTTCATCTAAATTTACTCAAATATAGATCCTACAACAAAAATACTCAACAAAACCCAAAAAAATCGAAGTTGATTTCAAATACATTTATTAAAATTGACACTTCCAACTAAAATTTTTTTCACAATCCCAAAAATTGAAGTTATTTTCATCTAAATTTACTCAAATATAGATCCTACAACAAAAATACTCGACAAAATCCAAAAAAATCGAAGTTGATTTCAAATAAATTTATTAAAATTTGACATTTCCAACTAAAATTTTATTCACAATCCCAAAGATGGAAGTTATTTTCATCTAAGTTTACTCAAATATACATCCTACACCAAAAATACTCGACTCCAAAAATACTCGACAAAACCCAGAAAAATCGAAGTTGATTTCAAATAAATTTATTAAAATTTGACACTTCCAACTAAAATTTTTTTCACAATCCATAAAATTGAAGTTATTTACATCTAAATTTACTCAAATATACATCCTACAGCAAAAATACTCGACAAAATCCAAAAAAATCGAAGTTGATTTCAAATACATTTATTAAAATTGACACTTCCAACTAAATTTTTTTTCGCAATCCTAAAAATGGAAGTTATTTTAATCTAAATTTACTCAAATATAGATCCTACAACAAAAATACTCAAAAAATTCCAAAATAATCGAAGTTGATTTCAAATAAATTTATTAAAATTTGACACTATCAACTAAAATTTTTTTCACAATCCTAATAATTGAAGTTATTTTCATCTAAATTCACTCAAATATAGATCCTACAACAAAAATACTCAACAAAATCCAAAATAATCCAAGTTGATTTCAAATAAATTTATTAAAATTTTACACTTTCAACTAAAATTTTTTTCACAATCCAAATAATTGAAGTTGTTTTCATCTAAATTCCTTCAAATATAGATCCTACAACAAAAATACTCACCAAAATCCAAAATAATCCAAGTTGATTTCAAATAAATTTATTAAAATTTTACAAAAATCGTGACAAAATCCAAAAAATCGAAGGTAATTTCAACTGAAATTACTCAAATTAAGCTTCTCTATCAAAAAAACTCAACATAGTCGAGAAAAATCGAAGTTGGTTTCAAATAAATTTATTAAAATTTGACACTTCCAAGTAAATTGTTTTTTCACAATCCAAAAAATTGAAGTTATTTTCATCTAAATTTACTTAAATATACATCCTACTCCAAAAATACTCGACAAAACCCAGAAAAATCGAAGTTGATTTCAAATAAATTTATTAAAATATGACACTTCCAACTAAAATTTTATTCACAATCCATAAAATTGAAGTTATTTACATCTAAATTTACTCAAATATACATCCTACAGCAAAAATACTCGACAAAATCCAAAAAAATCGAAGTTGATTTCAAATACATTTATTAAAATTGACACTTCCAACTAAAATTTTTTTCACAATCCCAAAAATTGAAGTTATTTTCATCTAAATTTACTCAAATATAGATCCTACAACAAAAATACTCGACAAAATCCAAAAAAATCGAAGTTGATTTCAAATAAATTTATTAAAATTTGACATTTCCAACTAAAATTTTATTCACAATCCCAAAAATGGAAGTTATTTTCATCTAAGTTTACTCAAATATACATCCTACACCAAAAATACTCGACTCCAAAAATACTCGACAAAACCCAGAAAAATCGAAGTTGATTTCAAATAAATTTATTAAAATTTGACACTTCCAACTAAAATTTTTTTCACAATCCATAAAATTGAAGTTATTTACATCTAAATTTACTCAAATATACATCCTACAGCAAAAATACTCGACAAAATCCAAAAAAATCGAAGTTGATTTCAAATACATTTATTAAAATTGACACTTCCAACTAAATTTTTTTTCGCAATCCTAAAAATGGAAGTTATTTTAATCTAAATTTACTCAAATATAGATCCTACAACAAAAATACTCAAAAAATTCCAAAATAATCGAAGTTGATTTCAAATAAATTTATTAAAATTTGACACTATCAACTAAAATTTTTTTCACAATCCTAATAATTGAAGTTATTTTCATCTAAATTCACTCAAATATAGATCCTACAACAAAAATACTCAACAAAATCCAAAATAATCCAAGTTGATTTCAAATAAATTTATTAAAATTTTACACTTTCAACTAAAATTTTTTTCACAATCCAAATAATTGAAGTTGTTTTCATCTAAATTCCTTCAAATATAGATCCTACAACAAAAATACTCACCAAAATCCAAAATAATCCAAGTTGATTTCAAATAAATTTATTAAAATTTTACAAAAATCGTGACAAAATCCAAAAAATCGAAGGTAATTTCAACTGAAATTACTCAAATTAAGCTTCTCTATCAAAAAAACTCAACATAGTCGAGAAAAATCGAAGTTGGTTTCAAATAAATTTATTAAAATTTGACACTTCCAAGTAAATTGTTTTTTCACAATCCAAAAAATTGAAGTTATTTTCATCTAAATTTACTTAAATATACATCCTACTCCAAAAATACTCGACAAAACCCAGAAAAATCTAAGTTGATTTCAAATATATTTATTAAAATATGACACTTCCAACTAAAATTTTATTCACAATCCATAAAATTGAAGTTATTTACATCTAAATTTACTCAAATATACATCCTACAGCAAAAATACTCGACAAAATCCAAAAAAATCGAAGTTGATTTCAAATACATTTATTAAAATTGACACTTCCAACTAAAATTTTTTTCACAATCCCAAAAATGGAAGTTATTTTCATCTAAATTTACTCAAATATAGATCCTACAACAAAAATACTCGACAAAATCCAAAAAAATCGAAGTTGATTTCAAATAAATTTATTAAAATTTGACATTTCCAACTAAAATTTTTTTCACAATCCCAAAAATTGAAGTTATTTCCATCTAAATTTACTCAAATATAGATCCTACAACAAAAATACTCGACAAAATCCAAAAAATCGAAGTTGATTTCAAATAAATTTATTAAAATTTGACATTTCCAACTAAAATTTTATTCACAATCCCAAAAATGGAAGTTATTTTCATCTAAGTTTACTCAAATATACATCCTACATCAAAAATACTCGACAAAATCCAAAAAAATCGAAGTTGATTTCAAACAAATTTATAAAAATTTGACACTTCCAACTAAATTTTTTTTCGCAATCCTAAAAATGGAAGTTATTTTCATCTAAATTTACTCAAATATAGATCCTACAACAAAAATACTCAAAAAATTCCAAAATAATCGAAGTTGATTTCAAATAAATTTATTAAAATTTGACACTATCAACTAAATTTTTTTTCACAATCCTAATAATTGAAGTTATTTTCATCTAAATTCACTCAAATATAGATCCTACAACAAAAATACTCAACAAAATCCAAAATAATCCAAGTTGATTTCAAATAAATTTATTAAAATTTTACAAAAATCGTGACAATATCCAAAAAATCGAAGTTAATATGAACTGAAATTACTCAAATTAAGCTTCTCTATCAAAAAAACTCATCATACTCGAGAAAAATCGAAGTTGATTTCAAATACATTTATTAAAATTGACTCTTCCAACTAAAATTTTTTTCACAATCCCAAAAATTGAAGTTATTTTCATCTAAATTTACTCAAATATAGATCCTACAACAAAAATACTCGACAAAATCCAAAAAAATCGAAGTTACTTTCAACTGAAATTACTCAAATTAAACTTCTCTATCAAAAAAACTCAACATAGTCGAGAAAAATCGAAGTTGGTTTCAAATAAATTTATTAAAATTTGACACTTCCAACTAAAATTTTTTTCACAATCCAAAAAATTGAAGATATTTTCACCTAAGTTTACTCAAATATACATCCTACACCAAAAATACTCGACAAAATCCAAAAAAATCGAAGTTGATTTCAAACAAATTTATAAAAATTTGACACTTCCAACTAAATTTTTTTTCGCAATCCTAAAAATGGAAGTTATTTTCATCTAAATTTACTCAAATATAGATCCTACAACAAAAATACTCGACAAAATCCAAAAAAATCGAAGTTAATTTCCACTGAAATTACTCAAATTAAACTTCTCTATCAAAAAAACTCAACATAGTCGAGAAAAATCGAAGTTGGTTTCAAATAAATTTATTAAAATTTTACACTTCCAAGTAAATTGTTTTTTCACAATCCAAAAAATTGAAGTTATTTTCATCTAAATTTACTTAAATATACATCCTACTCCAAAAATACTCGACAAAATCCAAAAAAATCGAAGTTGATTTCAAATAAATTTATTAAAATTTGACACTTCCAACTAAAATTTTTTTCACAATCCAAAAAATTGAAGATATTTTCATCTAAGTTTACTCAAATATACATCCTACACCAAAAATACTCGACAAAATCCAAAAAAATCGAAGTTGATTTCAAATAAATTTATTAAAATTTGACATTTCCAACTAAAATTTTATTCACAATCCCAAAAATGGAAGTTATTTTCATCTAAGTTTACTCAAATATACATCCTACACCAAAAATACTCGACAAAATCCAAAAAAATCGAAGTTGATTTCAAACAAATTTATTAAAATTTGACACTTCCAATTAAATTTTTTTTCGCAATCCTAAAAATGGAAGTTATTTTCATCTAAATTTACTCAAATATAGATCCTACAACAAAAATACTCAACAAAACCCAGAAAAATCGAAGTTGATTTCAAATAAATTTATTAAAATTTGACACTTCCAACTAAAATTTTTTTCACAATCCAAAAAATTGAAGTTATTTACATCTAAATTTACTCAAATATACATCCTACAGCAAAAATACTCGACAAAATCCAAAAAAATTGAAGTTGATTTCAAATACATTTATTAAAATTGAAACTTCCAACTAAAATTTTTTTCACAATCCCAAAAATTGAAGTTATTTTCATCTAAATTTACTCAAATATAGATCCTACAACAAAAATACTCGACAAAAACCAAAAAAATCGAAGTTGATTTCAAATAAATTTATTAAAATTTGACATTTCCAACTAAAATTTTATTCACAATCCCAAAAATGGAAGTTATTTTCATCTAAGTTTACTCAAATATACATCCTACACCAAAAATACTCGACAAAATCCAAAAAAATCGAAGTTGATTTCAAACAAATTTATAAAATTTTGACACTTCCAACTAAATTTTTTTTCGCAATCCTAAAAATGGAAGTTATTTTCATCTAAATTTACTCAAATATAGATCCTACAACAAAAATACTCAAAAAATTCCAAAATAATCGAAGTTGATTTCAAATAAATTTATTAAAATTTGACACTATCAACTAAAATTTTTTTCACAATCCTAATAATTGAAGTTATTTTCATCTAAATTCACTCAAATATAGATCCTACAACAAAAATACTCAACAAAATCCAAAATAATCCAAGTTGATTTCAAATAAATTTATTAAAATTTTACAAAAATCGTGACAATATCCAAAAAATCGAAGTTAATTTCAACTGAAATTACTCCAATTAAGCTTCTCTATCAAAAAAACTCAACATAGTCGAGAAAAATCGAAGTTGGTTTCAAATAAATTTATTAAAATTTGACACTTCCAAGTAAATTGTTTTTTCACAATCCTAAAAATTGAAGTTATTTTCATCTAAATTTATTTAAATATACATCCTACTCCAAAAATACTCGACAAAACCCAGAAAAATCGAAGTTGATTTCAAATAAATTTATTAAAATTTGACACTTCCAACTAAAATTTTTTTCACAATCCATAAAATTGAAGTTATTTACATCTAAATTTACTCAAATATACATCCTACAGCAAAAATACTCGACAAAATCCAAAAAAATCGAAGTTGATTTCAAATACATTTATTAAAATTGACACTTCCAACTAAAATTTTTTTCACAATCCCAAAAATTGAAGTTATTTTCATCTAAATTTACTCAAATATAGATCCTACAACAAAAATACTCGACAAAAACCAAAAAAATCGAAGTTGATTTCAAATAAATTTATTAAAATTTGACATTTCCAACTAAAATTTTATTCACAATCCCAAAAATGGAAGTTATTTTCATCTAAGTTTACTCAAATATACATTCTACACCAAAAATACTCGACAAAATCCAAAAAAATCGAAGTTGATTTCAAACAAATTTATAAAATTTTGACACTTCCAACTAAATTTTTTTTCGCAATCCTAAAAATGGAAGTTATTTTCATCTAAATTTACTCAAATATAGATCCTACAACAAAAATACTCAAAAAATTCCAAAAAAATCGAAGTTGATTTCAAACAAATTTATTAAAATTTGACACTTCCAATTAAATTTTTTTTCGCAATCCTAAAAATGGAAGTTATTTTCATCTAAATTTTCTCAAATATAGATCCTACAACAAAAATACTCAACAAAACCCAGAAAAATCGAAGTTGATTTCAAATAAATTTATTAAAATTTGACACTTCCAACTAAAATTTTTTTCACAATCCATAAAATTGAAGTTATTTACATCTAAATTTACTCAAATATACATCCTACAGCAAAAATACTCGACAAAATCCAAAAAAATCGAAGTTGATTTCAGATACATTTATTAAAATTGACACTTCCAACTAAAAATTTTTTCACAATCCCAAAAATTGAAGTTATTTTCATCTAAATTTACTCAAATATAGATCCTACAACAAAAATACTCGACAAAATCCAAAAAAATCGAAGTTGATTTCAAATAAATTTATTAAAATTTGACATTTCCAACTAAAATTTTATTCACAATCCCAAAAATGGAAGTTATTTTCATCTAAGTTTACTCAAATATACATCCTACACCAAAAATACTCGACAAAATCCAAAAAAATCGAAGTTGATTTCAAACAAATTTATAAAATTTTGACACTTCCAACTAAATTTTTTTTCGCAATCCTAAAAATGGAAGTTATTTTAATCTAAATTTACTCAAATATAGATCCTACAACAAAAATACTCAAAAAATTCCAAAATAATCGAAGTTGATTTCAAATAAATTTATTAAAATTTGACACTATCAACTAAAATTTTTTTCACAATCCTAATAATTGAAGTTATTTTCATCTAAATTCACTCAAATATAGATCCTACAACAAAAATACTCAACAAAATCCAAAATAATCCAAGTTGATTTCAAATAAATTTATTAAAATTTTACACTTTCAACTAAAATTTTTTTCACAATCCAAATAATTGAAGTTATTTTCATCTAAATTCCTTCAAATATAGATCCTACAACAAAAATACTCACCAAAATCCAAAATAATCCAAGTTGATTTCAAATAAATTTATTAAAATTTTACAAAAATCGTGACAAAATCCAAAAAATCGAAGGTAATTTCAACTGAAATTACTCAAATTAAGCTTCTCTATCAAAAAAACTCAACATAGTCGAGAAAAATCGAAGTTGGTTTCAAATAAATTTATTAAAATTTGACACTTCCAAGAAAATTGTTTTTTCACAATCCAAAAAATTGAAGTTATTTTCATCTAAATTTACTTAAATATACATCCTACTCCAAAAATACTCGACAAAACCCAGAAAAATCGAAGTTGATTTCAAATAAATTTATTAAAATTTGACACTTCCAACTAAAATTTTTTTCACAATCCATAAAATTGAAGTTATTTACATCTAAATTTACTCAAATAAACATCCTACAGCAAAAATACTCGACAAAATCCAAAAAAATCGAAGTTGATTTCAAATCAATTTAATAAAATTTGACATTTCCAACTAAAATTTTACTCACAATCCCAAAAATGGAAGTTATTTTCATCTAAGTTTACTCAAATATACATCCTACACCAAAAATACTCGACAAAATCCAAAAAAATCGAAGTTGATTTCAAACATATTTATAAAATTTTGACACTGCCAACTAAATTTTTTTTCGCAATCCTAAAAATGGAAGTTATTTTCATCTAAATTTACTCAAATATAGATCCTACAACAAAAATACTCAAAAAATTCCAAAATAATCAAAGTTGATTTCAAATAAATTTATTAAAATTTGACACTATCAACTAAAATTTTTTTCACAATCCTAATAATTGAAGTTATTTTCATCTAAATTCACTCAAATATAGATCCTACAACAAAAATACTCAACAAAATCCAAAATAATCCAAGTTGATTTCAAATAAATTTATTAAAATTTTACAAAAATCGTGACAATATCCAAAAAATCGAAGTTAATTTCAACTGAAATTACTCAAATTAAGCTTCTCTATCAAAAAAACTCATCATACTCGAGAAAAATCGAAGTTGGTTTCAAATAAATTTATTAAAATTTGACACTTCCAACTAAAATTTTTTTCACAATCCAAAAAATTGAAGTTATTTTCATCTAAATTTACTCAAATATACATCCTACACCAAAAATACTCGACAAAATCCAAAAAAATCGAAGTTGATTTCAAATAAATTTATTAAAATTTGACACATGCAACTAAAATTATTTTCACAATCCCAAAAATTGAAGTTATTTTCATATAAATTTACTCAAATATAGATCCCACAACAAAAATACTCGACAAAATCCAAAAAAATCGAAGTTGATTTCAAATAAATTTATTAAAATTTGACACTTCCAACTAAAATTTTTTTCACAATCCAAAAAATTGAAGATATTTTCATCTAAGTTTACTCAAATATACATCCTACACCAAAAATACTCGACAAAATCCAAAAAAATCGAAGTTGATTTGAAACAAATTTATAAAAATTTGACACTTCCATGTTACGTATGTGGAATATTCCCATACGCCGCTCTCAACAATTTTTCGAGCTCGCGTCTGCGAAGGGAAAACGCCCTAAGAATCTTTTTGTTTATCACATACCACTCAGGGGGTCGTGATCTTGACCATCTGGAACACGACCATGGGAACGGGAGTGACACGACGACGACCCCGAAGGATTTCCTTATATGGAAATCTCCTAACGAACCCCCACTCATTTTTGGGACTATATAAACCCTTTGGTTTCAACCCTCGTTGGTTAAAAGCAGTACAGTCACGCGTAGAGCAACGTCGTGTCACGCTCGTACAGAGTTGGTCATATTCAGTAAGATCGAGCTAAAGTCTCCGTCAGAATCATAGTTAACCTCATAGAATCCGCGAGTCCGGGTTATATTCTATTGGGCACTTTGAAATAGCCACTCTTACGCCCCGCATCGCCAGTGCGTCAACACCGTGCAGCTAGTGGTAACTCACACACTTTTATTCGTTATTTAATCGCGACACTTACATTTGTACAATAACCTATTATTGAATATACGAATGGTGTTCACGTGTAAATCGAGTAGATTCGTTAAACCCATCTCTTACCCAGCGATCCTTATAATATTAGTAGCATTCACCCACTGATACAACTTTACCGCTCGAGTTGTATCAAATATTAATTAAGAGTTACGAGGCATTACTAACATTTCCCGCGACTCCCTGATTAAGCATCAGGTTCGTTCGCAACCTTTCATCCAAAACAAGGTATATTTCCCAACCCAGTGGCTCCCCGATTTCGCATTGGGTTCGTCCACGAAACCTCACCCTCCTACGGCTCCCTGATTTCGCATCAGGTTCGTCCGTATCCTACAGCTCCCTGATTTCGCATCAGGTTCGTCTGTAAATCTACCAACTTCCGAACAGCTCCCTGGTTTAGCACCAGGTTCGTCTGTGAACTTTATCCTAGTGACTCCCCGATTTCGCATTGGGTTCGTTCACGACGTTTCACCATTCCTAGAGGCTCCCTGATTTCGCATCAGGTTCGTCCTCGCCGTCAATAATCCTAGCGGCTCCCTGATTTCGCATCAGGTTCGTCCGCGTGTGACTCCATTCCTAGAGGCTCCCTGATTTCGCATCAGGTTCGTCCTCGCCGTCAATAATCCTAGCGGCTCCCTGATTTCGCATCAGGTTCGTCCGCGCACCTAACTAACAAACTCATAAACCGTATTCCTTGGGAAATACCCTTCTCGCCGGCCTCGCGCGTTGCCGCAGCCCCGGCTCGTAACAGAACTGGTGACAGCGGTGGGATGCTACTGCATTAGAATCGCCGTAAATTTGGGTTTTTAAATACGTTAAAATCACTCGTAATTTTTATCGACGATATACTAGTTTTCTCTAGTCAAGTCACTTAGTAATTTTATGATGGCAACCGCACAGGCGAACGTCTCTTCTAATGATATAATGAACCTGACAGTTTCAATTGCAAACTCAATGTCGCTCTTGACGCAACGGACATGTATACAAAATATTACTATGTCAATTCCAACCTTCGACGGTGAAAGTCCACCCTTGACGCGCTTTGCACAAAATGTTGAAGACGGGTTAACTTTGATTCCTGAGGGTACGGAAGCTGAGTATCTTGCGATAATACTAACGAAACTGGTCGGTCCGGCACGCAGGTGCACGTTAGAACATAAATTCGAATCTATTAAGAAATTAGTCCAACATCTGAAAAAGAGATTCGCGCCGGGAAGAAGTTTGTCATATTTTCAAGTCGAAATCGCGAAACTAAGCATACGCGAAGGAGAAAGTCTGCGACAGTACGTCGACAGAACTAGCCATCTCGTTTATTGTGCGCGCGGAGCTATTCGGGAAAGGTATCTGGATCACGCTGAAGATTTCGTCAAAGAAATGGAAAAGGACGTTAAGGAAAACTTCATCGATGGTTTACCGGATCGAATTTCTTGGAAAGTGTCGGCTCAGACTCAAGATATTCAAACACTTGAACAAGCTTACGACGCCGTGCTACAGATAGATAGGAAATTAAGGAATCGACGACAGTCGCCCCGTAATGAATCACCCTCCAGGTGGTCTCGCCGAGATCATTACACCGAAAACTCTCGCCACCACGACCGCGAAGTGTCGTACCCACTTTCTCCGAGTAGATACGACCAGAACAGGGATCGGCCTCTTAGAACATCTGGGTTTGAAGAAGAACGAGAAGGACGGACACGTACGACGGCCTGGACCTTGCGTCACCGAAGCCCCTCGAAATCCCCTTCTTATCGCTCCGACTCATCGTACGCAGATGATAGAGAAAAACACTATTCTATTTTAAAAAATCCCGAAAAAGATCGCAAGCCGAGTTTATATTGCTGGCATTGCGGCACAGCCGGACATGACGGAAAGTCCTGTAGGAAACAACCGCGTAACCCTAGATATCAACGAGACTCGCGAGATTCGTCCGTTGAATCAAACAAGTCTTTAAACTTCAATCGCGCTCAACGTATAGGCGACACGATGAGCGGAAACAAGGAAGCTCGCCAAAGGACAGTCCGCTTCGAAGAGGAACCCTCATCAAGGAAGCACCTGCCCCACGCATCAACATCAAGGTTCCAGAATTGGAGTCAGGAACGGGAGAATTCCTAATCGACGGTGGAGCATCCGTTAATTTAGTAGTCATTAACGCCCTGGGAGAAAAAGCCGCGATAAACTCTCGGGAAGAAATCGAGTTAACCGGAATTACCACTAATCCAATTCATTCTTTAGGAACAACAATTCTTCATATCCACGAAGCTCCTGCACTTTTCTATGTAGTAAAAGAGCTGGCCATAGAAGCAGATGGACTTATAGGAAGCCCATTTTTAAAACAGGAAGAGGCTGAAATCTCCTATTATCATGGGACTCTGGTATTAAAAAATAAACCAACCCGACCTCTACGTTTTTCAAATTATCAAGATCTACCTCAAATGAAAGAACTATTGACATCGACCAAACATCGTATCGAGCCTAGGACGTCGCAACAGATTGCTATAACAATTACAAACTCGAAGATTAAGGAAGGATATTTACCGCGTATCAAGACCCTTGAACATCTTTACATAGGAGAAGCAGTTGTGAGGAATAATAAAGGGAAGTGCTACGTTATGGCAACAAATACCAGCGATGAACCCCTAGACGTAGAGATAGAACCACAAACATTAGAGTCATTTGATATCTTCGGGTCATCAGACGAAGATTCTTACCCAGCTGCAGAACACCCGTCAAAATTCAAAACACACGAAGATAGGATACAAAAAATTTTAGAAGCCCTAAACACTAAACATTTGAACAAGGAGGAACTAGATTTCGTTACTAATCTAGTTAGAGATTTTCCCGACCGATTTTATCTTTCTGGAGATAAACTTGGGAAGGCCCGCGACTTTAAACACTCAATCCATACATCCAATGATATTCCAATCAACACAAGACAATATCGTTATCCTCTCATTCATCAAAAGGAAATTCAAAAACAAATCAGCGCGCTATTATCAAACGGTATAATTACGCCTTCAAAATCTCCGTACAATTCACCCTTATGGATTGTACCGAAGAAAGAAGACGAAAACGGAGTGAAACGTTGGCGCCTGGTAATAGATTTCCGCGGCCTCAACGAAATAACCATTTCTGATAGGTATCCATTACCTCAAATCACAGAGATCTTAGATCGATTAGGAGGAGCCAAATATTTCTCAGTTTTTGATCTCGCAAGTGGATTTCATCAAATAGAGATGGACCCGAAGGATAAGGCAAAAACAGCATTCACCACTCCAAATGGACATTACGAATTTTCTCGAATGCCTTTCGGATTAAAAAATGCACCACCCACCTTTCAACGCCTGATGGACCAAGCACTCACTGGACTTCAAGGAACAGACCTCTTTGTCTACTTGGACGACATAGTGATTTACGCATCATCGTTACAGGAGCACAATATCAAAGTCAAAAAATTGTTAAACCGCCTTCGAGAACACGGATTAACCCTTCAGACCAACAAGTGCCAATTCCTGCGAAAGGAAGTCGCATACCTTGGACACATTATTTCAAAGGAAGGGGTAAGACCTGATCCTAGGAAATTAAAAGCTGTTCAAGATTTTCCAACACCCACATCGCAGAAGAACATTCAACAATTCTTGGGACTTGTTGGATATTACCGAAGATTCGTACCTAATTTTACCACAAAAGCAAAACCATTAATTAACTTATTAGGAAAAGGCATCAAATTCAAATGGACAGAAGAACAAGACCAGAGTTTTAAGCAATTACGCAACGAACTTTGTCAACAGCCCATATTGCAATACCCTGATTTCAGTAAACCTTTCATTGTAACCACAGATGCATCTGATTACGCTATTGGAGCCGTACTTAGCCAAGGGGAGATAGGAAACGACCTACCGATTGCTTATGCCTCCCGCAGCCTAAATAAACCTGAGAAGAATTATTCAGCTACGGAAAAGGAATGTTTGGCCATGGTTTACGCAGTAAGATACTTCAGGCCCTACATCTATGGAACCCCATTCACCCTTGTTACAGACCACAGACCACTTGTCTGGTTACATTCTGTCAAGGACCCAACTTCTAGACTTATGAAGTGGAAGCTACGTCTTTTGGAATACGAGTACCAGGTTGTCCATAAATCCGGAAAGACGAATAAGAACGCAGACGCATTATCGCGCAACCCTACGCCTACCTGCTTACCACTTATTCCACGAGAGCTCCAGGACCCCGACTTCAAAGCCCAGATACCGAAAACAGATGCCAATATCGAAACAATCGGGCACCGCATACGACAGTTACGACGAGATAGAGAAAGCCGACCCAAGTACCAAGAGACAAGCAGCAGCTCAGAAGAAGAAACCGCACGTGGGAACATTCAACATTCTCCAATAATATACAAGAACCGATCTTTTCCCAGCTTATCTCAAGAGGTAACCATGCCAGATGAACGCCAGGAAACCATAAACAGTTTTTCGCCCGCAGCTAATTCTACACAAATTGCCCCTTTAGATAAGGACCAGACCGTATTTGACAATTTAATATCGTTTGAGGAGCCGCTCGAAAATACTGTAATAGAAAATGCAAGAAATACTCAACTAGATTTACTCAGTACCCCGCAAGTACCATCGGAAGTCATGGAAGAACCTTTACAACCCTCAATAAACCAGCTACCTGCAGGTACAACGCCCGAAGCAAGTGTGGGACAACCACCTGACAACAGATCAACCGAACCTAGGGTCCCTGACCACACGATCGACTCCTACCCTTTCTCCACTACCGAAATCGAGGATCCAAATGACCTTGACGATCTGGAAGAAACCCCATTAGATCGACCACATAAAATCATCGTTTCTTCAAATACTTTTACCGCTGAAGAAGGACATTACGTACACTTCATTTCTGCCGACTGCAATTTAATAAACCCCGTTGGAAAATTACTGGTAGACACTGAACTAATCAATCAACCAAACCTTCTAGCAGAAGAACCAAAAAAGGGAAATGTGATAACTACGGACAATGGATTATTTAAAACCTTCAGTATAATAATCTCAGACAATTTCTTCGATAATATTAAAAGAGTAGATGTGCTCAACGGATTGAAAACTCTTCGACACACCTTAGATCAAAATCAGATTAAATCATTTCGAATTTCTGCCACGGGAGACCTTCACAAAATACCATCCAACGAATTCGTCAAAATTTTAGAAGAGGTTTTCATAGGAACGGGCATGCAGATTATCCTATGCAATTGTACCATCACAACACCATCCGAAGAAGACAGACAGCACATCATTTGCGAGGCTCACGATAGTTTAATTGGAGGACATAAAGGAGTAACGAAAACATATAAACGCATCCGATCAAAATTCCATTGGTCACAAATGCGCAACGACATTCAAGACTACATTCGAAGATGCCAAAGTTGTCAGGAACAGAAATTAGTTCGAGCAAAAACTCGTCAACCGATGTTAATCACCGACACACCTATAGGAGCCTTTGACAAAATTTCCTTGGATACAGTAGGACCTTTACCAATTACACCCAGTGGGAATAGACATATTCTCACCATTCAAGATAACTTAACGAAATATTGCGTAGCCATAGCAATACCTAACATTCGAGCTGCTACAATTGCAGATGCTTTCGCTAGACACTTCATCGCAATATACGGTACACCTCGCGCAATACTAACAGACAAAGGAACTAGCTTCATCGGAACGCTCATGACCAATCTCTCCGAAATATTCAAAATCAAGCAAATCACAACCTCAGGATATAGACCACAAACCAATGGATCTCTGGAACGAAGCCACATCGTCCTCACTGAATACCTCAAGCATTACATGGATAGTTACGAAGACTGGGACTTATTAATACCGTTCGCAATGTTCTCTTACAATACATCCGTTCACGAAGCAACAAATTTCACCCCATACGAATTAATCTTTGGAAAACCAGCCCGAGAACCAACCTCGTTTCCAACCGGTGAAAAACTAAAGTCGTATGGAGATTATTTAATAGAATTAATAACGCACATGACTAATATTCGCAATATAGCCTCCGATAATCTAAACAAAGCAAAAATCCGTTCGAAAAACTATTACGATATCCATGCAAAACCAGCAACGTTTAACGTAGGTAATTTAGTTTACGTACTCAAGGAACCACGTATCAGTAAATTTGATCCACACTACATCGGACCGTACCAGATAGTAGACGTGACAGACCTGAATAACGTAGTATTACGAACGCATAATAAATTAATCACCAAGCATCAGGATAAACTAAAACATGCTTACTATTCATCCGCAGTTGAAAATCAACCATGATTTTTGCATATTGGCTCCTGTTACCTCTCGCTGTCACTGGCGACGACCAAATTATTACGCCACTCGAAGCAAACGTTGGACTCTTCTACGAAAAATTACCCGACATAAGGACCTTTCAATCAGAATGGCGCCTAGTCACATCTCTGGATGTTACTCGGTATCTCAGCTACGCTCCACATGTAAAGCATCATATCTCAACGATGAACCAACTCTGCAACCGTCATGATTCTATAAATTGTCTCAGCAAAGAATTAGGACCTCGGTTAATCAAGAAGGAAGAAAATACAGTACACTATAGCAACTTGATACGTACTGCGATAGGTGACACCACACATCTTAAAAAATCCTCCCCACGGCGTAGCGTACCTTTTGGATTCATCGGCACCCTCAGTAAAATGTTATTTGGAACCTTATCACAAGAAGATGCAGAATACTACAACCGAGAATTGAACAACGTCTATAAGGATCAACACGACATTACCGAAATAATAGCAAACCAAACGCATATCATAAGAGGAGAATTTTCGCTCACACATGCGAGGTTAGTTAATTTAACTCAAACTATATCGCAACTAACAAAAACGATGGCCCTACATTCCGAAGCATTACAAGAGACGCAGTCAGACATCAACAAGTTACGCTTCGAAGCATCCATCAGGGACTCCGTAATTGAAATAGAAAGAGGGTTGGACGATTACAGCACCAACCTGCTGTTGCTAATAGACGCAATTTTGCTAGCAAAACAAGGCATTCTACACCCCGCTATTCTTTCACCTGAACAATTATTGAGATCAGCCCAAAGAATTAAGCAGACACTTGCGTATGAATTTCCCCTAACACCTGAGGAATTACTCACGGAACAAATTGAAAAAATAACAAACTTAAACGCAATTTTCACTAGGGGTAGAATACTTTTCAAACTAACCATACCTCTTTTAGAGCGAAAAACGTACAGCTTATATAAAATATATCCATGTCCATCTACACACAACCTTGGAACAAAAAGGATAATTTCGTATATACAGCCACAAATCCAGTTCATTGCAGTATCATCAGACGAACAACAATATTTTTCCCCAACGGAAGAATACTTGAAGACTTGCCGGTTTCACCACAATACATTTTTGGGACCAACTACCCTACCAGTATACCAAGCAGATCGACAACCAACTTGCGAATCTACTCTGTTATTGAACCCCACTTCAATAAATTGGAACACCTGTACCATTAAGTTGATCACACAAATCAAACCATACTGGCAGCCTTTAAATACACCAACTACATGGCTTTATTTCATGCCAGAAAATAAAAAGGCACAAATTTATTGCAAAGGAAAGAAACCGTTAACACGAAATATCACTGCCATTGGAGTCTTTAGGCTACAACCCGGTTGCCAAGCAACAATAGACTCAGTACAACTAAAATCATTGGAAACCATTGATGCCTCGCAAAATATTGAATATTACCCCTCTAAACCTTATAATCTATCAATAATTATACCAGAGGTTACCGAGTATCACTTTGAGGCCTTGAAAGTGAACGAACAGAAACCAACAAAATGGGAGGATCTACCGACAGCACTATCACTTACCGAAATCGAACAACGAGCTAAGAATTTTGCATCTCATCAAACATCCATTCGACAAGTACAGATCTCAACCTTTTCCTGTATTGGAGGCATAGTAATAATATTGATTATAGTAAATATAATATTGGTTATAAAATGCAAATTTCGTCAACACAACAATAAAACGGAATCTCCTAAAGAGAATCAACAAACATCAATAAATATACCAAGTACACCCGAAAATCACAGCCCGTGCGCCACCGTCTTCTAAGGGTATGAAGCCACTCCCACGAGAAACCCCCTCCGCTATACGAATAGTTTCAGAGTAGGGGCGAGATAAGGGTTTCTTCCCTATAAAAGCGGGGCATCAGTCCCCTTTAGTCAGTACGAACCTAGCTTCCACATGTCTAAAAACATCGCCACACAGACCTCAACAGACGAAGGTACAAGGACCATAGCCGTGCAGACAGGACACCACGGATCTTGGGAAATTTCCTCTCGAGTGGGTACTACAATTACACCAAAACCTTACCATAGCAGCACTGGGGGAATTATCCGGAAAGGCCGAAGCACCTCGACTCGAAAACCCAGCTTCAAGACGGTGGGAGTCCAAACAATAGAATATAAGGCTCATCGACGTATTCCGGACTGGCTGGTGCTCCAGGAAATAACCGACTACAACATCCGTGATTGGACACCGGGAGAGCCGATTACAAAAAAGCAAAGGAAATGAAGACCATCTCAGCGCGTGACCTCGGGAAGACCTCCCGCTGTCTGGTAATGTACGTGGAGGACCCCACAATCTTCTGGGTCTCATTGGACAAACACGCGGAGGCAGCAAGGATCGTCTTACGCGAACTAAACATCTACATGGAGTCCAGACAACGGCTATGTCTGCCAACAATGGACAGCGTCAGACCAGGACGACTCGTGAGCGTAAAGTTTGCCAAAAAAGGGTGGCTTCGTGGTGAAGTCATCGGAGTGAATGGAACCACCTGCACCATCTTCCTTGGTGACTATGGCATAGCCATGGACTGCCCGGTCACGGAATTGCGGTCTCTCCCACCCCGTTTCCATGCCCTTCCCTGGCAGACGGTACGGGTTCACCTGAAAGGCGTGAAACTACGATCCTGCCGACCGCTTCAGAGGACGACACAAATAGCGGAGGTCGTCATGGCGAGAAGGAGGGGCCTCCTCGCCAACATCCAGCTAACTCCAACCGGCATCACTGCAACGCTGACGCTCGACCGGCTACCCGGACAACCACCAGTGGACATCATTGAGCACTGGCTGCAGCTCGGCTACGTAGTGCCTAGCGACGATTAAAACACTTACACCTCACAACACCTAGCGATAAGTACACTAATACACCTACACCCGACAATTCTCTTCTACATCTTTGCTTATAAAAAGATTTTTGGGGCGTTTTTTCCTTCTTTTGAAAAGCATCACGAGAATCGCGATGTTTTATCTTAGGGGGGAGATGTTACGTATGTGGAATATTCCCATACGCCGCTCTCAACAATTTTTCGAGCTCGCGTCTGCGAAGGGAAAACGCCCTAAGAATCTTTTTGTTTATCACATACCACTCAGGGGGTCGTGATCTTGACCATCTGGAACACGACCATGGGAACGGGAGTGACACGACGACGACCCCGAAGGATTTCCTTATATGGAAATCTCCTAACGAACCCCCACTCATTTTTGGGACTATATAAACCCTTTGGTTTCAACCCTCGTTGGTTAAAAGCAGTACAGTCACGCGTAGAGCAACGTCGTGTCACGCTCGTACAGAGTTGGTCATATTCAGTAAGATCGAGCTAAAGTCTCCGTCAGAATCATAGTTAACCTCATAGAATCCGCGAGTCCGGGTTATATTCTATTGGGCACTTTGAAATAGCCACTCTTACGCCCCGCATCGCCAGTGCGTCAACACCGTGCAGCTAGTGGTAACTCACACACTTTTATTCTTTATTTAATCGCGACACTTACATTTGTACAATAACCTATTATTGAATATACGAATGGTGTTCACGTGTAAATCGAGTAGATTCGTTAAACCCATCTCTTACCCAGCGATCCTTATAATATTAGTAGCATTCACCCACTGATACAACTTTACCGCTCGAGTTGTATCAAATATTAATTAAGAGTTACGAGGCATTACTAACATTTCCCGCGACTCCCTGATTAAGCATCAGGTTCGTTCGCAACCTTTCATCCAAAACAAGGTATATTTCCCAACCCAGTGGCTCCCCGATTTCGCATTGGGTTCGTCCACGAAACCTCACCCTCCTACGGCTCCCTGATTTCGCATCAGGTTCGTCCGTATCCTACAGCTCCCTGATTTCGCATCAGGTTCGTCTGTAAATCTACCAACTTCCGAACAGCTCCCTGGTTTAGCACCAGGTTCGTCTGTGAACTTTATCCTAGTGACTCCCCGATTTCGCATTGGGTTCGTTCACGACGTTTCACCATTCCTAGAGGCTCCCTGATTTCGCATCAGGTTCGTCCTCGCCGTCAATAATCCTAGCGGCTCCCTGATTTCGCATCAGGTTCGTCCGCGTGTGACTCCATTCCTAGAGGCTCCCTGATTTCGCATCAGGTTCGTCCTCGCCGTCAATAATCCTAGCGGCTCCCTGATTTCGCATCAGGTTCGTCCGCGCACCTAACTAACAAACTCATAAACCGTATTCCTTGGGAAATACCCTTCTCGCCGGCCTCGCGCGTTGCCGCAGCCCCGGCTCGTAACAACACTTCCAACTAAATTTTTTTTCGCAATCCTAAAAATGGAAGTTATTTTCATCTAAATTTACTCAAATATAGATCCTACAGCAAAAATACTCGACAAAATCCAAAAAAATCGAAGTTGATTTCAAATACATTTATTAAAATTGACACTTCCAACTAAAATTTTTTTCACAATCCCAAAAATTGAAGTTATTTTCATCTAAATTTACTCAAATATAGATCCTACAACAAAAATACTCGACAAAATCCAAAAAAATCGAAGTTACTTTCAACTGAAATTACTCAAATTAAACTTCTCTATCAAAAAAACTCAACATAGTCGAGAAAAATCGAAGTTGGTTTCAAATAAATTTATTAAAATTTGACACTTCCAACTAAAATTTTTTTCACAATCCAAAAAATTGAAGATATTTTCATCTAAGTTTACTCAAATATACATCCTACACCAAAAATACTCGACAAAATCCAAAAAAATCGAAGTTGATTTCAAACAAATTTATAAAAATTTGACACTTCCAACTAAATTTTTTTTCGCAATCCTAAAAATGGAAGTTATTTTTATCTAAATTTACTCAAATATAGATCCTACAGCAAAAATACTCGACAAAATCCAAAAAAATCGAAGTTGATTTCAAGTTCATTTATTAAAATTGACACTTCCAACTAAAATTTTTTTCACAATCCCAAAAATTGAAGTTATTTTCATCTAAATTTACTCAAATATTGATCCTACAACAAAAATACTCGACAAAATCCAAAAAAATCGAATTTGATTTCAAACAAATTTATAAAAATTTGACACTTCCAACTAAATTTTTTTCACAATCCAAAAAATTGAAGTTATTTTCATCTAAATTTACTCAAATATACATCCTACAGCAAAAATACTCGACAAAATCCAAAAAAATCGAAGTTGATTTCAAATACATTTATTAAAATTGACACTTCCAACTAAAATTTTTTTCACAATCCCAAAAATTGAAGTTATTTTCATCTAAATTTACTCAAATATAGATCCTACAACAAAAATACTCAACAAAATCCAAAATAATCCAAGTTGATTTCAAATAAATTTATTAAAATTTGACATTTCCAACTAAAATTTTATTCACAATCCCAAAAATGGAAGTTATTTTCATCTAAGTTTACTCAAATATACATCCTACACCAAAAATACTCGACAAAATCCAAAAAAATCGAAGTTGATTTCAAACAAATTTATTAAAATTTGACACTTCCAATTAAATTTTTTTTCGCAATCCTAAAAATGGAAGTTATTTTCATCTAAATTTACTCAAATATAGATCCTACAACAAAAATACTCAACAAAACCCAGAAAAGTCGAAGTTGATTTCAAATAAATTTATTAAAATTTGACACTTCCAACTAAAATTTTTTTCACAATCCAAAAAATTGAAGTTATTTACATCTAAATTTACTCAAATATACATCCTACAGCAAAAATACTCGACAAAATCCAAAAAAATTGAAGTTGATTTCAAATACATTTATTAAAATTGACACTTCCAACTAAAATTTTTTTCACAATCCCAAAAATTGAAGTTATTTTCATCTAAATTTACTCAAATATAGATCCTACAACAAAAATACTCGACAAAAACCAAAAAAATCGAAGTTGATTTCAAATAAATTTATTAAAATTTGACATTTCCAACTAAAATTTTATTCACAATCCCAAAAATGGAAGTTATTTTCATCTAAGTTTACTCAAATATACATCCTACACCAAAAATACTCGACAAAATCCAAAAAAATCGAAGTTGATTTCAAACAAATTTATAAAAATTTGACACTTCCAACTAAATTTTTTTTCGCAATCCTAAAAATGGTAGTTATTTTCATCTAAATTTACTCAAATATAGATCCTACAACAAAAATACTCAAAAAATTCCAAAATAATCGAAGTTGATTTCAAATAAATTTATTAAAATTTGACACTATCAACTAAAATTTTTTTCACAATCCTAATAATTGAAGTTATTTTCATCTAAATTCACTCAAATATAGATCCTACAACAAAAATACTCAACAAAATCCAAAATAATCCAAGTTGATTTCAAATAAATTTATTAAAATTTTACAAAAATCGTGACAATATCCAAAAAATCGAAGTTAATTTCAAACAAATTTATAAAAATTTGACACTTCCAACTAAATTTTTTTTCGCAATCCTAAAGATGGAAGTTATTTTCATCTAAATTTACTCAAATATAGATCCTACAACAAAAATACTCAAAAAATTCCAAAATAATCGAAGTTGATTTCAAATAAATTTATTAACATTTGACACTATCAACTAAAATTTTTTTCACAATCCTAATAATTGAAGTTATTTTCATCTAAATTCACTCAAATATAGATCCTACAACAAAAATACTCAACAAAATCCAAAATAATCCAAGTTGATTTCAAATAAATTTATTAAAATTTTACAAAAATCGTGACAATATCCAAAAAATCGAAGTTAATTTCAACTGAAATTACTCAAATTAAGCTTCTCTATCAAAAAAACTCAACATAGTCGAGAAAAATCGAAGTTGGTTTCAAATAAATTTATTAAAATTTGACACTTCCAAGTAAATTGTTTTTTCACAATCCAAAAAATTGAAGTTATTTTCATCTAAATTTACTTAAATATACATCCTACTCCAAAAATACTCGACAAAACCCAGAAAAATCGAAGTTGATTTCAAATAAATTTATTAAAATTTGACACTTCCAACTAAAATTTTTTTCACAATCCATAAAATTGAAGTTATTTACATCTAAATTTACTCAAATATACATCCTACAGCAAAAATACTCGACAAAATCCAAAAAAATCGAAGTTGATTTCAAATACATTTATTAAAATTGACACTTCCAACTAAATTTTTTTTCGCAATCCTAAAAATGGAAGTTATTTTAATCTAAATTTACTCAAATATAGATCCTACAACAAAAATACTAAAAAAATTCCAAAATAATCGAAGTTGATTTCAAATAAAATTATTAAAATTTGACACTATCAACTAAAATTTTTTTCACAATCCTAATAATTGAAGTTATTTTCATCTAAATTCACTCAAATATAGGTCCTACAACAAAAATACTCAACAAAATCCAAAATAATCCAAGTTGATTTCAAATAAATTTATTAAAATTTTACACTTTCAACTAAAATTTTTTTCACAATCCAAATAATTGAAGTTGTTTTCATCTAAATTCCTTCAAATATAGATCCTACAACAAAAATACTCACCAAAATCCAAAATAATCCAAGTTGATTTCAAATAAATTTATTAAAATTTTACAAAAATCGTGACAAAATCCAAAAAATCGAAGGTAATTTCAACTGAAATTACTCAAATTAAGCTTCTCTATCAAAAAAACTCAACATAGTCGAGAAAAATCGAAGTTGGTTTCAAATAAATTTATTAAAATTTGACACTTCAAAGTAAATTGTTTTTTCACAATCCAAAAAATTGAAGTTATTTTCATCTAAATTTACTTAAATATACATCCTACTCCAAAAATACTCGACAAAACCCAGAAAAATCGAAGTTGATTTCAAATAAATTTATTAAAATTTGACACTTCCAACTAAAATTTTTTTCACAATCCATAAAATTGAAGTTATTTACATCTAAATTTACTCAAATATACATCCTACAGCAAAAATACTCGACAAAATCCAAAAAAATCGATGTTGATTTCAAATTCATTTATTAAAATTGACACTTCCAACTAAAATTTTTTTTACAATCCCTAAAATTGAAGTTATTTTCATCTAAATTTACTCAAATATAGATCCTACAACAAAAATACTCGACAAAATCCAAAAAAATCGAAGTTGATTTCAAACAAATTTATAAAAATTTGACACTTCCAACTAAATTTTTTTCACAATCCAAAAAATTGAAGTTATTTTCATCTAAATTTACTCAAATATACATCCTACAGCAAAAATACTCGACAAAATCCAAAAAAATCGAAGTTGATTTCAAATACATTTATTAAAATTGACACTTCCAACTAAAATTTTTTTCACAATCCCAAAAATTGAAGTTATTTTCATCTAAATTTACTCAAATATAGATCCTACAACAAAAATACTCGACAAAATCCAAAAAAATCGAAGTTAATTTCAACTGAAATTACTCAAATTAAACTTCTCTATCAAAAAAACTCAACATAGTCGAGAAAAATCGAAGTTGGTTTCAAATAAATTTATTAAAATTTTACACTTCCAAGTAAATTGTTTTTTCACAATCCAAAAAATTGAAGTTATTTTCATCTAAATTTACTTAAATATACATCCTACTCCAAAAATACTCGACAAAATCTAAAAAAATCGAAGTTGATTTCAAATAAATTTATTAAAATTTGACACTTCCAACTAAATTTTTTTTCACAATCCAAAAAATTGAAGATATTTTCATCTAAGTTTACTCAAATATACATCCTACACCAAAAATACTCGACAAAATCCAAAAAAATCGAAGTTGATTTCAAATAAATTTATTAAAATTTGACATTTCCAACTAAAATTTTATTCACAATCCCAAAAATGGAAGTTATTTTCATCTAAGTTTACTCAAATATACATCCTACACCAAAAATACTCGACAAAATCCAAAATAATCCAAGTTGATTTCAAATAAATTTATTAAAATTTTACACTTTCAACTAAAATTTTTTTCACAATCCAAATAATTGAAGTTATTTTCATCTAAATTCCTTCAAATATAGATCCTACAACAAAAATACTCACCAAAATCCAAAATAATCCAAGTTGATTTCAAATAAATTTATTAAAATTTTACAAAAATCGTGACAAAATCCAAAAAATCGAAGGTAATTTCAACTGAAATTACTCAAATTAAGCTTCTCTATCAAAAAAACTCAACATAGTCGAGAAAAATCGAAGTTGGTTTCAAATAAATTTATTAAAATTTGACACTTCCAAGAAAATTGTTTTTTCACAATCCAAAAAATTGAAGTTATTTTCATCTAAATTTACTTAAATATACATCCTACTCCAAAAATACTCGACAAAACCCAGAAAAATCGAAGTTGATTTCAAATAAATTTATTAAAATTTGACACTTCCAACTAAAATTTTTTTCACAATCCATAAAATTGAAGTTATTTACATCTAAATTTACTCAAATAAACATCCTACAGCAAAAATACTCGACAAAATCCAAAAAAATCGAAGTTGATTTCAAATCAATTTAATAAAATTTGACATTTCCAACTAAAATTTTACTCACAATCCCAAAAATGGAAGTTATTTTCATCTAAGTTTACTCAAATATACATCCTACACCAAAAATACTCGACAAAATCCAAAAAAATCGAAGTTGATTTCAAACATATTTATAAAATTTTGACACTGCCAACTAAATTTTTTTTCGCAATCCTAAAAATGGAAGTTATTTTCATCTAAATTTACTCAAATATAGATCCTACAACAAAAATACTCAAAAAATTCCAAAATAATCAAAGTTGATTTCAAATAAATTTATTAAAATTTGACACTATCAACTAAAATTTTTTTCACAATCCTAATAATTGAAGTTATTTTCATCTAAATTCACTCAAATATAGATCCTACAACAAAAATACTCAACAAAATCCAAAATAATCCAAGTTGATTTCAAATAAATTTATTAAAATTTTACAAAAATCGTGACAATATCCAAAAAATCGAAGTTAATTTCAACTGAAATTACTCAAATTAAGCTTCTCTATCAAAAAAACTCATCATACTCGAGAAAAATCGAAGTTGGTTTCAAATAAATTTATTAAAATTTGACACTTCCAACTAAAATTTTTTTCACAATCCAAAAAATTGAAGTTATTTTCATCTAAATTTACTCAAATATACATCCTACACCAAAAATACTCGACAAAATCCAAAAAAATCGAAGTTGATTTCAAATAAATTTATTAAAATTTGACACATGCAACTAAAATTATTTTCACAATCCCAAAAATTGAAGTTATTTTCATATAAATTTACTCAAATATAGATCCCACAACAAAAATACTCGACAAAATCCAGAAAAATCGAAGTTGATTTCAAATAAATTTATTAAAATTTGACACTTCCAACTAAATTTTTTTTCGCAATCCTAAAAATGGAAGTTATTTTCATCTAAATTTACTCAAATATAGATCCTACAGCAAAAATACTCGACAAAATCCAAAAAAATCGAAGTTGATTTCAAATACATTTATTAAAATTGACACTTCCAACTAAAATTTTTTTCACAATCCCAAAAATTGAAGTTATTTTCATCTAAATTTACTCAAATATAGATCCTACAACAAAAATACTCGACAAAATCCAAAAAAATCGAAGTTACTTTCAACTGAAATTACTCAAATTAAACTTCTCTATCAAAAAAACTCAACATAGTCGAGAAAAATCGAAGTTGGTTTCAAATAAATTTATTAAAATTTGACACTTCCAACTAAAATTTTTTTCACAATCCAAAAAATTGAAGATATTTTCATCTAAGTTTACTCAAATATACATCCTACACCAAAAATACTCGACAAAATCCAAAAAAATCGAAGTTGATTTCAAACAAATTTATAAAAATTTGACACTTCCAACTAAATTTTTTTTCGCAATCCTAAAAATGGAAGTTATTTTTATCTAAATTTACTCAAATATAGATCCTACAGCAAAAATACTCGACAAAATCCAAAAAAATCGAAGTTGATTTCAAGTTCATTTATTAAAATTGACACTTCCAACTAAAATTTTTTTCACAATCCCAAAAATTGAAGTTATTTTCATCTAAATTTACTCAAATATTGATCCTACAACAAAAATACTCGACAAAATCCAAAAAAATCGAATTTGATTTCAAACAAATTTATAAAAATTTGACACTTCCAACTAAATTTTTTTCACAATCCAAAAAATTGAAGTTATTTTCATCTAAATTTACTCAAATATACATCCTACAGCAAAAATACTCGACAAAATCCAAAAAAATCGAAGTTGATTTCAAATACATTTATTAAAATTGACACTTCCAACTAAAATTTTTTTCACAATCCCAAAAATTGAAGTTATTTTCATTTAAATTTACTCAAATATAGATCCTACAACAAAAATACTCGACAAAATCCAAAAAAATCGAAGTTAATTTCAACTGAAATTACTCAAATTAAACTTCTCTATCAAAAAAACTCAACATAGTCGAGAAAAATCGAAGTTGGTTTCAAATAAATTTATTAAAATTTGACACTTCCAACTAAAATTTTTTTCACAATCCAAAAAATTGAAGATATTTTCATCTAAGTTTACTCAAATATACATCCTACACCAAAAATACTCGACAAAATCCAAAAAAATCGAAGTTGATTTCAAACAAATTTATAAAAATTTGACACTTCCAACTAAATTTTTTTTCGCAATCCTAAAAATGGTAGTTATTTTCATCTAAATTTACTCAAATATAGATCCTACAACAAAAATACTCAAAAAATTCCAAAATAATCGAAGTTGATTTCAAATAAATTTATTAAAATTTGACACTATCAACTAAAATTTTTTTCACAATCCTAATAATTGAAGTTATTTTCATCTAAATTCACTCAAATATAGATCCTACAACAAAAATACTCAACAAAATCCAAAATAATCCAAGTTGATTTCAAATAAATTTATTAAAATTTGACATTTCCAACTAAAATTTTATTCACAATCCCAAAAATGGAAGTTATTTTCATCTAAGTTTACTCAAATATACATCCTACACCAAAAATACTCGACAAAATCCAAAAAAATCGAAGTTGATTTCAAACAAATTTATTAAAATTTGACACTTCCAATTAAATTTTTTTTCGCAATCCTAAAAATGGAAGTTATTTTCATCTAAATTTACTCAAATATAGATCCTACAACAAAAATACTCAACAAAACCCAGAAAAGTCGAAGTTGATTTCAAATAAATTTATTAAAATTTGACACTTCCAACTAAAATTTTTTTCACAATCCAAAAAATTGAAGTTATTTACATCTAAATTTACTCAAATATACATCCTACAGCAAAAATACTCGACAAAATCCAAAAAAATTGAAGTTGATTTCAAATACATTTATTAAAATTGACACTTCCAACTAAAATTTTTTTCACAATCCCAAAAATTGAAGTTATTTTCATCTAAATTTACTCAAATATAGATCCTACAACAAAAATACTCGACAAAAACCAAAAAAATCGAAGTTGATTTCAAATAAATTTATTAAAATTTGACATTTCCAACTAAAATTTTATTCACAATCCCAAAAATGGAAGTTATTTTCATCTAAGTTTACTCAAATATACATCCTACACCAAAAATACTCGACAAAATCCAAAAAAATCGAAGTTGATTTCAAACAAATTTATAAAAATTTGACACTTCCAACTAAATTTTTTTTCGCAATCCTAAAAATGGTAGTTATTTTCATCTAAATGTACTCAAATATAGATCCTACAACAAAAATACTCAAAAAATTCCAAAATAATCGAAGTTGATTTCAAATAAATTTATTAAAATTTGACACTATCAACTAAAATTTTTTTCACAATCCTAATAATTGAAGTTATTTTCATCTAAATTCACTCAAATATAGATCCTACAACAAAAATACTCAACAAAATCCAAAATAATCCAAGTTGATTTCAAATAAATTTATTAAAATTTTACAAAAATCGTGACAATATCCAAAAAATCGAAGTTAATTTCAAACAAATTTATAAAAATTTGACACTTCCAACTAAATTTTTTTTCGCAATCCTAAAGATGGAAGTTATTTTCATCTAAATTTACTCAAATATAGATCCTACAACAAAAATACTCAAAAAATTCCAAAATAATCGAAGTTGATTTCAAATAAATTTATTAAAATTTGACACTATCAACTAAAATTTTTTTCACAATCCTAATAATTGAAGTTATTTTCATCTAAATTCACTCTAATATAGATCCTACAACAAAAATACTCAACAAAATCCAAAATAATCCAAGTTGATTTCAAATAAATTTATTAAAATTTTACACTTTCAACTAAAATTTTTTTCACAATCCAAATAATTGAAGTTATTTTCATCTAAATTCCTTCAAATATAGATCCTACAACAAAAATACTCACCAAAATCCAAAATAATCCAAGTTGATTTCAAATAAATTTATTAAAATTTTACAAAAATCGTGACAAAATCCAAAAAATCGAAGGTAATTTCAACTGAAATTACTCAAATTAATCTTCTCTATCAAAAAAACTCAACATAGTCGAGAAAAATCGAAGTTGGTTTCAAATAAATTTATTAAAATTTGACACTTCCAAGTAAATTGTTTTTTCACAATCCAAAAAATTGAAGTTATTTTCATCTAAATTTACTTAAATATACATCCTACTCCAAAAATACTCGACAAAACCCAGAAAAATCGAAGTTGATTTCAAATAAATTTATTAAAATTTGACACTTCCAACTAAAATTTTTTTCACAATCCATAAAATTGAAGTTATTTACATCTAAATTTACTCAAATATACATCCTACAGCAAAAATACTCGACAAAATCCAAAAAAATCGAAGTTGATTTCAAATCAATTTATTAAAATTTGACATTTCCAACTAAAATTTTATTCACAATCCCAAAAATGGAAGTTATTTTCATCTAAGTTTACTCAAATATACATCCTACACCAAAAATACTCGACAAAATCCAAAAAAATCGAAGTTGATTTCAAACAAATTTATAAAATTTTGACACTTCCAACTAAATTTTTTTTCGCAATCCTAAAAATGGAAGTTATTTTCATCTAAATTTACTCAAATATAGATCCTACATCAAAAATACTCAAAAAATTCCAAAATAATCGAAGTTGATTTCAAATAAATTTATTAAAATTTGACACTATCAACTAAAATTTTTTTCACAATCCTAATAATTGAAGTTATTTTCATCTAAATTCACTCAAATATAGATCCTACAACAAAAATACTCAACAAAATCCAAAATAATCCAAGTTGATTTCAAATAAATTTATTAAAATTTTACAAAAATCGTGACAATATCCAAAAAATCGATGTTAATTTCAACTGAAATTACTCAAATTAAGCTTCTCTATCAAAAAAACTCATCATACTCGAGAAAAATCGAAGTTGGTTTCAAATAAATTTATTAAAATTTGACACTTCCAACTAAAATTTTTTTCACAATCCAAAAAATTGAAGTTATTTTCATCTAAATTTACTCAAATATACATCCTACACCAAAAATACTCGACAAAATCCAAAAAAATCGAAGTTGATTTCAAATAAATTTTTTAAAATTTGACACATGCAACTAAAATTATTTTCAAAATCCCAAAAATTGAAGTTATTTTCATCTAAATTTACTCAAATAGAAATCCCACAACAAAAAAATTCGACAAAATCCAAAAAAATCGAAGTTGATTTCAAATAAATTTATTAAAATTTGACATTTCCAACTAAAATTTTATTCACAATCCCAAAAATGGAAGTTATTTTCATCTAAGTTTACTCAAATATACATCCTACACCAAAAATACTCGACAAAATAAAAAAAAATCGAAGTTGATTCAAACAAATTTATAAAAATTTGACACTTCCAACTAAATTTTTTTTCGCAATCCTAAAAATGGAAGTTATTTTCATCTAAATTTACTCAAATATAGGTCCTACAGCAAAAATACTCGACAAAATCCATAAAAATCGAAGTTGATTTCCAATACATTTATTAAAATTGACACTTACAACTAAAATTTTTTTCACAATCCCAAAAATTGAAGTTATTTTCATCTAAATTTACTCAAATATAGATCCTACAACAAAAATACTCGACAAAATCCAAAAAAATCGAAGTTGATTTCAAATAAATTTATAAAAATTTGACATTTCCAACTAAAATTTTATTCACAATCCCAAAAATGGAAGTTATTTTCATCTAAGTTTACTCAAATATACACCCTACACCAAAAATACTCGACAAAATCCAAAAAAATCGAAGTTAATTTCAAACAAATTTATAAAAATTTGACACTTCCAACTAAATTTTTTTTCGCAATCCTAAAAATGGAAGTTATTTTCATCTAAATTTACTCAAATATAGATCCTACAACAAAAATACTCAAAAAATTCCAAAATAATCGAAGTTGATTTCAAATAAATTTATTAAAATTTGACACTATCAACTAAAATTTTTTTCACAATCCTAATAATTGAAGTTATTTTCATCTAAATTCACTCAAATATAGATCCTACAACAAAAATACTCAACAAAATCCAAAATAATCCAAGTTGATTTCAAATAAATTTATTAAAATTTTACAAAAATCGTGACAATATCCAAAAAATCGAAGTTAATTTCAACTGAAATTACTCAAATTAAGCTTCTCTATCAAAAAAACTCATCATACTCGAGAAAAATCGAAGTTGGTTTCAAATAAATTTATTAAAATTTGACACTTCCAACTAAAATTTTTTTCACAATCCAGAAAATTGAAGTTATTTTCATCTAAATTTACTCAAATATACATCCTACACCAAAAATACTCGACAAAATCCAAAAAAATCGAAGTTGATTTCAAATAAATTTATTAAAATTTGACACATGCAACTAAAATTATTTTCAAAATCCCAAAAATTGAAGTTATTTTCATCTAAATTTACTCAAATATAGATCCCACAACAAAAAAACTCGACAAAATCCAAAAAAATCGAAGTTGATTTCAAACAAATTTATTAAAATTTGACACTTCCAACTAAAATTTTTTTCACAATCCAAAAAATTGAAGAAATTTTCATCTAAGTTTACTCAAATATTCATCCTACACCAAAAATACTCGACAAAATCCAAAAAAAATCGAAGTAGATTTCAAATAAATTTATTAAAATTTGATACTTCCAACTAAATTTTTTTTCGCAATCCAAAAAATTGAAGATATTTTTATCTAAGATTACTCAAATATACATCCTACACCAAAAATACTCGACAAAATAAAAAATAATCGAAGTTGATTTCAAATAAATTAATTAAACTTTGACACTTTCAACTAAAATTTTTTTCACAATCCAAATAATTGAAGTTATTTTCATCTAAATTCACTCAAATATAGATCCTGCAACAAATATACTCACAAAAATCCAAATAAATCCAAGTTGATTTCAAATAAATGTATTAAAATTTGACACTTCCAAGTAAATTGTTTTTTCACAATCCAAAAAATTGAAGTTATTTTCATCTAAATTCACTCAAATATAGATCCTGCAACAAATATACTCACCAAAATCCAAATAAATCCAAGTTGATTTCAAATAAATGTATTAAAATTTGACACTTCCAAGTAAATTGTTTTTTCACAATCCAAAAAATTGAAGTTATTTTCATCTAAATTTACTTAAATATACATCCTACTCCAAAAATACTCGACAAAACCCAGAAAAATCGAAGTTGATTTCAAATAAATTTATTAAAATTTGACACTTCCAACTAAAATTTTTTTCACAATCCAAAAAATTGAAGTTATTTACATCTAAATTTACTCAAATATACATCCTACAGCAAAAATACTCGACAAAATCCAAAAAAATTGAAGTTGATTTCAAATACATTTAATAAAATTGACACTTCCAACTAAAATTTTTTTCACAATCCCAAAAATTGAAGTTATTTTCATCTAAATTTACTCAAATATACATCCTACACCAAAAATACTCGACAAAATCCAAAAAAATCGAAGTTGATTTCAAATAAATTTATTAAAATTTGACACATGCAACTAAAATTATTTTCACAATCCCAAAAATTGAAGTTATTTTCATCTAAGTTTACTCAAATATAGATCCCACAACAAAAATACTCGACAAAATCCAAAAAAATCGAAGTTGATTTCAAATAAATTTATTAAAATTTGACACTTCCAACTAAAATTTTATTCACAATCCCAAAAATGGAAGTTATTTTCATCTAAATTTACTCAAAAATAGATCCTACAACAAAAATACTCGACAAGATCCAAAAAAATAGAAGTTGATTTCAAATAAATTTATTAAAATTTTACAAAAATCGTGACAAAATCCAAAAAATCGAAGTTAATTTCAACTGAAATTACTCAAATTAAGCTTCTCTATCAAAAAAACTCAACATAGTCGAGAAAAATCGAAGTTGATTTCAAATACATTTATTAAAATTGACACTTCCAACTAAAATTTTTTTCACAATCCCAAAAATTGAAGTTATTTTCATCTAAATTTACTCAAATATAGATCCTACAACAAAAATACTCGACAAAATCCAAAAAAATCGAAGTTGATTTCAAATAAATTTATTAAAATTTGACATTTCCAACTAAAATTTTATTCACAATCCCAAAAATGGAAGTTATTTTCATCTAAATTTACTCAAATATACATCCTACAGCAAAAATACTCGACAAAATCCAAAAAAATTGAAGTTGATTTCAAATACATTTATTAAAATTGACACTTCCAACTAAAATTTTTTTCACAATCCCAAAAATTGAAGTTATTTTCATCTAAATTTACTCAAATATAGATCCTACAATAAAAATACTCGACAAAAACCAAAAAAATCGAAGTTGATTTCAAATAAATTTATAAAAATTTGACATTTCCAACTAAAATTTTATTCACAATCCCAAAAATGGAAGTTATTTTCATCTAAGTTTACTCAAATATACATCCTACACCAAAAATACTCGACAAAATCCAAAAAAATCGAAGTTAATTTCAAACAAATTTATAAAAATTTGACACTTCCAACTAAATTTTTTTTCGCAATCCTAAAAATGGAAGTTATTTTCATCTAAATTTACTCAAATATAGATCCTACAACAAAAATACTCAAAAAATTCCAAAATAATCGAAGTTGATTTCAAATAAATTTATTAAAATTTGACACTATCAACTAAAATTTTTTTCACAATCCTAATAATTGAAGTTATTTTCATCTAAATTCACTCAAATATAGATCCTACAACAAAAATACTCAACAAAATCCAAAATAATCCAAGTTGATTTCAAATAAATTTATTAAAATTTTACAAAAATCGTGATAATATCCAAAAAATCGAAGTTAATTTCAACTGAAATTACTCAAATTAAGCTTCTCTATCAAAAAAACTCATCATACTCGAGAAAAATCGAAGTTGGTTTCAAATAAATTTATTAAAATTTGACACTTCCAACTAAAATTTTTTTCACAATCCAGAAAATTGAAGTTATTTTCATCTAAATTTACTCAAATATACATCCTACACCAAAAATACTCGACAAAATCCAAAAAAATCGAAGTTGATTTCAAATAAATTTATTAAAATTTGACACATGCAACTAAAATTATTTTCAAAATCCCAAAAATTGAAGTTATTTTCATCTAAATTTACTCAAATATAGATCCCACAACAAAAAAACTCGACAAAATCCAAAAAAATCGAAGTTGATTTCAAACAAATTTATTAAAATTTGACACTTCCAACTAAAATTTTTTTCACAATCCAAAAAATTGAAGATATTTTCATCTAAGTTTACTCAAATATTCATCCTACACCAAAAATACTCGACAAAATCCAAAAAAATTCGAAGTAGATTTCAAATAAATTTATTAAAATTTGATACTTCCAACTAAATTTTTTTTCGCAATCCAAAAAATTGACACTTCCAACTAAAATTTTTTTCACAATCCATAAAATTGAAGTTATTTACATCTAAATTTACTCAAATATACATCCTACAGCAAAAATACTCGACAAAATCCAAAAAAATCGAAGTTGATTTCAAATCAATTTATTAAAATTTGACATTTCCAACTAAAATTTTATTCACAATCCCAAAAATGGAAGTTATTTTCATCTAAGTTTACTCAAATATACATCCTACACCAAAAATACTCGACAAAATAAAAAAAAATCGAAGTTGATTCAAACAAATTTATAAAAATTTGACACTTCCAACTAAATTTTTTTTCGCAATCCTAAAAATGGAAGTTATTTTCATCTAAATTTACTCAAATATAGGTCCTACAGCAAAAATACTCGACAAAATCCATAAAAATCGAAGTTGATTTCCAATACATTTATTAAAATTGACACTTCCAATTAAATTTTTTTTCGCAATCCAAAAAATTGAAGTTATTTTCATCTAAATTCACTCAAATATAGATCCTGCAACAAATATACTCACCAAAATCCAAATAAATCCAAGTTGATTTCAAATAAATGTATTAAAATTTGACACTTCCAAGTAAATTGTTTTTTCACAATCCAAAAAATTGAAGTTATTTTCATCTAAATTTACTTAAATATACATCCTACTCCAAAAATACTCGACAAAACCCAGAAAAATCGAAGTTGATTTCAAATAAATTTATTAAAATTTGACACTTCCAACTAAAATTTTTTTCACAATCCAAAAAATTGAAGTTATTTACATCTAAATTTACTCAAATATACATCCTACAGCAAAAATACTCGACAAAATCCAAAAAAATTGAAGTTGATTTCAAATACATTTAATAAAATTGACACTTCCAACTAAAATTTTTTTCACAATCCCAAAAATTGAAGTTATTTTCATCTAAATTTACTCAAATATACATCCTACACCAAAAATACTCGACAAAATCCAAAAAAATCGAAGTTGATTTCAAATAAATTTATTAAAATTTGACACATGCAACTAAAATTATTTTCACAATCCCAAAAATTGAAGTTATTTTCATCTAAGTTTACTCAAATATAGATCCCACAACAAAAATACTCGACAAAATCCAAAAAAATCGAAGGTGATTTCAAATAAATTTATTAAAATTTGACACTTCCAACTAAAATTTTATTCACAATCCCAAAAATGGAAGTTATTTTCATCTAAATTTACTCAAAAATAGATCCTACAACAAAAATACTCGACAAGATCCAAAAAAATAGAAGTTGATTTCAAATAAATTTATTAAAATTTTACAAAAATCGTGACAAAATCCAAAAAATCGAAGTTAATTTCAACTGAAATTACTCAAATTAAGCTTCTCTATCAAAAAAACTCAACATAGTCGAGAAAAATCGAAGTTGATTTCAAATACATTTATTAAAATTGACACTTCCAACTAAAATTTTTTTCACAATCCCAAAAATTGAAGTTATTTTCATCTAAATTTACTCAAATATAGATCCTACAACAAAAATACTCGACAAAATCCAAAAAAATCGAAGTTGATTTCAAATAAATTTATTAAAATTTGACATTTCCAACTAAAATTTTATTCACAATCCCAAAAATGGAAGTTATTTTCATCTAAATTTACTCAAATATACATCCTACAGCAAAAATACTCGACAAAATCCAAAAAAATTGAAGTTGATTTCAAATACATTTATTAAAATTGACACTTCCAACTAAAATTTTTTTCACAATCCCAAAAATTGAAGTTATTTTCATCTAAATTTACTCAAATATAGATCCTACAATAAAAATACTCGACAAAAACCAAAAAAATCGAAGTTGATTTCAAATAAATTTATAAAAATTTGACATTTCCAACTAAAATTTTATTCACAATCCCAAAAATGGAAGTTATTTTCATCTAAGTTTACTCAAATATACATCCTACACCAAAAATACTCGACAAAATCCAAAAAAATCGAAGTTAATTTCAAACAAATTTATAAAAATTTGACACTTCCAACTAAATTTTTTTTCGCAATCCTAAAAATGGAAGTTATTTTCATCTAAATTTACTCAAATATAGATCCTACAACAAAAATACTCAAAAAATTCCAAAATAATCGAAGTTGATTTCAAATAAATTTATTAAAATTTGACACTATCAACTAAAATTTTTTTCACAATCCTAATAATTGAAGTTATTTTCATCTAAATTCACTCAAATATAGATCCTACAACAAAAATACTCAACAAAATCCAAAATAATCCAAGTTGATTTCAAATAAATTTATTAAAATTTTACAAAAATCGTGATAATATCCAAAAAATCGAAGTTAATTTCAACTGAAATTACTCAAATTAAGCTTCTCTATCAAAAAAACTCATCATACTCGAGAAAAATCGAAGTTGGTTTCAAATAAATTTATTAAAATTTGACACTTCCAACTAAAATTTTTTTCACAATCCAGAAAATTGAAGTTATTTTCATCTAAATTTACTCAAATATACATCCTACACCAAAAATACTCGACAAAATCCAAAAAAATCGAAGTTGATTTCAAATAAATTTATTAAAATTTGACACATGCAACTAAAATTATTTTCAAAATCCCAAAAATTGAAGTTATTTTCATCTAAATTTACTCAAATATAGATCCCACAACAAAAAAACTCGACAAAATCCAAAAAAATCGAAGTTGATTTCAAACAAATTTATTAAAATTTGACACTTCCAACTAAAATTTTTTTCACAATCCAAAAAATTGAAGATATTTTCATCTAAGTTTACTCAAATATTCATCCTACACCAAAAATACTCGACAAAATCCAAAAAAATTCGAAGTAGATTTCAAATAAATTTATTAAAATTTGATACTTCCAACTAAATTTTTTTTCGCAATCCAAAAAATTGACACTTCCAACTAAAATTTTTTTCACAATCCATAAAATTGAAGTTATTTACATCTAAATTTACTCAAATATACATCCTACAGCAAAAATACTCGACAAAATCCAAAAAAATCGAAGTTGATTTCAAATCAATTTATTAAAATTTGACATTTCCAACTAAAATTTTATTCACAATCCCAAAAATGGAAGTTATTTTCATCTAAGTTTACTCAAATATACATCCTACACCAAAAATACTCGACAAAATAAAAAAAAATCGAAGTTGATTCAAACAAATTTATAAAAATTTGACACTTCCAACTAAATTTTTTTTCGCAATCCTAAAAATGGAAGTTATTTTCATCTAAATTTACTCAAATATAGGTCCTACAGCAAAAATACTCGACAAAATCCATAAAAATCGAAGTTGATTTCCAATACATTTATTAAAATTGACACTTCCAACTAAAATTTTTTTCACAATCCCAAAAATTGAAGTTATTTTCATCTAAATTTACTCAAATATAGATCCTACAACAAAAATACTTGACAAAATCCAAAAAAATCGAAGTTGATTTCAAATAAATTTATTAAAATTTGACATTTCCAACTAAAATTTTATTCACAATCCCAAAAATGGAAGTTATTTTCATCTAAGTTTACTCAAATATACATCCTACACCAAAAATACTCGACAAAATCCAAAAAAATCGAAGTTGATTTCAAACAAATTTATTAAAATTTGACACTTCCAATTAAATTTTTTTTCGCAATCCTAAAAATGGAAGTTATTTTCATCTAAATTTACTCAAATATAGATCCTACAACAAAAATACTCAACAAAACCCAGAAAAATCGAAGTTGATTTCAAATAAATTTATTAAAATTTGACACTTCCAACTAAAATTTTTTTCACAATCCAAAAAATTGAAGTTATTTACATCTAAATTTACTCAAATATACATCCTACAGCAAAAATACTCGACAAAATCCAAAAAAATTGCAGTTGATTTCAAATACATTTATTAAAATTGACACTTGCAACTAAAATTTTTTTCACAATCCCAAAAATTGAAGTTATTTTCATCTAAATTTACTCAAATATACATCCTACACCAAAAATACTCGACAAAATCCAAAAAAATCGAAGTTGATTTCAAAGAAATTTATTAAAATTTGACACATGCAACTAAAATTATTTTCACAATCCCAAAAATTGAAGTTATTTTCATCTAAATTTACTCAAATATACATCCTACACCAAAAATTCTCGACAAAATCCAAAAAAATCGAAGTTGATTTCAAATAAATTTATTAAAATTTGACACATGCAACTAAAATTATTTTCACAATCCCAAAAATTGAAGTTATTTTCATCTAAATTTACTCAAATATAGATCCCACAACAAAAATACTCGACAAAATCCAAAAAAATCGAAGTTGATTTCAAATAAATTTATTAAAATTTGACACTTCCAACTAAAATTTTATTCACAATCCCAAAAATGGAAGTTATTTTCATCTAAATTTACTCAAATATAGATCCTACAACAAAAATACTCAACAAAACCCAGAAAAATCGAAGTTGATTTCAAATAAATGTATTAAAATTTGACACTTCCAACTAAAATTTTTTTCACAATCCAAAAAATTGAAGTTATTTACATCTAAATTTACTCAAATATACATCCTACAGCAAAAATACTCGACAAAATCCAAAAAAATTGAAGTTGATTTCAAATACATTTATTAAAATTGACACTTCCAACTAAAATTTTTTTCACAATCCCAAAAATTGAAGTTATTTTCATCTAAATTTACTCAAATATAGATCCTACAACAAAAATACTCGACAAAATCCAAAATAATCAAATTTGATTTCAAATAAATTTATTAAAATTTTACAAAAATCGTGACAAAATCCAAAAAATCGAAGTTAATTTCAACTGAAATTACACAAATTAAGCTTCTCGATCAAAAAAACTCAACATAGTCGAGAAAAATCGAAGTTTGTTTCAAATAAATTTATTAAAATTTTACACTTCCAAGTAAATTGTTTTTTCACAATCCAAAAAATTGAAGTTATTTTCATCTAAATTTACTCAAATATACATCCTACACCAAAAATACTCGACAAAATCCAAAAAAATCGAAGTTGATTTCAAATATATTTTTTAAAATTTGACACATGCAACTAAAATTATTTTCAAAATCCCAAAAATTGAAGTTATTTTCATCTAAATTTACTCAAATATAGATCCCACAACAAAAAAACTCGACAAAATCCAAAAAAATCGAAGTTGATTTCAAATAAATTTATTAAAATTTGACACATGCAACTAAAATTATTTTCACAATCCCAAAAATTGAAGTTATTTTCATCTAAATTTACTCAAATATAGATCCCACAACAAAAATACTCGACAAAATCCAAAAAAATCGAAGTTGATTTCAAATAAATTTATTAAAATTTGACACTTCCAACTAAAATTTTATTCACAATCCCAAAAATGGAAGTTATTTTCATCTAAGTTTACTCAAATATACATCCTACACCAAAAATACTGGACAAAATCCAAAAAAATCGAAGTTGATTTCAAACAAATTTATTAAAATTTGACACTTCCAATTAAATTTTTTTTCGCAATCCTAAAAATGGAAGTTATTTTCATCTAAATTTACTCAAATATAGATCCGACAACAAAAATACTCAACAAAACCCAGAAAAATCGAAGTTGATTTCAAATAAATTTATTAAAATTTGACACTTCCAACTAAAATTTTTTTCACAATCCAAAAAATTGAAGTTATTTACATCTAAATTTACTCAAATATACATCCTACAGCAAAAATACTCGACAAAATCCAAAAAAATTGAAGTTGATTTCAAATACATTTATTAAAATTGACACTTCCAACTAAAATTTTTTTCACAATCCCAAAAATTGAAGTTATTTTCATCTAAATTTACTCAAATATAGATCCTACAATAAAAATACTCGACAAAAACCAAAAAAATCGAAGTTGATTTCAAATAAATTTATTAAAATTTGACATTTCCAACTAAAATTTTATTCACAATCCCAAAAATGGAAGTTATTTTCATCTAAGTTTACTCAAATATACATCCTACACCAAAAATACTCGACAAAATCCAAAAAAATCGAAGTTGATTTCAAACAAATTTATTAAAATTTGACACTTCCAATTAAATTTTTTTTCGCAATCCTAAAAATGGAAGTTATTTTCATCTAAATTTACTCAAATATAGATCCGACAACAAAAATACTCAACAAAACCCAGAAAAATCGAAGTTGATTTCAAATAAATTTATTAAAATTTGACACTTCCAACTAAAATTTTTTTCACAATCCAAAAAATTGAAGTTATTTACATCTAAATTTACTCAAATATACATCCTACAGCAAAAATACTCGACAAAATCCAAAAAAATTGAAGTTGATTTCAAATACATTTATTAAAATTGACACTTCCAACTAAAATTTTTTTCACAATCCCAAAAATTGAAGTTATTTTCATCTAAATTTACTCAAATATAGATCCTACAATAAAAATACTCGACAAAAACCAAAAAAATCGAAGTTGATTTCAAATAAATTTATAAAAATTTGACATTTCCAACTAAAATTTTATTCACAATCCCAAAAATGGAAGTTATTTTCATCTAAGTTTACTCAAATATACATCCTACACCAAAAATACTCGACAAAATCCAAAAAAATCGAAGTTAATTTCAAACAAATTTATAAAAATTTGACACTTCCAACTAAATTTTTTTTCGCAATCCTAAAAATGGAAGTTATTTTCATCTAAATTTACTCAAATATAGATCCTACAACAAAAATACTCAAAAAATTCCAAAATAATCGAAGTTGATTTCAAATAAATTTATTAAAATTTGACACTATCAACTAAAATTTTTTTCACAATCCTAATAATTGAAGTTATTTTCATCTAAATTCACTCAAATATAGATCCTACAACAAAAATACTCAACAAAATCCAAAATAATCCAAGTTGATTTCAAATAAATTTATTAAAATTTTACAAAAATCGTGATAATATCCAAAAAATCGAAGTTAATTTCAACTGAAATTACTCAAATTAAGCTTCTCTATCAAAAAAACTCATCATACTCGAGAAAAATCGAAGTTGGTTTCAAATAAATTTATTAAAATTTGACACTTCCAACTAAAATTTTTTTCACAATCCAGAAAATTGAAGTTATTTTCATCTAAATTTACTCAAATATACATCCTACACCAAAAATACTCGACAAAATCCAAAAAAATCGAAGTTGATTTCAAATAAATTTATTAAAATTTGACACATGCAACTAAAATTATTTTCAAAATCCCAAAAATTGAAGTTATTTTCATCTAAATTTACTCAAATATAGATCCCACAACAAAAAAACTCGACAAAATCCAAAAAAATCGAAGTTGATTTCAAACAAATTTATTAAAATTTGACACTTCCAACTAAAATTTTTTTCACAATCCAAAAAATTGAAGATATTTTCATCTAAGTTTACTCAAATATTCATCCTACACCAAAAATACTCGACAAAATCCAAAAAAATTCGAAGTAGATTTCAAATAAATTTATTAAAATTTGATACTTCCAACTAAATTTTTTTTCGCAATCCAAAAAATTGACACTTCCAACTAAAATTTTTTTCACAATCCATAAAATTGAAGTTATTTACATCTAAATTTACTCAAATATACATCCTACAGCAAAAATACTCGACAAAATCCAAAAAAATCGAAGTTGATTTCAAATCAATTTATTAAAATTTGACATTTCCAACTAAAATTTTATTCACAATCCCAAAAATGGAAGTTATTTTCATCTAAGTTTACTCAAATATACATCCTACACCAAAAATACTCGACAAAATCCAAAAAAATCGAAGTTGATTTCAAACAAATTTATTAAAATTTGACACTTCCAATTAAATTTTTTTTCGCAATCCTAAAAATGGAAGTTATTTTCATCTAAATTTACTCAAATATAGATCCGACAACAAAAATACTCAACAAAACCCAGAAAAATCGAAGTTGATTTCAAATAAATTTATTAAAATTTGACACTTCCAACTAAAATTTTTTTCACAATCCAAAAAATTGAAGTTATTTACATCTAAATTTACTCAAATATACATCCTACAGCAAAAATACTCGACAAAATCCAAAAAAATTGAAGTTGATTTCAAATACATTTATTAAAATTGACACTTCCAACTAAAATTTTTTTCACAATCCCAAAAATTGAAGTTATTTTCATCTAAATTTACTCAAATATAGATCCTACAATAAAAATACTCGACAAAAACCAAAAAAATCGAAGTTGATTTCAAATAAATTTATAAAAATTTGACATTTCCAACTAAAATTTTATTCACAATCCCAAAAATGGAAGTTATTTTCATCTAAGTTTACTCAAATATACATCCTACACCAAAAATACTCGACAAAATCCAAAAAAATCGAAGTTAATTTCAAACAAATTTATAAAAATTTGACACTTCCAACTAAATTTTTTTTCGCAATCCTAAAAATGGAAGTTATTTTCATCTAAATTTACTCAAATATAGATCCTACAACAAAAATACTCAAAAAATTCCAAAATAATCGAAGTTGATTTCAAATAAATTTATTAAAATTTGACACTATCAACTAAAATTTTTTTCACAATCCTAATAATTGAAGTTATTTTCATCTAAATTCACTCAAATATAGATCCTACAACAAAAATACTCAACAAAATCCAAAATAATCCAAGTTGATTTCAAATAAATTTATTAAAATTTTACAAAAATCGTGATAATATCCAAAAAATCGAAGTTAATTTCAACTGAAATTACTCAAATTAAGCTTCTCTATCAAAAAAACTCATCATACTCGAGAAAAATCGAAGTTGGTTTCAAATAAATTTATTAAAATTTGACACTTCCAACTAAAATTTTTTTCACAATCCAGAAAATTGAAGTTATTTTCATCTAAATTTACTCAAATATACATCCTACACCAAAAATACTCGACAAAATCCAAAAAAATCGAAGTTGATTTCAAATAAATTTATTAAAATTTGACACATGCAACTAAAATTATTTTCAAAATCCCAAAAATTGAAGTTATTTTCATCTAAATTTACTCAAATATAGATCCCACAACAAAAAAACTCGACAAAATCCAAAAAAATCGAAGTTGATTTCAAACAAATTTATTAAAATTTGACACTTCCAACTAAAATTTTTTTCACAATCCAAAAAATTGAAGATATTTTCATCTAAGTTTACTCAAATATTCATCCTACACCAAAAATACTCGACAAAATCCAAAAAAATTCGAAGTAGATTTCAAATAAATTTATTAAAATTTGATACTTCCAACTAAATTTTTTTTCGCAATCCAAAAAATTGACACTTCCAACTAAAATTTTTTTCACAATCCATAAAATTGAAGTTATTTACATCTAAATTTACTCAAATATACATCCTACAGCAAAAATACTCGACAAAATCCAAAAAAATCGAAGTTGATTTCAAATCAATTTATTAAAATTTGACATTTCCAACTAAAATTTTATTCACAATCCCAAAAATGGAAGTTATTTTCATCTAAATTTACTCAAATATAGATCCTACAATAAAAATACTCGACAAAAACCAAAAAAATCGAAGTTGATTTCAAATAAATTTATTAAAATTTGACATTTCCAACTAAAATTTTATTCACAATCCCAAAAATGGAAGTTATTTTCATCTAAGTTTACTCAAATATACATCCTACACCAAAAATACTCGACAAAATCCAAAAAAATCGAAGTTGATTTCAAACAAATTTATTAAAATTTGACACTTCCAATTAAATTTTTTTTCGCAATCCTAAAAATGGAAGTTATTTTCATCTAAATTTACTCAAATATAGATCCGACAACAAAAATACTCAACAAAACCCAGAAAAATCGAAGTTGATTTCAAATAAATTTATTAAAATTTGACACTTCCAACTAAAATTTTTTTCACAATCCAAAAAATTGAAGTTATTTACATCTAAATTTACTCAAATATACATCCTACAGCAAAAATACTCGACAAAATCCAAAAAAATTGAAGTTGATTTCAAATACATTTATTAAAATTGACACTTCCAACTAAAATTTTTTTCACAATCCCAAAAATTGAAGTTATTTTCATCTAAATTTACTCAAATATAGATCCTACAATAAAAATACTCGACAAAAACCAAAAAAATCGAAGTTGATTTCAAATAAATTTATAAAAATTTGACATTTCCAACTAAAATTTTATTCACAATCCCAAAAATGGAAGTTATTTTCATCTAAGTTTACTCAAATATACATCCTACACCAAAAATACTCGACAAAATCCAAAAAAATCGAAGTTAATTTCAAACAAATTTATAAAAATTTGACACTTCCAACTAAATTTTTTTTCGCAATCCTAAAAATGGAAGTTATTTTCATCTAAATTTACTCAAATATAGATCCTACAACAAAAATACTCAAAAAATTCCAAAATAATCGAAGTTGATTTCAAATAAATTTATTAAAATTTGACACTATCAACTAAAATTTTTTTCACAATCCTAATAATTGAAGTTATTTTCATCTAAATTCACTCAAATATAGATCCTACAACAAAAATACTCAACAAAATCCAAAATAATCCAAGTTGATTTCAAATAAATTTATTAAAATTTTACAAAAATCGTGATAATATCCAAAAAATCGAAGTTAATTTCAACTGAAATTACTCAAATTAAGCTTCTCTATCAAAAAAACTCATCATACTCGAGAAAAATCGAAGTTGGTTTCAAATAAATTTATTAAAATTTGACACTTCCAACTAAAATTTTTTTCACAATCCAGAAAATTGAAGTTATTTTCATCTAAATTTACTCAAATATACATCCTACACCAAAAATACTCGACAAAATCCAAAAAAATCGAAGTTGATTTCAAATAAATTTATTAAAATTTGACACATGCAACTAAAATTATTTTCAAAATCCCAAAAATTGAAGTTATTTTCATCTAAATTTACTCAAATATAGATCCCACAACAAAAAAACTCGACAAAATCCAAAAAAATCGAAGTTGATTTCAAACAAATTTATTAAAATTTGACACTTCCAACTAAAATTTTTTTCACAATCCAAAAAATTGAAGATATTTTCATCTAAGTTTACTCAAATATTCATCCTACACCAAAAATACTCGACAAAATCCAAAAAAATTCGAAGTAGATTTCAAATAAATTTATTAAAATTTGATACTTCCAACTAAATTTTTTTTCGCAATCCAAAAAATTGACACTTCCAACTAAAATTTTTTTCACAATCCATAAAATTGAAGTTATTTACATCTAAATTTACTCAAATATACATCCTACAGCAAAAATACTCGACAAAATCCAAAAAAATCGAAGTTGATTTCAAATCAATTTATTAAAATTTGACATTTCCAACTAAAATTTTATTCACAATCCCAAAAATGGAAGTTATTTTCATCTAAGTTTACTCAAATATACATCCTACACCAAAAATACTCGACAAAATCCAAAAAAATCGAAGTTGATTTCAAACAAATTTATTAAAATTTGACACTTCCAATTAAATTTTTTTTCGCAATCCTAAAAATGGAAGTTATTTTCATCTAAATTTACTCAAATATAGATCCGACAACAAAAATACTCAACAAAACCCAGAAAAATCGAAGTTGATTTCAAATAAATTTATTAAAATTTGACACTTCCAACTAAAATTTTTTTCACAATCCAAAAAATTGAAGTTATTTACATCTAAATTTACTCAAATATACATCCTACAGCAAAAATACTCGACAAAATCCAAAAAAATTGAAGTTGATTTCAAATACATTTATTAAAATTGACACTTCCAACTAAAATTTTTTTCACAATCCCAAAAATTGAAGTTATTTTCATCTAAATTTACTCAAATATAGATCCTACAATAAAAATACTCGACAAAAACCAAAAAAATCGAAGTTGATTTCAAATAAATTTATAAAAATTTGACATTTCCAACTAAAATTTTATTCACAATCCCAAAAATGGAAGTTATTTTCATCTAAGTTTACTCAAATATACATCCTACACCAAAAATACTCGACAAAATCCAAAAAAATCGAAGTTAATTTCAAACAAATTTATAAAAATTTGACACTTCCAACTAAATTTTTTTTCGCAATCCTAAAAATGGAAGTTATTTTCATCTAAATTTACTCAAATATAGATCCTACAACAAAAATACTCAAAAAATTCCAAAATAATCGAAGTTGATTTCAAATAAATTTATTAAAATTTGACACTATCAACTAAAATTTTTTTCACAATCCTAATAATTGAAGTTATTTTCATCTAAATTCACTCAAATATAGATCCTACAACAAAAATACTCAACAAAATCCAAAATAATCCAAGTTGATTTCAAATAAATTTATTAAAATTTTACAAAAATCGTGATAATATCCAAAAAATCGAAGTTAATTTCAACTGAAATTACTCAAATTAAGCTTCTCTATCAAAAAAACTCATCATACTCGAGAAAAATCGAAGTTGGTTTCAAATAAATTTATTAAAATTTGACACTTCCAACTAAAATTTTTTTCACAATCCAGAAAATTGAAGTTATTTTCATCTAAATTTACTCAAATATACATCCTACACCAAAAATACTCGACAAAATCCAAAAAAATCGAAGTTGATTTCAAATAAATTTATTAAAATTTGACACATGCAACTAAAATTATTTTCAAAATCCCAAAAATTGAAGTTATTTTCATCTAAATTTACTCAAATATAGATCCCACAACAAAAAAACTCGACAAAATCCAAAAAAATCGAAGTTGATTTCAAACAAATTTATTAAAATTTGACACTTCCAACTAAAATTTTTTTCACAATCCAAAAAATTGAAGATATTTTCATCTAAGTTTACTCAAATATTCATCCTACACCAAAAATACTCGACAAAATCCAAAAAAATTCGAAGTAGATTTCAAATAAATTTATTAAAATTTGATACTTCCAACTAAATTTTTTTTCGCAATCCAAAAAATTGACACTTCCAACTAAAATTTTTTTCACAATCCATAAAATTGAAGTTATTTACATCTAAATTTACTCAAATATACATCCTACAGCAAAAATACTCGACAAAATCCAAAAAAATCGAAGTTGATTTCAAATCAATTTATTAAAATTTGACATTTCCAACTAAAATTTTATTCACAATCCCAAAAATGGAAGTTATTTTCATCTAAGTTTACTCAAATATACATCCTACACCAAAAATACTCGACAAAATAAAAAAAAATCGAAGTTGATTCAAACAAATTTATAAAAATTTGACACTTCCAACTAAATTTTTTTTCGCAATCCTAAAAATGGAAGTTATTTTCATCTAAATTTACTCAAATATAGGTCCTACAGCAAAAATACTCGACAAAATCCATAAAAATCGAAGTTGATTTCCAATACATTTATTAAAATTGACACTTCCAACTAAAATTTTTTTCACAATCCCAAAAATTGAAGTTATTTTCATCTAAATTTACTCAAATATAGATCCTACAACAAAAATACTTGACAAAATCCAAAAAAATCGAAGTTGATTTCAAATAAATTTATTAAAATTTGACATTTCCAACTAAAATTTTATTCACAATCCCAAAAATGGAAGTTATTTTCATCTAAGTTTACTCAAATATACATCCTACACCAAAAATACTCGACAAAATCCAAAAAAATCGAAGTTGATTTCAAACAAATTTATTAAAATTTGACACTTCCAATTAAATTTTTTTTCGCAATCCTAAAAATGGAAGTTATTTTCATCTAAATTTACTCAAATATAGATCCTACAACAAAAATACTCAACAAAACCCAGAAAAATCGAAGTTGATTTCAAATAAATTTATTAAAATTTGACACTTCCAACTAAAATTTTTTTCACAATCCAAAAAATTGAAGTTATTTACATCTAAATTTACTCAAATATACATCCTACAGCAAAAATACTCGACAAAATCCAAAAAAATTGCAGTTGATTTCAAATACATTTATTAAAATTGACACTTGCAACTAAAATTTTTTTCACAATCCCAAAAATTGAAGTTATTTTCATCTAAATTTACTCAAATATACATCCTACACCAAAAATACTCGACAAAATCCAAAAAAATCGAAGTTGATTTCAAAGAAATTTATTAAAATTTGACACATGCAACTAAAATTATTTTCACAATCCCAAAAATTGAAGTTATTTTCATCTAAATTTACTCAAATATACATCCTACACCAAAAATTCTCGACAAAATCCAAAAAAATCGAAGTTGATTTCAAATAAATTTATTAAAATTTGACACATGCAACTAAAATTATTTTCACAATCCCAAAAATTGAAGTTATTTTCATCTAAATTTACTCAAATATAGATCCCACAACAAAAATACTCGACAAAATCCAAAAAAATCGAAGTTGATTTCAAATAAATTTATTAAAATTTGACACTTCCAACTAAAATTTTATTCACAATCCCAAAAATGGAAGTTATTTTCATCTAAATTTACTCAAATATAGATCCTACAACAAAAATACTCAACAAAACCCAGAAAAATCGAAGTTGATTTCAAATAAATGTATTAAAATTTGACACTTCCAACTAAAATTTTTTTCACAATCCAAAAAATTGAAGTTATTTACATCTAAATTTACTCAAATATACATCCTACAGCAAAAATACTCGACAAAATCCAAAAAAATTGAAGTTGATTTCAAATACATTTATTAAAATTGACACTTCCAACTAAAATTTTTTTCACAATCCCAAAAATTGAAGTTATTTTCATCTAAATTTACTCAAATATAGATCCTACAACAAAAATACTCGACAAAATCCAAAATAATCAAATTTGATTTCAAATAAATTTATTAAAATTTTACAAAAATCGTGACAAAATCCAAAAAATCGAAGTTAATTTCAACTGAAATTACACAAATTAAGCTTCTCGATCAAAAAAACTCAACATAGTCGAGAAAAATCGAAGTTTGTTTCAAATAAATTTATTAAAATTTTACACTTCCAAGTAAATTGTTTTTTCACAATCCAAAAAATTGAAGTTATTTTCATCTAAATTTACTCAAATATACATCCTACACCAAAAATACTCGACAAAATCCAAAAAAATCGAAGTTGATTTCAAATATATTTTTTAAAATTTGACACATGCAACTAAAATTATTTTCAAAATCCCAAAAATTGAAGTTATTTTCATCTAAATTTACTCAAATATAGATCCCACAACAAAAAAAATCGACAAAATCCAAAAAAATCGAAGTTGATTTCAAATAAATTTATTAAAATTTGACACATGCAACTAAAATTATTTTCACAATCCCAAAAATTGAAGTTATTTTCATCTAAATTTACTCAAATATAGATCCTACAACAAAAATACTCGACAAAATCCAAAATAATCAAAGTTGATTTCAAATAAATTTATTAAAATTTTACAAAAATCGTGACAAAATCCAAAAAATCGAAGTTAATTTCAACTGAAATTACTCAAATTAAGCTTCTCTATCAAAAAAACTCAACATAGTCGAGAAAAATCGAAGTTTGTTTCAAATAAATTTATTAAAATTTTACACTTCCAAGTAAATTGTTTTTTCACAATCCAAAAAATTGAAGTTATTTTCATCTAAATTTACTCAAATATACATCCTACACCAAAAATACTCGACAAAATCCAAAAAAATCGAAGTTGATTTCAAATATATTTTTTAAAATTTGACACATGCAACTAAAATTATTTTCAAAATCCCAAAAATTGAAGTTATTTTCATCTAAATTTACTCAAATATAGATCCCACAACAAAAAAACTCGACAAAATCCAAAAAAATCGAAGTTGATTTCAAATAAATTTATTAAAATTTGACACATGCAACTAAAATTATTTTCACAATCCCAAAAATTGAAGTTATTTTCATCTAAATTTACTCAAATATAGATCCCACAACAAAAATACTCGACAAAATCCAAAAAAATCGAAGTTGATTTCAAATAAATTTATTAAAATTTGACACTTCCAACTAAAATTTTATTCACAATCCCAAAAATGGAAGTTATTTTCATCTAAATTTACTCAAAAATAGATCCTACAACAAAAATACTCGACAAGATCCAAAAAAATCGAAGTTGATTTCAAATAAATTTATTAAAATTTGACACTTCCAACTAAAATTTTTTTCACAATCCCAAAAATTGAAGTTATTTTCATCTAAATTTACTCAAATATAGATCCTACAACAAAAATACTCGACAAAATCCAAAATAATCAAAGTTGATTTCAAATAAATTTATTAAAATTTTACAAAAATCGTGACAAAATCCAAAAAATCGAAGTTAATTTCAACTGAAATTACTCAAATTAAGCTTCTCTATCAAAAAAACTCAACATAGTCGAGAAAAATCGAAGTTTGTTTCAAATAAATTTATTAAAATTTTACACTTCCAAGTAAATTGTTTTTTCACAATCCAAAAAATTGAAGTTATTTTCATCTAAATTTACTCAAATATACATCCTACACCAAAAATACTCGACAAAATAAAAAAAAATCGAAGTTGATTTCAAACAAATTTATAAAAATTTGACACTTCCAACTAAATTTTTTTTCGCAATCCTAAAAATGGAAGTTATTTTCATCTAAATTTACTCAAATATAGATCCTACAACAAAAATACTCAAAAAATTCCAAAATAATCGAAGTTGATTTCAAATAAATTTATTAAAATTTGACACTATCAACTAAAATTTTTTTCACAATCCTAATAATTGAAGTTATTTTCATCTAAATTCACTCAAATATAGATCCTACAACAAAAATACTCAACAAAACCCAGAAAAATCGAAGTTGATTTCAAATAAATTTATTAAAATTTGACACTTCCAACTAAAATTTTTTTCACAATCCAAAAAATTGAAGTTATTTACTCAAATATACATCCTACAGCAAAAATACTCGACAAAATCAAAAAAAATTGAAGTTGATTTCAAATACATTTATTAAAATTGACACTTCCAACTAAAATTTTTTTCACAATCCCAAAAATTGAAGTTATTTTCATCTAAATTTACTCAAATATACATACTACACCAAAAATACTCGACAAAATCCAAAAAAATCGAAGTTGATTTCAAATAAATTTATTAAAATTTGACACATGCAACTAAAATTATTTTCACAATCCCAAAAATTGAAGTTATTTTCATCTAAATTTACTCAAATATAGATCCCACAACAAAAATACTCGACAAAATCCAAAAAAATCGAAGTTGATTTCAAATAAATTTATTAAAATTTGACATTTCCAACTAAAATTTTATTCACAATCCCAAAAATGGAAGTTATTTTCATCTAAGTTTACTCAAATATACATCCTACACCAAAAATACTCGACAAAATCCAAAAAAATCGAAGTTGATTTCAAACAAATTTATTAAAATTTGACACTTCCAATTAAATTTTTTTTCGCAATCCTAAAAATGGAAGTTATTTTCATCTAAATTTACTCAAATATAGATCCGACAACAAAAATACTCAACAAAACCCAGAAAAATCGAAGTTGATTTCAAATAAATTTATTAAAATTTGACACTTCCAACTAAAAATTTTTTCACAATCCAAAAAATTGAAGTTATTTACATCTAAATTTACTCAAATATACATCCTACAGCAAAAATACTCGACAAAATCCAAAAAAATTGAAGTTGATTTCAAATACATTTATTAAAATTGACACTTCCAACTAAAATTTTTTTCACAATCCCAAAAATTGAAGTTATTTTCATCTAAATTTACTCAAATATACATCCCACACCAAAAATACTCGACAAAATCCAAAAAAATCGAAGTTGATTTCAAATAAATTTATTAAAATTTTACAAAAATCGTGACAATATCCAAAAAATCGAAGTTAATTTCAACTGAAATTACTCAAATTAAGCTTCTCTATCAAAAAAACTCATCATACTCGAGAAAAATCGAAGTTGGTTTCAAATAAATTTATTAAAATTTGACACTTCCAACTAAAATTTTTTTCACAATCCAAAAAATTGAAGTTATTTTCATCTAAATTTACTCAAATATACATCCTACAGCAAAAATACTCGACAAAATCCAAAAAAATCGAAGTTGATTTCAAACAAATTTATTAAAATTTGACACTTCCAATTAAATTTTTTTTCGCAATCCTAAAAATGGAAGTTATTTTCATCTAAATTTACTCAAATATAGATCCTACAACAAAAATACTCAACAAAACTCAGAAAAATCGAAGTTGATTTCAAATAAATTTATTAAAATTTGACACTTCCAACTAAAATTTTTTTCACAATCCAAAAAATTGAAGTTATTTACATCTAAATTTACTCAAATATACATCCTACAGCAAAAATACTCGACAAAATCCAAAAAAATTGAAGTTGATTTCAAATACATTTATTAAAATTGACACTTCCAACTAAAATTTTTTTCACAATCCCAAAAATTGAAGTTATTTTCATCTAAATTTACTCAAATATACATACTACACCAAAAATACTCGACAAAATCCAAAAAAATCGAAGTTGATTTCAAATAAATTTATTAAAATTTGACACATGCAACTAAAATTATTTTCACAATCCCAAAAATTGAAGTTATTTTCATCTAAATTTACTCAAATATAGATCCCACAACAAAAAAACTCGACAAAATCCAAAAAAATCGAAGTTGATTTCAAATAAATTTATTAAAATTTGACATTTCCAACTAAAATTTTATTCACAATCCCAAAAATGGAAGTTATTTTCATCTAAGTTTACTCAAATATACATCCTACACCAAAAATACTCGACAAAATCCAAAAAAATCGAAGTTGATTTCAAACAAATTTATTAAAATTTGACACTTCCAATTAAATTTTTTTTCGCAATCCTAAAAATGGAAGTTATTTTCATCTAAATTTACTCAAATATAGATCCTACAACAAAAATACTCAACAAAACCCAGAAAAATCGAAGTTGATTTCAAATAAATTTATTAAAATTTGACACTTCCAACTAAAATTTTTTTCACAATCCAAAAAATTGAAGTTATTTACATCTAAATTTACTCAAATATACATCCTACAGCAAAAATACTCGACAAAATCCAAAAAAATTGAAGTTGATTTCAAATACATTTATTAAAATTGACACTTCCAACTAAAATTTTTTTCACAATCCCAAAAATTGAAGTTATTTTCATCTAAATTTACTCAAATATACATCCTACACCAAAAATACTCGACAAAATCCAAAAAAATCGAAGTTGATTTCAAATAAATTTATTAAAATTTGACACATGCAACTAAAATTATTTTCACAATCCCAAAAATTGAAGTTATTTTCATCTAAATTTACTCAAATATAGATCCCACAACAAAAATACTCGACAAAATCCAAAAAAATCGAAGTTGATTTCAAATAAATTTATTAAAATTTGACACTTCCAACTAAAATTTTATTCACAATCCCAAAAATGGAAGTTATTTTCATCTAAATTTACTCAAAAATAGATCCTACAACAAAAATACTCGACAAGATCCAAAAAAATCGAAGTTGATTTCAAATAAATTTATTAAAATTTGACACTTCCAACTAAAATTTTTTTCACAATCCCAAAGATTGAAGTTATTTTCATCTAAATTTACTCAAATATAGATCCTACAACAAAAATACTCGACAAAATCCAAAATAATCAAAGTTGATTTCAAATAAATTTATTAAAATTTTACAAAAATCGTGACAAAATCCAAAAAATCGAAGTTAATTTCAACTGAAATTACTCAAATTAAGCTTCTCTATCAAAAAAACTCAACATAGTCGAGAAAAATCGAAGTTTGTTTCAAATGAATTTATTAAAATTTTACACTTCCAAGTAAATTGTTTTTTCACAATCCAAAAAATTGAAGTTATTTTCATCTAAATTTACTCAAATATACATCCTACACCAAAAATACTCGACAAAATCCAAAAAAATCGAAGTTGATTTCAAATAAATTTTTTAAAATTTGACACATGCAACTAAAATTATTTTCAAAATCCCAAAAATTGAAGTTATTTTCATCTAAATTTCCTCAAATATAGATCCCACAACAAAAAAATTCGACAAAATCCAAAAAAATCGAAGTTGATTTCAAATAAATTTATTAAAATTTGACATTTCCAACTAAAATTTTATTCACAATCCCAAAAATGGAAGTTATTTTCATCTAAGTTTACTCAAATATACATCCTACACCAAAAATACTCGACAAAATCAAAAAAAATCGAAGTTGATTCAAACAAATTTATAAAAATTTGACACTTCCAACTAAATTTTTTTTCGCAATCCTAAAAATGGAAGTTATTTTCATCTAAATTTACTCAAATATAGGTCCTACAGCAAAAATACTCGACAAAATCCATAAAAATCGAAGTTGATTTCCAATACATTTATTAAAATTGACACTTCCAACTAAAATTTTTTTCACAATCCCAAAAATTGAAGTTATTTTCATCTAAATTTACTCAAATATAGATCCTACAACAAAAATACTCGACAAAATCCAAAAAAATCGAAGTTGATTTCAAATAAATTTATTAAAATTTGACATTTCCAACTAAAATTTTATTCACAATCCCAAAAATGGAAGTTATTTTCATCTAAGTTTACTCAAATATACATCCTACACCAAAAATACTCGACAAAATCCAAAAAAATCGAAGTTGATTTCAAACAAATTTATAAAAATTTGACACTTCCAACTAAATTTTTTTTCGCAATCCTAAAAATGGAAGTTATTTTCATCTAAATTTACTCAAATATAGATCCTACAACAAAAATACTCAAAAAATTCCAAAATAATCGAAGTTGATTTCAAATAAATTTATTAAAATTTGACACTATCAACTAAAATTTTTTTCACAATCCTAATAATTGAAGTTATTTTCATCTAAATTCACTCAAATATAGATCCTACAACAAAAATACTCAACAAAATCCAAAATAATCCAAGTTGATTTCAAATAAATTTATTAAAATTTTACAAAAATCGTGACAATATCCAAAAAATCGAAGTTAATTTCAACTGAAATTACTCAAATTAAGCTTCTCTATCAAAAAAACTCATCATACTCGAGAAAAATCGAAGTTGGTTTCAAATAAATTTATTAAAATTTGACACTTCCAACTAAAATTTTTTTCACAATCCTAATAATTGAAGTTATTTTCATCTAAATTCACTCAAATATAGATCCTACAACAAAAATACTCAACAAAATCCAAAATAATCCAAGTTGATTTCAAATAAATTTATTAAAATTTTACAAAAATCGTGACAATATCCAAAAAATCGAAGTTAATTTCAACTGAAATTACTCAAATTAAGCTTCTCTATCAAAAAAACTCATCATACTCGAGAAAAATCGAAGTTGGTTTCAAATAAATTTATTACAATTTGACACTTCCAACTAAAATTTTTTTCACAATCCAAAAAATTGAAGTTATTTTCATCTAAATTTACTCAAATATACATCCTACACCAAAAATACTCGACAAAATCCAAAAAAATCGAAGTTGATTTCAAATAAATTTATTAAAATTTGACACATGCAACTAAAATTATTTTCAAAATCCCAAAAATTGAAGTTATTTTCATCTAAATTTACTCAAATATAGATCCCACAACAAAAAAACTCGACAAAATCCAAAAAAATCGAAGTTGATTTCAAATAAATTTATTAAAATTTGACATTTCCAACTAAAATTTTATTCACAATCCCAAAAATGGAAGTTATTTTCATCTAAGTTTACTCAAATATACATCCTACACCAAAAATACTCCACAAAATCCAAAAAAATCGAAGTTGATTTCAAACAAATTTATTAAAATTTGACACATGCAACTAAAATTATTTTCACAATCCCAAAAATTGAAGTTATTTTCATCTAAATTTACTCAAATATAGATCCCACAACAAAAATACTCGACAAAATCCAAAAAAATCGAAGTTGATTTCAAATAAATTTATTAAAATTTGACACTTCCAACTAAAATTTTATTCACAATCCCAAAAATGGAAGTTATTTTCATCTAAATTTACTCAAAAATAGATCCTACAACAAAAATACTCGACAAGATCCAAAAAAATCGAAGTTGATTTCAAATAAATTTATTAAAATTTGACACTTCCAACTAAAATTTTTTTCACAATCCCAAAAATTGAAGTTATTTTCATCTGAATTTACTCAAATATAGATCCTACAACAAAAATACTCGACAAAATCCAAAATAATCAAAGTTGATTTCAAATAAATTTATTAAAATTTTACAAAAATCGTGACAAAATCCAAAAAATCGAAGTTAATTTCAACTGAAATTACTCAAATTAAGCTTCTCTATCAAAAAAACTCAACATAGTCGAGAAAAATCGAAGTTTGTTTCAAATAAATTTATTAAAATTTTACACTTCCAAGTAAATTGTTTTTTCACAATCCAAAAAATTGAAGTTATTTTCATCTAAATTTACTCAAATATACATCCTACACCAAAAATACTCGACAAAATCCAAAAAAATCGAAGTTGATTTCAAATAAATTTTTTAAAATTTGACACATGCAACTAAAATTATTTTCAAAATCCCAAAAATTGAAGTTATTTTCATCTAAATTTACTCAAATATAGATCCCACAACAAAAAAATTCGACAAAATCCAAAAAAATCGAAGTTGATTTCAAATAAATTTATTAAAATTTGACATTTCCAACTAAAATTTTATTCACAATCCCAAAAATGGAAGTTATTTTCATCTAAGTTTACTCAAATATACATCCTACACCAAAAATACTCGACAAAATAAAAAAAAATCGAAGTTGATTCAAACAAATTTATAAAAATTTGACACTTCCAACTAAATTTTTTTTCGCAATCCTAAAAATGGAAGTTATTTTCATCTAAATTTACTCAAATATAGGTCCTACAGCAAAAATACTCGACAAAATCCATAAAAATCGAAGTTGATTTCCAATACATTTATTAAAATTGACACTTCCAACTAAAATTTTTTTCACAATCCCAAAAATTGAAGTTATTTTCATCTAAATTTACTCAAATATAGATCCTACAACAAAAATACTCGACAAAATCCAAAAAAATCGAAGTTGATTTCAAATAAATTTATTAAAATTTGACATTTCCAACTAAAATTTTATTCACAATCCAAAAAATGGAAGTTATTTTCATCTAAGTTTACTCAAATATACATCCTACACCAAAAATACTCGACAAAATCCAAAAAAATCGAAGTTGATTTCAAACAAATTTATAAAAATTTGACACTTCCAACTAAATTTTTTTTCGCAATCCTAAAAATGGAAGTTATTTTCATCTAAATTCACTCAAATATAGATCCTACAACAAAAATACTCAACAAAATCCAAAATAATCCAAGTTGATTTCAAATAAATTTATTAAAATTTTACAAAAATCGTGACAATATCCAAAAAATCGAAGTTAATTTCAAACAAATTTATAAAAATTTGACACTTCCAACTAAATTTTTTTTCGCAATCCTAAAAATGGAAGTTATTTTCATCTAAATTTACTCAAATATAGATCCTACAACAAAAATACTCAACAAAATCCAAAATAATCCAAGTTGATTTCAAATAAATTTATTAAAATTTTACAAAAATCGTGACAATATCCAAAAAATCGAAGTTAATTTCAACTGAAATTACTCAAATTAAGCTTCTCTATCAAAAAAACTCATCATACTCGAGAAAAATCGAAGTTGGTTTCAAATAAATTTATTAAAATTTGACACTTCCAACTAAAATTTTTTTCACAATCCAAAAAATTGAAGTTATTTTCATCTAAATTTACTCAAATATACATCCTACACCAAAAATACTCGACAAAATCCAAAAAAATCGAAGTTGATTTCAAATAAATTTATTAAAATTTGACACATGCAACTAAAATTATTTTCAAAATCCCAAAAATTGAAGTTATTTTCATCTAAATTTACTCAAATATAGATCCCACAACAAAAAAACTCGACAAAATCCAAAAAAATCGAAGTGGATTTCAAATAAATTTATTAAAATTTGACATTTCCAACTAAAATTTTATTCACAATCCCAAAAATGGAAGTTATTTTCATCTAAGTTTACTCAAATATACATCCTACACCAAAAATACTCGACAAAATCCAAAAAAATCGAAGTTGATTTCAAACAAATTTATTAAAATTTGACACTTCCAATTAAATTTTTTTTCGCAATCCTAAAAATGGAAGTTATTTTCATCTAAATTTACTCAAATATACATCCTACAGCAAAAATACTCGACAAAATCCAAAAAAATTGAAGTTGATTTCAAATACATTTATTAAAATTGACACTTCCAACTAAAATTTTTTTCACAATCCCAAAAATTGAAGTTATTTTCATCTAAATTTACTCAAATATAGATCCTACAACAAAAATACTCGACAAAATCCAAAATAATCAAAGTTGATTTCAAATAAATTTATTAAAATTTTACAAAAATCGTGACAAAATCCAAAAAATCGAAGTTAATTTCAACTGAAATTACTCAAATTAAGCTTCTCTATCAAAAAAACTCAACATAGTCGAGAAAAATCGAAGTTTGTTTCAAATAAATTTATTAAAATTTTACACTTCCAAGTAAATTGTTTTTTCACAATCCAAAAAATGGAAGTTATTTTCATCTAAATTTACTCAAATATACATCCTACACCAAAAATACTCGACAAAATCCAAAAAAATCGAAGTTGATTTCAAATATATTTTTTAAAATTTGACACATGCAACTAAAATTATTTTCAAAATTCCAAAAATTGAAGTTATTTTCATCTAAATTTACTCAAATATAGATCCCACAACAAAAAAACTCAAAAAATTCCAAAATAATCGAAGTTGATTTCAAATAAATTTATTAAATTTGACACTATCAACTAAAATTTTTTTCACAATCCTAATAATTGAAGTTATTTTCATCTAAATTCACTCAAATATAGATCCTACAACAAAAATACTCAACAAAATCCAAAATAATCCAAGTTGATTTCAAATAAATTTATTAAAATTTTACAAAAATCGTGACAATATCCAAAAAATCGAAGTTAATTTCAAACAAATTTATAAAAATTTGACACTTCCAACTAAATTTTTTTTCGCAATCCTAAAAATGGAAGTTATTTTCATCTAAATTTACTCAAATATAGATCCTACAACAAAAATACTAAAAAAATTCCAAAATAATCGAAGTTGATTTCAAATAAATTTATTAACATTTGACACTATCAACTAAAATTTTTTTCACAATCATAATAATTGAAGTTATTTTCATCTAAATTCACTCAAATATAGATCCTACAACAAAAATACTCAACAAAATCCAAAATAATCCAAGTTGATTTCAAATAAATTTATTAAAATTTTACAAAAATCGTGACAATATCCAAAAAATCGAAGTTAATTTCAACTGAAATTACTCAAATTAAGCTTCTCTATCAAAAAAACTCATCATACTCGAGAAAAATCGAAGTTGGTTTCAAATAAATTTATTAAAATTTGACACTTCCAACTAAAATTTTTTTCACAATCCAAAAAATTGAAGTTATTTTCATCTAAATTTACTCAAATATACATCCTACACCAAAAATACTCGACAAAATCCAAAAAAATCGAAGTTGATTTCAAATAAATTTATTAAAATTTGACACATGCAACTAAAATTATTTTCAAAATCCCAAAAATTGAAGTTACTTTCATCTAAATTTACTCAAATATAGATCCCACAACAAAAAAACTCGACAAAATCCAAAAAAATCGAAGTTGATTTCAAATAAATTTATTAAAATTTGACATTTCCAACTAAAATTTTATTCACAATCCCAAAAATGGAAGTTATTTTCATCTAAGTTTACTCAAATATACATCCTACACCAAAAATACTCGACAAAATCCAAAAAAATCGAAGTTGATTTCAAACAAATTTATTAAAATTTGACACTTCCAATTAAATTTTTTTTCGCAATCCTAAAAATGGAAGTTATTTTCATCTAAATTTACTCAAATATAGATCCTACAACAAAAATACTCAACAAAACCCAGAAAAATCGAAGTTGATTTCAAATAAATTTATTAAAATTTGACACTTCCAACTAAAATTTTTTTCACAATCCAAAAAATTGAAGTTATTTACATCTAAATTTACTCAAATATACATCCTACAGCAAAAATACTCGACAAAATCCAAAAAAATTGCAGTTGATTTCAAATACATTTATTAAAATTGACACTTGCAACTAAAATTTTTTTCACAATCCCAAAAATTGAAGTTATTTTCATCTAAATTTACTCAAATATACATCCTACACCAAAAATACTCGACAAAATCCAAAAAAAACGAAGTTGATTTCAAAGAAATTTATTAAAATTTGACACATGCAACTAAAATTATTTTCACAATCCCAAAAATTGAAGTTATTTTCATCTAAATTTACTCAAATATACATCCTACACCAAAAATTCTCGACAAAATCCAAAAAAATCGAAGTTGATTTCAAATAAATTTATTAAAATTTGACACATGCAACTAAAATTATTTTCACAATCCCAAAAATTGAAGTTATTTTCATCTAAATTTACTCAAATATAGATCCCACAACAAAAATACTCGACAAAATCCAAAAAAATCGAAGTTGATTTCAAATAAATTTATTAAAATTTGACACTTCCAACTAAAATTTTATTCACAATCCCAAAAATGGAAGTTATTTTCATCTAAATTTACTCAAATATAGATCCTACAACAAAAATACTCAACAAAACCCAGAAAAATCGAAGTTGATTTCAAATAAATGTATTAAAATTTGACACTTCCAACTAAAATTTTTTTCACAATCCAAAAAATTGAAGTTATTTACATCTAAATTTACTCAAATATACATCCTACAGCAAAAATACTCGACAAAATCCAAAAAAATTGAAGTTGATTTCAAATACATTTATTAAAATTGACACTTCCAACTAAAATTTTTTTCACAATCCCAAAAATTGAAGTTATTTTCATCTAAATTTACTCAAATATAGATCCTACAACAAAAATACTCGACAAAATCCAAAATAATCAAATTTGATTTCAAATAAATTTATTAAAATTTTACAAAAATCGTGACAAAATCCAAAAAATCGAAGTTAATTTCAACTGAAATTACACAAATTAAGCTTCTCGATCAAAAAAACTCAACATAGTCGAGAAAAATCGAAGTTTGTTTCAAATAAATTTATTAAAATTTTACACTTCCAAGTAAATTGTTTTTTCACAATCCAAAAAATTGAAGTTATTTTCATCTAAATTTACTCAAATATACATCCTACACCAAAAATACTCGACAAAATCCAAAAAAATCGAAGTTGATTTCAAATATATTTTTTAAAATTTGACACATGCAACTAAAATTATTTTCAAAATCCCAAAAATTGAAGTTATTTTCATCTAAATTTACTCAAATATAGATCCCACAACAAAAAAAATCGACAAAATCCAAAAAAATCGAAGTTGATTTCAAATAAATTTATTAAAATTTGACACATGCAACTAAAATTATTTTCACAATCCCAAAAATTGAAGTTATTTTCATCTAAATTTACTCAAATATAGATCCTACAACAAAAATACTCGACAAAATCCAAAATAATCAAAGTTGATTTCAAATAAATTTATTAAAATTTTACAAAAATCGTGACAAAATCCAAAAAATCGAAGTTAATTTCAACTGAAATTACTCAAATTAAGCTTCTCTATCAAAAAAACTCAACATAGTCGAGAAAAATCGAAGTTTGTTTCAAATAAATTTATTAAAATTTTACACTTCCAAGTAAATTGTTTTTTCACAATCCAAAAAATTGAAGTTATTTTCATCTAAATTTACTCAAATATACATCCTACACCAAAAATACTCGACAAAATCCAAAAAAATCGAAGTTGATTTCAAATATATTTTTTAAAATTTGACACATGCAACTAAAATTATTTTCAAAATCCCAAAAATTGAAGTTATTTTCATCTAAATTTACTCAAATATAGATCCCACAACAAAAAAACTCGACAAAATCCAAAAAAATCGAAGTTGATTTCAAATAAATTTATTAAAATTTGACACATGCAACTAAAATTATTTTCACAATCCCAAAAATTGAAGTTATTTTCATCTAAATTTACTCAAATATAGATCCCACAACAAAAATACTCGACAAAATCCAAAAAAATCGAAGTTGATTTCAAATAAATTTATTAAAATTTGACACTTCCAACTAAAATTTTATTCACAATCCCAAAAATGGAAGTTATTTTCATCTAAATTTACTCAAAAATAGATCCTACAACAAAAATACTCGACAAGATCCAAAAAAATCGAAGTTGATTTCAAATAAATTTATTAAAATTTGACACTTCCAACTAAAATTTTTTTCACAATCCCAAAAATTGAAGTTATTTTCATCTAAATTTACTCAAATATAGATCCTACAACAAAAATACTCGACAAAATCCAAAATAATCAAAGTTGATTTCAAATAAATTTATTAAAATTTTACAAAAATCGTGACAAAATCCAAAAAATCGAAGTTAATTTCAACTGAAATTACTCAAATTAAGCTTCTCTATCAAAAAAACTCAACATAGTCGAGAAAAATCGAAGTTTGTTTCAAATAAATTTATTAAAATTTTACACTTCCAAGTAAATTGTTTTTTCACAATCCAAAAAATTGAAGTTATTTTCATCTAAATTTACTCAAATATACATCCTACACCAAAAATACTCGACAAAATAAAAAAAAATCGAAGTTGATTTCAAACAAATTTATAAAAATTTGACACTTCCAACTAAATTTTTTTTCGCAATCCTAAAAATGGAAGTTATTTTCATCTAAATTTACTCAAATATAGATCCTACAACAAAAATACTCAAAAAATTCCAAAATAATCGAAGTTGATTTCAAATAAATTTATTAAAATTTGACACTATCAACTAAAATTTTTTTCACAATCCTAATAATTGAAGTTATTTTCATCTAAATTCACTCAAATATAGATCCTACAACAAAAATACTCAACAAAACCCAGAAAAATCGAAGTTGATTTCAAATAAATTTATTAAAATTTGACACTTCCAACTAAAATTTTTTTCACAATCCAAAAAATTGAAGTTATTTACTCAAATATACATCCTACAGCAAAAATACTCGACAAAATCAAAAAAAATTGAAGTTGATTTCAAATACATTTATTAAAATTGACACTTCCAACTAAAATTTTTTTCACAATCCCAAAAATTGAAGTTATTTTCATCTAAATTTACTCAAATATACATACTACACCAAAAATACTCGACAAAATCCAAAAAAATCGAAGTTGATTTCAAATAAATTTATTAAAATTTGACACATGCAACTAAAATTATTTTCACAATCCCAAAAATTGAAGTTATTTTCATCTAAATTTACTCAAATATAGATCCCACAACAAAAATACTCGACAAAATCCAAAAAAATCGAAGTTGATTTCAAATAAATTTATTAAAATTTGACATTTCCAACTAAAATTTTATTCACAATCCCAAAAATGGAAGTTATTTTCATCTAAGTTTACTCAAATATACATCCTACACCAAAAATACTCGACAAAATCCAAAAAAATCGAAGTTGATTTCAAACAAATTTATTAAAATTTGACACTTCCAATTAAATTTTTTTTCGCAATCCTAAAAATGGAAGTTATTTTCATCTAAATTTACTCAAATATAGATCCGACAACAAAAATACTCAACAAAACCCAGAAAAATCGAAGTTGATTTCAAATAAATTTATTAAAATTTGACACTTCCAACTAAAATTTTTTTCACAATCCAAAAAATTGAAGTTATTTACATCTAAATTTACTCAAATATACATCCTACAGCAAAAATACTCGACAAAATCCAAAAAAATTGAAGTTGATTTCAAATACATTTATTAAAATTGACACTTCCAACTAAAATTTTTTTCACAATCCCAAAAATTGAAGTTATTTTCATCTAAATTTACTCAAATATACATCCCACACCAAAAATACTCGACAAAATCCAAAAAAATCGAAGTTGATTTCAAATAAATTTATTAAAATTTTACAAAAATCGTGACAATATCCAAAAAATCGAAGTTAATTTCAACTGAAATTACTCAAATTAAGCTTCTCTATCAAAAAAACTCATCATACTCGAGAAAAATCGAAGTTGGTTTCAAATAAATTTATTAAAATTTGACACTTCCAACTAAAATTTTTTTCACAATCCAAAAAATTGAAGTTATTTTCATCTAAATTTACTCAAATATACATCCTACAGCAAAAATACTCGACAAAATCCAAAAAAATCGAAGTTGATTTCAAACAAATTTATTAAAATTTGACACTTCCAATTAAATTTTTTTTCGCAATCCTAAAAATGGAAGTTATTTTCATCTAAATTTACTCAAATATAGATCCTACAACAAAAATACTCAACAAAACTCAGAAAAATCGAAGTTGATTTCAAATAAATTTATTAAAATTTGACACTTCCAACTAAAATTTTTTTCACAATCCAAAAAATTGAAGTTATTTACATCTAAATTTACTCAAATATACATCCTACAGCAAAAATACTCGACAAAATCCAAAAAAATTGAAGTTGATTTCAAATACATTTATTAAAATTGACACTTCCAACTAAAATTTTTTTCACAATCCCAAAAATTGAAGTTATTTTCATCTAAATTTACTCAAATATACATACTACACCAAAAATACTCGACAAAATCCAAAAAAATCGAAGTTGATTTCAAATAAATTTATTAAAATTTGACACATGCAACTAAAATTATTTTCACAATCCCAAAAATTGAAGTTATTTTCATCTAAATTTACTCAAATATAGATCCCACAACAAAAATACTCGACAAAATCCAAAAAAATCGAAGTTGATTTCAAATAAATTTATTAAAATTTGACATTTCCAACTAAAATTTTATTCACAATCCCAAAAATGGAAGTTATTTTCATCTAAGTTTACTCAAATATACATCCTACACCAAAAATACTCGACAAAATCCAAAAAAATCGAAGTTGATTTCAAACAAATTTATAAAAATTTGACACTTCCAACTAAATTTTTTTTCGCAATCATAAAAATGGAAGTTATTTTCATCTAAATTTACTCAAATATAGATCCTACAACAAAAATACTCAAAAAATTCCAAAATAATCGAAGTTGATTTCAAATAAATTTATTAAAATTTGACAGTATCAACTAAAATTTTTTTCACAATCCTAATAATTGAAGTTATTTTCATCTAAATTCACTCAAATATAGATCCTACAACAAAAATACTCAACAAAATCCAAAATAATCCAAATTGATTTCAAATAAATTTATTAAAATTTTACAAAAATCGTGACAATATCCAAAAAATCGAAGTTAATTTCAACTGAAATTACTCAAATTAAGCTTCTCTATCAAAAAAACTCATCATACTCGAGAAAAATCGAAGTTGGTTTCAAATAAATTTATTAAAATTTGACACTTCCAACTAAAATTTTTTTCACAATCCAAAAAATTGAAGTTATTTACATCTAAATTTACTCAAATATAGATCCTACAACAAAAATACTCAACAAAACCCAGAAAAATCGAAGTTGATTTCAAATAAATTTATTAAAATTTGACACTTCCAACTAAAATTTTTTTCACAATCCAAAAAATTGAAGTTATTTACATCTAAATTTACTCAAATATACATCCTACAGCAAAAATACTCGACAAAATCCAAAAAAATTGAAGTTGATTTCAAATACATTTAATAAAATTGACACTTCCAACTAAAACTTTTTTCACAATCCCAAAAATTGAAGTTATTTTCATCTAAATTTACTCAAATATACATCCTACACCAAAAATACTCGACAAAATCCAAAAAAATCGAAGTTGATTTCAAATAAATTTATTAAAATTTGACACATGCAACTAAAATTATTTTCACAATCCCAAAAATTGAAGTTATTTTCATCTAAATTTACTCAAATATAGATCCCACAACAAAAAAACTCGACAAAATCCAAAAAAATCGAAGTTGATTTCAAATAAATTTATTAAAATTTGACATTTCCAACTAAAATTTTATTCACAATCCCAAAAATGGAAGTTATTTTCATCTAAGTTTACTCAAATATACATCCTACACCAAAAATACTCGACAAAATCCAAAAAAATCGAAGTTGATTTCAAACAAATTTATTAAAATTTGACACTTCCAATTAAATTTTTTTTCGCAATCCTAAAAATGGAAGTTATTTTCATCTAAATTTACTCAAATATAGATCCTACAACAAAAATACTCAACAAAACCCAGAAAAATCGAAGTTGATTTCAAATAAATTTATTAAAATTTGACACTTCCAACTAAAATTTTTTTCACAATCCAAAAAATTGAAGTTATTTACATCTAAATTTACTCAAATATACATCCTACAGCAAAAATACTCGACAAAATCCAAAAAAATTGAAGTTGATTTCAAATACATTTATTAAAATTGACACTTCCAACTAAAATTTTTTTCACAATCCCAAAAATTGATGTTATTTTCATCTAAATTTACTCAAATATACATCCTACACCAAAAATACTCGACAAAATCCAAAAAAATCGAAGTTGATTTCAAATAAATTTATTAAAATTTGACACATGCAACTAAAATTATTTTCACAATCCCAAAAATTGAAGTTATTTTCATCTAAATTTACTCAAATATAGATCCCACAACAAAAATACTCGACAAAATCCAAAAAAATCGAAGTTGATTTCAAATAAATTTATTAAAATTTGACACTTCCAACTAAAATTTTATTCACAATCCCAAAAATGGAAGTTATTTTCATCTAAATTTACTCAAAAATAGATCCTACAACAAAAATACTCGACAAGATCCAAAAAAATCGAAGTTGATTTCAAATAAATTTATTAAAATTTGACACTTCCAACTAAAATTTTTTTCACAATCCCAAAGATTGAAGTTATTTTCATCTAAATTTACTCAAATATAGATCCTACAACAAAAATACTCGACAAAATCCAAAATAATCAAAGTTGATTTCAAATAAATTTATTAAAATTTTACAAAAATCGTGACAAAATCCAAAAAATCGAAGTTAATTTCAACTGAAATTACTCAAATTAAGCTTCTCTATCAAAAAAACTCAACATAGTCGAGAAAAATCGAAGTTTGTTTCAAATGAATTTATTAAAATTTTACACTTCCAAGTAAATTGTTTTTTCACAATCCAAAAAATTGAAGTTATTTTCATCTAAATTTACTCAAATATACATCCTACACCAAAAATACTCGACAAAATCCAAAAAAATCGAAGTTGATTTCAAATAAATTTTTTAAAATTTGACACATGCAACTAAAATTATTTTCAAAATCCCAAAAATTGAAGTTATTTTCATCTAAATTTCCTCAAATATAGATCCCACAACAAAAAAATTCGACAAAATCCAAAAAAATCGAAGTTGATTTCAAATAAATTTATTAAAATTTGACATTTCCAACTAAAATTTTATTCACAATCCCAAAAATGGAAGTTATTTTCATCTAAGTTTACTCAAATATACATCCTACACCAAAAATACTCGACAAAATCAAAAAAAATCGAAGTTGATTCAAACAAATTTATAAAAATTTGACACTTCCAACTAAATTTTTTTTCGCAATCCTAAAAATGGAAGTTATTTTCATCTAAATTTACTCAAATATAGGTCCTACAGCAAAAATACTCGACAAAATCCATAAAAATCGAAGTTGATTTCCAATACATTTATTAAAATTGACACTTCCAACTAAAATTTTTTTCACAATCCCAAAAATTGAAGTTATTTTCATCTAAATTTACTCAAATATAGATCCTACAACAAAAATACTCGACAAAATCCAAAAAAATCGAAGTTGATTTCAAATAAATTTATTAAAATTTGACATTTCCAACTAAAATTTTATTCACAATCCCAAAAATGGAAGTTATTTTCATCTAAGTTTACTCAAATATACATCCTACACCAAAAATACTCGACAAAATCCAAAAAAATCGAAGTTGATTTCAAACAAATTTATAAAAATTTGACACTTCCAACTAAATTTTTTTTCGCAATCCTAAAAATGGAAGTTATTTTCATCTAAATTTACTCAAATATAGATCCTACAACAAAAATACTCAAAAAATTCCAAAATAATCGAAGTTGATTTCAAATAAATTTATTAAAATTTGACACTATCAACTAAAATTTTTTTCACAATCCTAATAATTGAAGTTATTTTCATCTAAATTCACTCAAATATAGATCCTACAACAAAAATACTCAACAAAATCCAAAATAATCCAAGTTGATTTCAAATAAATTTATTAAAATTTTACAAAAATCGTGACAATATCCAAAAAATCGAAGTTAATTTCAACTGAAATTACTCAAATTAAGCTTCTCTATCAAAAAAACTCATCATACTCGAGAAAAATCGAAGTTGGTTTCAAATAAATTTATTAAAATTTGACACTTCCAACTAAAATTTTTTTCACAATCCTAATAATTGAAGTTATTTTCATCTAAATTCACTCAAATATAGATCCTACAACAAAAATACTCAACAAAATCCAAAATAATCCAAGTTGATTTCAAATAAATTTATTAAAATTTTACAAAAATCGTGACAATATCCAAAAAATCGAAGTTAATTTCAACTGAAATTACTCAAATTAAGCTTCTCTATCAAAAAAACTCATCATACTCGAGAAAAATCGAAGTTGGTTTCAAATAAATTTATTACAATTTGACACTTCCAACTAAAATTTTTTTCACAATCCAAAAAATTGAAGTTATTTTCATCTAAATTTACTCAAATATACATCCTACACCAAAAATACTCGACAAAATCCAAAAAAATCGAAGTTGATTTCAAATAAATTTATTAAAATTTGACACATGCAACTAAAATTATTTTCAAAATCCCAAAAATTGAAGTTATTTTCATCTAAATTTACTCAAATATAGATCCCACAACAAAAAAACTCGACAAAATCCAAAAAAATCGAAGTTGATTTCAAATAAATTTATTAAAATTTGACATTTCCAACTAAAATTTTATTCACAATCCCAAAAATGGAAGTTATTTTCATCTAAGTTTACTCAAATATACATCCTACACCAAAAATACTCCACAAAATCCAAAAAAATCGAAGTTGATTTCAAACAAATTTATTAAAATTTGACACATGCAACTAAAATTATTTTCACAATCCCAAAAATTGAAGTTATTTTCATCTAAATTTACTCAAATATAGATCCCACAACAAAAATACTCGACAAAATCCAAAAAAATCGAAGTTGATTTCAAATAAATTTATTAAAATTTGACACTTCCAACTAAAATTTTATTCACAATCCCAAAAATGGAAGTTATTTTCATCTAAATTTACTCAAAAATAGATCCTACAACAAAAATACTCGACAAGATCCAAAAAAATCGAAGTTGATTTCAAATAAATTTATTAAAATTTGACACTTCCAACTAAAATTTTTTTCACAATCCCAAAAATTGAAGTTATTTTCATCTGAATTTACTCAAATATAGATCCTACAACAAAAATACTCGACAAAATCCAAAATAATCAAAGTTGATTTCAAATAAATTTATTAAAATTTTACAAAAATCGTGACAAAATCCAAAAAATCGAAGTTAATTTCAACTGAAATTACTCAAATTAAGCTTCTCTATCAAAAAAACTCAACATAGTCGAGAAAAATCGAAGTTTGTTTCAAATAAATTTATTAAAATTTTACACTTCCAAGTAAATTGTTTTTTCACAATCCAAAAAATTGAAGTTATTTTCATCTAAATTTACTCAAATATACATCCTACACCAAAAATACTCGACAAAATCCAAAAAAATCGAAGTTGATTTCAAATAAATTTTTTAAAATTTGACACATGCAACTAAAATTATTTTCAAAATCCCAAAAATTGAAGTTATTTTCATCTAAATTTACTCAAATATAGATCCCACAACAAAAAAATTCGACAAAATCCAAAAAAATCGAAGTTGATTTCAAATAAATTTATTAAAATTTGACATTTCCAACTAAAATTTTATTCACAATCCCAAAAATGGAAGTTATTTTCATCTAAGTTTACTCAAATATACATCCTACACCAAAAATACTCGACAAAATAAAAAAAAATCGAAGTTGATTCAAACAAATTTATAAAAATTTGACACTTCCAACTAAATTTTTTTTCGCAATCCTAAAAATGGAAGTTATTTTCATCTAAATTTACTCAAATATAGGTCCTACAGCAAAAATACTCGACAAAATCCATAAAAATCGAAGTTGATTTCCAATACATTTATTAAAATTGACACTTCCAACTAAAATTTTTTTCACAATCCCAAAAATTGAAGTTATTTTCATCTAAATTTACTCAAATATAGATCCTACAACAAAAATACTCGACAAAATCCAAAAAAATCGAAGTTGATTTCAAATAAATTTATTAAAATTTGACATTTCCAACTAAAATTTTATTCACAATCCAAAAAATGGAAGTTATTTTCATCTAAGTTTACTCAAATATACATCCTACACCAAAAATACTCGACAAAATCCAAAAAAATCGAAGTTGATTTCAAACAAATTTATAAAAATTTGACACTTCCAACTAAATTTTTTTTCGCAATCCTAAAAATGGAAGTTATTTTCATCTAAATTCACTCAAATATAGATCCTACAACAAAAATACTCAACAAAATCCAAAATAATCCAAGTTGATTTCAAATAAATTTATTAAAATTTTACAAAAATCGTGACAATATCCAAAAAATCGAAGTTAATTTCAAACAAATTTATAAAAATTTGACACTTCCAACTAAATTTTTTTTCGCAATCCTAAAAATGGAAGTTATTTTCATCTAAATTTACTCAAATATAGATCCTACAACAAAAATACTCAACAAAATCCAAAATAATCCAAGTTGATTTCAAATAAATTTATTAAAATTTTACAAAAATCGTGACAATATCCAAAAAATCGAAGTTAATTTCAACTGAAATTACTCAAATTAAGCTTCTCTATCAAAAAAACTCATCATACTCGAGAAAAATCGAAGTTGGTTTCAAATAAATTTATTAAAATTTGACACTTCCAACTAAAATTTTTTTCACAATCCAAAAAATTGAAGTTATTTTCATCTAAATTTACTCAAATATACATCCTACACCAAAAATACTCGACAAAATCCAAAAAAATCGAAGTTGATTTCAAATAAATTTATTAAAATTTGACACATGCAACTAAAATTATTTTCAAAATCCCAAAAATTGAAGTTATTTTCATCTAAATTTACTCAAATATAGATCCCACAACAAAAAAACTCGACAAAATCCAAAAAAATCGAAGTGGATTTCAAATAAATTTATTAAAATTTGACATTTCCAACTAAAATTTTATTCACAATCCCAAAAATGGAAGTTATTTTCATCTAAGTTTACTCAAATATACATCCTACACCAAAAATACTCGACAAAATCCAAAAAAATCGAAGTTGATTTCAAACAAATTTATTAAAATTTGACACTTCCAATTAAATTTTTTTTCGCAATCCTAAAAATGGAAGTTATTTTCATCTAAATTTACTCAAATATACATCCTACAGCAAAAATACTCGACAAAATCCAAAAAAATTGAAGTTGATTTCAAATACATTTATTAAAATTGACACTTCCAACTAAAATTTTTTTCACAATCCCAAAAATTGAAGTTATTTTCATCTAAATTTACTCAAATATAGATCCTACAACAAAAATACTCGACAAAATCCAAAATAATCAAAGTTGATTTCAAATAAATTTATTAAAATTTTACAAAAATCGTGACAAAATCCAAAAAATCGAAGTTAATTTCAACTGAAATTACTCAAATTAAGCTTCTCTATCAAAAAAACTCAACATAGTCGAGAAAAATCGAAGTTTGTTTCAAATAAATTTATTAAAATTTTACACTTCCAAGTAAATTGTTTTTTCACAATCCAAAAAATGGAAGTTATTTTCATCTAAATTTACTCAAATATACATCCTACACCAAAAATACTCGACAAAATCCAAAAAAATCGAAGTTGATTTCAAATATATTTTTTAAAATTTGACACATGCAACTAAAATTATTTTCAAAATTCCAAAAATTGAAGTTATTTTCATCTAAATTTACTCAAATATAGATCCCACAACAAAAAAACTCAAAAAATTCCAAAATAATCGAAGTTGATTTCAAATAAATTTATTAAATTTGACACTATCAACTAAAATTTTTTTCACAATCCTAATAATTGAAGTTATTTTCATCTAAATTCACTCAAATATAGATCCTACAACAAAAATACTCAACAAAATCCAAAATAATCCAAGTTGATTTCAAATAAATTTATTAAAATTTTACAAAAATCGTGACAATATCCAAAAAATCGAAGTTAATTTCAAACAAATTTATAAAAATTTGACACTTCCAACTAAATTTTTTTTCGCAATCCTAAAAATGGAAGTTATTTTCATCTAAATTTACTCAAATATAGATCCTACAACAAAAATACTAAAAAAATTCCAAAATAATCGAAGTTGATTTCAAATAAATTTATTAACATTTGACACTATCAACTAAAATTTTTTTCACAATCATAATAATTGAAGTTATTTTCATCTAAATTCACTCAAATATAGATCCTACAACAAAAATACTCAACAAAATCCAAAATAATCCAAGTTGATTTCAAATAAATTTATTAAAATTTTACAAAAATCGTGACAATATCCAAAAAATCGAAGTTAATTTCAACTGAAATTACTCAAATTAAGCTTCTCTATCAAAAAAACTCATCATACTCGAGAAAAATCGAAGTTGGTTTCAAATAAATTTATTAAAATTTGACACTTCCAACTAAAATTTTTTTCACAATCCAAAAAATTGAAGTTATTTTCATCTAAATTTACTCAAATATACATCCTACACCAAAAATACTCGACAAAATCCAAAAAAATCGAAGTTGATTTCAAATAAATTTATTAAAATTTGACACATGCAACTAAAATTATTTTCAAAATCCCAAAAATTGAAGTTACTTTCATCTAAATTTACTCAAATATAGATCCCACAACAAAAAAACTCGACAAAATCCAAAAAAATCGAAGTTGATTTCAAATAAATTTATTAAAATTTGACATTTCCAACTAAAATTTTATTCACAATCCCAAAAATGGAAGTTATTTTCATCTAAGTTTACTCAAATATACATCCTACACCAAAAATACTCGACAAAATCCAAAAAAATCGAAGTTGATTTCAAACAAATTTATTAAAATTTGACACATGCAACTAAAATTATTTTCACAATCCCAAAAATTGAAGTTATTTTCATCTAAATTTACTCAAATATAGATCCCACAACAAAAATACTCGACAAAATCCAAAAAAATCGAAGTTGATTTCAAATAAATTTATTAAAATTTGACACTTCCAACTAAAATTTTATTCACAATCCCAAAAATGGAAGTTATTTTCATCTAAATTTACTCAAAAATAGATCCTACAACAAAAATACTCGACAAGATCCAAAAAAATCGAAGTTGATTTCAAATAAATTTATTAAAATTTGACACTTCCAACTAAAATTTTTTTCACAATCCCAAAAATTGAAGTTATTTTCATCTGAATTTACTCAAATATAGATCCTACAACAAAAATACTCGACAAAATCCAAAATAATCAAAGTTGATTTCAAATAAATTTATTAAAATTTTACAAAAATCGTGACAAAATCCAAAAAATCGAAGTTAATTTCAACTGAAATTACTCAAATTAAGCTTCTCTATCAAAAAAACTCAACATAGTCGAGAAAAATCGAAGTTTGTTTCAAATAAATTTATTAAAATTTTACACTTCCAAGTAAATTGTTTTTTCACAATCCAAAAAATTGAAGTTATTTTCATCTAAATTTACTCAAATATACATCCTACACCAAAAATACTCGACAAAATCCAAAAAAATCGAAGTTGATTTCAAATAAATTTTTTAAAATTTGACACATGCAACTAAAATTATTTTCAAAATCCCAAAAATTGAAGTTACTTTCATCTAAATTTACTCAAATATAGATCCCACAACAAAAAAACTCGACAAAATCCAAAAAAATCGAAGTTGATTTCAAATAAATTTATTAAAATTTGACATTTCCAACTAACATTTTATTCACAATCCCAAAAATGGAAGTTATTTTCATCTAAGTTTACTCAAATATACATCCTACACCAAAAATACTCGACAAAATCCAAAAAAATCGAAGTTGATTTCAAACAAATTTATTAAAATTTGACACTTCCAATTAAATTTTTTTTCGCAATCCTAAAAATGGAAGTTATTTTCATCTAAATTTACTCAAATATAGATCCTACAACAAAAATACTCAACAAAACCCAGAAAAATCGAAGTTGATTTCAAATAAATTTATTAAAATTTGACACTTCCAACTAAAATTTTTTTCACAATCCAAAAAATTGAAGTTATTTACATCTAAATTTACTCAAATATACATCCTACAGCAAAAATACTCGACAAAATCCAAAAAAATTGAAGTTGATTTCAAATACATTTGTTACGAGCCGGGGCTGCGGCAACGCGCGAGGCCGGCGAGAAGGGTATTTCCCAAGGAATACGGTTTATGAGTTTGTTAGTTAGGTGCGCGGACGAACCTGATGCGAAATCAGGGAGCCGCTAGGATTATTGACGGCGAGGACGAACCTGATGCGAAATCAGGGAGCCTCTAGGAATGGAGTCACACGCGGACGAACCTGATTCGAAATCAGGGAGCCGCAGGAAGGTGAAACGTCGTGAACGAACCCAATGCGAAATCGGGGAGCCACTGGGTTGGAAAATATACCTTGTTTTGGATGAAAGGTTGCGAACGAACCTGATGCTTAATCAGGGAGTCGCAGGAAATGTTAGTAATGCCTCGTAACTCTTAATTAATATTTGATACAACTCGAGCGGTAAAGTTGTATCAGTGGGTGAATGCTACTAATATTATAAGGATCGCTGGGTAAGAGATGGGTTTAACGAATCTACTCGATTTACACGTGAACACCATTCGTATATTCAATAATAGGTTATTGTACAAATGTAAGTGTCGCGATTAAATAATGAATAAAAGTGTGTGAGTTACCACTAGCTGCACGGTGTTGACGCACTGGCGATGCGGGGCGTAAGAGTGGCTATTTCAAAGTGCCCAATAGAATATAACCCGGACTCGCGGATTCTATGAGGTTAACTATGATTCTGACGGAGACTTTAGCTCGATCTTACTGAATATGACCAACTCTGTACGAGCGTGACACGACGTTGCTCTACGCGTGACTGTACTGCTTTTAACCGACGAGGGTTGAAACCAAAGGGTTTATATAGTCCCAAAAATGAGTGGGGGTTCGTTAGGAGATTTCCATATAAGGAAATCCTTCGGGGTCGTCGTCGTGTCACTCCCGTTCCCATGGTCGTGTTCCAGATGGTCAAGATCACGACCCCCTGAGTGGTATGTGATAAACAAAAAGATTCTTAGGGCGTTTTCCCTTCGCAGACGCGAGCTCGAAAAATTGTTGAGAGCGGCGTATGGGAATATTCCACATACGTAACATCTCCCCCCTAAGATAAAACATCGCGATTCTCGTGATGCTTTTCAAAAGAAGGAAAAAACGCCCCAAAAATCTTTTTATAAGCAAAAATGTAGAAGAGAATTGTCGGGTGTAGGTGTATTAGTGTACTTATCGCTAGGTGTTGTGAGGTGTAAGTGTTTTAATCGTCGCTAGGCACTACGTAGCCGAGCTGCAGCCAGTGCTCAATGATGTCCACTGGTGGTTGTCCGGGTAGCCGGTCGAGCGTCAGCGTTGCAGTGATGCCGGTTGGAGTTAGCTGGATGTTGGCGAGGAGGCTATATTGCGAATATTAGTCATGTGCGTTATTAATTCTATTAAATAATCTCCATACGACTTTAGTTTTTCACCGGTTGGAAACGAGGTTGGTTCTCGGGCTGGTTTTCCAAAGATTAATTCGTATGGGGTGAAATTTGTTGCTTCGTGAACGGATGTATTGTAAGAGAACATTGCGAACGGTATTAATAAATCCCAGTCTTCGTAACTATCCATGTAATGCTTGAGGTATTCAGTGAGGACGATGTGGCTTCGTTCCAGAGATCCATTGGTTTGTGGTCTATATCCTGAGGTTGTGATTTGCTTGATTTTGAATATTTCGGAGAGATTGGTCATGAGCGTTCCGATGAAGCTAGTTCCTTTGTCTGTTAGTATTGCGCGAGGTGTACCGTATATTGCGATGAAGTGTCTAGCGAAAGCATCTGCAATTGTAGCAGCTCGAATGTTAGGTATTGCTATGGCTACGCAATATTTCGTTAAGTTATCTTGAATGGTGAGAATATGTCTATTCCCACTGGGTGTAATTGGTAAAGGTCCTACTGTATCCAAGGAAATTTTGTCAAAGGCTCCTATAGGTGTGTCGGTGATTAACATCGGTTGACGAGTTTTTGCTCGAACTAATTTCTGTTCCTGACAACTTTGGCATCTTCGAATGTAGTCTTGAATGTCGTTGCGCATTTGTGACCAATGGAATTTTGATCGGATGCGTTTATATGTTTTCGTTACTCCTTTATGTCCTCCAATTAAACTATCGTGAGCCTCGCAAATGATGTGCTGTCTGTCTTCTTCGGATGGTGTTGTGATGGTACAATTGCATAGGATAATCTGCATGCCCGTTCCTATGAAAACCTCTTCTAAAATTTTGACGAATTCGTTGGATGGTATTTTGTGAAGGTCTCCCGTGGCAGAAATTCGAAATGATTTAATCTGATTTTGATCTAAGGTGTGTCGAAGAGTTTTCAATCCGTTGAGCACATCTACTCTTTTAATATTATCGAAGAAATTGTCTGAGATTATTATACTGAAGGTTTTAAATAATCCATTGTCCGTAGTTATCACATTTCCCTTTTTTGGTTCTTCTGCTAGAAGGTTTGGTTGATTGATTAGTTCAGTGTCTACCAGTAATTTTCCAACGGGGTTTATTAAATTGCAGTCGGCAGAAATGAAGTGTACGTAATGTCCTTCTTCAGCGGTAAAAGTATTTGAAGAAACGATGATTTTATGTGGTCGATCTAATGGGGTTTCTTCCAGATCGTCAAGGTCATTTGGATCCTCGATTTCGGTAGTGGAGAAAGGGTAGGAGTCGATCGTGTGGTCAGGGACCCTAGGTTCGGTTGACCTGTTGTCAGGTGGTTGTCCCACACTTGCTTCGGGCGTTGTACCTGCAGGTAGCTGGTTTATTGAGGGTTGTAAAGGTTCTTCCATGACTTCCGATGGTACTTGCGGGGTACTGAGTAAATCTAGTTGAGTATTTCTTGCATTTTTTATTACAGTATTTTCGAGCGGCTCCTCAAACGATATTAAATTGTCAAATACGGTCTGGTCCTTATCTAAAGGGGCAATTTGTGTAGAATTAGCTGCGGGCGAAAAACTGTTTATGGTTTCCTGGCGTTCATCTGGCATGGTTACCTCTTGAGATAAGCTGGGAAAAGATCGGTTCTTGTATATTATTGGAGAATGTTGAATGTTCCCACGTGCGGTTTCTTCTTCTGAGCTGCTGCTTGTCTCTTGGTACTTGGGTCGGCTTTCTCTATCTCGTCGTAACTGTCGTATGCGGTGCCCGATTGTTTCGATATTGGCATCTGTTTTCGGTATCTGGGCTTTGAAGTCGGGGTCCTGGAGCTCTCGTGGAATAAGTGGTAAGCAGGTAGACGTAGGGTTGCGCGATAATGCGTCTGCGTTCTTATTCGTCTTTCCGGATTTATGGACAACCTGGTACTCGTATTCCAAAAGACGTAGCTTCCACTTCATAAGTCTAGAAGTTGGGTCCTTGACAGAATGTAACCAGACAAGTGGTCTGTGGTCTGTAACAAGGGTGAATGGGGTTCCATAGATGTAGGGCCTGAAGTATCTTACTGCGTAAACCATGGCCAAACATTCCTTTTCCGTAGCTGAATAATTCTTCTCAGGTTTATTTAGGCTGCGGGAGGCATAAGCAATCGGTAGGTCGTTTCCTATCTCCCCTTGGCTAAGTACGGCTCCAATAGCGTAATCAGATGCATCTGTGGTTACAATGAAAGGTTTACTGAAATCAGGGTATTGCAATATGGGCTGTTGACAAAGTTCGTTGCGTAATTGCTTAAAACTCTGGTCTTGTTCTTCTGTCCATTTGAATTTGATGCCTTTTCCTAATAAGTTAATTAATGGTTTTGCTTTTGTGGTAAAATTAGGTACGAATCTTCGGTAATATCCAACAAGTCCCAAGAATTGTTGAATGTTCTTCTGCGATGTGGGTGTTGGAAAATCTTGAACAGCTTTTAATTTCCTAGGATCAGGTCTTACCCCTTCCTTTGAAATAATGTGTCCAAGGTATGCGACTTCCTTTCGCAGGAATTGGCACTTGTTGGTCTGAAGGGTTAATCCGTGTTCTCGAAGGCGGTTTAACAATTTTTTGACTTTGATATTGTGCTCCTGTAACGATGATGCGTAAATCACTATGTCGTCCAAGTAGACAAAGAGGTCTGTTCCTTGAAGTCCAGTGAGTGCTTGGTCCATCAGGCGTTGAAAGGTGGGTGGTGCATTTTTTAATCCGAAAGGCATTCGAGAAAATTCGTAATGTCCATTTGGAGTGGTGAATGCTGTTTTTGCCTTATCCTTCGGGTCCATCTCTATTTGATGAAATCCACTTGCGAGATCAAAAACTGAGAAATATTTGGCTCCTCCTAATCGATCTAAGATCTCTGTGATTTGAGGTAATGGATACCTATCAGAAATGGTTATTTCGTTGAGGCCGCGGAAATCTATTACCAGGCGCCAACGTTTCACTCCGTTTTCGTCTTCTTTCTTCGGTACAATCCATAAGGGTGAATTGTACGGAGATTTTGAAGGCGTAATTATACCGTTTGATAATAGCGCGCTGATTTGTTTTTGAATTTCCTTTTGATGAATGAGAGGATAACGATATTGTCTTGTGTTGATTGGAATATCATTGGATGTATGGATTGAGTGTTTAAAGTCGCGGGCCTTCCCAAGTTTATCTCCAGAAAGATAAAATCGGTCGGGAAAATCTCTAACTAGATTAGTAACGAAATCTAGTTCCTCCTTGTTCAAATGTTTAGTGTTTAGGGCTTCTAAAATTTTTTGTATCCTATCTTCGTGTGTTTTGAATTTTGACGGGTGTTCTGCAGCTGGGTAAGAATCTTCGTCTGATGACCCGAAGATATCGAATGACTCTAATGTTTGTGGTTCTATCTCTACGTCTAGGGGTTCATCGCTGGTATTTGTTGCCATAACGTAGCACTTCCCTTTATTATTCCTCACAACTGCTTCTCCTATGTAAAGATGTTCAAGGGTCTTGATACGCGGTAAATATCCTTCCTTAATCTTCGAGTTTGTAATTGTTATAGCAATCTGTTGCGACGTCCTAGGCTCGATACGATGTTTGGTCGATGTCAATAGTTCTTTCATTTGAGGTAGATCTTGATAATTTGAAAAACGTAGAGGTCGGGTTGGTTTATTTTTTAATACCAGAGTCCCATGATAATAGGAGATTTCAGCCTCTTCCTGTTTTAAAAATGGGCTTCCTATAAGTCCATCTGCTTCTATGGCCAGCTCTTTTACTACATAGAAAAGTGCAGGAGCTTCGTGGATATGAAGAATTGTTGTTCCTAAAGTATGAATTGGATTAGTGGTAATTCCGGTTAACTCGATTTCTTCCCGAGAGTTTATCGCGGCTTTTTCTCCCAGGGCGTTAATGACTACTAAATTAACGGATGCTCCACCGTCGATTAGGAATTCTCCCGTTCCTGACTCCAATTCTGGAACCTTGATGTTGATGCGTGGGGCAGGTGCTTCCTTGATGAGGGTTCCTCTTCGAAGCGGACTGTCCTTTGGCGAGCTTCCTTGTTTCCGCTCATCGTGTCGCCTATACGTTGAGCGCGATTGAAGTTTAAAGACTTGTTTGATTCAACGGACGAATCTCGCGAGTCTCGTTGATATCTAGGGTTACGCGGTTGTTTCCTACAGGACTTTCCGTCATGTCCGGCTGTGCCGCAATGCCAGCAATATAAACTCGGCTTGCGATCTTTATCGGGATTTTTTAAAATAGAATAGTGTTTTTCTCTATCATCTGCGTACGATGAGTCGGAGCGATAAGAAGGGGATTTCGAGGGGCTTCGGTGACGCAAGGTCCAGGCCGTCGTACGTGTCCGTCCTTCTCGTTCTTCTTCAAACCCAGATGTTCTAAGAGGCCGATCCCTGTTCTGGTCGTATCTACTCGGAGAAAGTGGGTACGACACTTCGCGGTCGTGGTGGCGAGAGTTTTCGGTGTAATGATCTCGGCGAGACCACCTGGAGGGTGATTCATTACGGGGCGACTGTCGTCGATTCCTTAATTTCCTATCTATCTGTAGCACGGCGTCGTAAGCTTGTTCAAGTGTTTGAATATCTTGAGTCTGAGCCGACACTTTCCAAGAAATTCGATCCGGTAAACCATCGATGAAGTTTTCCTTAACGTCCTTTTCCATTTCTTTGACGAAATCTTCAGCGTGATCCAGATACCTTTCCCGAATAGCTCCGCGCGCACAATAAACGAGATGGCTAGTTCTGTCGACGTACTGTCGCAGACTTTCTCCTTCGCGTAAGCTTAGTTTCGCGATTTCGACTTGAAAATATGACAAACTTCTTCCCGGCGCGAATCTCTTTTTCAGATGTTGGACTAATTTCTTAATAGATTCGAATTTATGTTCTAACGTGCACCTGCGTGCCGGACCGATCAGTTTCGTTAGTATTATCGCAAGATACTCAGCTTCCGTACCCTCAGGAATCAAAGTTAACCCGTCTTCAACATTTTGTGCAAAGCGCGTCAAGGGTGGACTTTTACCGTCGAAGGTTGGAATTGACATAGTAATATTTTGAATACATGTCCGTTGCGTCAAGAGCGACATTGAGTTTGCAATTGAAACTGTCAGGTTCATTATATCATTAGAAGAGACGTTCGCCTGTGCGGTTGCCATCATAAAATTACTAAGTGACTTGACTAGAGAAAACTAGTATATCGTCGATAAAAATTACGAGTGATTTTAACGTATTTAAAAACCCAAATTTACGGCGATTCTAATGCAGTAGCATCCCACCGCTGTCACCAGTTCTGTTACGAGCCGGGGCTGCGGCAACGCGCGAGGCCGGCGAGAAGGGTATTTCCCAAGGAATACGGTTTATGAGTTTGTTAGTTAGGTGCGCGGACGAACCTGATGCGAAATCAGGGAGCCGCTAGGATTATTGACGGCGAGGACGAACCTGATGCGAAATCAGGGAGCCTCTAGGAATGGAGTCACACGCGGACGAACCTGATTCGAAATCAGGGAGCCGCAGGAAGGTGAAACGTCGTGAACGAACCCAATGCGAAATCGGGGAGCCACTGGGTTGGAAAATATACCTTGTTTTGGATGAAAGGTTGCGAACGAACCTGATGCTTAATCAGGGAGTCGCAGGAAATGTTAGTAATGCCTCGTAACTCTTAATTAATATTTGATACAACTCGAGCGGTAAAGTTGTATCAGTGGGTGAATGCTACTAATATTATAAGGATCGCTGGGTAAGAGATGGGTTTAACGAATCTACTCGATTTACACGTGAACACCATTCGTATATTCAATAATAGGTTATTGTACAAATGTAAGTGTCGCGATTAAATAATGAATAAAAGTGTGTGAGTTACCACTAGCTGCACGGTGTTGACGCACTGGCGATGCGGGGCGTAAGAGTGGCTATTTCAAAGTGCCCAATAGAATATAACCCGGACTCGCGGATTCTATGAGGTTAACTATGATTCTGACGGAGACTTTAGCTCGATCTTACTGAATATGACCAACTCTGTACGAGCGTGACACGACGTTGCTCTACGCGTGACTGTACTGCTTTTAACCGACGAGGGTTGAAACCAAAGGGTTTATATAGTCCCAAAAATGAGTGGGGGTTCGTTAGGAGATTTCCATATAAGGAAATCCTTCGGGGTCGTCGTCGTGTCACTCCCGTTCCCATGGTCGTGTTCCAGATGGTCAAGATCACGACCCCCTGAGTGGTATGTGATAAACAAAAAGATTCTTAGGGCGTTTTCCCTTCGCAGACGCGAGCTCGAAAAATTGTTGAGAGCGGCGTATGGGAATATTCCACATACGTAACACATTTATTAAAATTGACACTTCCAACTAAAATTTTTTTCACAATCCCAAAAATTGAAGTTATTTTCATCTAAATTTACTCAAATATACATCCTACACCAAAAATACTCGACAAAATCCAAAAAAATCGAAGTTGATTTCAAATAAATTTATTAAAATTTGACACATGCAACTAAAATTATTTTCACAATCCCAAAAATTGAAGTTATTTTCATCTAAATTTACTCAAATATAGATCCCACAACAAAAATACTCGACAAAATCCAAAAAAATCGAAGTTGATTTCAAATAAATTTATTAAAATTTGACACTTCCAACTAAAATTTTATTCACAATCCCAAAAATGGAAGTTATTTTCATCTAAATTTACTCAAAAATAGATCCTACAACAAAAATACTCGACAAGATCCAAAAAAATCGAAGTTGATTTCAAATAAATTTATTAAAATTTGACACTTCCAACTAAAATTTTTTTCACAATCCCAAAAATTGAAGTTATTTTCATCTAAATTTACTCAAATATAGATCCTACAACAAAAATACTCGACAAAATCCAAAATAATCAAAGTTGATTTCAAATAAATTTATTAAAATTTTACAAAAATCGTGACAAAATCCAAAAAATCGAAGTTAATTTCAACTGAAATTACTCAAATTAAGCTTCTCGATCAAAAAAACTCAACATAGTCGAGAAAAATCGAAGTTTGTTTCAAATAAATTTATTAAAATTTTACACTTCCAAGTAAATTGTTTTTTCACAATCCAAAAAATTGAAGTTATTTTCATCTAAATTTACTCAAATATACATCCTACACCAAAAATACTCGACAAAATCCAAAAAAATCGAAGTTGATTTCAAATAAATTTATTAAAATTTGACACTTCCAACTAAAATTTTATTCACAATCCCAAAAATGGAAGTTATTTTCATCTAAATTTACTCAAAAATAGATCCTACAACAAAAATACTCGACAAGATCCAAAAAAATCGAAGTTGATTTCAAATAAATTTTTTAAAATTTGACACATGCAACTAAAATTATTTTCAAAATCCCAAAAATTGAAGTTATTTTCATCTAAATTTCCTCAAATATAGATCCCACAACAAAAAAATTCGACAAAATCCAAAAAAATCGAAGTTGATTTCAAATAAATTTATTAAAATTTGACATTTCCAACTAAAATTTTATTCACAATCCCAAAAATGGAAGTTATTTTCATCTAAGTTTACTCAAATATACATCCTACACCAAAAATACTCGACAAAATCAAAAAAAATCGAAGTTGATTCAAACAAATTTATAAAAATTTGACACTTCCAACTAAATTTTTTTTCGCAATCCTAAAAATGGAAGTTATTTTCATCTAAATTTACTCAAATATAGGTCCTACAGCAAAAATACTCGACAAAATCCATAAAAATCGAAGTTGATTTCCAATACATTTATTAAAATTGACACTTCCAACTAAAATTTTTTTCACAATCCCAAAAATTGAAGTTATTTTCATCTAAATTTACTCAAATATAGATCCTACAACAAAAATACTCGACAAAATCCAAAAAAATCGATGTTGATTTCAAATAAATTTATTAAAATTTGACATTTCCAACTAAAATTTTATTCACAATCCCAAAAATGGAAGTTATTTTCATCTAAGTTTACTCAAATATACATCCTACACCAAAAATACTCGACAAAATCCAAAAAAATCGAAGTTGATTTCAAACAAATTTATAAAAATTTGACACTTCCAACTAAATTTTTTTCGCAATCCTAAAAATGGAAGTTATTTTCATCTAAATTTACTCAAATATAGATCCTACAACAAAAATACTCAAAAAATTCCAAAATAATCGAAGTTGATTTCAAATAAATTTATTAAAATTTGACACTATCAACTAAAATTTTTTTCACAATCCTAATAATTGAAGTTATTTTCATCTAAATTCACTCAAATATAGATCCTACAACAAAAATACTCAACAAAATCCAAAATAATCCAAGTTGATTTCAAATAAATTTATTAAAATTTTACAAAAACCGTGACAATATCCAAAAAATCGAAGTTAATTTCAACTGAAATTACTCAAATTAAGCTTCTCTATCAAAAAAACTCATCATACTCGAGAAAAATCGAAGTTGGTTTCAAATAAATTTATTAAAATTTGACACTTCCAACTAAAATTTTTTTCACAATCCAAAAAATTGAAGTTATTTTCATCTAAATTTACTCAAATATACATCCTACACCAAAAATACTCGACAAAATCCAAAAAAATCGAAGTTGATTTCAAATAAATTTATTAAAATTTGACACATGCAACTAAAATTATTTTCAAAATCCCAAAAATTGAAGTTATTTTCATCTAAATTTACTCAAATATAGATCCCACAACAAAAATACTCGACAATATCCAAAAAAATCGAAGTTGATTTCAAATAAATTTATTAAAATTTGACACTTCCAACTAAAATTTTATTCACAATCCCAAAAATGGAAGTTATTTTCATCTAAATTTACTCAAAAATAGATCCTACAACATAAATACTCGACAAGATCCAAAAAAATCGAAGTTGATTTCAAATAAATTTATAAAAATTTGACACTTCCAACTAAAATTTTTTTCACAATCCCAAAAATTGAAGTTATTTTCATCTAAGTTTACTCAAATATACATCCTACACCAAAAATACTCGACAAAATAAAAAAAAATCGAAGTTGATTCAAACAAATTTATAAAAATTTGACACTTCCAACTAAATTTTTTTTCGCAATCCTAAAAATGGAAGTTATTTTCATCTAAATTTACTCAAATATAGGTCCTACAGCAAAAATACTCGACAAAATCCATAAAAATCGAAGTTGATTTCCAATACATTTATTAAAATTGACACTTCCAACTAAAATTTTTTTCACAATCCCAAAAATTGAAGTTATTTTCATCTAAATTTACTCAAATATAGATCCCACAACAAAAATACTCGACAAAATCCAAAAAAATCGAAGTTGATTTCAAATAAATTTATTAAAATTTGACACTTCCAACTAAAATTTTATTCACAATCCCAAAAATGGAAGTTATTTTCATCTAAATTTACTCAAAAATAGATCCTACAACAAAAATACTCGACAAGATCCAAAAAAATCGAAGTTGATTTCAAATAAATTTATTAAAATTTGACACTTCCAACTAAAATTTTTTTCACAATCCCAAAAATTGAAGTTATTTTCATCTAAATTTACTCAAATATAGATCCTACAACAAAAATACTCGACAAAATCCAAAATAATCAAAGTTGATTTCAAATAAATTTATTAAAATTTTACAAAAATCGTGACAAAATCCAAAAAATCGAAGTTAATTTCAACTGAAATTACTCAAATTAAGCTTCTCTATCAAAAAAACTCAACATAGTCGAGAAAAATCGAAGTTTGTTTCAAATAAATTTATTAAAATTTTACACTTCCAAGTAAATTGTTTTTTCACAATCCAAAAAATTGAAGTTATTTTCATCTAAATTTACTCAAATATACATCCTACACCAAAAATACTCGACAAAATCCAAAAAAACCGAAGTTGATTTCAAATAAATTTTTTAAAATTTGACACATGCAACTAAAATTATTTTCAAAATCCCAAAAATTGAAGTTATTTTCATCTAAATTTCCTCAAATATAGATCCCACAACAAAAAAATTCGACAAAATCCAAAAAAATCGAAGTTGATTTCAAATAAATTTATTAAAATTTGACATTTCCAACTAAAATTTTATTCACAATCCCAAAAATGGAAGTTATTTTCATCTAAGTTTACTCAAATATACATCCTACACCAAAAATACTCGACAAAATCAAAAAAAATCGAAGTTGATTCAAACAAATTTATAAAAATTTGACACTTCCAACTAAATTATTTTTCGCAATCCTAAAAATGGAAGTTATTTTCATCTAAATTTACTCAAATATAGGTCCTACAGCAAAAATACTCGACAAAATCCATAAAAATCGAAGTTGATTTCCAATACATTTATTAAAATTGACACTTCCAACTAAAATTTTTTTCGCAATCCCAAAAATTGAAGTTATTTTCATCTAAATTTACTCAAATATAGATCCTACAACAAAAATACTCGACAAAATCCAAAAAAATCGAAGTTGATTTCAAATAAATTTATTAAAATTTGACATTTCCAACTAAAATTTTATTCACAATCCCAAAAATGGAAGTTATTTTCATCTAAGTTTACTCAAATATACATCCTACACCAAAAATACTCGACAAAATCCAAAAAAATCGAAGTTGATTTCAAACAAATTTATAAAAATTTGACACTTCCAACTAAATTTTTTTTCGCAATCCTAAAAATGGAAGTTATTTTCATCTAAATTTACTCAAATATAGATCCTACAACAAAAATACTCAAAAAATTCCAAAATAATCGAAGTTGATTTCAAATAAATTTATTAAAATTTGACACTATCAACTAAAATTTTTTTCACAATCCTAATAATTGAAGTTATTTTCATCTAAATTCACTCAAATATAGATCCTACAACAAAAATACTCAACAAAATCCAAAATAATCCAAGTTGATTTCAAATAAATTTATTAAAATTTTACAAAAATCGTGACAATATCCAAAAAATCGAAGTTAATTTCAAACAAATTTATAAAAATTTGACACTTCCAACTAAATTTTTTTTCGCAATCCTAAAAATGGAAGTTATTTTCATCTAAATTTACTCAAATATAGATCCTACAACAAAAATACTCAAAAAATTCCAAAATAATCGAAGTTGATTTCAAATAAATTTATTAACATTTGACACTATCAACTAAAATTTTTTTCACAATCCTAATAATTGAAGTTATTTTCATCTAAATTCACTCAAATATAGATCCTACAACAAAAATACTCAACAAAATCCAAAATAATCCAAGTTGATTTCAAATAAATTTATTAAAATTTTACAAAAATCGTGACAATATCCAAAAAATCGAAGTTAATTTCAACTGAAATTACTCAAATTAAGCTTCTCTATCAAAAAAACTCATCATCCTCGAGAAAAATCGAAGTTGGTTTCAAATAAATTTATTAAAATTTGACACTTCCAACTAAAATTTTTTTCACAATCCAAAAAATTGAAGTTATTTTCATCTAAATTTACTCAAATATACATCCTACACCAAAAATACTCGACAGAATCCAAAAAAATCGAAGTTGATTTCAAATAAATTTATTCAAATTTGACACATGCAACTAAAATTATTTTCAAAATCCCAAAAATTGAAGTTATTTTCATCTAAATTTACTCAAATATAGATCCCACAACAAAAAAACTCGACAAAATCCAAAAAAATCGAAGTTGATTTCAAATAAATTTATTAAAATTTGACATTTCCAACTAAAATTTTATTCACAATCCCAAAAATGGAAGTTATTTTCATCTAAGTTTACTCAAATATACATCCTACACCAAAAATACTCGACAAAATCAAAAAAAATCGAAGTTGATTTCAAACAAATTTATTAAAATTTGACACTTCCAATTAAATTTTTTTTCGCAATCCTAAAAATGGAAGTTATTTTCATCTAAATTTACTCAAATATAGATCCTACAACAAAAATACTCAACAAAACCCAGAAAAATCGAAGTTGATTTCAAATAAATTTATTAAAATTTGACACTTCCAACTAAAATTTTTTTCACAATCCAAAAAATTGAAGTTATTTACATCTAAATTTACTCAAATATACATCCTACAGCAAAAATACTCGACAAAATCCAAAAAAATTGAAGTTGATTTCAAATACATTTATTAAAATTGACACATCCAACTAAAATTTTTTTCACAATCCCAAAAATTGAAGTTATTTTCATCTAAATTTACTCAAATATACATCCTACACCAAAAATACTCGACAAAATCCAAAAAAATCGAAGTTGATTTCAAATAAATTTATTAAAATTTGACACATGCAACTAAAATTATTTTCACAATCCCAAAAATTGAAGTTATTTTCATCTAAATTTACTCAAATATAGATCCCACAACAAAAATACTCGACAAAATCCAAAAAAATCGAAGTTGATTTCAAATAAATTTATTAAAATTTGACACTTCCAACTAAAATTTTATTCACAATCCCAAAAACGGAAGTTATTTTCATCTAAATTTACTCAAATATAGATCCTACAACAAAAATACTCAACAAAACCCAGAAAAATCGAAGTTGATTTCAAATAAATTTATTTAAATTTGACACTTCCAACTAAAATTTTTTTCACAATCCAAAAAATTGAAGTTATTTACATCTAAATTTACTCAAATATACATCCTACAGCAAAAATACTCGACAAAATCCAAAAAAATTGAAGTTGATTTCAAATACATTTATTAAAATTGACACTTCCAACTAAAATTTTTTTCACAATCCCAAAAATTGAAGTTATTTTCATCTAAATTTACTCAAATATAGATCCTACAACAAAAATACTCGACAAAATCCAAAATAATCAAAGTTGATTTCAAATAAATTTATTAAAATTTTACAAAAATCGTGACAAAATCCAAAAAATCGAAGTTAATTTCAACTGAAATTACTCAAATTAAGCTTCTCTATCAAAAAAACTCAACATAGTCGAGAAAAATCGAAGTTTGTTTCAAATAAATTTATTAAAATTTTACACTTCCAAGTAAATTGTTTTTTCACAATCCAAAAAATGGAAGTTATTTTCATCTAAATTTACTCAAATATACATCCTACACCAAAAATACTCGACAAAATCCAAAAAAATCGAAGTTGATTTCAAATATATTTTTTAAAATTTGACACATGCAACTAAAATTATTTTCAAAATCCCAAAAATTGAAGTTATTTTCATCTAAATTTACTCAAATATAGATCCCACAACAAAAAAACTCAAAAAATTCCAAAATAATCGAAGTTGATTTCAAATAAATTTATTAAAATTTGACACTATCAACTAAAATTTTTTTCACAATCCTAATAATTGAAGTTATTTTCATCTAAATTCACTCAAATATAGATCCTACAACAAAAATACTCAACAAAATCCAAAATAATCCAAGTTGATTTCAAATAAATTTATTAAAATTTTACAAAAATCGTGACAATATCCAAAAAATCGAAGTTAATTTCAAACAAATTTATAAAAATTTGACACTTCCAACTAAATTTTTTTTCGCAATCCTAAAAATGGAAGTTATTTTCATCTAAATTTACTCAAATATAGATCCTACAACAAAAATACTAAAAAAATTCCAAAATAATCGAAGTTGATTTCAAATAAATTTATTAACATTTGACACTATCAACTAAAATTTTTTTCACAATCATAATAATTGAAGTTATTTTCATCTAAATTCACTCAAATATAGATCCTACAACAAAAATACTCAACAAAATCCAAAATAATCCAAGTTGATTTCAAATAAATTTATTAAAATTTTACAAAAATCGTGACAATATCCAAAAAATCGAAGTTAATTTCAACTGAAATTACTCAAATTAAGCTTCTCTATCAAAAAAACTCATCATACTCGAGAAAAATCGAAGTTGGTTTCAAATAAATTTATTAAAATTTGACACTTCCAACTAAAATTTTTTTCACAATCCAAAAAATTGAAGTTATTTTCATCTAAATTTACTCAAATATACATCCTACACCAAAAATACTCGACAAAATCCAAAAAAATCGAAGTTGATTTCAAATAAATTTATTAAAATTTGACACATGCAACTAAAATTATTTTCAAAATCCCAAAAATTGAAGTTATTTTCATCTAAATTTACTCAAATATAGATCCCACAACAAAAAAACTCGACAAAATCCAAAAAAATCGAAGTTGATTTCAAATAAATTTATTAAAATTTGACATTTCCAACTAAAATTTTATTCACAATCCCAAAAATGGAAGTTATTTTCATCTAAGTTTACTCAAATATACATCCTACACCAAAAATACTCGACAAAATCCAAAAAAATCGAAGTTGATTTCAAACAAATTTATTAAAATTTGACACATGCAACTAAAATTATTTTCACAATCCCAAAAATTGAAGTTATTTTCATCTAAATTTACTCAAATATAGATCCCACAACAAAAATACTCGACAAAATCCAAAAAAATCGAAGTTGATTTCAAATAAATTTATTAAAATTTGACACTTCCAACTAAAATTTTATTCACAATCCCAAAAATGGAAGTTATTTTCATCTAAATTTACTCAAATATAGATCCCACAACAAAAATACTCGACAAAATCCAAAAAAATCGAAGTTGATTTCAAATAAATTTATTAAAATTTGACACTTCCAACTAAAATTTTATTCACAATCCCAAAAATGGAAGTTATTTTCATCTAAATTTACTCAAAAATAGATCCTACAACAAAAATACTCGACAAAATCCAAAAAAATCGAAGTTGATTTCAAATAAATTTTTTAAAATTTGACACATGCAACTAAAATTATTTTCAAAATCCCCAAAATTGAAGTTATTTTCATCTAAATTTACTCAAATATAGATCCCACAACAAAAAAATTCGACAAAATCCAAAAAAATCGAAGTTGATTTCAAATAAATTTATTAAAATTTGACATTTCCAACTAAAATTTTATTCACAATCCCAAAAATGGAAGTTATTTTCATCTAAGTTTACTCAAATATACATCCTACACCAAAAATACTCGACAAAATAAAAAAAAATCGAAGTTGATTCAAACAAATTTATAAAAATTTGACACTTCCAACTAAATTTTTTTTCGCAATCCTAAAAATGGAAGTTATTTTCATCTAAATTTACTCAAATATAGGTCCTACAGCAAAAATACTCGACAAAATCCATAAAAATCGAAGTTGATTTCCAATACATTTATTAAAATTGACACTTCCAACTAAAATTTTTTTCACAATCCCAAAAATTGAAGTTATTTTCATCTAAATTTACTCAAATATAGATCCTACAACAAAAATACTCGACAAAATCCAAAAAAATCGAAGTTGATTTCAAATAAATTTATTAAAATTTGACATTTCCAACTAAAATTTTATTCACAATCCCAAAAATGGAAGTTATTTTCATCTAAGTTTACTCAAATATACATCCTACACCAAAAATACTCGACAAAATCAAAAAAAATCGAAGTTGATTCAAACAAATTTATAAAAATTTGACACTTCCAACTAAATTTTTTTTCGCAATCCTAAAAATGGAAGTTATTTTCATCTAAATTTACTCAAATATAGGTCCTACAGCAAAAATACTCGACAAAATCCATAAAAATCGAAGTTGATTTCCAATACATTTATTAAAATTGACACTTCCAACTAAAATTTTTTTCACAATCCCAAAAATTGAAGTTATTTTCATCTAAATTTACTCAAATATAGATCCTACAACAAAAATACTCGACAAAATCCAAAAAAATCGAAGTTGATTTCAAATAAATTTATTAAAATTTGACATTTCCAACTAAAATTTTATTCACAATCCCAAAAATGGAAGTTATTTTCATCTAAGTTTACTCAAATATACATCCTACACCAAAAATACTCGACAAAATCCAAAAAAATCGAAGTTGATTTCAAACAAATTTATAAAAATTTGACACTTCCAACTAAATTTTTTTTCGCAATCCTAAAAATGGAAGTTATTTTCATCTAAATTTACTCAAATATAGGTCCTACAGCAAAAATACTCGACAAAATCCATAAAAATCGAAGTTGATTTCCAATACATTTATTAAAATTGACACTTCCAACTAAAATTTTTTTCACAATCCCAAAAATTGAAGTTATTTTCATCTAAATTTACTCAAATATAGATCCTACAACAAAAATACTCGACAAAATCCAAAAAAATCGAAGTTGATTTCAAATAAATTTATTAAAATTTGACATTTCCAACTAAAATTTTATTCACAATCCCAAAAATGGAAGTTATTTTCATCTAAGTTTACTCAAATATACATCCTACACCAAAAATACTCGACAAAATCAAAAAAAATCGAAGTTGATTCAAACAAATTTATAAAAATTTGACACTTCCAACTAAATTTTTTTTCGCAATCCTAAAAATGGAAGTTATTTTCATCTAAATTTACTCAAATATAGGTCCTACAGCAAAAATACTCGACAAAATCCATAAAAATCGAAGTTGATTTCCAATACATTTATTAAAATTGACACTTCCAACTAAAATTTTTTTCACAATCCCAAAAATTGAAGTTATTTTCATCTAAATTTACTCAAATATAGATCCTACAACAAAAATACTCGACAAAATCCAAAAAAATCGAAGTTGATTTCAAATAAATTTATTAAAATTTGACATTTCCAACTAAAATTTTATTCACAATCCCAAAAATGGAAGTTATTTTCATCTAAGTTTACTCAAATATACATCCTACACCAAAAATACTCGACAAAATCCAAAAAAATCGAAGTTGATTTCAAACAAATTTATAAAAATTTGACACTTCCAACTAAATTTTTTTTCGCAATCCTAAAAATGGAAGTTATTTTCATCTAAATTTACTCAAATATAGATCCTACAACAAAAATACTCAAAAAATTCCAAAATAATCGAAGTTGATTTCAAATAAATTTATTAAAATTTGACACTATCAACTAAAATTTTTTTCACAATCCTAATAATTGAAGTTATTTTCATCTAAATTCACTCAAATATAGATCCTACAACAAAAATACTCAACAAAATCCAAAATAATCCAAGTTGATTTCAAATAAATTTATTAAAATTTTACAAAAATCGTGACAATATCCAAAAAATCGAAGTTAATTTCAACTGAAATTACTCAAATTAAGCTTCTCTATCAAAAAAACTCATCATACTCGAGAAAAATCGAAGTTGGTTTCAAATAAATTTATTAAAATTTGACACTTCCAACTAAAATTTTTTTCACAATCCTAATAATTGAAGTTATTTTCATCTAAATTCACTCAAATATAGATCCTACAACAAAAATACTCAACAAAATCCAAAATAATCCAAGTTGATTTCAAATAAATTTATTAAAATTTTACAAAAATCGTGACAATATCCAAAAAATCGAAGTTAATTTCAACTGAAATTACTCAAATTAAGCTTCTCTATCAAAAAAACTCATCATACTCGAGAAAAATCGAAGTTGGTTTCAAATAAATTTATTAAAATTTGACACTTCCAACTAAAATTTTTTTCACAATCCAAAAAATTGAAGTTATTTTCATCTAAATTTACTCAAATATACATCCTACACCAAAAATACTCGACAAAATCCAAAAAAATCGAAGTTGATTTCAAATAAATTTATTAAAATTTGACACATGCAACTAAAATTATTTTCAAAATCCCAAAAATTGAAGTTATTTTCATCTAAATTTACTCAAATATAGATCCCACAACAAAAAAACTCGACAAAATCCAAAAAAATCGAAGTTGATTTCAAATAAATTTATTAAAATTTGACATTTCCAACTAAAATTTTATTCACAATCCCAAAAATGGAAGTTATTTTCATCTAAGTTTACTCAAATATACATCCTACACCAAAAATACTCGACAAAATCCAAAAAAATCGAAGTTGATTTCAAACAAATTTATTAAAATTTGACACATGCAACTAAAATTATTTTCACAATCCCAAAAATTGAAGTTATTTTCATCTAAATTTACTCAAATATAGATCCCACAACAAAAATACTCGACAAAATCCAAAAAAATCGAAGTTGATTTCAAATAAATTTATTAAAATTTGACACTTCCAACTAAAATTTTATTCACAATCCCAAAAATGGAAGTTATTTTCATCTAAATTTACTCAAAAATAGATCCTACAACAAAAATACTCGACAAGATCCAAAAAAATCGAAGTTGATTTCAAATAAATTTATTAAAATTTGACACTTCCAACTAAAATTTTTTTCACAATCCCAAAAATTGAAGTTATTTTCATCTGAATTTACTCAAATATAGATCCTACAACAAAAATACTCGACAAAATCCAAAATAATCAAAGTTGATTTCAAATAAATTTATTAAAATTTTACAAAAATCGTGACAAAATCCAAAAAATCGAAGTTAATTTCAACTGAAATTACTCAAATTAAGCTTCTCTATCAAAAAAACTCAACATAGTCGAGAAAAATCGAAGTTTGTTTCAAATAAATTTATTAAAATTTTACACTTCCAAGTAAATTGTTTTTTCACAATCCAAAAAATTGAAGTTATTTTCATCTAAATTTACTCAAATATACATCCTACACCAAAAATACTCGACAAAATCCAAAAAAATCGAAGTTGATTTCAAATAAATTTTTTAAAATTTGACACATGCAACTAAAATTATTTTCAAAATCCCAAAAATTGAAGTTACTTTCATCTAAATTTACTCAAATATAGATCCCACAACAAAAAAACTCGACAAAATCCAAAAAAATCGAAGTTGATTTCAAATAAATTTATTAAAATTTGACATTTCCAACTAACATTTTATTCACAATCCCAAAAATGGAAGTTATTTTCATCTAAGTTTACTCAAATATACATCCTACACCAAAAATACTCGACAAAATCCAAAAAAATCGAAGTTGATTTCAAACAAATTTATTAAAATTTGACACTTCCAATTAAATTTTTTTTCGCAATCCTAAAAATGGAAGTTATTTTCATCTAAATTTACTCAAATATAGATCCTACAACAAAAATACTCAACAAAACCCAGAAAAATCGAAGTTGATTTCAAATAAATTTATTAAAATTTGACACTTCCAACTAAAATTTTTTTCACAATCCAAAAAATTGAAGTTATTTACATCTAAATTTACTCAAATATACATCCTACAGCAAAAATACTCGACAAAATCCAAAAAAATTGAAGTTGATTTCAAATACATTTGTTACGAGCCGGGGCTGCGGCAACGCGCGAGGCCGGCGAGAAGGGTATTTCCCAAGGAATACGGTTTATGAGTTTGTTAGTTAGGTGCGCGGACGAACCTGATGCGAAATCAGGGAGCCGCTAGGATTATTGACGGCGAGGACGAACCTGATGCGAAATCAGGGAGCCTCTAGGAATGGAGTCACACGCGGACGAACCTGATTCGAAATCAGGGAGCCGCAGGAAGGTGAAACGTCGTGAACGAACCCAATGCGAAATCGGGGAGCCACTGGGTTGGAAAATATACCTTGTTTTGGATGAAAGGTTGCGAACGAACCTGATGCTTAATCAGGGAGTCGCAGGAAATGTTAGTAATGCCTCGTAACTCTTAATTAATATTTGATACAACTCGAGCGGTAAAGTTGTATCAGTGGGTGAATGCTACTAATATTATAAGGATCGCTGGGTAAGAGATGGGTTTAACGAATCTACTCGATTTACACGTGAACACCATTCGTATATTCAATAATAGGTTATTGTACAAATGTAAGTGTCGCGATTAAATAATGAATAAAAGTGTGTGAGTTACCACTAGCTGCACGGTGTTGACGCACTGGCGATGCGGGGCGTAAGAGTGGCTATTTCAAAGTGCCCAATAGAATATAACCCGGACTCGCGGATTCTATGAGGTTAACTATGATTCTGACGGAGACTTTAGCTCGATCTTACTGAATATGACCAACTCTGTACGAGCGTGACACGACGTTGCTCTACGCGTGACTGTACTGCTTTTAACCGACGAGGGTTGAAACCAAAGGGTTTATATAGTCCCAAAAATGAGTGGGGGTTCGTTAGGAGATTTCCATATAAGGAAATCCTTCGGGGTCGTCGTCGTGTCACTCCCGTTCCCATGGTCGTGTTCCAGATGGTCAAGATCACGACCCCCTGAGTGGTATGTGATAAACAAAAAGATTCTTAGGGCGTTTTCCCTTCGCAGACGCGAGCTCGAAAAATTGTTGAGAGCGGCGTATGGGAATATTCCACATACGTAACATCTCCCCCCTAAGATAAAACATCGCGATTCTCGTGATGCTTTTCAAAAGAAGGAAAAAACGCCCCAAAAATCTTTTTATAAGCAAAAATGTAGAAGAGAATTGTCGGGTGTAGGTGTATTAGTGTACTTATCGCTAGGTGTTGTGAGGTGTAAGTGTTTTAATCGTCGCTAGGCACTACGTAGCCGAGCTGCAGCCAGTGCTCAATGATGTCCACTGGTGGTTGTCCGGGTAGCCGGTCGAGCGTCAGCGTTGCAGTGATGCCGGTTGGAGTTAGCTGGATGTTGGCGAGGAGGCTATATTGCGAATATTAGTCATGTGCGTTATTAATTCTATTAAATAATCTCCATACGACTTTAGTTTTTCACCGGTTGGAAACGAGGTTGGTTCTCGGGCTGGTTTTCCAAAGATTAATTCGTATGGGGTGAAATTTGTTGCTTCGTGAACGGATGTATTGTAAGAGAACATTGCGAACGGTATTAATAAATCCCAGTCTTCGTAACTATCCATGTAATGCTTGAGGTATTCAGTGAGGACGATGTGGCTTCGTTCCAGAGATCCATTGGTTTGTGGTCTATATCCTGAGGTTGTGATTTGCTTGATTTTGAATATTTCGGAGAGATTGGTCATGAGCGTTCCGATGAAGCTAGTTCCTTTGTCTGTTAGTATTGCGCGAGGTGTACCGTATATTGCGATGAAGTGTCTAGCGAAAGCATCTGCAATTGTAGCAGCTCGAATGTTAGGTATTGCTATGGCTACGCAATATTTCGTTAAGTTATCTTGAATGGTGAGAATATGTCTATTCCCACTGGGTGTAATTGGTAAAGGTCCTACTGTATCCAAGGAAATTTTGTCAAAGGCTCCTATAGGTGTGTCGGTGATTAACATCGGTTGACGAGTTTTTGCTCGAACTAATTTCTGTTCCTGACAACTTTGGCATCTTCGAATGTAGTCTTGAATGTCGTTGCGCATTTGTGACCAATGGAATTTTGATCGGATGCGTTTATATGTTTTCGTTACTCCTTTATGTCCTCCAATTAAACTATCGTGAGCCTCGCAAATGATGTGCTGTCTGTCTTCTTCGGATGGTGTTGTGATGGTACAATTGCATAGGATAATCTGCATGCCCGTTCCTATGAAAACCTCTTCTAAAATTTTGACGAATTCGTTGGATGGTATTTTGTGAAGGTCTCCCGTGGCAGAAATTCGAAATGATTTAATCTGATTTTGATCTAAGGTGTGTCGAAGAGTTTTCAATCCGTTGAGCACATCTACTCTTTAAATATTATCGAAGAAATTGTCTGAGATTATTATACTGAAGGTTTTAAATAATCCATTGTCCGTAGTTATCACATTTCCCTTTTTTGGTTCTTCTGCTAGAAGGTTTGGTTGATTGATTAGTTCAGTGTCTACCAGTAATTTTCCAACGGGGTTTATTAAATTGCAGTCGACAGAAATGAAGTGTACGTAATGTCCTTCTTCAGCGGTAAAAGTATTTGAAGAAACGATGATTTTATGTGGTCGATCTAATGGGGTTTCTTCCAGATCGTCAAGGTCATTTGGATCCTCGATTTCGGTAGTGGAGAAAGGGTAGGAGTCGATCGTGTGGTCAGGGACCCTAGGTTCGGTTGACCTGTTGTCAGGTGGTTGTCCCACACTTGCTTCGGGCGTTGTACCTGCAGGTAGCTGGTTTATTGAGGGTTGTAAAGGTTCTTCCATGACTTCCGATGGTACTTGCGGGGTACTGAGTAAATCTAGTTGAGTATTTCTTGCATTTTTTATTACAGTATTTTCGAGCGGCTCCTCAAACGATATTAAATTGTCAAATACGGTCTGGTCCTTATCTAAAGGGGCAATTTGTGTAGAATTAGCTGCGGGCGAAAAACTGTTTATGGTTTCCTGGCGTTCATCTGGCATGGTTACCTCTTGAGATAAGCTGGGAAAAGATCGGTTCTTGTATATTATTGGAGAATGTTGAATGTTCCCACGTGCGGTTTCTTCTTCTGAGCTGCTGCTTGTCTCTTGGTACTTGGGTCGGCTTTCTCTATCTCGTCGTAACTGTCGTATGCGGTGCCCGATTGTTTCGATATTGGCATCTGTTTTCGGTATCTGGGCTTTGAAGTCGGGGTCCTGGAGCTCTCGTGGAATAAGTGGTAAGCAGGTAGACGTAGGGTTGCGCGATAATGCGTCTGCGTTCTTATTCGTCTTTCCGGATTTATGGACAACCTGGTACTCGTATTCCAAAAGACGTAGCTTCCACTTCATAAGTCTAGAAGTTGGGTCCTTGACAGAATGTAACCAGACAAGTGGTCTGTGGTCTGTAACAAGGGTGAATGGGGTTCCATAGATGTAGGGCCTGAAGTATCTTACTGCGTAAACCATGGCCAAACATTCCTTTTCCGTAGCTGAATAATTCTTCTCAGGTTTATTTAGGCTGCGGGAGGCATAAGCAATCGGTAGGTCGTTTCCTATCTCCCCTTGGCTAAGTACGGCTCCAATAGCGTAATCAGATGCATCTGTGGTTACAATGAAAGGTTTACTGAAATCAGGGTATTGCAATATGGGCTGTTGACAAAGTTCGTTGCGTAATTGCTTAAAACTCTGGTCTTGTTCTTCTGTCCATTTGAATTTGATGCCTTTTCCTAATAAGTTAATTAATGGTTTTGCTTTTGTGGTAAAATTAGGTACGAATCTTCGGTAATATCCAACAAGTCCCAAGAATTGTTGAATGTTCTTCTGCGATGTGGGTGTTGGAAAATCTTGAACAGCTTTTAATTTCCTAGGATCAGGTCTTACCCCTTCCTTTGAAATAATGTGTCCAAGGTATGCGACTTCCTTTCGCAGGAATTGGCACTTGTTGGTCTGAAGGGTTAATCCGTGTTCTCGAAGGCGGTTTAACAATTTTTTGACTTTGATATTGTGCTCCTGTAACGATGATGCGTAAATCACTATGTCGTCCAAGTAGACAAAGAGGTCTGTTCCTTGAAGTCCAGTGAGTGCTTGGTCCATCAGGCGTTGAAAGGTGGGTGGTGCATTTTTTAATCCGAAAGGCATTCGAGAAAATTCGTAATGTCCATTTGGAGTGGTGAATGCTGTTTTTGCCTTATCCTTCGGGTCCATCTCTATTTGATGAAATCCACTTGCGAGATCAAAAACTGAGAAATATTTGGCTCCTCCTAATCGATCTAAGATCTCTGTGATTTGAGGTAATGGATACCTATCAGAAATGGTTATTTCGTTGAGGCCGCGGAAATCTATTACCAGGCGCCAACGTTTCACTCCGTTTTCGTCTTCTTTCTTCGGTACAATCCATAAGGGTGAATTGTACGGAGATTTTGAAGGCGTAATTATACCGTTTGATAATAGCGCGCTGATTTGTTTTTGAATTTCCTTTTGATGAATGAGAGGATAACGATATTGTCTTGTGTTGATTGGAATATCATTGGATGTATGGATTGAGTGTTTAAAGTCGCGGGCCTTCCCAAGTTTATCTCCAGAAAGATAAAATCGGTCGGGAAAATCTCTAACTAGATTAGTAACGAAATCTAGTTCCTCCTTGTTCAAATGTTTAGTGTTTAGGGCTTCTAAAATTTTTTGTATCCTATCTTCGTGTGTTTTGAATTTTGACGGGTGTTCTGCAGCTGGGTAAGAATCTTCGTCTGATGACCCGAAGATATCGAATGACTCTAATGTTTGTGGTTCTATCTCTACGTCTAGGGGTTCATCGCTGGTATTTGTTGCCATAACGTAGCACTTCCCTTTATTATTCCTCACAACTGCTTCTCCTATGTAAAGATGTTCAAGGGTCTTGATACGCGGTAAATATCCTTCCTTAATCTTCGAGTTTGTAATTGTTATAGCAATCTGTTGCGACGTCCTAGGCTCGATACGATGTTTGGTCGATGTCAATAGTTCTTTCATTTGAGGTAGATCTTGATAATTTGAAAAACGTAGAGGTCGGGTTGGTTTATTTTTTAATACCAGAGTCCCATGATAATAGGAGATTTCAGCCTCTTCCTGTTTTAAAAATGGGCTTCCTATAAGTCCATCTGCTTCTATGGCCAGCTCTTTTACTACATAGAAAAGTGCAGGAGCTTCGTGGATATGAAGAATTGTTGTTCCTAAAGTATGAATTGGATTAGTGGTAATTCCGGTTAACTCGATTTCTTCCCGAGAGTTTATCGCGGCTTTTTCTCCCAGGGCGTTAATGACTACTAAATTAACGGATGCTCCACCGTCGATTAGGAATTCTCCCGTTCCTGACTCCAATTCTGGAACCTTGATGTTGATGCGTGGGGCAGGTGCTTCCTTGATGAGGGTTCCTCTTCGAAGCGGACTGTCCTTTGGCGAGCTTCCTTGTTTCCGCTCATCGTGTCGCCTATACGTTGAGCGCGATTGAAGTTTAAAGACTTGTTTGATTCAACGGACGAATCTCGCGAGTCTCGTTGATATCTAGGGTTACGCGGTTGTTTCCTACAGGACTTTCCGTCATGTCCGGCTGTGCCGCAATGCCAGCAATATAAACTCGGCTTGCGATCTTTATCGGGATTTTTTAAAATAGAATAGTGTTTTTCTCTATCATCTGCGTACGATGAGTCGGAGCGATAAGAAGGGGATTTCGAGGGGCTTCGGTGACGCAAGGTCCAGGCCGTCGTACGTGTCCGTCCTTCTCGTTCTTCTTCAAACCCAGATGTTCTAAGAGGCCGATCCCTGTTCTGGTCGTATCTACTCGGAGAAAGTGGGTACGACACTTCGCGGTCGTGGTGGCGAGAGTTTTCGGTGTAATGATCTCGGCGAGACCACCTGGAGGGTGATTCATTACGGGGCGACTGTCGTCGATTCCTTAATTTCCTATCTATCTGTAGCACGGCGTCGTAAGCTTGTTCAAGTGTTTGAATATCTTGAGTCTGAGCCGACACTTTCCAAGAAATTCGATCCGGTAAACCATCGATGAAGTTTTCCTTAACGTCCTTTTCCATTTCTTTGACGAAATCTTCAGCGTGATCCAGATACCTTTCCCGAATAGCTCCGCGCGCACAATAAACGAGATGGCTAGTTCTGTCGACGTACTGTCGCAGACTTTCTCCTTCGCGTAAGCTTAGTTTCGCGATTTCGACTTGAAAATATGACAAACTTCTTCCCGGCGCGAATCTCTTTTTCAGATGTTGGACTAATTTCTTAATAGATTCGAATTTATGTTCTAACGTGCACCTGCGTGCCGGACCGATCAGTTTCGTTAGTATTATCGCAAGATACTCAGCTTCCGTACCCTCAGGAATCAAAGTTAACCCGTCTTCAACATTTTGTGCAAAGCGCGTCAAGGGTGGACTTTTACCGTCGAAGGTTGGAATTGACATAGTAATATTTTGAATACATGTCCGTTGCGTCAAGAGCGACATTGAGTTTGCAATTGAAACTGTCAGGTTCATTATATCATTAGAAGAGACGTTCGCCTGTGCGGTTGCCATCATAAAATTACTAAGTGACTTGACTAGAGAAAACTAGTATATCGTCGATAAAAATTACGAGTGATTTTAACGTATTTAAAAACCCAAATTTACGGCGATTCTAATGCAGTAGCATCCCACCGCTGTCACCAGTTCTGTTACGAGCCGGGGCTGCGGCAACGCGCGAGGCCGGCGAGAAGGGTATTTCCCAAGGAATACGGTTTATGAGTTTGTTAGTTAGGTGCGCGGACGAACCTGATGCGAAATCAGGGAGCCGCTAGGATTATTGACGGCGAGGACGAACCTGATGCGAAATCAGGGAGCCTCTAGGAATGGAGTCACACGCGGACGAACCTGATTCGAAATCAGGGAGCCGCAGGAAGGTGAAACGTCGTGAACGAACCCAATGCGAAATCGGGGAGCCACTGGGTTGGAAAATATACCTTGTTTTGGATGAAAGGTTGCGAACGAACCTGATGCTTAATCAGGGAGTCGCAGGAAATGTTAGTAATGCCTCGTAACTCTTAATTAATATTTGATACAACTCGAGCGGTAAAGTTGTATCAGTGGGTGAATGCTACTAATATTATAAGGATCGCTGGGTAAGAGATGGGTTTAACGAATCTACTCGATTTACACGTGAACACCATTCGTATATTCAATAATAGGTTATTGTACAAATGTAAGTGTCGCGATTAAATAATGAATAAAAGTGTGTGAGTTACCACTAGCTGCACGGTGTTGACGCACTGGCGATGCGGGGCGTAAGAGTGGCTATTTCAAAGTGCCCAATAGAATATAACCCGGACTCGCGGATTCTATGAGGTTAACTATGATTCTGACGGAGACTTTAGCTCGATCTTACTGAATATGACCAACTCTGTACGAGCGTGACACGACGTTGCTCTACGCGTGACTGTACTGCTTTTAACCGACGAGGGTTGAAACCAAAGGGTTTATATAGTCCCAAAAATGAGTGGGGGTTCGTTAGGAGATTTCCATATAAGGAAATCCTTCGGGGTCGTCGTCGTGTCACTCCCGTTCCCATGGTCGTGTTCCAGATGGTCAAGATCACGACCCCCTGAGTGGTATGTGATAAACAAAAAGATTCTTAGGGCGTTTTCCCTTCGCAGACGCGAGCTCGAAAAATTGTTGAGAGCGGCGTATGGGAATATTCCACATACGTAACACATTTATTAAAATTGACACTTCCAACTAAAATTTTTTTCACAATCCCAAAAATTGAAGTTATTTTCATCTAAATTTACTCAAATATACATCCTACACCAAAAATACTCGACAAAATCCAAAAAAATCGAAGTTGATTTCAAATAAATTTATTAAAATTTGACACATGCAACTAAAATTATTTTCACAATCCCAAAAATTGAAGTTATTTTCATCTAAATTTACTCAAATATAGATCCCACAACAAAAATACTCGACAAAATCCAAAAAAATCGAAGTTGATTTCAAATAAATTTATTAAAATTTGACACTTCCAACTAAAATTTTATTCACAATCCCAAAAATGGAAGTTATTTTCATCTAAATTTACTCAAAAATAGATCCTACACCAAAAATACTCGACAAGATCCAAAAAAATCGAAGTTGATTTCAAACAAATTTATAAAAATTTGACACTTCCAACTAAATTTTTTTTCGCAATCCTAAAAATGGAAGTTATTTTCATCTAAATTTACTCAAATATAGATCCTACAACAAAAATACTCAAAAAATTCCAAAATAATCGAAGTTGATTTCAAATAAATTTATTAAAATTTGACACTATCAACTAAAATTTTTTTCACAATCCTAATAATTGAAGTTATTTTCATCTAAATTCACTCAAATATAGATCCTACAACAAAAATACTCAACAAAATCCAAAATAATCCAAGTTGATTTCAAATAAATTTATTAAAATTTTACAAAAATCGTGACAATATCCAAAAAATCGAAGTTAATTTCAAACAAATTTATAAAAATTTGACACTTCCAACTAAATTTTTTTTCGCAATCCTAAAAATGGAAGTTATTTTCATCTAAATTTACTCAAATATAGATCCTACAACAAAAATACTCAAAAAATTCCAAAATAATCGAAGTTGATTTCAAATAAATTTATTAACATTTGACACTATCAACTAAAATTTTTTTCACAATCCTAATAATTGAAGTTATTTTCATCTAAATTCACTCAAATATAGATCCTACAACAAAAATACTCAACAAAATCCAAAATAATCCAAGTTGATTTCAAATAAATTTATTAAAATTTTACAAAAATCGTGACAATATCCAAAAAATCGAAGTTAATTTCAACTGAAATTACTCAAATTAAGCTTCTCTATCAAAAAAACTCATCATCCTCGAGAAAAATCGAAGTTGGTTTCAAATAAATTTATTAAAATTTGACACTTCCAACTAAAATTTTTTTCACAATCCAAAAAATTGAAGTTATTTTCATCTAAATTTACTCAAATATACATCCTACACCAAAAATACTCGACAAAATCCAAAAAAATCGAAGTTGATTTCAAATAAATTTATTCAAATTTGACACATGCAACTAAAATTATTTTCAAAATCCCAAAAATTGAAGTTATTTTCATCTAAATTTACTCAAATATAGATCCCACAACAAAAAAACTCGACAAAATCCAAAAAAATCGAAGTTGATTTCAAATAAATTTATTAAAATTTGACATTTCCAACTAAAATTTTATTCACAATCCCAAAAATGGAAGTTATTTTCATCTAAGTTTACTCAAATATACATCCTACACCAAAAATACTCGACAAAATCCAAAAAAATCGAAGTTGATTTCAAACAAATTTATTAAAATTTGACACTTCCAATTAAATTTTTTTTCGCAATCCTAAAAATGGAAGTTATTTTCATCTAAATTTACTCAAATATAGATCCTACAACAAAAATACTCAACAAAACCCAGAAAAATCGAAGTTGATTTCAAATAAATTTATTAAAATTTGACACTTCCAACTAAAATTTTTTTCACAATCCAAAAAATTGAAGTTATTTACATCTAAATTTACTCAAATATACATCCTACAGCAAAAATACTCGACAAAATCCAAAAAAATTGAAGTTGATTTCAAATACATTTATTAAAATTGACACATCCAACTAAAATTTTTTTCACAATCCCAAAAATTGAAGTTATTTTCATCTAAATTTACTCAAATATACATCCTACACCAAAAATACTCGACAAAATCCAAAAAAATCGAAGTTGATTTCAAATAAATTTATTAAAATTTGACACATGCAACTAAAATTATTTTCACAATCCCAAAAATTGAAGTTATTTTCATCTAAATTTACTCAAATATAGATCCCACAACAAAAATACTCGACAAAATCCAAAAAAATCGAAGTTGATTTCAAATAAATTTATTAAAATTTGACACTTCCAACTAAAATTTTATTCACAATCCCAAAAACGGAAGTTATTTTCATCTAAATTTACTCAAATATAGATCCTACAACAAAAATACTCAACAAAACCCAGAAAAATCGAAGTTGATTTCAAATAAATTTATTTAAATTTGACACTTCCAACTAAAATTTTTTTCACAATCCAAAAAATTGAAGTTATTTACATCTAAATTTACTCAAATATACATCCTACAGCAAAAATACTCGACAAAATCCAAAAAAATTGAAGTTGATTTCAAATACATTTATTAAAATTGACACTTCCAACTAAAATTTTTTTCACAATCCCAAAAATTGAAGTTATTTTCATCTAAATTTACTCAAATATAGATCCTACAACAAAAATACTCGACAAAATCCAAAATAATCAAAGTTGATTTCAAATAAATTTATTAAAATTTTACAAAAATCGTGACAAAATCCAAAAAATCGAAGTTAATTTCAACTGAAATTACTCAAATTAAGCTTCTCTATCAAAAAAACTCAACATAGTCGAGAAAAATCGAAGTTTGTTTCAAATAAATTTATTAAAATTTTACACTTCCAAGTAAATTGTTTTTTCACAATCCAAAAAATGGAAGTTATTTTCATCTAAATTTACTCAAATATACATCCTACACCAAAAATACTCGACAAAATCCAAAAAAATCGAAGTTGATTTCAAACAAATTTATAAAAATTTGACACTTCCAACTAAATTTTTTTTCGCAATCCTAAAAATGGAAGTTATTTTCATCTAAATTTACTCAAATATAGATCCTACAACAAAAATACTCAAAAAATTCCAAAATAATCGAAGTTGATTTCAAATAAATTTATTAAAATTTGACACTATCAACTAAAATTTTTTTCACAATCCTAATAATTGAAGTTATTTTCATCTAAATTCACTCAAATATAGATCCTACAACAAAAATACTCAACAAAATCCAAAATAATCCAAGTTGATTTCAAATAAATTTATTAAAATTTTACAAAAATCGTGACAATATCCAAAAAATCGAAGTTAATTTCAAACAAATTTATAAAAATTTGACACTTCCAACTAAATTTTTTTTCGCAATCCTAAAAATGGAAGTTATTTTCATCTAAATTTACTCAAATATAGATCCTACAACAAAAATACTCAAAAAATTCCAAAATAATCGAAGTTGATTTCAAATAAATTTATTAACATTTGACACTATCAACTAAAATTTTTTTCACAATCCTAATAATTGAAGTTATTTTCATCTAAATTCACTCAAATATAGATCCTACAACAAAAATACTCAACAAAATCCAAAATAATCCAAGTTGATTTCAAATAAATTTATTAAAATTTTACAAAAATCGTGACAATATCCAAAAAATCGAAGTTAATTTCAACTGAAATTACTCAAATTAAGCTTCTCTATCAAAAAAACTCATCATCCTCGAGAAAAATCGAAGTTGGTTTCAAATAAATTTATTAAAATTTGACACTTCCAACTAAAATTTTTTTCACAATCCAAAAAATTGAAGTTATTTTCATCTAAATTTACTCAAATATACATCCTACACCAAAAATACTCGACAAAATCCAAAAAAATCGAAGTTGATTTCAAATAAATTTATTCAAATTTGACACATGCAACTAAAATTATTTTCAAAATCCCAAAAATTGAAGTTATTTTCATCTAAATTTACTCAAATATAGATCCCACAACAAAAAAACTCGACAAAATCCAAAAAAATCGAAGTTGATTTCAAATAAATTTATTAAAATTTGACATTTCCAACTAAAATTTTATTCACAATCCCAAAAATGGAAGTTATTTTCATCTAAGTTTACTCAAATATAGATCCTACAACAAAAATACTCAACAAAACCCAGAAAAATCGAAGTTGATTTCAAATAAATTTATTAAAATTTGACACTTCCAACTAAAATTTTTTTCACAATCCAAAAAATTGAAGTTATTTACATCTAAATTTACTCAAATATACATCCTACAGCAAAAATACTCGACAAAATCCAAAAAAATTGAAGTTGATTTCAAATACATTTATTAAAATTGACACATCCAACTAAAATTTTTTTCACAATCCCAAAAATTGAAGTTATTTTCATCTAAATTTACTCAAATATACATCCTACACCAAAAATACTCGACAAAATCCAAAAAAATCGAAGTTGATTTCAAATAAATTTATTAAAATTTGACACATGCAACTAAAATTATTTTCACAATCCCAAAAATTGAAGTTATTTTCATCTAAATTTACTCAAATATAGATCCCACAACAAAAATACTCGACAAAATCCAAAAAAATCGAAGTTGATTTCAAATAAATTTATTAAAATTTGACACTTCCAACTAAAATTTTATTCACAATCCCAAAAACGGAAGTTATTTTCATCTAAATTTACTCAAATATAGATCCTACAACAAAAATACTCAACAAAACCCAGAAAAATCGAAGTTGATTTCAAATAAATTTATTTAAATTTGACACTTCCAACTAAAATTTTTTTCACAATCCAAAAAATTGAAGTTATTTACATCTAAATTTACTCAAATATACATCCTACAGCAAAAATACTCGACAAAATCCAAAAAAATTGAAGTTGATTTCAAATACATTTATTAAAATTGACACTTCCAACTAAAATTTTTTTCACAATCCCAAAAATTGAAGTTATTTTCATCTAAATTTACTCAAATATAGATCCTACAACAAAAATACTCGACAAAATCCAAAATAATCAAAGTTGATTTCAAATAAATTTATTAAAATTTTACAAAAATCGTGACAAAATCCAAAAAATCGAAGTTAATTTCAACTGAAATTACTCAAATTAAGCTTCTCTATCAAAAAAACTCAACATAGTCGAGAAAAATCGAAGTTTGTTTCAAATAAATTTATTAAAATTTTACACTTCCAAGTAAATTGTTTTTTCACAATCCAAAAAATGGAAGTTATTTTCATCTAAATTTACTCAAATATACATCCTACACCAAAAATACTCGACAAAATCCAAAAAAATCGAAGTTGATTTCAAATATATTTTTTAAAATTTGACACATGCAACTAAAATTATTTTCAAAATCCCAAAAATTGAAGTTATTTTCATCTAAATTTACTCAAATATAGATCCCACAACAAAAAAACTCAAAAAATTCCAAAATAATCGAAGTTGATTTCAAATAAATTTATTAAAATTTGACACTATCAACTAAAATTTTTTTCACAATCCTAATAATTGAAGTTATTTTCATCTAAATTCACTCAAATATAGATCCTACAACAAAAATACTCAACAAAATCCAAAATAATCCAAGTTGATTTCAAATAAATTTATTAAAATTTTACAAAAATCGTGACAATATCCAAAAAATCGAAGTTAATTTCAAACAAATTTATAAAAATTTGACACTTCCAACTAAATTTTTTTTCGCAATCCTAAAAATGGAAGTTATTTTCATCTAAATTTACTCAAATATAGATCCTACAACAAAAATACTAAAAAAATTCCAAAATAATCGAAGTTGATTTCAAATAAATTTATTAACATTTGACACTATCAACTAAAATTTTTTTCACAATCATAATAATTGAAGTTATTTTCATCTAAATTCACTCAAATATAGATCCTACAACAAAAATACTCAACAAAATCCAAAATAATCCAAGTTGATTTCAAATAAATTTATTAAAATTTTACAAAAATCGTGACAATATCCAAAAAATCGAAGTTAATTTCAACTGAAATTACTCAAATTAAGCTTCTCTATCAAAAAAACTCATCATACTCGAGAAAAATCGAAGTTGGTTTCAAATAAATTTATTAAAATTTGACACTTCCAACTAAAATTTTTTTCACAATCCAAAAAATTGAAGTTATTTTCATCTAAATTTACTCAAATATACATCCTACACCAAAAATACTCGACAAAATCCAAAAAAATCGAAGTTGATTTCAAATAAATTTATTAAAATTTGACACATGCAACTAAAATTATTTTCAAAATCCCAAAAATTGAAGTTATTTTCATCTAAATTTACTCAAATATAGATCCCACAACAAAAAAACTCGACAAAATCCAAAAAAATCGAAGTTGATTTCAAATAAATTTATTAAAATTTGACATTTCCAACTAAAATTTTATTCACAATCCCAAAAATGGAAGTTATTTTCATCTAAGTTTACTCAAATATACATCCTACACCAAAAATACTCGACAAAATCCAAAAAAATCGAAGTTGATTTCAAACAAATTTATTAAAATTTGACACATGCAACTAAAATTATTTTCACAATCCCAAAAATTGAAGTTATTTTCATCTAAATTTACTCAAATATAGATCCCACAACAAAAATACTCGACAAAATCCAAAAAAATCGAAGTTGATTTCAAATAAATTTATTAAAATTTGACACTTCCAACTAAAATTTTATTCACAATCCCAAAAATGGAAGTTATTTTCATCTAAATTTACTCAAAAATAGATCCTACAACAAAAATACTCGACAAGATCCAAAAAAATCGAAGTTGATTTCAAATAAATTTATTAAAATTTGACACTTCCAACTAAAATTTTTTTCACAATCCCAAAAATTGAAGTTATTTTCATCTGAATTTACTCAAATATAGATCCTACAACAAAAATACTCGACAAAATCCAAAATAATCAAAGTTGATTTCAAATAAATTTATTAAAATTTTACAAAAATCGTGACAAAATCCAAAAAATCGAAGTTAATTTCAACTGAAATTACTCAAATTAAGCTTCTCTATCAAAAAAACTCAACATAGTCGAGAAAAATCGAAGTTTGTTTCAAATAAATTTATTAAAATTTTACACTTCCAAGTAAATTGTTTTTTCACAATCCAAAAAATTGAAGTTATTTTCATCTAAATTTACTCAAATATACATCCTACACCAAAAATACTCGACAAAATCCAAAAAAATCGAAGTTGATTTCAAATAAATTTTTTAAAATTTGACACATGCAACTAAAATTATTTTCAAAATCCCAAAAATTGAAGTTATTTTCATCTAAATTTACTCAAATATAGATCCCACAACAAAAAAATTCGACAAAATCCAAAAAAATCGAAGTTGATTTCAAATAAATTTATTAAAATTTGACATTTCCAACTAAAATTTTATTCACAATCCCAAAAATGGAAGTTATTTTCATCTAAGTTTACTCAAATATACATCCTACACCAAAAATACTCGACAAAATAAAAAAAAATCGAAGTTGATTCAAACAAATTTATAAAAATTTGACACTTCCAACTAAATTTTTTTTCGCAATCCTAAAAATGGAAGTTATTTTCATCTAAATTTACTCAAATATAGGTCCTACAGCAAAAATACTCGACAAAATCCATAAAAATCGAAGTTGATTTCCAATACATTTATTAAAATTGACACTTCCAACTAAAATTTTTTTCACAATCCCAAAAATTGAAGTTATTTTCATCTAAATTTACTCAAATATAGATCCTACAACAAAAATACTCGACAAAATCCAAAAAAATCGAAGTTGATTTCAAATAAATTTATTAAAATTTGACATTTCCAACTAAAATTTTATTCACAATCCCAAAAATGGAAGTTATTTTCATCTAAGTTTACTCAAATATACATCCTACACCAAAAATACTCGACAAAATCCAAAAAAATCGAAGTTGATTTCAAACAAATTTATAAAAATTTGACACTTCCAACTAAATTTTTTTTCGCAATCCTAAAAATGGAAGTTATTTTCATCTAAATTTACTCAAATATAGATCCTACAACAAAAATACTCAAAAAATTCCAAAATAATCGAAGTTGATTTCAAATAAATTTATTAAAATTTGACACTATCAACTAAAATTTTTTTCACAATCCTAATAATTGAAGTTATTTTCATCTAAATTCACTCAAATATAGATCCTACAACAAAAATACTCAACAAAATCCAAAATAATCCAAGTTGATTTCAAATAAATTTATTAAAATTTTACAAAAATCGTGACAATATCCAAAAAATCGAAGTTAATTTCAACTGAAATTACTCAAATTAAGCTTCTCTATCAAAAAACTCATCATACTCGAGAAAAATCGAAGTTGGTTTCAAATAAATTTATTAAAATTTGACACTTCCAACTAAAATTTTTTTCACAATCCTAATAATTGAAGTTATTTTCATCTAAATTCACTCAAATATAGATCCTACAACAAAAATACTCAACAAAATCCAAAATAATCCAAGTTGATTTCAAATAAATTTATTAAAATTTTACAAAAATCGTGACAATATCCAAAAAATCGAAGTTAATTTCAACTGAAATTACTCAAATTAAGCTTCTCTATCAAAAAAACTCATCATACTCGAGAAAAATCGAAGTTGGTTTCAAATAAATTTATTAAAATTTGACACTTCCAACTAAAATTTTTTTCACAATCCAAAAAATTGAAGTTATTTTCATCTAAATTTACTCAAATATACATCCTACACCAAAAATACTCGACAAAATCCAAAAAAATCGAAGTTGATTTCAAATAAATTTATTAAAATTTGACACATGCAACTAAAATTATTTTCAAAATCCCAAAAATTGAAGTTATTTTCATCTGAATTTACTCAAATATAGATCCTACAACAAAAATACTCGACAAAATCCAAAATAATCAAAGTTGATTTCAAATAAATTTATTAAAATTTTACAAAAATCGTGACAAAATCCAAAAAATCGAAGTTAATTTCAACTGAAATTACTCAAATTAAGCTTCTCTATCAAAATAACTCAACATAGTCGAGAAAAATCGAAGTTTGTTTCAAATAAATTTATTAAAATTTTACACTTCCAAGTAAATTGTTTTTTCACAATCCAAAAAATTGAAGTTATTTTCATCTAAATTTACTCAAATATACATCCTACACCAAAAATACTCGACAAAATCCAAAAAAATCGAAGTTGATTTCAAATAAATTTTTTAAAATTTGACACATGCAACTAAAATTATTTTCAAAATCCCAAAAATTGAAGTTATTTTCATCTAAATTTACTCAAATATAGATCCCACAACAAAAAAATTCGACAAAATCCAAAAAAATCGAAGTTGATTTCAAATAAATATATTAAAATTTGACATTTCCAACTAAAATTTTATTCACAATCCCAAAAATGGAAGTTATTTTCATCTAAGTTTACTCAAATATACATCCTACACCAAAAATACTCGACAAAATAAAAAAAAATCGAAGTTGATTCAAACAAATTTATAAAAATTTGACACTTCCAACTAAATTTTTTTTCGCAATCCTAAAAATGGAAGTTATTTTCATCTAAATTTACTCAAATATAGATCCTACAACAAAAATACTCGACAAAATCCAAAAAAATCGAAGTTGATTTCAAATAAATTTATTAAAATTTGACATTTCCAACTAAAATTTTATTCACAATCCCAAAAATGGAAGTTATTTTCATCTAAGTTTACTCAAATATACATCCTACACCAAAAATACTCGACAAAATCCAAAAAAATCGAAGTTGATTTCAAACAAATTTATAAAAATTTGACACTTCCAACTAAATTTTTTTTCGCAATCCTAAAAATGGAAGTTATTTTCATCTAAATTTACTCAAATATAGATCCTACAACAAAAATACTCAAAAAATTCCAAAATAATCGAAGTTGATTTCAAATAAATTTATTAAAATTTGACACTATCAACTAAAATTTTTTTCACAATCCTAATAATTGAAGTTATTTTCATCTAAATTCACTCAAATATAGATCCTACAACAAAAATACTCAACAAAATCCAAAATAATCCAAGTTGATTTCAAATAAATTTATTAAAATTTTACAAAAATCGTGACAATATCCAAAAAATCGAAGTTAATTTCAACTGAAATTACTCAAATTAAGCTTCTCTATCAAAAAACTCATCATACTCGAGAAAAATCGAAGTTGGTTTCAAATAAATTTATTAAAATTTGACACTTCCAACTAAAATTTTTTTCACAATCCTAATAATTGAAGTTATTTTCATCTAAATTCACTCAAATATAGATCCTACAACAAAAATACTCAACAAAATCCAAAATAATCCAAGTTGATTTCAAATAAATTTATTAAAATTTTACAAAAATCGTGACAATATGAAAAAAATCGAAGTTAATTTCAACTGAAATTACTCAAATTAAGCTTCTCTATCAAAAAAACTCATCATACTCGAGAAAAATCGAAGTTGGTTTCAAATAAATTTATTAAAATTTGACACTTCCAACTAAAATTTTTTTCACAATCCAAAAAATTGAAGTTATTTTCATCTAAATTTACTCAAATATACATCCTACACCAAAAATACTCGACAAAATCCAAAAAAATCGAAGTTGATTTCAAATAAATTTATTAAAATTTGACACATGCAACTAAAATTATTTTCAAAATCCCAAAAATTGAAGTTATTTTCATCTAAATTTACTCAAATATAGATCCCACAACAAAAAAACTCGACAAAATCCAAAAAAATCGAAGTTGATTTCAAATAAATTTATTAAAATTTGACATTTCCAACTAAAATTTTATTCACAATCCCAAAAATGGAAGTTATTTTCATCTAAGTTTACTCAAATATACATCCTACACCAAAAATACTCGACAAAATCCAAAAAAATCGAAGTTGATTTCAAACAAATTTATTAAAATTTGACACATGCAACTAAAATTATTTTCACAATCCCAAAAATTGAAGTTATTTTCATCTAAATTTACTCAAATATAGATCCCACAACAAAAATACTCGACAAAATCCAAAAAAATCGAAGTTGATTTCAAATAAATTTATTAAAATTTGACATTTCCAACTAAAATTTTATTCACAATCCCAAAAATGGAAGTTATTTTCATCTAAGTTTACTCAAATATACATCCTACACCAAAAATACTCGACAAAATCCAAAAAAATCGAAGTTGATTTCAAACAAATTTATTAAAATTTGACACTTCCAATTAAATTTTTTTTCGCAATCCTAAAAATGGAAGTTATTTTCATCTAAATTTACTCAAATATAGATCCTACAACAAAAATACTCAACAAAACCCAGAAAAATCGAAGTTGATTTCAAATAAATTTATTAAAATTTGACACTTCCAACTAAAATTTTTTTCACAATCCAAAAAATTGAAGTTATTTACATCTAAATTTACTCAAATATACATCCTACAGCAAAAATACTCGACAAAATCCAAAAAAATTGAAGTTGATTTCAAATACATTTATTAAAATTGACACATCCAACTAAAATTTTTTTCACAATCCCAAAAATTGAAGTTATTTTCATCTAAATTTACTCAAATATACATCCTACACCAAAAATACTCGACAAAATCCAAAAAAATCGAAGTTGATTTCAAATAAATTTATTAAAATTTGACACATGCAACTAAAATTATTTTCACAATCCCAAAAATTGAAGTTATTTTCATCTAAATTTACTCAAATATAGATCCCACAACAAAAATACTCGACAAAATCCAAAAAAATCGAAGTTGATTTCAAATAAATTTATTAAAATTTGACACTTCCAACTAAAATTTTATTCACAATCCCAAAAATGGAAGTTATTTTCATCTAAATTTACTCAAATATAGATCCTACAACAAAAATACTCAACAAAACCCAGAAAAATCGAAGTTGATTTCAAATAAATTTATTAAAATTTGACATTTCCAACTAAAATTTTATTCACAATCCAAAAAATGGAAGTTATTTTCATCTAAGTTTACTCAAATATACATCCTACACCAAAAATACTCGACAAAATCCAAAAAAATTGAAGTTGATTTCAAACAAATTTATTAACATTTGACACTATCAACTAAAATTTTTTTCACAATCCTAATAATTGAAGTTATTTTCATCTAAATTCACTCAAATATAGATCCTACAACAAAAATACTCAACAAAATCCAAAATAATCCAAGTTGATTTCAAATAAATTTATTAAAATTTTACAAAAATCGTGACAATATCCAAAAAATCGAAGTTAATTTCAAACAAATTTATAAAAATTTGACACTTCCAACTAAATTTTTTTTCGCAATCCTAAAAATGGAAGTTATTTTCATCTAAATTTACTCAAATATAGATCCTACAACAAAAATACTAAAAAAATTCCAAAATAATCGAAGTTGATTTCAAATAAATTTATTAACATTTGACACTATCAACTAAAATTTTTTTCACAATCATAATAATTGAAGTTATTTTCATCTAAATTCACTCAAATATAGATCCTACAACAAAAATACTCAACAAAATCCAAAATAATCCAAGTTGATTTCAAATAAATTTATTAAAATTTTACAAAAATCGTGACAATATCCAAAAAATCGAAGTTAATTTCAACTGAAATTACTCAAATTAAGCTTCTCTATCAAAAAAACTCATCATACTCGAGAAAAATCGAAGTTGGTTTCAAATAAATTTATTAAAATTTGACACTTCCAACTAAAATTTTTTTCACAATCCAAAAAATTGAAGTTATTTTCATCTAAATTTACTCAAATATACATCCTACACCAAAAATACTCGACAAAATCCAAAAAAATCGAAGTTGATTTCAAATAAATTTATTAAAATTTGACACATGCAACTAAAATTATTTTCAAAATCCCAAAAATTGAAGTTACTTTCATCTAAATTTACTCAAATATAGATCCCACAACAAAAAAACTCGACAAAATCCAAAAAAATCGAAGTTGATTTCAAATAAATTTATTAAAATTTGACATTTCCAACTAACATTTTATTCACAATCCCAAAAATGGAAGTTATTTTCATCTAAGTTTACTCAAATATACATCCTACACCAAAAATACTCGACAAAATCCAAAAAAATCGAAGTTGATTTCAAACAAATTTATTAAAATTTGACACTTCCAATTAAATTTTTTTTCGCAATCCTAAAAATGGAAGTTATTTTCATCTAAATTTACTCAAATATAGATCCTACAACAAAAATACTCAACAAAACCCAGAAAAATCGAAGTTGATTTCAAATAAATTTATTAAAATTTGACACTTCCAACTAAAATTTTTTTCACAATCCAAAAAATTGAAGTTATTTACATCTAAATTTACTCAAATATACATCCTACAGCAAAAATACTCGACAAAATCCAAAAAAATTGAAGTTGATTTCAAATACATTTGTTACGAGCCGGGGCTGCGGCAACGCGCGAGGCCGGCGAGAAGGGTATTTCCCAAGGAATACGGTTTATGAGTTTGTTAGTTAGGTGCGCGGACGAACCTGATGCGAAATCAGGGAGCCGCTAGGATTATTGACGGCGAGGACGAACCTGATGCGAAATCAGGGAGCCTCTAGGAATGGAGTCACACGCGGACGAACCTGATTCGAAATCAGGGAGCCGCAGGAAGGTGAAACGTCGTGAACGAACCCAATGCGAAATCGGGGAGCCACTGGGTTGGAAAATATACCTTGTTTTGGATGAAAGGTTGCGAACGAACCTGATGCTTAATCAGGGAGTCGCAGGAAATGTTAGTAATGCCTCGTAACTCTTAATTAATATTTGATACAACTCGAGCGGTAAAGTTGTATCAGTGGGTGAATGCTACTAATATTATAAGGATCGCTGGGTAAGAGATGGGTTTAACGAATCTACTCGATTTACACGTGAACACCATTCGTATATTCAATAATAGGTTATTGTACAAATGTAAGTGTCGCGATTAAATAATGAATAAAAGTGTGTGAGTTACCACTAGCTGCACGGTGTTGACGCACTGGCGATGCGGGGCGTAAGAGTGGCTATTTCAAAGTGCCCAATAGAATATAACCCGGACTCGCGGATTCTATGAGGTTAACTATGATTCTGACGGAGACTTTAGCTCGATCTTACTGAATATGACCAACTCTGTACGAGCGTGACACGACGTTGCTCTACGCGTGACTGTACTGCTTTTAACCGACGAGGGTTGAAACCAAAGGGTTTATATAGTCCCAAAAATGAGTGGGGGTTCGTTAGGAGATTTCCATATAAGGAAATCCTTCGGGGTCGTCGTCGTGTCACTCCCGTTCCCATGGTCGTGTTCCAGATGGTCAAGATCACGACCCCCTGAGTGGTATGTGATAAACAAAAAGATTCTTAGGGCGTTTTCCCTTCGCAGACGCGAGCTCGAAAAATTGTTGAGAGCGGCGTATGGGAATATTCCACATACGTAACATCTCCCCCCTAAGATAAAACATCGCGATTCTCGTGATGCTTTTCAAAAGAAGGAAATAACGCCCCAAAAATCTTTTTATAAGCAAAAATGTAGAAGAGAATTGTCGGGTGTAGGTGTATTAGTGTACTTATCGCTAGGTGTTGTGAGGTGTAAGTGTTTTAATCGTCGCTAGGCACTACGTAGCCGAGCTGCAGCCAGTGCTCAATGATGTCCACTGGTGGTTGTCCGGGTAGCCGGTCGAGCGTCAGCGTTGCATTGATGCCGGTTGGAGTTAGCTGGATGTTGGCGAGGAGGCTATATTGCGAATATTAGTCATGTGCGTTATTAATTCTATTAAATAATCTCCATACGACTTTAGTTTTTCACCGGTTGGAAACGAGGTTGGTTCTCGGGCTGGTTTTCCAAAGATTAATTCGTATGGGGTGAAATTTGTTGCTTCGTGAACGGATGTATTGTAAGAGAACATTGCGAACGGTATTAATAAATCCCAGTCTTCGTAACTATCCATGTAATGCTTGAGGTATTCAGTGAGGACGATGTGGCTTCGTTCCAGAGATCCATTGGTTTGTGGTCTATATCCTGAGGTTGTGATTTGCTTGATTTTGAATATTTCGGAGAGATTGGTCATGAGCGTTCCGATGAAGCTAGTTCCTTTGTCTGTTAGTATTGCGCGAGGTGTACCGTATATTGCGATGAAGTGTCTAGCGAAAGCATCTGCAATTGTAGCAGCTCGAATGTTAGGTATTGCTATGGCTACGCAATATTTCGTTAAGTTATCTTGAATGGTGAGAATATGTCTATTCCCACTGGGTGTAATTGGTAAAGGTCCTACTGTATCCAAGGAAATTTTGTCAAAGGCTCCTATAGGTGTGTCGGTGATTAACATCGGTTGACGAGTTTTTGCTCGAACTAATTTCTGTTCCTGACAACTTTGGCATCTTCGAATGTAGTCTTGAATGTCGTTGCGCATTTGTGACCAATGGAATTTTGATCGGATGCGTTTATATGTTTTCGTTACTCCTTTATGTCCTCCAATTAAACTATCGTGAGCCTCGCAAATGATGTGCTGTCTGTCTTCTTCGGATGGTGTTGTGATGGTACAATTGCATAGGATAATCTGCATGCCCGTTCCTATGAAAACCTCTTCTAAAATTTTGACGAATTCGTTGGATGGTATTTTGTGAAGGTCTCCCGTGGCAGAAATTCGAAATGATTTAATCTGATTTTGATCTAAGGTGTGTCGAAGAGTTTTCAATCCGTTGAGCACATCTACTCTTTTAATATTATCGAAGAAATTGTCTGAGATTATTATACTGAAGGTTTTAAATAATCCATTGTCCGTAGTTATCACATTTCCCTTTTTTGGTTCTTCTGCTAGAAGGTTTGGTTGATTGATTAGTTCAGTGTCTACCAGTAATTTTCCAACGGGGTTTATTAAATTGCAGTCGGCAGAAATGAAGTGTACGTAATGTCCTTCTTCAGCGGTAAAAGTATTTGAAGAAACGATGATTTTATGTGGTCGATCTAATGGGGTTTCTTCCAGATCGTCAAGGTCATTTGGATCCTCGATTTCGGTAGTGGAGAAAGGGTAGGAGTCGATCGTGTGGTCAGGGACCCTAGGTTCGGTTGACCTGTTGTCAGGTGGTTGTCCCACACTTGCTTCGGGCGTTGTACCTGCAGGTAGCTGGTTTATTGAGGGTTGTAAAGGTTCTTCCATGACTTCCGATGGTACTTGCGGGGTACTGAGTAAATCTAGTTGAGTATTTCTTGCATTTTTTATTACAGTATTTTCGAGCGGCTCCTCAAACGATATTAAATTGTCAAATACGGTCTGGTCCTTATCTAAAGGGGCAATTTGTGTAGAATTAGCTGCGGGCGAAAAACTGTTTATGGTTTCCTGGCGTTCATCTGGCATGGTTACCTCTTGAGATAAGCTGGGAAAAGATCGGTTCTTGTATATTATTGGAGAATGTTGAATGTTCCCACGTGCGGTTTCTTCTTCTGAGCTGCTGCTTGTCTCTTGGTACTTGGGTCGGCTTTCTCTATCTCGTCGTAACTGTCGTATGCGGTGCCCGATTGTTTCGATATTGGCATCTGTTTTCGGTATCTGGGCTTTGAAGTCGGGGTCCTGGAGCTCTCGTGGAATAAGTGGTAAGCAGGTAGACGTAGGGTTGCGCGATAATGCGTCTGCGTTCTTATTCGTCTTTCCGGATTTATGGACAACCTGGTACTCGTATTCCAAAAGACGTAGCTTCCACTTCATAAGTCTAGAAGTTGGGTCCTTGACAGAATGTAACCAGACAAGTGGTCTGTGGTCTGTAACAAGGGTGAATGGGGTTCCATAGATGTAGGGCCTGAAGTATCTTACTGCGTAAACCATGGCCAAACATTCCTTTTCCGTAGCTGAATAATTCTTCTCAGGTTTATTTAGGCTGCGGGAGGCATAAGCAATCGGTAGGTCGTTTCCTATCTCCCCTTGGCTAAGTACGGCTCCAATAGCGTAATCAGATGCATCTGTGGTTACAATGAAAGGTTTACTGAAATCAGGGTATTGCAATATGGGCTGTTGACAAAGTTCGTTGCGTAATTGCTTAAAACTCTGGTCTTGTTCTTCTGTCCATTTGAATTTGATGCCTTTTCCTAATAAGTTAATTAATGGTTTTGCTTTTGTGGTAAAATTAGGTACGAATCTTCGGTAATATCCAACAAGTCCCAAGAATTGTTGAATGTTCTTCTGCGATGTGGGTGTTGGAAAATCTTGAACAGCTTTTAATTTCCTAGGATCAGGTCTTACCCCTTCCTTTGAAATAATGTGTCCAAGGTATGCGACTTCCTTTCGCAGGAATTGGCACTTGTTGGTCTGAAGGGTTAATCCGTGTTCTCGAAGGCGGTTTAACAATTTTTTGACTTTGATATTGTGCTCCTGTAACGATGATGCGTAAATCACTATGTCGTCCAAGTAGACAAAGAGGTCTGTTCCTTGAAGTCCAGTGAGTGCTTGGTCCATCAGGCGTTGAAAGGTGGGTGGTGCATTTTTTAATCCGAAAGGCATTCGAGAAAATTCGTAATGTCCATTTGGAGTGGTGAATGCTGTTTTTGCCTTATCCTTCGGGTCCATCTCTATTTGATGAAATCCACTTGCGAGATCAAAAACTGAGAAATATTTGGCTCCTCCTAATCGATCTAAGATCTCTGTGATTTGAGGTAATGGATACCTATCAGAAATGGTTATTTCGTTGAGGCCGCGGAAATCTATTACCAGGCGCCAACGTTTCACTCCGTTTTCGTCTTCTTTCTTCGGTACAATCCATAAGGGTGAATTGTACGGAGATTTTGAAGGCGTAATTATACCGTTTGATAATAGCGCGCTGATTTGTTTTTGAATTTCCTTTTGATGAATGAGAGGATAACGATATTGTCTTGTGTTGATTGGAATATCATTGGATGTATGGATTGAGTGTTTAAAGTCGCGGGCCTTCCCAAGTTTATCTCCAGAAAGATAAAATCGGTCGGGAAAATCTCTAACTAGATTAGTAACGAAATCTAGTTCCTCCTTGTTCAAATGTTTAGTGTTTAGGGCTTCTAAAATTTTTTGTATCCTATCTTCGTGTGTTTTGAATTTTGACGGGTGTTCTGCAGCTGGGTAAGAATCTTCGTCTGATGACCCGAAGATATCGAATGACTCTAATGTTTGTGGTTCTATCTCTACGTCTAGGGGTTCATCGCTGGTATTTGTTGCCATAACGTAGCACTTCCCTTTATTATTCCTCACAACTGCTTCTCCTATGTAAAGATGTTCAAGGGTCTTGATACGCGGTAAATATCCTTCCTTAATCTTCGAGTTTGTAATTGTTATAGCAATCTGTTGCGACGTCCTAGGCTCGATACGATGTTTGGTCGATGTCAATAGTTCTTTCATTTGAGGTAGATCTTGATAATTTGAAAAACGTAGAGGTCGGGTTGGTTTATTTTTTAATACCAGAGTCCCATGATAATAGGAGATTTCAGCCTCTTCCTGTTTTAAAAATGGGCTTCCTATAAGTCCATCTGCTTCTATGGCCAGCTCTTTTACTACATAGAAAAGTGCAGGAGCTTCGTGGATATGAAGAATTGTTGTTCCTAAAGTATGAATTGGATTAGTGGTAATTCCGGTTAACTCGATTTCTTCCCGAGAGTTTATCGCGGCTTTTTCTCCCAGGGCGTTAATGACTACTAAATTAACGGATGCTCCACCGTCGATTAGGAATTCTCCCGTTCCTGACTCCAATTCTGGAACCTTGATGTTGATGCGTGGGGCAGGTGCTTCCTTGATGAGGGTTCCTCTTCGAAGCGGACTGTCCTTTGGCGAGCTTCCTTGTTTCCGCTCATCGTGTCGCCTATACGTTGAGCGCGATTGAAGTTTAAAGACTTGTTTGATTCAACGGACGAATCTCGCGAGTCTCGTTGATATCTAGGGTTACGCGGTTGTTTCCTACAGGACTTTCCGTCATGTCCGGCTGTGCCGCAATGCCAGCAATATAAACTCGGCTTGCGATCTTTATCGGGATTTTTTAAAATAGAATAGTGTTTTTCTCTATCATCTGCGTACGATGAGTCGGAGCGATAAGAAGGGGATTTCGAGGGGCTTCGGTGACGCAAGGTCCAGGCCGTCGTACGTGTCCGTCCTTCTCGTTCTTCTTCAAACCCAGATGTTCTAAGAGGCCGATCCCTGTTCTGGTCGTATCTACTCGGAGAAAGTGGGTACGACACTTCGCGGTCGTGGTGGCGAGAGTTTTCGGTGTAATGATCTCGGCGAGACCACCTGGAGGGTGATTCATTACGGGGCGACTGTCGTCGATTCCTTAATTTCCTATCTATCTGTAGCACGGCGTCGTAAGCTTGTTCAAGTGTTTGAATATCTTGAGTCTGAGCCGACACTTTCCAAGAAATTCGATCCGGTAAACCATCGATGAAGTTTTCCTTAACGTCCTTTTCCATTTCTTTGACGAAATCTTCAGCGTGATCCAGATACCTTTCCCGAATAGCTCCGCGCGCACAATAAACGAGATGGCTAGTTCTGTCGACGTACTGTCGCAGACTTTCTCCTTCGCGTAAGCTTAGTTTCGCGATTTCGACTTGAAAATATGACAAACTTCTTCCCGGCGCGAATCTCTTTTTCAGATGTTGGACTAATTTCTTAATAGATTCGAATTTATGTTCTAACGTGCACCTGCGTGCCGGACCGATCAGTTTCGTTAGTATTATCGCAAGATACTCAGCTTCCGTACCCTCAGGAATCAAAGTTAACCCGTCTTCAACATTTTGTGCAAAGCGCGTCAAGGGTGGACTTTTACCGTCGAAGGTTGGAATTGACATAGTAATATTTTGTATACATGTCCGTTGCGTCAAGAGCGACATTGAGTTTGCAATTGAAACTGTCAGGTTCATTATATCATTAGAAGAGACGTTCGCCTGTGCGGTTGCCATCATAAAATTACTAAGTGACTTGACTAGAGAAAACTAGTATATCGTCGATAAAAATTACGAGTGATTTTAACGTATTTAAAAACCCAAATTTACGGCGATTCTAATGCAGTAGCATCCCACCGCTGTCACCAGTTCTGTTACGAGCCGGGGCTGCGGCAACGCGCGAGGCCGGCGAGAAGGGTATTTCCCAAGGAATACGGTTTATGAGTTTGTTAGTTAGGTGCGCGGACGAACCTGATGCGAAATCAGGGAGCCGCTAGGATTATTGACGGCGAGGACGAACCTGATGCGAAATCAGGGAGCCTCTAGGAATGGAGTCACACGCGGACGAACCTGATTCGAAATCAGGGAGCCGCAGGAAGGTGAAACGTCGTGAACGAACCCAATGCGAAATCGGGGAGCCACTGGGTTGGAAAATATACCTTGTTTTGGATGAAAGGTTGCGAACGAACCTGATGCTTAATCAGGGAGTCGCAGGAAATGTTAGTAATGCCTCGTAACTCTTAATTAATATTTGATACAACTCGAGCGGTAAAGTTGTATCAGTGGGTGAATGCTACTAATATTATAAGGATCGCTGGGTAAGAGATGGGTTTAACGAATCTACTCGATTTACACGTGAACACCATTCGTATATTCAATAATAGGTTATTGTACAAATGTAAGTGTCGCGATTAAATAATGAATAAAAGTGTGTGAGTTACCACTAGCTGCACGGTGTTGACGCACTGGCGATGCGGGGCGTAAGAGTGGCTATTTCAAAGTGCCCAATAGAATATAACCCGGACTCGCGGATTCTATGAGGTTAACTATGATTCTGACGGAGACTTTAGCTCGATCTTACTGAATATGACCAACTCTGTACGAGCGTGACACGACGTTGCTCTACGCGTGACTGTACTGCTTTTAACCGACGAGGGTTGAAACCAAAGGGTTTATATAGTCCCAAAAATGAGTGGGGGTTCGTTAGGAGATTTCCATATAAGGAAATCCTTCGGGGTCGTCGTCGTGTCACTCCCGTTCCCATGGTCGTGTTCCAGATGGTCAAGATCACGACCCCCTGAGTGGTATGTGATAAACAAAAAGATTCTTAGGGCGTTTTCCCTTCGCAGACGCGAGCTCGAAAAATTGTTGAGAGCGGCGTATGGGAATATTCCACATACGTAACACATTTATTAAAATTGACACTTCCAACTAAAATTTTTTTCACAATCCCAAAAATTGAAGTTATTTTCATCTAAATTTACTCAAATATACATCCTACACCAAAAATACTCGACAAAATCCAAAAAAATCGAAGTTGATTTCAAATAAATTTATTAAAATTTGACACATGCAACTAAAATTATTTTCAAAATCCCAAAAATTGAAGTTATTTTCATCTAAATTTACTCAAATATAGATCCCACAACAAAAAAATTCGACAAAATCCAAAAAAATCGAAGTTGATTTCAAATAAATTTATTAAAATTTGACATTTCCAACTAAAATTTTATTCACAATCCCAAAAATGGAAGTTATTTTCATCTAAGTTTACTCAAATATACATCCTACACCAAAAATACTCGACAAAATCAAAAAAAATCGAAGTTGATTCAAACAAATTTATAAAAATTTGACACTTCCAACTAAATTTTTTTTCGCAATCCTAAAAATGGAAGTTATTTTCATCTAAATTTACTCAAATATAGGTCCTACAGCAAAAATACTCGACAAAATCCATAAAAATCGAAGTTGATTTCCAATACATTTATTAAAATTGACACTTCCAACTAAAATTTTTTTCACAATCCCAAAAATTGAAATTATTTTCATCTAAATTTACTCAAATATAGATCCTACAACAAAAATACTCGACAAAATCCAAAAAAATCGAAGTTGATTTCAAATAAATTTATTAAAATTTGACATTTCCAACTAAAATTTTATTCACAATCCCAAAAATGGAAGTTATTTTCATCTAAGTTTACTCAAATATACATCCTACACCAAAAATACTCGACAAAATCCAAAAAAATCGAAGTTGATTTCAAATAAATTTATTAAAATTTGACACTTCCAACTAAAATTTTTTTCACAATCCCAAAAATTGAAGTTATTTTCATCTAAATTTACTCAAATATAGATCCTACAACAAAAATACTCGACAAAATCCAAAATAATCAAAGTTGATTTCAAATAAATTTATTAAAATTTTACAAAAATCGTGACAAAATCCAAAAAATCGAAGTTAATTTCAACTGAAATTACTCAAATTAAGCTTCTCTATCAAAAAAACTCAACATAGTCGAGAAAAATCGAAGTTTGTTTCAAATAAATTTATTAAAATTTTACACTTCCAAGTAAATTGTTTTTTCACAATCCAAAAAATTGAAGTTATTTTCATCTAAATTTACTCAAATATACATCCTACACCAAAAATACTCGACAAAATCCAAAAAAATCGAAGTTGATTTCAAATAAATTTTTTAAAATTTGACACATGCAACTAAAATTATTTTCAAAATCCCAAAAATTGAAGTTATTTTCATCTAAATTTCCTCAAATATAGATCCCACAACAAAAAAATTCGACAAAATCCAAAAAAATCGAAGTTGATTTCAAATAAATTTATTAAAATTTGACATTTCCAACTAAAATTTTATTCACAATCCCAAAAATGGAAGTTATTTTCATCTAAGTTTACTCAAATATACATCCTACACCAAAAATACTCGACAAAATCAAAAAAAATCGAAGTTGATTCAAACAAATTTATAAAAATTTGACACTTCCAACTAAATTTTTTTTCGCAATCCTAAAAATGGAAGTTATTTTCATCTAAATTTACTCAAATATAGGTCCTACAGCAAAAATACTCGACAAAATCCATAAAAATCGAAGTTGGTTTCCAATACATTTATTAAAATTGACACTTCCAACTAAAATTTTTTTCACAATCCCAAAAATTGAAGTTATTTTCATCTAAATTTACTGAAATATAGATCCTACAACAAAAATACTCGACAAAATCCAAAATAATCGAAGTTGATTTCAAATAAATTTATTAAAATTTGACACTATCAACTAAAATTTTTTTCACAATCCTAATAATTGAAGTTATTTTCATCTAAATTCACTCAAATATAGATCCTACAACAAAAATACTCAACAAAATCCAAAATAATCCAAGTTGATTTCAAATAAATTTATTAAAATTTTACAAAAATCGTGACAATATCCAAAAAATCGAAGTTAATTTCAAACAAATTTATAAAAATTTGACACTTCCAACTAAATTTTTTTTCGCAATCCTAAAAATGGAAGTTATTTTCATATAAATTTACTCAAATATAGATCCTACAACAAAAATACTCAAAAAATTCCAAAATAATCGAAGTTGATTTCAAATAAATTTATTAAAATTTGACACTATCAACTAAAATTTTTTTCACAATCCTAATAATTGAAGTTATTTTCATCTAAATTCACTCAAATATAGATCCTACAATAAAAATACTCAACAAAATCCAAAATAATCCAAGTTGATTTCAAATAAATTTATTAAAATTTTACAAAAATCGTGACAATATCCAAAAAATCGAAGTTAATTTCAACTGAAATTACTCAAATTAAGCTTCTCTATCAAAAAAACTCATCATACTCGAGAAAAATCGAAGTTGGTTTCAAATAAATTTATTAAAATTTGACACTTCCAACTAAAATTTTTTTCACAATCCAAAAAATTGAAGTTATTTTCATCTAAATTTACTCAAATATACATCCTACACCAAAAATACTCGACAAAATCCAAAAAAATCGAAGTTGATTTCAAATATATTTTTTAAAATTTGACACATGCAACTAAAATTATTTTCAAAATCCCAAAAATTGAAGTTATTTTCATCTAAATTTACTCAAATATAGATCCCACAACAAAAAAACTCAAAAAATTCCAAAATAATCGAAGTTGATTTCAAATAAATTTATTAAAATTTGACACTATCAACTAAAATTTTTTTCACAATCCTAATAATTGAAGTTATTTTCATCTAAATTCACTCAAATATAGATCCTACAACAAAAATACTCAACAAAATCCAAAATAATCCAAGTTGATTTCAAATAAATTTATTAAAATTTTACAAAAATCGTGACAATATCCAAAAAATCGAAGTTAATTTCAAACAAATTTATAAAAATTTGACACTTCCAACTAAATTTTTTTTCGCAATCCTAAAAATGGAAGTTATTTTCATATAAATTTACTCAAATATAGATCCTACAACAAAAATACTAAAAAAATTCCAAAATAATCGAAGTTGATTTCAAATAAATTTATTAACATTTGACACTATCAACTAAAATTTTTTTCACAATCATAATAATTGAAGTTATTTTCATCTAAATTCACTCAAATATAGATCCTACAACAAAAATACTCAACAAAATCCAAAATAATCCAAGTTGATTTCAAATAAATTTATTAAAATTTTACAAAAATCGTGACAATATCCAAAAAATCGAAGTTAATTTCAACTGAAATTACTCAAATTAAGCTTCTCTATCAAAAAAACTCATCATACTCGAGAAAAATCGAAGTTGGTTTCAAATAAATTTATTAAAATTTGACACTTCCAACTAAAATTTTTTTCACAATCCAAAAAATTGAAGTTATTTTCATCTAAATTTACTCAAATATACATCCTACACCAAAAATACTCGACAAAATCCAAAAAAATCGAAGTTGATTTCAAATAAATTTTTTAAAATTTGACACATGCAACTAAAATTATTTTCAAAATCCCAAAAATTGAAGTTATTTTCATCTAAATTTACTCAAATATAGATCCCACAACAAAAAAATTCGACAAAATCCAAAAAAATCGAAGTTGATTTCAAATAAATTTATTAAAATTTGACATTTCCAACTAAAATTTTATTCACAATCCCAAAAATGGAAGTTATTTTCATCTAAGTTTACTCAAATATACATCCTACACCAAAAATACTCGACAAAATAAAAAAAAATCGAAGTTGATTCAAACAAATTTATAAAAATTTGACACTTCCAACTAAATTTTTTTTCGCAATCCTAAAAATGGAAGGTTTTTTCATCTAAATTTACTCAAATATAGGTCCTACAGCAAAAATACTCGACAAAATCCATAAAAATCGAAGTTGATTTCCAATACATTTATTAAAATTGACACTTCCAACTAAAATTTTTTTCACAATCCCAAAAATTGAAGTTATTTTCATCTAAATTTACTCAAATATAGATCCTACAACAAAAATACTCGACAAAATCCAAAAAAATCGAAGTTGATTTCAAATAAATTTATTAAAATTTGACATTTCCAACTAAAATTTTATTCACAATCCAAAAAATGGAAGTTATTTTCATCTAAGTTTACTCAAATATACATCCTACACCAAAAATACTCGACAAAATAAAAAAAAATCGAAGTTGATTCAAACAAATTTATAAAAATTTGACACTATCAACTAAAATTTTTTTCACAATCCTAATAATTGAAGTTATTTTCATCTAAATTCACTCAAATATAGATCCTACAACAAAAATACTCAACAAAATCCAAAATAATCCAAGTTGATTTCAAATAAATTTATTAAAATTTTACAAAAATCGTGACAATATCCAAAAAATCGAAGTTAATTTCAACTGAAATTACTCAAATTAAGCTTCTCTATCAAAAAAACTCATCATACTCGAGAAAAATCGAAGTTGGTTTCAAATAAATTTATTAAAATTTGACACTTCCAACTAAAATTTTTTTCACAATCCAAAAAATTGAAGTTATTTTCATCTAAATTTACTCAAATATACATCCTACACCAAAAATACTCGACAAAATCCAAAAAAATCGAAGTTGATTTCAAATAAATTTATTAAAATTTGACACATGCAACTAAAATTATTTTCAAAATCCCAAAAATTGAAGTTATTTTCATCTAAATTTACTCAAATATAGATCCCACAACAAAAAAACTCGACAAAATCCAAAAAAATCGAAGTTGATTTCAAATAAATTTATTAAAATTTGACATTTCCAACTAAAATTTTATTCACAATCCCAAAAATGGAAGTTATTTTCATCTAAGTTTACTCAAATATACATCCTACACCAAAAATACTCGACAAAATCCAAAAAAATCGAAGTTGATTTCAAACAAATTTATTAAAATTTGACACTTCCAATTAAATTTTTTTTCGCAATCCTAAAAATGGAAGTTATTTTCATCTAAATTTACTCAAATATAGATCCCACAACAAAAATACTCGACAAAATCCAAAAAAATCGAAGTTGATTTCAAATAAATTTATTAAAATTTGACACTTCCAACTAAAATTTTATTCACAATCCCAAAAATGGAAGTTATTTTCATCTAAATTTACTCAAATATAGATCCTACAACAAAAATACTCAACAAAACCCAGAAAAATCGAAGTTGATTTCAAATAAATTTATTAAAATTTGACACTTCCAACTAAAATTTTTTTCACAATCCAAAAAATTGAAGTTATTTACATCTAAATTTACTCAAATATACATCCTACAGCAAAAATACTCGACAAAATCCAAAAAAATTGAAGTTGATTTCAAATACATTTATTAAAATTGACACTTCCAACTAAAATTTTTTTCACAATCCCAAAAATTGAAGTTATTTTCATCTAAATTTACTCAAATATAGATCCTACAACAAAAATACTCGACAAAATCCAAAATAATCAAAGTTGATTTCAAATAAATTTATTAAAATTTTACAAAAATCGTGACAAAATCCAAAAAATCGAAGTTAATTTCAACTGAAATTACTCAAATTAAGCTTCTCTATCAAAAAAACTCAACATAGTCGAGAAAAATCGAAGTTTGTTTCAAATAAATTTATTAAAATTTTACACTTCCAAGTAAATTGTTTTTTCACAATCCAAAGAATGGAAGTTATTTTCATCTAAATTTACTCAAATATACATCCTACACCAAAAATACTCGACAAAATCCAAAAAAATCGAAGTTGATTTCAAATATATTTTTTAAAATTTGACACATGCAACTAAAATTATTTTCAAAATCCCAAAAATTGAAGTTATTTGCATCTAAATTTACTCAAATATAGATCCCACAACAAAAAAACTCAAAAAATTCCAAAATAATCGAAGTTGATTTCAAATAAATTTATTAAAATTTGACACTATCAACTAAAATTTTTTTCACAATCCTAATAATTGAAGTTATTTTCATCTAAATTCACTCAAATATAGATCCTACAACAAAAATACTCAACAAAATCCAAAATAATCCAAGTTGATTTCAAATAAATTTATTAAAATTTTACAAAAATCGTGACAATATCCAAAAAATCGAAGTTAATTTCAAACAAATTTATAAAAATTTGACACTTCCAACTAAATTTTTTTTCGCAATCCTAAAAATGGAAGTTATTTTCATCTAAATTTACTCAAATATAGATCCTACAACAAAAATACTAAAAAAATTCCAAAATAATCGAAGTTGATTTCAAATAAATTTATTAACATTTGACACTATCAACTAAAATTTTTTTCACAATCATAATAATTGAAGTTATTTTCATCTAAATTCACTCAAATATAGATCCTACAACAAAAATACTCAACAAAATCCAAAATAATCCAAGTTGATTTCAAATAAATTTATTAAAATTTTACAAAAATCGTGACAATATCCAAAAAATCGAAGTTAATTTCAACTGAAATTACTCAAATTAAGCTTCTCTACCAAAAAAACTCATCATACTCGAGAAAAATCGAAGTTGGTTTCAAATAAATTTATTAAAATTTGACACTTCCAACTAAAATTTTTTTCACAATCCAAAAAATTGAAGTTATTTTCATCTAAATTTACTCAAATATACATCCTACACCAAAAATACTCGACAAAATCCAAAAAAATCGAAGTTGATTTCAAATAAATTTATTAAAATTTGACACATGCAACTAAAATTATTTTCAAAATCCCAAAAATTGAAGTTATTTTCATCTAAATTTACTCAAATATAGATCCCACAACAAAAAAACTCGACAAAATCCAAAAAAATCGAAGTTGATTTCAAATAAATTTATTAAAATTTGACATTTCCAACTAAAATTTTATTCACAATCCCAAAAATGGAAGTTATTTTCATCTAAGTTTACTCAAATATACATCCTACACCAAAAATACTCGACAAAATCCAAAAAAATCGAAGTTGATTTCAAACAAATTTATTAAAATTTGACACATGCAACTAAAATTATTTTCACAATCCCAAAAATTGAAGTTATTTTCATCTAAATTTACTCAAATATAGATCCCACAACAAAAATACTCGACAAAATCCAAAAAAATCGAAGTTGATTTCAAATAAATTTATTAAAATTTGACACTTCCAACTAAAATTTTATTCACAATCCCAAAAATGGAAGTTATTTTCATCTAAATTTACTCAAAAATAGATCCTACAACAAAAATACTCGACAAGATCCAAAAAAATCAAAGTTGATTTCAAATAAATTTATTAAAATTTGACACTTCCAACTAAAATTTTTTTCACAATCCAAAAAATTGAAGTTATTTTCATCTAAATTTACTCAAATATACATCCTACACCAAAAATACTCGACAAAATCCAAAAAAATCGAAGTTGATTTCAAATAAATTTTTTAAAATTTGACACATGCAACTAAAATTATTTTCAAAATCCCAAAAATTGAAGTTATTTTCATCTAAATTTACTCAAATATAGATCCCACAACAAAAAAATTCGACAAAATCCAAAAAAATCGAAGTTGATTTCAAATAAATTTATTAAAATTTGACATTTCCAACTAAAATTTTATTCACAATCCCAAAAATGGAAGTTATTTTCATCTAAGTTTACTCAAATATACATCCTACACCAAAAATACTCGACAAAATAAAAAAAAATCGAAGTTGATTCAAACAAATTTATAAAAATTTGACACTTCCAACTAAATTTTTTTTCGCAATCCTAAAAATGGAAGTTATTTTCATCTAAATTTACTCAAATATAGGTCCTACAGCAAAAATACTCGACAAAATCCATAAAAATCGAAGTTGATTTCCAATACATTTATTAAAATTGACACTTCCAACTAAAATTTTTTTCACAATCCCAAAAATTGAAGTTATTTTCATCTAAATTTACTCAAATATAGATCCTACAACAAAAATACTCGACAAAATCCAAAAAAATCGAAGTTGATTTCAAATAAATTTATTAAAATTTGACATTTCCAACTAAAATTTTATTCACAATCCAAAAAATGGAAGTTATTTTCATCTAAGTTTACTCAAATATACATCCTACACCAAAAATACTCGACAAAATCCAAAAAAATCGAAGTTGATTTCAAACAAATTTATTAACATTTGACACTATCAACTAAAATTTTTTTCACAATCCTAATAATTGAAGTTATTTTCATCTAAATTCACTCAAATATAGATCCTACAACAAAAATACTCAACAAAATCCAAAATAATCCAAGTTGATTTCAAATAAATTTATTAAAATTTTACAAAAATCGTGACAATATCCAAAAAATCGAAGTTAATTTCAACTGAAATTACTCAAATTAAGCTTCTCTATCAAAAAAACTCATCATACTCGAGAAAAATCGAAGTTGGTTTCAAATAAATTTATTAAAATTTGACACTTCCAACTAAAATTTTTTTCACAATCCAAAAAATTGAAGTTATTTTCATCTAAATTTACTCAAATATAGATCCTACAACAAAAATACTCAAAAAATTCCAAAATAATCGAAGTTGATTTCAAATAAATTTATTAACATTTGACACTATCAACTAAAATTTTTTTCACAATCCTAATAATTGAAGTTATTTTCATCTAAATTCACTCAAATATAGATCCTACAACAAAAATACTCAACAAAATCCAAAATAATCCAAGTTGATTTCAAATAAATTTATTAAAATTTTACAAAAATCGTGACAATATCCAAAAAATCGAAGTTAATTTCAACTGAAATTACTCAAATTAAGCTTCTCTATCAAAAAAACTCATCATACTCGAGAAAAATCGAAGTTGGTTTCAAATAAATTTATTAAAATTTGACACTTCCAATTAAATTTTTTTTCGCAATCCTAAAAATGGAAGTTATTTTCATCTAAATTTACTCAAATATAGATCCTACAACAAAAATACTCAACAACACCCAGAAAAATCGAAGTTGATTTCAAATAAATTTATTAAAATTTGACACTTCCAACTAAAATTTTTTTCACAATCCAAAAAATTGAAGTTATTTACATCTAAATTTACTCAAATATACATCCTACAGCAAAAATACTCGACAAAATCCAAAAAAATTGAAGTTGATTTCAAATACATTTATTAAAATTGACACATCCAACTAAAATTTTTTTCACAATCCCAAAAATTGAAGTTATTTTCATCTAAATTTACTCAAATATACATCCTACACCAAAAATACTCGACAAAATCCAAAAAAATCGAAGTTGATTTCAAATAAATTTATTAAAATTTGACACATGCAACTAAAATTATTTTCACAATCCCAAAAATTGAAGTTATTTTCATCTAAATTTACTCAAATATAGATCCCACAACAAAAATACTCGACAAAATCCAAAAAAATCGAAGTTGATTTCAAATAAATTTATTAAAATTTGACACTTCCAACTAAAATTTTATTCACAATCCCAAAAATGGAAGTTATTTTCATCTAAATTTACTCAAATATAGATCCTACAACAAAAATACTCAACAAAACCCAGAAAAATCGAAGTTGATTTCAAATAAATTTATTAAAATTTGACACTTCCAACTAAAATTTTTTTCACAATCCAAAAAATTGAAGTTATTTACATCTAAATTTACTCAAATATACATCCTACAGCAAAAATACTCGACAAAATCCAAAAAAATTGAAGTTGATTTCAAATACATTTATTAAAATTGACACTTCCAACTAAAATTTTTTTCACAATCCCAAAAATTGAAGTTATTTTCATCTAAATTTACTCAAATATAGATCCTACAACAAAAATACTCGACAAAATCCAAAATAATCAAAGTTGATTTCAAATAAATTTATTAAAATTTTACAAAAATCGTGACAAAATCCAAAAAATCGAAGTTAATTTCAACTGAAATTACTCAAATTAAGCTTCTCTATCAAAAAAACTCAACATAGTCGAGAAAAATCGAAGTTTGTTTCAAATAAATTTATTAAAATTTTACACTTCCAAGTAAATTGTTTTTTCACAATCCAAAAAATGGAAGTTATTTTCATCTAAATTTACTCAAATATACATCCTACACCAAAAATACTCGACAAAATCCAAAAAAATCGAAGTTGATTTCAAATATATTTTTTAAAATTTGACACATGCAACTAAAATTATTTTCGCAATCCTAAAAATGGAAGTTATTTTCATCTAAATTTACTCAAATATAGATCCTACAACAAAAATACTAAAAAAATTCCAAAATAATCGAAGTTGATTTCAAATAAATTTATTAACATTTGACACTATCAACTAAAATTTTTTTCACAATCATAATAATTGAAGTTATTTTCATCTAAATTCACTCAAATATAGATCCTACAACAAAAATACTCAACAAAATCCAAAATAATCCAAGTTGATTTCAAATAAATTTATTAAAATTTTACAAAAATCGTGACAATATCCAAAAAATCGAAGTTAATTTCAACTGAAATTACTCAAATTAAGCTTCTCTACCAAAAAAACTCATCATACTCGAGAAAAATCGAAGTTGGTTTCAAATAAATTTATTAAAATTTGACACTTCCAACTAAAATTTTTTTCACAATCCAAAAAATTGAAGTTATTTTCATCTAAATTTACTCAAATATACATCCTACACCAAAAATACTCGACAAAATCCAAAAAAATCGAAGTTGATTTCAAATAAATTTATTAAAATTTGACACATGCAACTAAAATTATTTTCAAAATCCCAAAAATTGAAGTTATTTTCATCTAAATTTACTCAAATATAGATCCCACAACAAAAAAACTCGACAAAATCCAAAAAAATCGAAGTTGATTTCAAATAAATTTATTAAAATTTGACATTTCCAACTAAAATTTTATTCACAATCCCAAAAATGGAAGTTATTTTCATCTAAGTTTACTCAAATATACATCCTACACCAAAAATACTCGACAAAATCCAAAAAAATCGAAGTTGATTTCAAACAAATTTATTAAAATTTGACACATGCAACTAAAATTATTTTCACAATCCCAAAAATTGAAGTTATTTTCATCTAAATTTACTCAAATATAGATCCCACAACAAAAATACTCGACAAAATCCAAAAAAATCGAAGTTGATTTCAAATAAATTTATTAAAATTTGACACTTCCAACTAAAATTTTATTCACAATCCCAAAAATGGAAGTTATTTTCATCTAAATTTACTCAAAAATAGATCCTACAACAAAAATACTCGACAAGATCCAAAAAAATCGAAGTTGATTTCAAATAAATTTATTAAAATTTGACACTTCCAACTAAAATTTTTTTCACAATCCCAAAAATTGAAGTTATTTTCATCTGAATTTACTCAAATATAGATCCTACAACAAAAATACTCGACAAAATCCAAAATAATCAAAGTTGATTTCAAATAAATTTATTAAAATTTTACAAAAATCGTGACAAAATCCAAAAAATCGAAGTTAATTTCAACTGAAATTACTCAAATTAAGCTTCTCTATCAAAAAAACTCAACATAGTCGAGAAAAATCGAAGTTTGTTTCAAATAAATTTATTAAAATTTTACACTTCCAAGTAAATTGTTTTTTCACAATCCAAAAAATTGAAGTTATTTTCATCTAAATTTACTCAAATATACATCCTACACCAAAAATACTCGACAAAATCCAAAAAAATCGAAGTTGATTTCAAATAAATTTTTTAAAATTTGACACATGCAACTAAAATTATTTTCAAAATCCCAAAAATTGAAGTTATTTTCATCTAAATTTACTCAAATATAGATCCCACAACAAAAAAATTCGACAAAATCCAAAAAAATCGAAGTTGATTTCAAATAAATTTATTAAAATTTGACATTTCCAACTAAAATTTTATTCACAATCCCAAAAATGGAAGTTATTTTCATCTAAGTTTACTCAAATATACATCCTACACCAAAAATACTCGACAAAATAAAAAAAAATCGAAGTTGATTCAAACAAATTTATAAAAATTTGACACTTCCAACTAAATTTTTTTTCGCAATCCTAAAAATGGAAGTTATTTTCATCTAAATTTACTCAAATATAGGTCCTACAGCAAAAATACTCGACAAAATCCATAAAAATCGAAGTTGATTTCCAATACATTTATTAAAATTGACACTTCCAACTAAAATTTTTTTCACAATCCCAAAAATTGAAGTTATTTTCATCTAAATTTACTCAAATATAGATCCTACAACAAAAATACTCGACAAAATCCAAAAAAATCGAAGTTGATTTCAAATAAATTTATTAAAATTTGACATTTCCAACTAAAATTTTATTCACAATCCAAAAAATGGAAGTTATTTTCATCTAAGTTTACTCAAATATACATCCTACACCAAAAATACTCGACAAAATCCAAGAAAATCGAAGTTGATTTCAAACAAATTTATTAACATTTGACACATGCAACTAAAATTATTTTCAAAATCCCAAAAATTGAAGTTATTTTCATCTAAATTTACTCAAATATAGATCCCACAACAAAAAAACTCGACAAAATCCAAAAAAATCGAAGTTGATTTCAAATAAATTTATTAAAATTTGACATTTCCAACTAAAATTTTATTCACAATCCCAAAAATGGAAGTTATTTTCATCTAAGTTTACTCAAATATACATCCTACACCAAAAATACTCGACAAAATCCAAAAAAATCGAAGTTGATTTCAAACAAATTTATTAAAATTTGACACATGCAACTAAAATTATTTTCACAATCCCAAAAATTGAAGTTATTTTCATCTAAATTTACTCAAATATAGATCCCACAACAAAAATACTCGACAAAATCCAAAAAAATCGAAGTTGATTTCAAATAAATTTATTAAAATTTGACACTTCCAACTAAAATTTTATTCACAATCCCAAAAATGGAAGTTATTTTCATCTAAATTTACTCAAAAATAGATCCTACAACAAAAATACTCGACAAGATCCAAAAAAATCAAAGTTGATTTCAAATAAATTTATTAAAATTTGACACTTCCAACTAAAATTTTTTTCACAATCCAAAAAATTGAAGTTATTTTCATCTAAATTTACTCAAATATACATCCTACACCAAAAATACTCGACAAAATCCAAAAAAATCGAAGTTGATTTCAAATAAATTTTTTAAAATTTGACACATGCAACTAAAATTATTTTCAAAATCCCAAAAATTGAAGTTATTTTCATCTAAATTTACTCAAATATAGATCCCACAACAAAAAAATTCGACAAAATCCAAAAAAATCGAAGTTGATTTCAAATAAATTTATTAAAATTTGACATTTCCAACTAAAATTTTATTCACAATCCCAAAAATGGAAGTTATTTTCATCTAAGTTTACTCAAATATACATCCTACACCAAAAATACTCGACAAAATAAAAAAAAATCGAAGTTGATTCAAACAAATTTATAAAAATTTGACACTTCCAACTAAATTTTTTTTCGCAATCCTAAAAATGGAAGTTATTTTCATCTAAATTTACTCAAATATAGGTCCTACAGCAAAAATACTCGACAAAATCCATAAAAATCGAAGTTGATTTCCAATACATTTATTAAAATTGACACTTCCAACTAAAATTTTTTTCACAATCCCAAAAATTGAAGTTATTTTCATCTAAATTTACTCAAATATAGATCCTACAACAAAAATACTCGACAAAATCCAAAAAAATCGAAGTTGATTTCAAATAAATTTATTAAAATTTGACATTTCCAACTAAAATTTTATTCACAATCCAAAAAATGGAAGTTATTTTCATCTAAGTTTACTCAAATATACATCCTACACCAAAAATACTCGACAAAATCCAAAAAAATCGAAGTTGATTTCAAACAAATTTATTAACATTTGACACTATCAACTAAAATTTTTTTCACAATCCTAATAATTGAAGTTATTTTCATCTAAATTCACTCAAATATAGATCCTACAACAAAAATACTCAACAAAATCCAAAATAATCCAAGTTGATTTCAAATAAATTTATTAAAATTTTACAAAAATCGTGACAATATCCAAAAAATCGAAGTTAATTTCAACTGAAATTACTCAAATTAAGCTTCTCTATCAAAAAAACTCATCATACTCGAGAAAAATCGAAGTTGGTTTCAAATAAATTTATTAAAATTTGACACTTCCAACTAAAATTTTTTTCACAATCCAAAAAATTGAAGTTATTTTCATCTAAATTTACTCAAATATAGATCCTACAACAAAAATACTCAAAAAATTCCAAAATAATCGAAGTTGATTTCAAATAAATTTATTAACATTTGACACTATCAACTAAAATTTTTTTCACAATCCTAATAATTGAAGTTATTTTCATCTAAATTCACTCAAATATAGATCCTACAACAAAAATACTCAACAAAATCCAAAATAATCCAAGTTGATTTCAAATAAATTTATTAAAATTTTACAAAAATCGTGACAATATCCAAAAAATCGAAGTTAATTTCAACTGAAATTACTCAAATTAAGCTTCTCTATCAAAAAAACTCATCATACTCGAGAAAAATCGAAGTTGGTTTCAAATAAATTTATTAAAATTTGACACTTCCAATTAAATTTTTTTTCGCAATCCTAAAAATGGAAGTTATTTTCATCTAAATTTACTCAAATATAGATCCTACAACAAAAATACTCAACAACACCCAGAAAAATCGAAGTTGATTTCAAATAAATTTATTAAAATTTGACACTTCCAACTAAAATTTTTTTCACAATCCAAAAAATTGAAGTTATTTACATCTAAATTTACTCAAATATACATCCTACAGCAAAAATACTCGACAAAATCCAAAAAAATTGAAGTTGATTTCAAATACATTTATTAAAATTGACACATCCAACTAAAACTTTTTTCACAATCCCAAAAATTGAAGTTATTTTCATCTAAATTTACTCAAATATACATCCTACACCAAAAATACTCGACAAAATCCAAAAAAATCGAAGTTGATTTCAAATAAATTTATTAAAATTTGACACATGCAACTAAAATTATTTTCACAATCCCAAAAATTGAAGTTATTTTCATCTAAATTTACTCAAATATAGATCCCACAACAAAAATACTCGACAAAATCCAAAAAAATCGAAGTTGATTTCAAATAAATTTATTAAAATTTGACACTTCCAACTAAAATTTTATTCACAATCCCAAAAATGGAAGTTATTTTCATCTAAATTTACTCAAAAATAGATCCTACAACAAAAATACTCGACAAGATCCAAAAAAATCGAAGTTGATTTCAAATAAATTTATTAAAATTTGACACTTCCAACTAAAATTTTTTTCACAATCCCAAAAATTGAAGTTATTTTCATCTGAATTTACTCAAATATAGATCCTACAACAAAAATACTCGACAAAATCCAAAATAATCAAAGTTGATTTCAAATAAATTTATTAAAATTTTACAAAAATCGTGACAAAATCCAAAAAATCGAAGTTAATTTCAACTGAAATTACTCAAATTAAGCTTCTCTATCAAAAAAACTCAACATAGTCGAGAAAAATCGAAGTTTGTTTCAAATAAATTTATTAAAATTTTACACTTCCAAGTAAATTGTTTTTTCACAATCCAAAAAATTGAAGTTATTTTCATCTAAATTTACTCAAATATACATCCTACACCAAAAATACTCGACAAAATCCAAAAAAATCGAAGTTGATTTCAAATAAATTTTTTAAAATTTGACACATGCAACTAAAATTATTTTCAAAATCCCAAAAATTGAAGTTATTTTCATCTAAATTTACTCAAATATAGATCCCACAACAAAAAAATTCGACAAAATCCAAAAAAATCGAAGTTGATTTCAAATAAATTTATTAAAATTTGACATTTCCAACTAAAATTTTATTCACAATCCCAAAAATGGAAGTTATTTTCATCTAAGTTTACTCAAATATACATCCTACACCAAAAATACTCGACAAAATAAAAAAAAATCGAAGTTGATTCAAACAAATTTATAAAAATTTGACACTTCCAACTAAATTTTTTTTCGCAATCCTAAAAATGGAAGTTATTTTCATCTAAATTTACTCAAATATAGGTCCTACAGCAAAAATACTCGACAAAATCCATAAAAATCGAAGTTGATTTCCAATACATTTATTAAAATTGACACTTCCAACTAAAATTTTTTTCACAATCCCAAAAATTGAAGTTATTTTCATCTAAATTTACTCAAATATAGATCCTACAACAAAAATACTCGACAAAATCCAAAAAAATCGAAGTTGATTTCAAATAAATTTATTAAAATTTGACATTTCCAACTAAAATTTTATTCACAATCCAAAAAATGGAAGTTATTTTCATCTAAGTTTACTCAAATATACATCCTACACCAAAAATACTCGACAAAATCCAAGAAAATCGAAGTTGATTTCAAACAAATTTATTAACATTTGACACTATCAACTAAAATTTTTTTCACAATCCTAATAATTGAAGTTATTTTCATCTAAATTCACTCAAATATAGATCCTACAACAAAAATACTCAACAAAATCCAAAATAATCCAAGTTGATTTCAAATAAATTTATTAAAATTTTACAAAAATCGTGACAATATCCAAAAAATCGAAGTTAATTTCAACTGAAATTACTCAAATTAAGCTTCTCTATCAAAAAAACTCATCATACTCGAGAAAAATCGAAGTTGGTTTCAAATAAATTTATTAAAATTTGACACTTCCAACTAAAATTTTTTTCACAATCCAAAAAATTGAAGTTATTTTCATCTAAATTTACTCAAATATAGATCCTACAACAAAAATACTCAAAAAATTCCAAAATAATCGAAGTTGATTTCAAATAAATTTATTAACATTTGACACTATCAACTAAAATTTTTTTCACAATCCTAATAATTGAAGTTATTTTCATCTAAATTCACTCAAATATAGATCCTACAACAAAAATACTCAACAAAATCCAAAATAATCCAAGTTGATTTCAAATAAATTTATTAAAATTTTACAAAAATCGTGACAATATCCAAAAAATCGAAGTTAATTTCAACTGAAATTACTCAAATTAAGCTTCTCTATCAAAAAAACTCATCATACTCGAGAAAAATCGAAGTTGGTTTCAAATAAATTTATTAAAATTTGACACTTCCAATTAAATTTTTTTTCGCAATCCTAAAAATGGAAGTTATTTTCATCTAAATTTACTCAAATATAGATCCTACAACAAAAATACTCAACAACACCCAGAAAAATCGAAGTTGATTTCAAATAAATTTATTAAAATTTGACACTTCCAACTAAAATTTTTTTCACAATCCAAAAAATTGAAGTTATTTACATCTAAATTTACTCAAATATACATCCTACAGCAAAAATACTCGACAAAATCCAAAAAAATTGAAGTTGATTTCAAATACATTTATTAAAATTGACACATCCAACTAAAATTTTTTTCACAATCCCAAAAATTGAAGTTATTTTCATCTAAATTTACTCAAATATACATCCTACAGCAAAAATACTCGACAAAATCCAAAAAAATTGAAGTTGATTTCAAATACATTTATTAAAATTGACACTTCCAACTAAAATTTTTTTCACAATCCCAAAAATTGAAGTTATTTTCATCTAAATTTACTCAAATATAGATCCTACAACAAAAATACTCGACAAAATCCAAAATAATCAAAGTTGATTTCAAATAAATTTATTAAAATTTTACAAAAATCGTGACAAAATCCAAAAAATCGAAGTTAATTTCAACTGAAATTACTCAAATTAAGCTTCTCTATCAAAAAAACTCAACATAGTCGAGAAAAATCGAAGTTTGTTTCAAATAAATTTATTAAAATTTTACACTTCCAAGTAAATTGTTTTTTCACAATCCAAAAAATGGAAGTTATTTTCATCTAAATTTACTCAAATATACATCCTACACCAAAAATACTCGACAAAATCCAAAAAAATCGAAGTTGATTTCAAATATATTTTTTAAAATTTGACACATGCAACTAAAATTATTTTCAAAATCCCAAAAATTGAAGTTATTTTCATCTAAATTTACTCAAATATAGATCCCACAACAAAAAAACTCAAAAAATTCCAAAATAATCGAAGTTGATTTCAAATAAATTTATTAACATTTGACACTATCAACTAAAATTTTTTTCACAATCATAATAATTGAAGTTATTTTCATCTAAATTCACTCAAATATAGATCCTACAACAAAAATACTCAACAAAATCCAAAATAATCCAAGTTGATTTCAAATAAATTTATTAAAATTTTACAAAAATCGTGACAATATCCAAAAAATCGAAGTTAATTTCAACTGAAATTACTCAAATTAAGCTTCTCTATCAAAAAAACTCATCATACTCGAGAAAAATCGAAGTTGGTTTCAAATAAATTTATTAAAATTTGACACTTCCAACTAAAATTTTTTTCACAATCCAAAAAATTGAAGTTATTTTCATCTAAATTTACTCAAATATACATCCTACACCAAAAATACTCGACAAAATCCAAAAAAATCGAAGTTGATTTCAAATAAATTTATTAAAATTTGACACATGCAACTAAAATTATTTTCAAAATCCCAAAAATTGAAGTTACTTTCATCTAAATTTACTCAAATATAGATCCCACAACAAAAAAACTCGACAAAATCCAAAAAAATCGAAGTTGATTTCAAATAAATTTATTAAAATTTGACATTTCCAACTAACATTTTATTCACAATCCCAAAAATGGAAGTTATTTTCATCTAAGTTTACTCAAATATACATCCTACACCAAAAATACTCGACAAAATCCAAAAAAATCGAAGTTGATTTCAAACAAATTTATTAAAATTTGACACTTCCAATTAAATTTTTTTTCGCAATCCTAAAAATGGAAGTTATTTTCATCTAAATTTACTCAAATATAGATCCTACAACAAAAATACTCAACAAAACCCAGAAAAATCGAAGTTGATTTCAAATAAATTTATTAAAATTTGACACTTCCAACTAAAATTTTTTTCACAATCCAAAAAATTGAAGTTATTTACATCTAAATTTACTCAAATATACATCCTACAGCAAAAATACTCGACAAAATCCAAAAAAATTGAAGTTGATTTCAAATACATTTGTTACGAGCCGGGGCTGCGGCAACGCGCGAGGCCGGCGAGAAGGGTATTTCCCAAGTAATACGGTTTATGAGTTTGTTAGTTAGGTGCGCGGACGAACCTGATGCGAAATCAGGGAGCCGCTAGGATTATTGACGGCGAGGACGAACCTGATGCAAAATCAGGGAGCCTCTAGGAATGGAGTCACACGCGGACGAACCTGATTCGAAATCAGGGAGCCGCAGGAAGGTGAAACGTCGTGAACGAACCCAATGCGAAATCGGGGAGCCACTGGGTTGGAAAATATACCTTGTTTTGGATGAAAGGTTGCGAACGAACCTGATGCTTAATCAGGGAGTCGCAGGAAATGTTAGTAATGCCTCGTAACTCTTAATTAATATTTGATACAACTCGAGCGGTAAAGTTGTATCAGTGGGTGAATGCTACTAATATTATAAGGATCGCTGGGTAAGAGATGGGTTTAACGAATCTACTCGATTTACACGTGAACACCATTCGTATATTCAATAATAGGTTATTGTACAAATGTAAGTGTCGCGATTAAATAATGAATAAAAGTGTGTGAGTTACCACTAGCTGCACGGTGTTGACGCACTGGCGATGCGGGGCGTAAGAGTGGCTATTTCAAAGTGCCCAATAGAATATAACCCGGACTCGCGGATTCTATGAGGTTAACTATGATTCTGACGGAGACTTTAGCTCGATCTTACTGAATATGACCAACTCTGTACGAGCGTGACACGACGTTGCTCTACGCGTGACTGTACTGCTTTTAACCGACGAGGGTTGAAACCAAAGGGTTTATATAGTCCCAAAAATGAGTGGGGGTTCGTTAGGAGATTTCCATATAAGGAAATCCTTCGGGGTCGTCGTCGTGTCACTCCCGTTCCCATGGTCGTGTTCCAGATGGTCAAGATCACGACCCCCTGAGTGGTATGTGATAAACAAAAAGATTCTTAGGGCGTTTTCCCTTCGCAGACGCGAGCTCGAAAAATTGTTGAGAGCGGCGTATGGGAATATTCCACATACGTAACATCTCCCCCCTAAGATAAAACATCGCGATTCTCGTGATGCTTTTCAAAAGAAGGAAAAAACGCCCCAAAAATCTTTTTATAAGCAAAAATGTAGAAGAGAATTGTCGGGTGTAGGTGTATTAGTGTACTTATCGCTAGGTGTTGTGAGGTGTAAGTGTTTTAATCGTCGCTAGGCACTACGTAGCCGAGCTGCAGCCAGTGCTCAATGATGTCCACTGGTGGTTGTCCGGGTAGCCGGTCGAGCGTCAGCGTTGCAGTGATGCCGGTTGGAGTTAGCTGGATGTTGGCGAGGAGGCTATATTGCGAATATTAGTCATGTGCGTTATTAATTCTATTAAATAATCTCCATACGACTTTAGTTTTTCACCGGTTGGAAACGAGGTTGGTTCTCGGGCTGGTTTTCCAAAGATTAATTCGTATGGGGTGAAATTTGTTGCTTCGTGAACGGATGTATTGTAAGAGAACATTGCGAACGGTATTAATAAATCCCAGTCTTCGTAACTATCCATGTAATGCTTGAGGTATTCAGTGAGGACGATGTGGCTTCGTTCCAGAGATCCATTGGTTTGTGGTCTATATCCTGAGGTTGTGATTTGCTTGATTTTGAATATTTCGGAGAGATTGGTCATGAGCGTTCCGATGAAGCTAGTTCCTTTGTCTGTTAGTATTGCGCGAGGTGTACCGTATATTGCGATGAAGTGTCTAGCGAAAGCATCTGCAATTGTAGCAGCTCGAATGTTAGGTATTGCTATGGCTACGCAATATTTCGTTAAGTTATCTTGAATGGTGAGAATATGTCTATTCCCACTGGGTGTAATTGGTAAAGGTCCTACTGTATCCAAGGAAATTTTGTCAAAGGCTCCTATAGGTGTGTCGGTGATTAACATCGGTTGACGAGTTTTTGCTCGAACTAATTTCTGTTCCTGACAACTTTGGCATCTTCGAATGTAGTCTTGAATGTCGTTGCGCATTTGTGACCAATGGAATTTTGATCGGATGCGTTTATATGTTTTCGTTACTCCTTTATGTCCTCCAATTAAACTATCGTGAGCCTCGCAAATGATGTGCTGTCTGTCTTCTTCGGATGGTGTTGTGATGGTACAATTGCATAGGATAATCTGCATGCCCGTTCCTATGAAAACCTCTTCTAAAATTTTGACGAATTCGTTGGATGGTATTTTGTGAAGGTCTCCCGTGGCAGAAATTCGAAATGATTTAATCTGATTTTGATCTAAGGTGTGTCGAAGAGTTTTCAATCCGTTGAGCACATCTACTCTTTTAATATTATCGAAGAAATTGTCTGAGATTATTATACTGAAGGTTTTAAATAATCCATTGTCCGTAGTTATCACATTTCCCTTTTTTGGTTCTTCTGCTAGAAGGTTTGGTTGATTGATTAGTTCAGTGTCTACCAGTAATTTTCCAACGGGGTTTATTAAATTGCAGTCGGCAGAAATGAAGTGTACGTAATGTCCTTCTTCAGCGGTAAAAGTATTTGAAGAAACGATGATTTTATGTGGTCGATCTAATGGGGTTTCTTCCAGATCGTCAAGGTCATTTGGATCCTCGATTTCGGTAGTGGAGAAAGGGTAGGAGTCGATCGTGTGGTCAGGGACCCTAGGTTCGGTTGACCTGTTGTCAGGTGGTTGTCCCACACTTGCTTCGGGCGTTGTACCTGCAGGTAGCTGGTTTATTGAGGGTTGTAAAGGTTCTTCCATGACTTCCGATGGTACTTGCGGGGTACTGAGTAAATCTAGTTGAGTATTTCTTGCATTTTTTATTACAGTATTTTCGAGCGGCTCCTCAAACGATATTAAATTGTCAAATACGGTCTGGTCCTTATCTAAAGGGGCAATTTGTGTAGAATTAGCTGCGGGCGAAAAACTGTTTATGGTTTCCTGGCGTTCATCTGGCATGGTTACCTCTTGAGATAAGCTGGGAAAAGATCGGTTCTTGTATATTATTGGAGAATGTTGAATGTTCCCACGTGCGGTTTCTTCTTCTGAGCTGCTGCTTGTCTCTTGGTACTTGGGTCGGCTTTCTCTATCTCGTCGTAACTGTCGTATGCGGTGCCCGATTGTTTCGATATTGGCATCTGTTTTCGGTATCTGGGCTTTGAAGTCGGGGTCCTGGAGCTCTCGTGGAATAAGTGGTAAGCAGGTAGACGTAGGGTTGCGCGATAATGCGTCTGCGTTCTTATTCGTCTTTCCGGATTTATGGACAACCTGGTACTCGTATTCCAAAAGACGTAGCTTCCACTTCATAAGTCTAGAAGTTGGGTCCTTGACAGAATGTAACCAGACAAGTGGTCTGTGGTCTGTAACAAGGGTGAATGGGGTTCCATAGATGTAGGGCCTGAAGTATCTTACTGCGTAAACCATGGCCAAACATTCCTTTTCCGTAGCTGAATAATTCTTCTCAGGTTTATTTAGGCTGCGGGAGGCATAAGCAATCGGTAGGTCGTTTCCTATCTCCCCTTGGCTAAGTACGGCTCCAATAGCGTAATCAGATGCATCTGTGGTTACAATGAAAGGTTTACTGAAATCAGGGTATTGCAATATGGGCTGTTGACAAAGTTCGTTGCGTAATTGCTTAAAACTCTGGTCTTGTTCTTCTGTCCATTTGAATTTGATGCCTTTTCCTAATAAGTTAATTAATGGTTTTGCTTTTGTGGTAAAATTAGGTACGAATCTTCGGTAATATCCAACAAGTCCCAAGAATTGTTGAATGTTCTTCTGCGATGTGGGTGTTGGAAAATCTTGAACAGCTTTTAATTTCCTAGGATCAGGTCTTACCCCTTCCTTTGAAATAATGTGTCCAAGGTATGCGACTTCCTTTCGCAGGAATTGGCACTTGTTGGTCTGAAGGGTTAATCCGTGTTCTCGAAGGCGGTTTAACAATTTTTTGACTTTGATATTGTGCTCCTGTAACGATGATGCGTAAATCACTATGTCGTCCAAGTAGACAAAGAGGTCTGTTCCTTGAAGTCCAGTGAGTGCTTGGTCCATCAGGCGTTGAAAGGTGGGTGGTGCATTTTTTAATCCGAAAGGCATTCGAGAAAATTCGTAATGTCCATTTGGAGTGGTGAATGCTGTTTTTGCCTTATCCTTCGGGTCCATCTCTATTTGATGAAATCCACTTGCGAGATCAAAAACTGAGAAATATTTGGCTCCTCCTAATCGATCTAAGATCTCTGTGATTTGAGGTAATGGATACCTATCAGAAATGGTTATTTCGTTGAGGCCGCGGAAATCTATTACCAGGCGCCAACGTTTCACTCCGTTTTCGTCTTCTTTCTTCGGTACAATCCATAAGGGTGAATTGTACGGAGATTTTGAAGGCGTAATTATACCGTTTGATAATAGCGCGCTGATTTGTTTTTGAATTTCCTTTTGATGAATGAGAGGATAACGATATTGTCTTGTGTTGATTGGAATATCATTGGATGTATGGATTGAGTGTTTAAAGTCGCGGGCCTTCCCAAGTTTATCTCCAGAAAGATAAAATCGGTCGGGAAAATCTCTAACTAGATTAGTAACGAAATCTAGTTCCTCCTTGTTCAAATGTTTAGTGTTTAGGGCTTCTAAAATTTTTTGTATCCTATCTTCGTGTGTTTTGAATTTTGACGGGTGTTCTGCAGCTGGGTAAGAATCTTCGTCTGATGACCCGAAGATATCGAATGACTCTAATGTTTGTGGTTCTATCTCTACGTCTAGGGGTTCATCGCTGGTATTTGTTGCCATAACGTAGCACTTCCCTTTATTATTCCTCACAACTGCTTCTCCTATGTAAAGATGTTCAAGGGTCTTGATACGCGGTAAATATCCTTCCTTAATCTTCGAGTTTGTAATTGTTATAGCAATCTGTTGCGACGTCCTAGGCTCGATACGATGTTTGGTCGATGTCAATAGTTCTTTCATTTGAGGTAGATCTTGATAATTTGAAAAACGTAGAGGTCGGGTTGGTTTATTTTTTAATACCAGAGTCCCATGATAATAGGAGATTTCAGCCTCTTCCTGTTTTAAAAATGGGCTTCCTATAAGTCCATCTGCTTCTATGGCCAGCTCTTTTACTACATAGAAAAGTGCAGGAGCTTCGTGGATATGAAGAATTGTTGTTCCTAAAGTATGAATTGGATTAGTGGTAATTCCGGTTAACTCGATTTCTTCCCGAGAGTTTATCGCGGCTTTTTCTCCCAGGGCGTTAATGACTACTAAATTAACGGATGCTCCACCGTCGATTAGGAATTCTCCCGTTCCTGACTCCAATTCTGGAACCTTGATGTTGATGCGTGGGGCAGGTGCTTCCTTGATGAGGGTTCCTCTTCGAAGCGGACTGTCCTTTGGCGAGCTTCCTTGTTTCCGCTCATCGTGTCGCCTATACGTTGAGCGCGATTGAAGTTTAAAGACTTGTTTGATTCAACGGACGAATCTCGCGAGTCTCGTTGATATCTAGGGTTACGCGGTTGTTTCCTACAGGACTTTCCGTCATGTCCGGCTGTGCCGCAATGCCAGCAATATAAACTCGGCTTGCGATCTTTATCGGGATTTTTTAAAATAGAATAGTGTTTTTCTCTATCATCTGCGTACGATGAGTCGGAGCGATAAGAAGGGGATTTCGAGGGGCTTCGGTGACGCAAGGTCCAGGCCGTCGTACGTGTCCGTCCTTCTCGTTCTTCTTCAAACCCAGATGTTCTAAGAGGCCGATCCCTGTTCTGGTCGTATCTACTCGGAGAAAGTGGGTACGACACTTCGCGGTCGTGGTGGCGAGAGTTTTCGGTGTAATGATCTCGGCGAGACCACCTGGAGGGTGATTCATTACGGGGCGACTGTCGTCGATTCCTTAATTTCCTATCTATCTGTAGCACGGCGTCGTAAGCTTGTTCAAGTGTTTGAATATCTTGAGTCTGAGCCGACACTTTCCAAGAAATTCGATCCGGTAAACCATCGATGAAGTTTTCCTTAACGTCCTTTTCCATTTCTTTGACGAAATCTTCAGCGTGATCCAGATACCTTTCCCGAATAGCTCCGCGCGCACAATAAACGAGATGGCTAGTTCTGTCGACGTACTGTCGCAGACTTTCTCCTTCGCGTAAGCTTAGTTTCGCGATTTCGACTTGAAAATATGACAAACTTCTTCCCGGCGCGAATCTCTTTTTCAGATGTTGGACTAATTTCTTAATAGATTCGAATTTATGTTCTAACGTGCACCTGCGTGCCGGACCGATCAGTTTCGTTAGTATTATCGCAAGATACTCAGCTTCCGTACCCTCAGGAATCAAAGTTAACCCGTCTTCAACATTTTGTGCAAAGCGCGTCAAGGGTGGACTTTTACCGTCGAAGGTTGGAATTGACATAGTAATATTTTGTATACATGTCCGTTGCGTCAAGAGCGACATTGAGTTTGCAATTGAAACTGTCAGGTTCATTATATCATTAGAAGAGACGTTCGCCTGTGCGGTTGCCATCATAAAATTACTAAGTGACTTGACTAGAGAAAACTAGTATATCGTCGATAAAAATTACGAGTGATTTTAACGTATTTAAAAACCCAAATTTACGGCGATTCTAATGCAGTAGCATCCCACCGCTGTCACCAGTTCTGTTACGAGCCGGGGCTGCGGCAACGCGCGAGGCCGGCGAGAAGGGTATTTCCCAAGGAATACGGTTTATGAGTTTGTTAGTTAGGTGCGCGGACGAACCTGATGCGAAATCAGGGAGCCGCTAGGATTATTGACGGCGAGGACGAACCTGATGCGAAATCAGGGAGCCTCTAGGAATGGAGTCACACGCGGACGAACCTGATTCGAAATCAGGGAGCCGCAGGAAGGTGAAACGTCGTGAACGAACCCAATGCGAAATCGGGGAGCCACTGGGTTGGAAAATATACCTTGTTTTGGATGAAAGGTTGCGAACGAACCTGATGCTTAATCAGGGAGTCGCAGGAAATGTTAGTAATGCCTCGTAACTCTTAATTAATATTTGATACAACTCGAGCGGTAAAGTTGTATCAGTGGGTGAATGCTACTAATATTATAAGGATCGCTGGGTAAGAGATGGGTTTAACGAATCTACTCGATTTACACGTGAACACCATTCGTATATTCAATAATAGGTTATTGTACAAATGTAAGTGTCGCGATTAAATAATGAATAAAAGTGTGTGAGTTACCACTAGCTGCACGGTGTTGACGCACTGGCGATGCGGGGCGTAAGAGTGGCTATTTCAAAGTGCCCAATAGAATATAACCCGGACTCGCGGATTCTATGAGGTTAACTATGATTCTGACGGAGACTTTAGCTCGATCTTACTGAATATGACCAACTCTGTACGAGCGTGACACGACGTTGCTCTACGCGTGACTGTACTGCTTTTAACCGACGAGGGTTGAAACCAAAGGGTTTATATAGTCCCAAAAATGAGTGGGGGTTCGTTAGGAGATTTCCATATAAGGAAATCCTTCGGGGTCGTCGTCGTGTCACTCCCGTTCCCATGGTCGTGTTCCAGATGGTCAAGATCACGACCCCCTGAGTGGTATGTGATAAACAAAAAGATTCTTAGGGCGTTTTCCCTTCGCAGACGCGAGCTCGAAAAATTGTTGAGAGCGGCGTATGGGAATATTCCACATACGTAACACATTTATTAAAATTGACACTTCCAACTAAAATTTTTTTCACAATCCCAAAAATTGAAGTTATTTTCATCTAAATTTACTCAAATATACATCCTACACCAAAAATACTCGACAAAATCCAAAAAAATCGAAGTTGATTTCAAATAAATTTATTAAAATTTGACACATGCAACTAAAATTATTTTCAAAATCCCAAAAATTGAAGTTATTTTCATCTAAATTTACTCAAATATAGATCCCACAACAAAAAAATTCGACAAAATCCAAAAAAATCGAAGTTGATTTCAAATAAATTTATTAAAATTTGACATTTCCAACTAAAATTTTATTCACAATCCCAAAAATGGAAGTTATTTTCATCTAAGTTTACTCAAATATACATCCTACACCAAAAATACTCGACAAAATCAAAAAAAATCGAAGTTGATTCAAACAAATTTATAAAAATTTGACACTTCCAACTAAATTTTTTTTCGCAATCCTAAAAATGGAAGTTATTTTCATCTAAATTTACTCAAATATAGGTCCTACAGCAAAAATACTCGACAAAATCCATAAAAATCGAAGTTGATTTCCAATACATTTATTAAAATTGACACTTCCAACTAAAATTTTTTTCACAATCCCAAAAATTGAAATTATTTTCATCTAAATTTACTCAAATATAGATCCTACAACAAAAATACTCGACAAAATCCAAAAAAATCGAAGTTGATTTCAAATAAATTTATTAAAATTTGACATTTCCAACTAAAATTTTATTCACAATCCCAAAAATGGAAGTTATTTTCATCTAAGTTTACTCAAATATACATCCTACACCAAAAATACTCGACAAAATCCAAAAAAATCGAAGTTGATTTCAAATAAATTTATTAAAATTTGACACTTCCAACTAAAATTTTTTTCACAATCCCAAAAATTGAAGTTATTTTCATCTAAATTTACTCAAATATAGATCCTACAACAAAAATACTCGACAAAATCCAAAATAATCAAAGTTGATTTCAAATAAATTTATTAAAATTTTACAAAAATCGTGACAAAATCCAAAAAATCGAAGTTAATTTCAACTGAAATTACTCAAATTAAGCTTCTCTATCAAAAAAACTCAACATAGTCGAGAAAAATCGAAGTTTGTTTCAAATAAATTTATTAAAATTTTACACTTCCAAGTAAATTGTTTTTTCACAATCCAAAAAATTGAAGTTATTTTCATCTAAATTTACTCAAATATACATCCTACACCAAAAATACTCGACAAAATCCAAAAAAATCGAAGTTGATTTCAAATAAATTTTTTAAAATTTGACACATGCAACTAAAATTATTTTCAAAATCCCAAAAATTGAAGTTATTTTCATCTAAATTTCCTCAAATATAGATCCCACAACAAAAAAATTCGACAAAATCCAAAAAAATCGAAGTTGATTTCAAATAAATTTATTAAAATTTGACATTTCCAACTAAAATTTTATTCACAATCCCAAAAATGGAAGTTATTTTCATCTAAGTTTACTCAAATATACATCCTACACCAAAAATACTCGACAAAATCAAAAAAAATCGAAGTTGATTCAAACAAATTTATAAAAATTTGACACTTCCAACTAAATTTTTTTTCGCAATCCTAAAAATGGAAGTTATTTTCATCTAAATTTACTCAAATATAGGTCCTACAGCAAAAATACTCGACAAAATCCATAAAAATCGAAGTTGGTTTCCAATACATTTATTAAAATTGACACTTCCAACTAAAATTTTTTTCACAATCCCAAAAATTGAAGTTATTTTCATCTAAATTTACTGAAATATAGATCCTACAACAAAAATACTCGACAAAATCCAAAAAAATCGAAGTTGATTTCAAATAAATTTATTAAAATTTGACATTTCCAACTAAAATTTTATTCACAATCCCAAAAATGGAAGTTATTTTCATCTAAGTTTACTCAAATATACATCCTACACCAAAAATACTCGACAAAATCCAAAAAAATCGAAGTTGATTTCAAACAAATTTATAAAAATTCGACACTTCCAACTAAATTTTTTTTCGCAATCCTAAAAATGGAAGTTATTTTCATCTAAATTTACTCAAATATAGATCCTACAACAAAAATACTCAAAAAATTCCAAAATAATCGAAGTTGATTTCAAATAAATTTATTAAAATTTGACACTATCAACTAAAATTTTTTTCACAATCCTAATAATTGAAGTTATTTTCATCTAAATTCACTCAAATATAGATCCTACAATAAAAATACTCAACAAAATCCAAAATAATCCAAGTTGATTTCAAATAAATTTATTAAAATTTTACAAAAATCGTGACAATATCCAAAAAATCGAAGTTAATTTCAACTGAAATTACTCAAATTAAGCTTCTCTATCAAAAAAACTCATCATACTCGAGAAAAATCGAAGTTGGTTTCAAATAAATTTATTAAAATTTGACACTTCCAACTAAAATTTTTTTCACAATCCAAAAAATTGAAGTTATTTTCATCTAAATTTACTCAAATATACATCCTACACCAAAAATACTCGACAAAATCCAAAAAAATCGAAGTTGATTTCAAATATATTTTTTAAAATTTGACACATGCAACTAAAATTATTTTCAAAATCCCAAAAATTGAAGTTATTTTCATCTAAATTTACTCAAATATAGATCCCACAACAAAAAAACTCAAAAAATTCCAAAATAATCGAAGTTGATTTCAAATAAATTTATTAAAATTTGACACTATCAACTAAAATTTTTTTCACAATCCTAATAATTGAAGTTATTTTCATCTAAATTCACTCAAATATAGATCCTACAACAAAAATACTCAACAAAATCCAAAATAATCCAAGTTGATTTCAAATAAATTTATTAAAATTTTACAAAAATCGTGACAATATCCAAAAAATCGAAGTTAATTTCAAACAAATTTATAAAAATTTGACACTTCCAACTAAATTTTTTTTCGCAATCCTAAAAATGGAAGTTATTTTCATATAAATTTACTCAAATATAGATCCTACAACAAAAATACTAAAAAAATTCCAAAATAATCGAAGTTGATTTCAAATAAATTTATTAACATTTGACACTATCAACTAAAATTTTTTTCACAATCATAATAATTGAAGTTATTTTCATCTAAATTCACTCAAATATAGATCCTACAACAAAAATACTCAACAAAATCCAAAATAATCCAAGTTGATTTCAAATAAATTTATTAAAATTTTACAAAAATCGTGACAATATCCAAAAAATCGAAGTTAATTTCAACTGAAATTACTCAAATTAAGCTTCTCTATCAAAAAAACTCATCATACTCGAGAAAAATCGAAGTTGGTTTCAAATAAATTTATTAAAATTTGACACTTCCAACTAAAATTTTTTTCACAATCCAAAAAATTGAAGTTATTTTCATCTAAATTTACTCAAATATACATCCTACACCAAAAATACTCGACAAAATCCAAAAAAATCGAAGTTGATTTCAAATAAATTTTTTAAAATTTGACACATGCAACTAAAATTATTTTCAAAATCCCAAAAATTGAAGTTATTTTCATCTAAATTTACTCAAATATAGATCCCACAACAAAAAAATTCGACAAAATCCAAAAAAATCGAAGTTGATTTCAAATAAATTTATTAAAATTTGACATTTCCAACTAAAATTTTATTCACAATCCCAAAAATGGAAGTTATTTTCATCTAAGTTTACTCAAATATACATCCTACACCAAAAATACTCGACAAAATAAAAAAAAATCGAAGTTGATTCAAACAAATTTATAAAAATTTGACACTTCCAACTAAATTTTTTTTCGCAATCCTAAAAATGGAAGGTTTTTTCATCTAAATTTACTCAAATATAGGTCCTACAGCAAAAATACTCGACAAAATCCATAAAAATCGAAGTTGATTTCCAATACATTTATTAAAATTGACACTTCCAACTAAAATTTTTTTCACAATCCCAAAAATTGAAGTTATTTTCATCTAAATTTACTCAAATATAGATCCTACAACAAAAATACTCGACAAAATCCAAAAAAATCGAAGTTGATTTCAAATAAATTTATTAAAATTTGACATTTCCAACTAAAATTTTATTCACAATCCAAAAAATGGAAGTTATTTTCATCTAAGTTTACTCAAATATACATCCTACACCAAAAATACTCGACAAAATAAAAAAAAATCGAAGTTGATTCAAACAAATTTATAAAAATTTGACACTATCAACTAAAATTTTTTTCACAATCCTAATAATTGAAGTTATTTTCATCTAAATTCACTCAAATATAGATCCTACAACAAAAATACTCAACAAAATCCAAAATAATCCAAGTTGATTTCAAATAAATTTATTAAAATTTTACAAAAATCGTGACAATATCCAAAAAATCGAAGTTAATTTCAACTGAAATTACTCAAATTAAGCTTCTCTATCAAAAAAACTCATCATACTCGAGAAAAATCGAAGTTGGTTTCAAATAAATTTATTAAAATTTGACACTTCCAACTAAAATTTTTTTCACAATCCAAAAAATTGAAGTTATTTTCATCTAAATTTACTCAAATATACATCCTACACCAAAAATACTCGACAAAATCCAAAAAAATCGAAGTTGATTTCAAATAAATTTATTAAACTTTGACACATGCAACTAAAATTATTTTCAAAATCCCAAAAATTGAAGTTATTTTCATCTAAATTTACTCAAATATAGATCCCACAACAAAAAAACTCGACAAAATCCAAAAAAATCGAAGTTGATTTCAAATAAATTTATTAAAATTTGACATTTCCAACTAAAATTTTATTCACAATCCAAAAAATGGAAGTTATTTTCATCTAAGTTTACTCAAATATACATCCTACACCAAAAATACTCGACAAAATCCAAAAAAATCGAAGTTGATTTCAAACAAATTTATTAAAATTTGACACTTCCAATTAAATTTTTTTTCGCAATCCTAAAAATGGAAGTTATTTTCATCTAAATTTACTCAAATATAGATCCTACAACAAAAATACTCAACAACACCCAGAAAAATCGAAGTTGATTTCAAATAAATTTATTAAAATTTGACACTTCCAACTAAAATTTTTTTCACAATCCAAAAAATTGAAGTTATTTACATCTAAATTTACTCAAATATACATCCTACAGCAAAAATACTCGACAAAATCCAAAAAAATTGAAGTTGATTTCAAATACATTTATTAAAATTGACACATCCAACTAAAATTTTTTTCACAATCCCAAAAATTGAAGTTATTTTCATCTAAATTTACTCAAATATACATCCTACACCAAAAATACTCGACAAAATCCAAAAAAATCGAAGTTGATTTCAAATAAATTTATTAAAATTTGACACATGCAACTAAAATTATTTTCACAATCCCAAAAATTGAAGTTATTTTCATCTAAATTTACTCAAATATAGATCCCACAACAAAAATACTCGACAAAATCCAAAAAAATCGAAGTTGATTTCAAATAAATTTATTAAAATTTGACACTTCCAACTAAAATTTTATTCACAATCCCAAAAATGGAAGTTATTTTCATCTAAATTTACTCAAATATAGATCCTACAACAAAAATACTCAACAAAACCCAGAAAAATCGAAGTTGATTTCAAATAAATTTATTAAAATTTGACACTTCCAACTAAAATTTTTTTCACAATCCAAAAAATTGAAGTTATTTACATCTAAATTTACTCAAATATACATCCTACAGCAAAAATACTCGACAAAATCCAAAAAAATTGAAGTTGATTTCAAATACATTTATTAAAATTGACACTTCCAACTAAAATTTTTTTCACAATCCCAAAAATTGAAGTTATTTTCATCTAAATTTACTCAAATATAGATCCTACAACAAAAATACTCGACAAAATCCAAAATAATCAAAGTTGATTTCAAATAAATTTATTAAAATTTTACAAAAATCGTGACAAAATCCAAAAAATCGAAGTTAATTTCAACTGAAATTACTCAAATTAAGCTTCTCTATCAAAAAAACTCAACATAGTCGAGAAAAATCGAAGTTTGTTTCAAATAAATTTATTAAAATTTTACACTTCCAAGTAAATTGTTTTTTCACAATCCAAAGAATGGAAGTTATTTTCATCTAAATTTACTCAAATATACATCCTACACCAAAAATACTCGACAAAATCCAAAAAAATCGAAGTTGATTTCAAATATATTTTTTAAAATTTGACACATGCAACTAAAATTATTTTCAAAATCCCAAAAATTGAAGTTATTTGCATCTAAATTTACTCAAATATAGATCCCACAACAAAAAAACTCAAAAAATTCCAAAATAATCGAAGTTGATTTCAAATAAATTTATTAAAATTTGACACTATCAACTAAAATTTTTTTCACAATCCTAATAATTGAAGTTATTTTCATCTAAATTCACTCAAATATAGATCCTACAACAAAAATACTCAACAAAATCCAAAATAATCCAAGTTGATTTCAAATAAATTTATTAAAATTTTACAAAAATCGTGACAATATCCAAAAAATCGAAGTTAATTTCAAACAAATTTATAAAAATTTGACACTTCCAACTAAATTTTTTTTCGCAATCCTAAAAATGGAAGTTATTTTCATCTAAATTTACTCAAATATAGATCCTACAACAAAAATACTAAAAAAATTCCAAAATAATCGAAGTTGATTTCAAATAAATTTATTAACATTTGACACTATCAACTAAAATTTTTTTCACAATCATAATAATTGAAGTTATTTTCATCTAAATTCACTCAAATATAGATCCTACAACAAAAATACTCAACAAAATCCAAAATAATCCAAGTTGATTTCAAATAAATTTATTAAAATTTTACAAAAATCGTGACAATATCCAAAAAATCGAAGTTAATTTCAACTGAAATTACTCAAATTAAGCTTCTCTACCAAAAAAACTCATCATACTCGAGAAAAATCGAAGTTGGTTTCAAATAAATTTATTAAAATTTGACACTTCCAACTAAAATTTTTTTCACAATCCAAAAAATTGAAGTTATTTTCATCTAAATTTACTCAAATATACATCCTACACCAAAAATACTCGACAAAATCCAAAAAAATCGAAGTTGATTTCAAATAAATTTATTAAAATTTGACACATGCAACTAAAATTATTTTCAAAATCCCAAAAATTGAAGTTATTTTCATCTAAATTTACTCAAATATAGATCCTACAACAAAAATACTCAACAACACCCAGAAAAATCGAAGTTGATTTCAAATAAATTTATTAAAATTTGACATTTCCAACTAAAATTTTATTCACAATCCCAAAAATGGAAGTTATTTTCATCTAAGTTTACTCAAATATACATCCTACACCAAAAATACTCGACAAAATCCAAAAAAATCGAAGTTGATTTCAAACAAATTTATTAAAATTTGACACATGCAACTAAAATTATTTTCACAATCCCAAAAATTGAAGTTATTTTCATCTAAATTTACTCAAATATAGATCCCACAACAAAAATACTCGACAAAATCCAAAAAAATCGAAGTTGATTTCAAATAAATTTATTAAAATTTGACACTTCCAACTAAAATTTTATTCACAATCCCAAAAATGGAAGTTATTTTCATCTAAATTTACTCAAAAATAGATCCTACAACAAAAATACTCGACAAGATCCAAAAAAATCAAAGTTGATTTCAAATAAATTTATTAAAATTTGACACTTCCAACTAAAATTTTTTTCACAATCCAAAAAATTGAAGTTATTTTCATCTAAATTTACTCAAATATACATCCTACACCAAAAATACTCGACAAAATCCAAAAAAATCGAAGTTGATTTCAAATAAATTTTTTAAAATTTGACACATGCAACTAAAATTATTTTCAAAATCCCAAAAATTGAAGTTATTTTCATCTAAATTTACTCAAATATAGATCCCACAACAAAAAAATTCGACAAAATCCAAAAAAATCGAAGTTGATTTCAAATAAATTTATTAAAATTTGACATTTCCAACTAAAATTTTATTCACAATCCCAAAAATGGAAGTTATTTTCATCTAAGTTTACTCAAATATACATCCTACACCAAAAATACTCGACAAAATAAAAAAAAATCGAAGTTGATTCAAACAAATTTATAAAAATTTGACACTTCCAACTAAATTTTTTTTCGCAATCCTAAAAATGGAAGTTATTTTCATCTAAATTTACTCAAATATAGGTCCTACAGCAAAAATACTCGACAAAATCCATAAAAATCGAAGTTGATTTCCAATACATTTATTAAAATTGACACTTCCAACTAAAATTTTTTTCACAATCCCAAAAATTGAAGTTATTTTCATCTAAATTTACTCAAATATAGATACTACAACAAAAATACTCGACAAAATCCAAAAAAATCGAAGTTGATTTCAAATAAATTTATTAAAATTTGACATTTCCAACTAAAATTTTATTCACAATCCAAAAAATGGAAGTTATTTTCATCTAAGTTTACTCAAATATACATCCTACACCAAAAATACTCGACAAAATCCAAAAAAATCGAAGTTGATTTCAAACAAATTTATTAACATTTGACACTATCAACTAAAATTTTTTTCACAATCCTAATAATTGAAGTTATTTTCATCTAAATTCACTCAAATATAGATCCTACAACAAAAATACTCAACAAAATCCAAAATAATCCAAGTTGATTTCAAATAAATTTATTAAAATTTTACAAAAATCGTGACAATATCCAAAAAATCGAAGTTAATTTCAACTGAAATTACTCAAATTAAGCTTCTCTATCAAAAAAACTCATCATACTCGAGAAAAATCGAAGTTGGTTTCAAATAAATTTATTAAAATTTGACACTTCCAACTAAAATTTTTTTCACAATCCAAAAAATTGAAGTTATTTTCATCTAAATTTACTCAAATATAGATCCTACAACAAAAATACTCAAAAAATTCCAAAATAATCGAAGTTGATTTCAAATAAATTTATTAACATTTGACACTATCAACTAAAATTTTTTTCACAATCCTAATAATTGAAGTTATTTTCATCTAAATTCACTCAAATATAGATCCTACAACAAAAATACTCAACAAAATCCAAAATAATCCAAGTTGATTTCAAATAAATTTATTAAAATTTTACAAAAATCGTGACAATATCCAAAAAATCGAAGTTAATTTCAACTGAAATTACTCAAATTAAGCTTCTCTATCAAAAAAACTCATCATACTCGAGAAAAATCGAAGTTGGTTTCAAATAAATTTATTAAAATTTGACACTTCCAATTAAATTTTTTTTCGCAATCCTAAAAATGGAAGTTATTTTCATCTAAATTTACTCAAATATACATCCTACAGCAAAAATACTCGACAAAATCCAAAAAAATTGAAGTTGATTTCAAATACATTTATTAAAATTGACACATCCAACTAAAATTTTTTTCACAATCCCAAAAATTGAAGTTATTTTCATCTAAATTTACTCAAATATACATCCTACACCAAAAATACTCGACAAAATCCAAAAAAATTGAAGTTGATTTCAAATACATTTATTAAAATTGACACATCCAACTAAAATTTTTTTCACAATCCCAAAAATTGAAGTTATTTTCATCTAAATTTACTCAAATATACATCCTACACCAAAAATACTCGACAAAATCCAAAAAAATCGAAGTTGATTTCAAATAAATTTATTAAAATTTGACACATGCAACTAAAATTATTTTCACAATCCCAAAAATTGAAGTTATTTTCATCTAAATTTACTCAAATATAGATCCCACAACAAAAATACTCGACAAAATCCAAAAAAATCGAAGTTGATTTCAAATAAATTTATTAAAATTTGACACTTCCAACTAAAATTTTATTCACAATCCCAAAAATGGAAGTTATTTTCATCTAAATTTACTCAAATATAGATCCTACAACAAAAATACTCAACAAAACCCAGAAAAATCGAAGTTGATTTCAAATAAATTTATTAAAATTTGACACTTCCAACTAAAATTTTTTTCACAATCCAAAAAATTGAAGTTATTTACATCTAAATTTACTCAAATATACATCCTACAGCAAAAATACTCGACAAAATCCAAAAAAATTGAAGTTGATTTCAAATACATTTATTAAAATTGACACTTCCAACTAAAATTTTTTTCACAATCCCAAAAATTGAAGTTATTTTCATCTAAATTTACTCAAATATAGATCCTACAACAAAAATACTCGACAAAATCCAAAATAATCAAAGTTGATTTCAAATAAATTTATTAAAATTTTACAAAAATCGTGACAAAATCCAAAAAATCGAAGTTAATTTCAACTGAAATTACTCAAATTAAGCTTCTCTATCAAAAAAACTCAACATAGTCGAGAAAAATCGAAGTTTGTTTCAAATAAATTTATTAAAATTTTACACTTCCAAGTAAATTGTTTTTTCACAATCCAAAAAATGGAAGTTATTTTCATCTAAATTTACTCAAATATACATCCTACACCAAAAATACTCGACAAAATCCAAAAAAATCGAAGTTGATTTCAAATATATTTTTTAAAATTTGACACATGCAACTAAAATTATTTTCGCAATCCTAAAAATGGAAGTTATTTTCATCTAAATTTACTCAAATATAGATCCTACAACAAAAATACTAAAAAAATTCCAAAATAATCGAAGTTGATTTCAAATAAATTTATTAACATTTGACACTATCAACTAAAATTTTTTTCACAATCATAATAATTGAAGTTATTTTCATCTAAATTCACTCAAATATAGATCCTACAACAAAAATACTCAACAAAATCCAAAATAATCCAAGTTGATTTCAAATAAATTTATTAAAATTTTACAAAAATCGTGACAATATCCAAAAAATCGAAGTTAATTTCAACTGAAATTACTCAAATTAAGCTTCTCTACCAAAAAAACTCATCATACTCGAGAAAAATCGAAGTTGGTTTCAAATAAATTTATTAAAATTTGACACTTCCAACTAAAATTTTTTTCACAATCCAAAAAATTGAAGTTATTATCATCTAAATTTACTCAAATATACATCCTACACCAAAAATACTCGACAAAATCCAAAAAAATCGAAGTTGATTTCAAATAAATTTATTAAAATTTGACACATGCAACTAAAATTATTTTCAAAATCCCAAAAATTGAAGTTATTTTCATCTAAATTTACTCAAATATAGATCCCACAACAAAAAAACTCGACAAAATCCAAAAAAATCGAAGTTGATTTCAAATAAATTTATTAAAATTTGACATTTCCAACTAAAATTTTATTCACAATCCCAAAAATGGAAGTTATTTTCATCTAAGTTTACTCAAATATACATCCTACACCAAAAATACTCGACAAAATCCAAAAAAATCGAAGTTGATTTCAAACAAATTTATTAAAATTTGACACATGCAACTAAAATTATTTTCACAATCCCAAAAATTGAAGTTATTTTCATCTAAATTTACTCAAATATAGATCCCACAACAAAAATACTCGACAAAATCCAAAAAAATCGAAGTTGATTTCAAATAAATTTATTAAAATTTGACACTTCCAACTAAAATTTTATTCACAATCCCAAAAATGGAAGTTATTTTCATCTAAATTTACTCAAAAATAGATCCTACAACAAAAATACTCGACAAGATCCAAAAAAATCGAAGTTGATTTCAAATAAATTTATTAAAATTTGACACTTCCAACTAAAATTTTTTTCACAATCCCAAAAATTGAAGTTATTTTCATCTGAATTTACTCAAATATAGATCCTACAACAAAAATACTCGACAAAATCCAAAATAATCAAAGTTGATTTCAAATAAATTTATTAAAATTTTACAAAAATCGTGACAAAATCCAAAAAATCGAAGTTAATTTCAACTGAAATTACTCAAATTAAGCTTCTCTATCAAAAAAACTCAACATAGTCGAGAAAAATCGAAGTTTGTTTCAAATAAATTTATTAAAATTTTACACTTCCAAGTAAATTGTTTTTTCACAATCCAAAAAATTGAAGTTATTTTCATCTAAATTTACTCAAATATACATCCTACACCAAAAATACTCGACAAAATCCAAAAAAATCGAAGTTGATTTCAAATAAATTTTTTAAAATTTGACACATGCAACTAAAATTATTTTCAAAATCCCAAAAATTGAAGTTATTTTCATCTAAATTTACTCAAATATAGATCCCACAACAAAAAAATTCGACAAAATCCAAAAAAATCGAAGTTGATTTCAAATAAATTTATTAAAATTTGACATTTCCAACTAAAATTTTATTCACAATCCCAAAAATGGAAGTTATTTTCATCTAAATTTACTCAAAAATAGATCCTACAACAAAAATACTCGACAAGATCCAAAAAAATCAAAGTTGATTTCAAATAAATTTATTAAAATTTGACACTTCCAACTAAAATTTTTTTCACAATCCAAAAAATTGAAGTTATTTTCATCTAAATTTACTCAAATATACATCCTACACCAAAAATACTCGACAAAATCCAAAAAAATCGAAGTTGATTTCAAATAAATTTTTTAAAATTTGACACATGCAACTAAAATTATTTTCAAAATCCCAAAAATTGAAGTTATTTTCATCTAAATTTACTCAAATATAGATCCCACAACAAAAAAATTCGACAAAATCCAAAAAAATCGACGTTGATTTCAAATAAATTTATTAAAATTTGACATTTCCAACTAAAATTTTATTCACAATCCCAAAAATGGAAGTTATTTTCATCTAAGTTTACTCAAATATACATCCTACACCAAAAATACTCGACAAAATAAAAAAAAATCGAAGTTGATTCAAACAAATTTATAAAAATTTGACACTTCCAACTAAATTTTTTTTCGCAATCCTAAAAATGGAAGTTATTTTCATCTAAATTTACTCAAATATAGGTCCTACAGCAAAAATACTCGACAAAATCCATAAAAATCGAAGTTGATTTCCAATACATTTATTAAAATTGACACTTCCAACTAAAATTTTTTTCACAATCCCAAAAATTGAAGTTATTTTCATCTAAATTTACTCAAATATAGATCCTACAACAAAAATACTCGACAAAATCCAAAAAAATCGAAGTTGATTTCAAATAAATTTATTAAAATTTGACATTTCCAACTAAAATTTTATTCACAATCCAAAAAATGGAAGTTATTTTCATCTAAGTTTACTCAAATATACATCCTACACCAAAAATACTCGACAAAATCCAAAAAAATCGAAGTTGATTTCAAACAAATTTATTAACATTTGACACTATCAACTAAAATTTTTTTCACAATCCTAATAATTGAAGTTATTTTCATCTAAATTCACTCAAATATAGATCCTACAACAAAAATACTCAACAAAATCCAAAATAATCCAAGTTGATTTCAAATAAATTTATTAAAATTTTACAAAAATCGTGACAATATCCAAAAAATCGAAGTTAATTTCAACTGAAATTACTCAAATTAAGCTTCTCTATCAAAAAAACTCATCATACTCGAGAAAAATCGAAGTTGGTTTCAAATAAATTTATTAAAATTTGACACTTCCAACTAAAATTTTTTTCACAATCCAAAAAATTGAAGTTATTTTCATCTAAATTTACTCAAATATAGATCCTACAACAAAAATACTCAAAAAATTCCAAAATAATCGAAGTTGATTTCAAATAAATTTATTAACATTTGACACTATCAACTAAAATTTTTTTCACAATCCTAATAATTGAAGTTATTTTCATCTAAATTCACTCAAATATAGATCCTACAACAAAAATACTCAACAAAATCCAAAATAATCCAAGTTGATTTCAAATAAATTTATTAAAATTTTACAAAAATCGTGACAATATCCAAAAAATCGAAGTTAATTTCAACTGAAATTACTCAAATTAAGCTTCTCTATCAAAAAAACTCATCATACTCGAGAAAAATCGAAGTTGGTTTCAAATAAATTTATTAAAATTTGACACTTCCAATTAAATTTTTTTTCGCAATCCTAAAAATGGAAGTTATTTTCATCTAAATTTACTCAAATATAGATCCTACAACAAAAATACTCAACAACACCCAGAAAAATCGAAGTTGATTTCAAATAAATTTATTAAAATTTGACACTTCCAACTAAAATTTTTTTCACAATCCAAAAAATTGAAGTTATTTACATCTAAATTTACTCAAATATACATCCTACAGCAAAAATACTCGACAAAATCCAAAAAAATTGAAGTTGATTTCAAATACATTTATTAAAATTGACACATCCAACTAAAATTTTTTTCACAATCCCAAAAATTGAAGTTATTTTCATCTAAATTTACTCAAATATACATCCTACACCAAAAATACTCGACAAAATCCAAAAAAATCGAAGTTGATTTCAAATAAATTTATTAAAATTTGACACATGCAACTAAAATTATTTTCACAATCCCAAAAATTGAAGTTATTTTCATCTAAATTTACTCAAATATAGATCCCACAACAAAAATACTCGACAAAATCCAAAAAAATCGAAGTTGATTTCAAATAAATTTATTAAAATTTGACACTTCCAACTAAAATTTTATTCACAATCCCAAAAATGGAAGTTATTTTCATCTAAATTTACTCAAATATAGATCCTACAACAAAAATACTCAACAAAACCCAGAAAAATCGAAGTTGATTTCAAATAAATTTATTAAAATTTGACACTTCCAACTAAAATTTTTTTCACAATCCAAAAAATTGAAGTTATTTACATCTAAATTTACTCAAATATACATCCTACAGCAAAAATACTCGACAAAATCCAAAAAAATTGAAGTTGATTTCAAATACATTTATTAAAATTGACACTTCCAACTAAAATTTTTTTCACAATCCCAAAAATTGAAGTTATTTTCATCTAAATTTACTCAAATATAGATCCTACAACAAAAATACTCGACAAAATCCAAAATAATCAAAGTTGATTTCAAATAAATTTATTAAAATTTTACAAAAATCGTGACAAAATCCAAAAAATCGAAGTTAATTTCAACTGAAATTACTCAAATTAAGCTTCTCTATCAAAAAAACTCAACATAGTCGAGAAAAATCGAAGTTTGTTTCAAATAAATTTATTAAAATTTTACACTTCCAAGTAAATTGTTTTTTCACAATCCAAAAAATGGAAGTTATTTTCATCTAAATTTACTCAAATATACATCCTACACCAAAAATACTCGACAAAATCCAAAAAAATCGAAGTTGATTTCAAATATATTTTTTAAAATTTGACACATGCAACTAAAATTATTTTCGCAATCCTAAAAATGGAAGTTATTTTCATCTAAATTTACTCAAATATAGATCCTACAACAAAAATACTAAAAAAATTCCAAAATAATCGAAGTTGATTTCAAATAAATTTATTAACATTTGACACTATCAACTAAAATTTTTTTCACAATCATAATAATTGAAGTTATTTTCATCTAAATTCACTCAAATATAGATCCTACAACAAAAATACTCAACAAAATCCAAAATAATCCAAGTTGATTTCAAATAAATTTATTAAAATTTTACAAAAATCGTGACAATATCCAAAAAATCGAAGTTAATTTCAACTGAAATTACTCAAATTAAGCTTCTCTACCAAAAAAACTCATCATACTCGAGAAAAATCGAAGTTGGTTTCAAATAAATTTATTAAAATTTGACACTTCCAACTAAAATTTTTTTCACAATCCAAAAAATTGAAGTTATTTTCATCTAAATTTACTCAAATATACATCCTACACCAAAAATACTCGACAAAATCCAAAAAAATCGAAGTTGATTTCAAATAAATTTATTAAAATTTGACACATGCAACTAAAATTATTTTCAAAATCCCAAAAATTGAAGTTATTTTCATCTAAATTTACTCAAATATAGATCCCACAACAAAAAAACTCGACAAAATCCAAAAAAATCGAAGTTGATTTCAAATAAATTTATTAAAATTTGACATTTCCAACTAAAATTTTATTCACAATCCCAAAAATGGAAGTTATTTTCATCTAAGTTTACTCAAATATACATCCTACACCAAAAATACTCGACAAAATCCAAAAAAATCGAAGTTGATTTCAAACAAATTTATTAAAATTTGACACATGCAACTAAAATTATTTTCACAATCCCAAAAATTGAAGTTATTTTCATCTAAATTTACTCAAATATAGATCCCACAACAAAAATACTCGACAAAATCCAAAAAAATCGAAGTTGATTTCAAATAAATTTATTAAAATTTGACACTTCCAACTAAAATTTTATTCACAATCCCAAAAATGGAAGTTATTTTCATCTAAATTTACTCAAAAATAGATCCTACAACAAAAATACTCGACAAGATCCAAAAAAATCGAAGTTGATTTCAAATAAATTTATTAAAATTTGACACTTCCAACTAAAATTTTTTTCACAATCCCAAAAATTGAAGTTATTTTCATCTGAATTTACTCAAATATAGATCCTACAACAAAAATACTCGACAAAATCCAAAATAATCAAAGTTGATTTCAAATAAATTTATTAAAATTTTACAAAAATCGTGACAAAATCCAAAAAATCGAAGTTAATTTCAACTGAAATTACTCAAATTAAGCTTCTCTATCAAAAAAACTCAACATAGTCGAGAAAAATCGAAGTTTGTTTCAAATAAATTTATTAAAATTTTACACTTCCAAGTAAATTGTTTTTTCACAATCCAAAAAATTGAAGTTATTTTCATCTAAATTTACTCAAATATACATCCTACACCAAAAATACTCGACAAAATCCAAAAAAATCGAAGTTGATTTCAAATAAATTTTTTAAAATTTGACACATGCAACTAAAATTATTTTCAAAATCCCAAAAATTGAAGTTATTTTCATCTAAATTTACTCAAATATAGATCCCACAACAAAAAAATTCGACAAAATCCAAAAAAATCGAAGTTGATTTCAAATAAATTTATTAAAATTTGACATTTCCAACTAAAATTTTATTCACAATCCCAAAAATGGAAGTTATTTTCATCTAAGTTTACTCAAATATACATCCTACACCAAAAATACTCGACAAAATAAAAAAAAATCGAAGTTGATTCAAACAAATTTATAAAAATTTGACACATCCAACTAAATTTTTTTTCGCAATCCTAAAAATGGAAGTTATTTTCATCTAAATTTACTCAAATATAGGTCCTACAGCAAAAATACTCGACAAAATCCATAAAAATCGAAGTTGATTTCCAATACATTTATTAAAATTGACACTTCCAACTAAAATTTTTTTCACAATCCCAAAAATTGAAGTTATTTTCATCTAAATTTACTCAAATATAGATCCTACAACAAAAATACTCGACAAAATCCAAAAAAATCGAAGTTGATTTCAAATAAATTTATTAAAATTTGACATTTCCAACTAAAATTTTATTCACAATCCAAAAAATGGAAGTTATTTTCATCTAAGTTTACTCAAATATACATCCTACACCAAAAATACTCGACAAAATCCAAGAAAATCGAAGTTGATTTCAAACAAATTTATTAACATTTGACACATGCAACTAAAATTATTTTCAAAATCCCAAAAATTGAAGTTATTTTCATCTAAATTTACTCAAATATAGATCCCACAACAAAAAAACTCGACAAAATCCAAAAAAATCGAAGTTGATTTCAAATAAATTTATTAAAATTTGACATTTCCAACTAAAATTTTATTCACAATCCCAAAAATGGAAGTTATTTTCATCTAAGTTTACTCAAATATACATCCTACACCAAAAATACTCGACAAAATCCAAAAAAATCGAAGTTGATTTCAAACAAATTTATTAAAATTTGACACATGCAACTAAAATTATTTTCACAATCCCAAAAATTGAAGTTATTTTCATCTAAATTTACTCAAATATAGATCCCACAACAAAAATACTCGACAAAATCCAAAAAAATCGAAGTTGATTTCAAATAAATTTATTAAAATTTGACACTTCCAACTAAAATTTTATTCACAATCCCAAAAATGGAAGTTATTTTCATCTAAATTTACTCAAAAATAGATCCTACAACAAAAATACTCGACAAGATCCAAAAAAATCAAAGTTGATTTCAAATAAATTTATTAAAATTTGACACTTCCAACTAAAATTTTTTTCACAATCCAAAAAATTGAAGTTATTTTCATCTAAATTTACTCAAATATACATCCTACACCAAAAATACTCGACAAAATCCAAAAAAATCGAAGTTGATTTCAAATAAATTTTTTAAAATTTGACACATGCAACTAAAATTATTTTCAAAATCCCAAAAATTGAAGTTATTTTCATCTAAATTTACTCAAATATAGATCCCACAACAAAAAAATTCGACAAAATCCAAAAAAATCGAAGTTGATTTCAAATAAATTTATTAAAATTTGACATTTCCAACTAAAATTTTATTCACAATCCCAAAAATGGAAGTTATTTTCATCTAAGTTTACTCAAATATACATCCTACACCAAAAATACTCGACAAAATAAAAAAAAATCGAAGTTGATTCAAACAAATTTATAAAAATTTGACACTTCCAACTAAATTTTTTTTCGCAATCCTAAAAATGGAAGTTATTTTCATCTAAATTTACTCAAATATAGGTCCTACAGCAAAAATACTCGACAAAATCCATAAAAATCGAAGTTGATTTCCAATACATTTATTAAAATTGACACTTCCAACTAAAATTTTTTTCTCAATCCCAAAAATTGAAGTTATTTTCATCTAAATTTACTCAAATATAGATCCTACAACAAAAATACTCGACAAAATCCAAAAAAATCGAAGTTGATTTCAAATAAATTTATTAAAATTTGACATTTCCAACTAAAATTTTATTCACAATCCAAAAAATGGAAGTTATTTTCATCTAAGTTTACTCAAATATACATCCTACACCAAAAATACTCGACAAAATCCAAAAAAATCGAAGTTGATTTCAAACAAATTTATTAACATTTGACACTATCAACTAAAATTTTTTTCACAATCCTAATAATTGAAGTTATTTTCATCTAAATTCACTCAAATATAGATCCTACAACAAAAATACTCAACAAAATCCAAAATAATCCAAGTTGATTTCAAATAAATTTATTAAAATTTTACAAAAATCGTGACAATATCCAAAAAATCGAAGTTAATTTCAACTGAAATTACTCAAATTAAGCTTCTCTATCAAAAAAACTCATCATACTCGAGAAAAATCGAAGTTGGTTTCAAATAAATTTATTAAAATTTGACACTTCCAACTAAAATTTTTTTCACAATCCAAAAAATTGAAGTTATTTTCATCTAAATTTACTCAAATATAGATCCTACAACAAAAATACTCAAAAAATTCCAAAATAATCGAAGTTGATTTCAAATAAATTTATTAACATTTGACACTATCAACTAAAATTTTTTTCACAATCCTAATAATTGAAGTTATTTTCATCTAAATTCACTCAAATATAGATCCTACAACAAAAATACTCAACAAAATCCAAAATAATCCAAGTTGATTTCAAATAAATTTATTAAAATTTTACAAAAATCGTGACAATATCCAAAAAATCGAAGTTAATTTCAACTGAAATTACTCAAATTAAGCTTCTCTATCAAAAAAACTCATCATACTCGAGAAAAATCGAAGTTGGTTTCAAATAAATTTATTAAAATTTGACACTTCCAATTAAATTTTTTTTCGCAATCCTAAAAATGGAAGTTATTTTCATCTAAATTTACTCAAATATAGATCCTACAACAAAAATACTCAACAACACCCAGAAAAATCGAAGTTGATTTCAAATAAATTTATTAAAATTTGACACTTCCAACTAAAATTTTTTTCACAATCCAAAAAATTGAAGTTATTTACATCTAAATTTACTCAAATATACATCCTACAGCAAAAATACTCGACAAAATCCAAAAAAATTGAAGTTGATTTCAAATACATTTATTAAAATTGACACATCCAACTAAAATTTTTTTCACAATCCCAAAAATTGAAGTTATTTTCATCTAAATTTACTCAAATATACATCCTACACCAAAAATACTCGACAAAATCCAAAAAAATCGAAGTTGATTTCAAATAAATTTATTAAAATTTGACACATGCAACTAAAATTATTTTCACAATCCCAAAAATTGAAGTTATTTTCATCTAAATTTACTCAAATATAGATCCCACAACAAAAATACTCGACAAAATCCAAAAAAATCGAAGTTGATTTCAAATAAATTTATTAAAATTTGACACTTCCAACTAAAATTTTATTCACAATCCCAAAAATGGAAGTTATTTTCATCTAAATTTACTCAAAAATAGATCCTACAACAAAAATACTCGACAAGATCCAAAAAAATCGAAGTTGATTTCAAATAAATTTATTAAAATTTGACACTTCCAACTAAAATTTTTTTCACAATCCCAAAAATTGAAGTTATTTTCATCTGAATTTACTCAAATATAGATCCTACAACAAAAATACTCGACAAAATCCAAAATAATCAAAGTTGATTTCAAATAAATTTATTAAAATTTTACAAAAATCGTGACAAAATCCAAAAAATCGAAGTTAATTTCAACTGAAATTACTCAAATTAAGCTTCTCTATCAAAAAAACTCAACATAGTCGAGAAAAATCGAAGTTTGTTTCAAATAAATTTATTAAAATTTTACACTTCCAAGTAAATTGTTTTTTCACAATCCAAAAAATTGAAGTTATTTTCATCTAAATTTACTCAAATATACATCCTACACCAAAAATACTCGACAAAATCCAAAAAAATCGAAGTTGATTTCAAATAAATTTTTTAAAATTTGACACATGCAACTAAAATTATTTTCAAAATCCCAAAAATTGAAGTTATTTTCATCTAAATTTACTCAAATATAGATCCCACAACAAAAAAATTCGACAAAATCCAAAAAAATCGAAGTTGATTTCAAATAAATTTATTAAAATTTGACATTTCCAACTAAAATTTTATTCACAATCCCAAAAATGGAAGTTATTTTCATCTAAGTTTACTCAAATATACATCCTACACCAAAAATACTCGACAAAATAAAAAAAAATCGAAGTTGATTCAAACAAATTTATAAAAATTTGACACTTCCAACTAAATTTTTTTTCGCAATCCTAAAAATGGAAGTTATTTTCATCTAAATTTACTCAAATATAGGTCCTACAGCAAAAATACTCGACAAAATCCATAAAAATCGAAGTTGATTTCCAATACATTTATTAAAATTGACACTTCCAACTAAAATTTTTTTCACAATCCCAAAAATTGAAGTTATTTTCATCTAAATTTACTCAAATATAGATCCTACAACAAAAATACTCGACAAAATCCAAAAAAATCGAAGTTGATTTCAAATAAATTTATTAAAATTTGACATTTCCAACTAAAATTTTATTCACAATCCAAAAAATGGAAGTTATTTTCATCTAAGTTTACTCAAATATACATCCTACACCAAAAATACTCGACAAAATCCAAGAAAATCGAAGTTGATTTCAAACAAATTTATTAACATTTGACACTATCAACTAAAATTTTTTTCACAATCCTAATAATTGAAGTTATTTTCATCTAAATTCACTCAAATATAGATCCTACAACAAAAATACTCAACAAAATCCAAAATAATCCAAGTTGATTTCAAATAAATTTATTAAAATTTTACAAAAATCGTGACAATATCCAAAAAATCGAAGTTAATTTCAACTGAAATTACTCAAATTAAGCTTCTCTATCAAAAAAACTCATCATACTCGAGAAAAATCGAAGTTGGTTTCAAATAAATTTATTAAAATTTGACACTTCCAACTAAAATTTTTTTCACAATCCAAAAAATTGAAGTTATTTTCATCTAAATTTACTCAAATATAGATCCTACAACAAAAATACTCAAAAAATTCCAAAATAATCGAAGTTGATTTCAAATAAATTTATTAACATTTGACACTATCAACTAAAATTTTTTTCACAATCCTAATAATTGAAGTTATTTTCATCTAAATTCACTCAAATATAGATCCTACAACAAAAATACTCAACAAAATCCAAAATAATCCAAGTTGATTTCAAATAAATTTATTAAAATTTTACAAAAATCGTGACAATATCCAAAAAATCGAAGTTAATTTCAACTGAAATTACTCAAATTAAGCTTCTCTATCAAAAAAACTCATCATACTCGAGAAAAATCGAAGTTGGTTTCAAATAAATTTATTAAAATTTGACACTTCCAATTAAATTTTTTTTCGCAATCCTAAAAATGGAAGTTATTTTCATCTAAATTTACTCAAATATAGATCCTACAACAAAAATACTCAACAACACCCAGAAAAATCGAAGTTGATTTCAAATAAATTTATTAAAATTTGACACTTCCAACTAAAATTTTTTTCACAATCCAAAAAATTGAAGTTATTTACATCTAAATTTACTCAAATATACATCCTACAGCAAAAATACTCGACAAAATCCAAAAAAATTGAAGTTGATTTCAAATACATTTATTAAAATTGACACATCCAACTAAAATTTTTTTCACAATCCCAAAAATTGAAGTTATTTTCATCTAAATTTACTCAAATATACATCCTACAGCAAAAATACTCGACAAAATCCAAAAAAATTGAAGTTGATTTCAAATACATTTATTAAAATTGACACTTCCAACTAAAATTTTTTTCACAATCCCAAAAATTGAAGTTATTTTCATCTAAATTTACTCAAATATAGATCCTACAACAAAAATACTCGACAAAATCCAAAATAATCAAAGTTGATTTCAAATAAATTTATTAAAATTTTACAAAAATCGTGACAAAATCCAAAAAATCGAAGTTAATTTCAACTGAAATTACTCAAATTAAGCTTCTCTATCAAAAAAACTCAACATAGTCGAGAAAAATCGAAGTTTGTTTCAAATAAATTTATTAAAATTTTACACTTCCAAGTAAATTGTTTTTTCACAATCCAAAAAATGGAAGTTATTTTCATCTAAATTTACTCAAATATACATCCTACACCAAAAATACTCGACAAAATCCAAAAAAATCGAAGTTGATTTCAAATATATTTTTTAAAATTTGACACATGCAACTAAAATTATTTTCAAAATCCCAAAAATTGAAGTTATTTTCATCTAAATTTACTCAAATATAGATCCCACAACAAAAAAACTCAAAAAATTCCAAAATAATCGAAGTTGATTTCAAATAAATTTATTAACATTTGACACTATCAACTAAAATTTTTTTCACAATCATAATAATTGAAGTTATTTTCATCTAAATTCACTCAAATATAGATCCTACAACAAAAATACTCAACAAAATCCAAAATAATCCAAGTTGATTTCAAATAAGTTTATTAAAATTTTACAAAAATCGTGACAATATCCAAAAAATCGAAGTTAATTTCAACTGAAATTACTCAAATTAAGCTTCTCTATCAAAAAAACTCATCATACTCGAGAAAAATCGAAGTTGGTTTCAAATAAATTTATTAAAATTTGACACTTCTAACTAAAATTTTTTTCACAATCCAAAAAATTGAAGTTATTTTCATCTAAATTTACTCAAATATACATCCTACACCAAAAATACTCGACAAAATCCAAAAAAATCGAAGTTGATTTCAAATAAATTTATTAAAATTTGACACATGCAACTAAAATTATTTTCAAAATCCCAAAAATTGAAGTTACTTTCATCTAAATTTACTCAAATATAGATCCCACAACAAAAAAACTCGACAAAATCCAAAAAAATCGAAGTTGATTTCAAATAAATTTATTAAAATTTGACATTTCCAACTAACATTTTATTCACAATCCCAAAAATGGAAGTTATTTTCATCTAAGTTTACTCAAATATACATCCTACACCAAAAATACTCGACAAAATCCAAAAAAATCGAAGTTGATTTCAAACAAATTTATTAAAATTTGACACTTCCAATTAAATTTTTTTTCGCAATCCTAAAAATGGAAGTTATTTTCATCTAAATTTACTCAAATATAGATCCTACAACAAAAATACTCAACAAAACCCAGAAAAATCGAAGTTGATTTCAAATAAATTTATTAAAATTTGACACTTCCAACTAAAATTTTTTTCACAATCCAAAAAATTGAAGTTATTTACATCTAAATTTACTCAAATATACATCCTACAGCAAAAATACTCGACAAAATCCAAAAAAATTGAAGTTGATTTCAAATACATTTGTTACGAGCCGGGGCTGCGGCAACGCGCGAGGCCGGCGAGAAGGGTATTTCCCAAGGAATACGGTTTATGAGTTTGTTAGTTAGGTGCGCGGACGAACCTGATGCGAAATCAGGGAGCCGCTAGGATTATTGACGGCGAGGACGAACCTGATGCGAAATCAGGGAGCCTCTAGGAATGGAGTCACACGCGGACGAACCTGATTCGAAATCAGGGAGCCGCAGGAAGGTGAAACGTCGTGAACGAACCCAATGCGAAATCGGGGAGCCACTGGGTTGGAAAATATACCTTGTTTTGGATGAAAGGTTGCGAACGAACCTGATGCTTAATCAGGGAGTCGCAGGAAATGTTAGTAATGCCTCGTAACTCTTAATTAATATTTGATACAACTCGAGCGGTAAAGTTGTATCAGTGGGTGAATGCTACTAATATTATAAGGATCGCTGGGTAAGAGATGGGTTTAACGAATCTACTCGATTTACACGTGAACACCATTCGTATATTCAATAATAGGTTATTGTACAAATGTAAGTGTCGCGATTAAATAATGAATAAAAGTGTGTGAGTTACCACTAGCTGCACGGTGTTGACGCACTGGCGATGCGGGGCGTAAGAGTGGCTATTTCAAAGTGCCCAATAGAATATAACCCGGACTCGCGGATTCTATGAGGTTAACTATGATTCTGACGGAGACTTTAGCTCGATCTTACTGAATATGACCAACTCTGTACGAGCGTGACACGACGTTGCTCTACGCGTGACTGTACTGCTTTTAACCGACGAGGGTTGAAACCAAAGGGTTTATATAGTCCCAAAAATGAGTGGGGGTTCGTTAGGAGATTTCCATATAAGGAAATCCTTCGGGGTCGTCGTCGTGTCACTCCCGTTCCCATGGTCGTGTTCCAGATGGTCAAGATCACGACCCCCTGAGTGGTATGTGATAAACAAAAAGATTCTTAGGGCGTTTTCCCTTCGCAGACGCGAGCTCGAAAAATTGTTGAGAGCGGCGTATGGGAATATTCCACATACGTAACATCTCCCCCCTAAGATAAAACATCGCGATTCTCGTGATGCTTTTCAAAAGAAGGAAAAAACGCCCCAAAAATCTTTTTATAAGCAAAAATGTAGAAGAGAATTGTCGGGTGTAGGTGTATTAGTGTACTTATCGCTAGGTGTTGTGAGGTGTAAGTGTTTTAATCGTCGCTAGGCACTACGTAGCCGAGCTGCAGCCAGTGCTCAATGATGTCCACTGGTGGTTGTCCGGGTAGCCGGTCGAGCGTCAGCGTTGCAGTGATGCCGGTTGGAGTTAGCTGGATGTTGGCGAGGAGGCTATATTGCGAATATTAGTCATGTGCGTTATTAATTCTATTAAATAATCTCCATACGACTTTAGTTTTTCACCGGTTGGAAACGAGGTTGGTTCTCGGGCTGGTTTTCCAAAGATTAATTCGTATGGGGTGAAATTTGTTGCTTCGTGAACGGATGTATTGTAAGAGAACATTGCGAACGGTATTAATAAATCCCAGTCTTCGTAACTATCCATGTAATGCTTGAGGTATTCAGTGAGGACGATGTGGCTTCGTTCCAGAGATCCATTGGTTTGTGGTCTATATCCTGAGGTTGTGATTTGCTTGATTTTGAATATTTCGGAGAGATTGGTCATGAGCGTTCCGATGAAGCTAGTTCCTTTGTCTGTTAGTATTGCGCGAGGTGTACCGTATATTGCGATGAAGTGTCTAGCGAAAGCATCTGCAATTGTAGCAGCTCGAATGTTAGGTATTGCTATGGCTACGCAATATTTCGTTAAGTTATCTTGAATGGTGAGAATATGTCTATTCCCACTGGGTGTAATTGGTAAAGGTCCTACTGTATCCAAGGAAATTTTGTCAAAGGCTCCTATAGGTGTGTCGGTGATTAACATCGGTTGACGAGTTTTTGCTCGAACTAATTTCTGTTCCTGACAACTTTGGCATCTTCGAATGTAGTCTTGAATGTCGTTGCGCATTTGTGACCAATGGAATTTTGATCGGATGCGTTTATATGTTTTCGTTACTCCTTTATGTCCTCCAATTAAACTATCGTGAGCCTCGCAAATGATGTGCTGTCTGTCTTCTTCGGATGGTGTTGTGATGGTACAATTGCATAGGATAATCTGCATGCCCGTTCCTATGAAAACCTCTTCTAAAATTTTGACGAATTCGTTGGATGGTATTTTGTGAAGGTCTCCCGTGGCAGAAATTCGAAATGATTTAATCTGATTTTGATCTAAGGTGTGTCGAAGAGTTTTCAATCCGTTGAGCACATCTACTCTTTTAATATTATCGAAGAAATTGTCTGAGATTATTATACTGAAGGTTTTAAATAATCCATTGTCCGTAGTTATCACATTTCCCTTTTTTGGTTCTTCTGCTAGAAGGTTTGGTTGATTGATTAGTTCAGTGTCTACCAGTAATTTTCCAACGGGGTTTATTAAATTGCAGTCGGCAGAAATGAAGTGTACGTAATGTCCTTCTTCAGCGGTAAAAGTATTTGAAGAAACGATGATTTTATGTGGTCGATCTAATGGGGTTTCTTCCAGATCGTCAAGGTCATTTGGATCCTCGATTTCGGTAGTGGAGAAAGGGTAGGAGTCGATCGTGTGGTCAGGGACCCTAGGTTCGGTTGACCTGTTGTCAGGTGGTTGTCCCACACTTGCTTCGGGCGTTGTACCTGCAGGTAGCTGGTTTATTGAGGGTTGTAAAGGTTCTTCCATGACTTCCGATGGTACTTGCGGGGTACTGAGTAAATCTAGTTGAGTATTTCTTGCATTTTTTATTACAGTATTTTCGAGCGGCTCCTCAAACGATATTAAATTGTCAAATACGGTCTGGTCCTTATCTAAAGGGGCAATTTGTGTAGAATTAGCTGCGGGCGAAAAACTGTTTATGGTTTCCTGGCGTTCATCTGGCATGGTTACCTCTTGAGATAAGCTGGGAAAAGATCGGTTCTTGTATATTATTGGAGAATGTTGAATGTTCCCACGTGCGGTTTCTTCTTCTGAGCTGCTGCTTGTCTCTTGGTACTTGGGTCGGCTTTCTCTATCTCGTCGTAACTGTCGTATGCGGTGCCCGATTGTTTCGATATTGGCATCTGTTTTCGGTATCTGGGCTTTGAAGTCGGGGTCCTGGAGCTCTCGTGGAATAAGTGGTAAGCAGGTAGACGTAGGGTTGCGCGATAATGCGTCTGCGTTCTTATTCGTCTTTCCGGATTTATGGACAACCTGGTACTCGTATTCCAAAAGACGTAGCTTCCACTTCATAAGTCTAGAAGTTGGGTCCTTGACAGAATGTAACCAGACAAGTGGTCTGTGGTCTGTAACAAGGGTGAATGGGGTTCCATAGATGTAGGGCCTGAAGTATCTTACTGCGTAAACCATGGCCAAACATTCCTTTTCCGTAGCTGAATAATTCTTCTCAGGTTTATTTAGGCTGCGGGAGGCATAAGCAATCGGTAGGTCGTTTCCTATCTCCCCTTGGCTAAGTACGGCTCCAATAGCGTAATCAGATGCATCTGTGGTTACAATGAAAGGTTTACTGAAATCAGGGTATTGCAATATGGGCTGTTGACAAAGTTCGTTGCGTAATTGCTTAAAACTCTGGTCTTGTTCTTCTGTCCATTTGAATTTGATGCCTTTTCCTAATAAGTTAATTAATGGTTTTGCTTTTGTGGTAAAATTAGGTACGAATCTTCGGTAATATCCAACAAGTCCCAAGAATTGTTGAATGTTCTTCTGCGATGTGGGTGTTGGAAAATCTTGAACAGCTTTTAATTTCCTAGGATCAGGTCTTACCCCTTCCTTTGAAATAATGTGTCCAAGGTATGCGACTTCCTTTCGCAGGAATTGGCACTTGTTGGTCTGAAGGGTTAATCCGTGTTCTCGAAGGCGGTTTAACAATTTTTTGACTTTGATATTGTGCTCCTGTAACGATGATGCGTAAATCACTATGTCGTCCAAGTAGACAAAGAGGTCTGTTCCTTGAAGTCCAGTGAGTGCTTGGTCCATCAGGCGTTGAAAGGTGGGTGGTGCATTTTTTAATCCGAAAGGCATTCGAGAAAATTCGTAATGTCCATTTGGAGTGGTGAATGCTGTTTTTGCCTTATCCTTCGGGTCCATCTCTATTTGATGAAATCCACTTGCGAGATCAAAAACTGAGAAATATTTGGCTCCTCCTAATCGATCTAAGATCTCTGTGATTTGAGGTAATGGATACCTATCAGAAATGGTTATTTCGTTGAGGCCGCGGAAATCTATTACCAGGCGCCAACGTTTCACTCCGTTTTCGTCTTCTTTCTTCGGTACAATCCATAAGGGTGAATTGTACGGAGATTTTGAAGGCGTAATTATACCGTTTGATAATAGCGCGCTGATTTGTTTTTGAATTTCCTTTTGATGAATGAGAGGATAACGATATTGTCTTGTGTTGATTGGAATATCATTGGATGTATGGATTGAGTGTTTAAAGTCGCGGGCCTTCCCAAGTTTATCTCCAGAAAGATAAAATCGGTCGGGAAAATCTCTAACTAGATTAGTAACGAAATCTAGTTCCTCCTTGTTCAAATGTTTAGTGTTTAGGGCTTCTAAAATTTTTTGTATCCTATCTTCGTGTGTTTTGAATTTTGACGGGTGTTCTGCAGCTGGGTAAGAATCTTCGTCTGATGACCCGAAGATATCGAATGACTCTAATGTTTGTGGTTCTATCTCTACGTCTAGGGGTTCATCGCTGGTATTTGTTGCCATAACGTAGCACTTCCCTTTATTATTCCTCACAACTGCTTCTCCTATGTAAAGATGTTCAAGGGTCTTGATACGCGGTAAATATCCTTCCTTAATCTTCGAGTTTGTAATTGTTATAGCAATCTGTTGCGACGTCCTAGGCTCGATACGATGTTTGGTCGATGTCAATAGTTCTTTCATTTGAGGTAGATCTTGATAATTTGAAAAACGTAGAGGTCGGGTTGGTTTATTTTTTAATACCAGAGTCCCATGATAATAGGAGATTTCAGCCTCTTCCTGTTTTAAAAATGGGCTTCCTATAAGTCCATCTGCTTCTATGGCCAGCTCTTTTACTACATAGAAAAGTGCAGGAGCTTCGTGGATATGAAGAATTGTTGTTCCTAAAGTATGAATTGGATTAGTGGTAATTCCGGTTAACTCGATTTCTTCCCGAGAGTTTATCGCGGCTTTTTCTCCCAGGGCGTTAATGACTACTAAATTAACGGATGCTCCACCGTCGATTAGGAATTCTCCCGTTCCTGACTCCAATTCTGGAACCTTGATGTTGATGCGTGGGGCAGGTGCTTCCTTGATGAGGGTTCCTCTTCGAAGCGGACTGTCCTTTGGCGAGCTTCCTTGTTTCCGCTCATCGTGTCGCCTATACGTTGAGCGCGATTGAAGTTTAAAGACTTGTTTGATTCAACGGACGAATCTCGCGAGTCTCGTTGATATCTAGGGTTACGCGGTTGTTTCCTACAGGACTTTCCGTCATGTCCGGCTGTGCCGCAATGCCAGCAATATAAACTCGGCTTGCGATCTTTATCGGGATTTTTTAAAATAGAATAGTGTTTTTCTCTATCATCTGCGTACGATGAGTCGGAGCGATAAGAAGGGGATTTCGAGGGGCTTCGGTGACGCAAGGTCCAGGCCGTCGTACGTGTCCGTCCTTCTCGTTCTTCTTCAAACCCAGATGTTCTAAGAGGCCGATCCCTGTTCTGGTCGTATCTACTCGGAGAAAGTGGGTACGACACTTCGCGGTCGTGGTGGCGAGAGTTTTCGGTGTAATGATCTCGGCGAGACCACCTGGAGGGTGATTCATTACGGGGCGACTGTCGTCGATTCCTTAATTTCCTATCTATCTGTAGCACGGCGTCGTAAGCTTGTTCAAGTGTTTGAATATCTTGAGTCTGAGCCGACACTTTCCAAGAAATTCGATCCGGTAAACCATCGATGAAGTTTTCCTTAACGTCCTTTTCCATTTCTTTGACGAAATCTTCAGCGTGATCCAGATACCTTTCCCGAATAGCTCCGCGCGCACAATAAACGAGATGGCTAGTTCTGTCGACGTACTGTCGCAGACTTTCTCCTTCGCGTAAGCTTAGTTTCGCGATTTCGACTTGAAAATATGACAAACTTCTTCCCGGCGCGAATCTCTTTTTCAGATGTTGGACTAATTTCTTAATAGATTCGAATTTATGTTCTAACGTGCACCTGCGTGCCGGACCGATCAGTTTCGTTAGTATTATCGCAAGATACTCAGCTTCCGTACCCTCAGGAATCAAAGTTAACCCGTCTTCAACATTTTGTGCAAAGCGCGTCAAGGGTGGACTTTTACCGTCGAAGGTTGGAATTGACATAGTAATATTTTGTATACATGTCCGTTGCGTCAAGAGCGACATTGAGTTTGCAATTGAAACTGTCAGGTTCATTATATCATTAGAAGAGACGTTCGCCTGTGCGGTTGCCATCATAAAATTACTAAGTGACTTGACTAGAGAAAACTAGTATATCGTCGATAAAAATTACGAGTGATTTTAACGTATTTAAAAACCCAAATTTACGGCGATTCTAATGCAGTAGCATCCCACCGCTGTCACCAGTTCTGTTACGAGCCGGGGCTGCGGCAACGCGCGAGGCCGGCGAGAAGGGTATTTCCCAAGGAATACGGTTTATGAGTTTGTTAGTTAGGTGCGCGGACGAACCTGATGCGAAATCAGGGAGCCGCTAGGATTATTGACGGCGAGGACGAACCTGATGCGAAATCAGGGAGCCTCTAGGAATGGAGTCACACGCGGACGAACCTGATTCGAAATCAGGGAGCCGCAGGAAGGTGAAACGTCGTGAACGAACCCAATGCGAAATCGGGGAGCCACTGGGTTGGAAAATATACCTTGTTTTGGATGAAAGGTTGCGAACGAACCTGATGCTTAATCAGGGAGTCGCAGGAAATGTTAGTAATGCCTCGTAACTCTTAATTAATATTTGATACAACTCGAGCGGTAAAGTTGTATCAGTGGGTGAATGCTACTAATATTATAAGGATCGCTGGGTAAGAGATGGGTTTAACGAATCTACTCGATTTACACGTGAACACCATTCGTATATTCAATAATAGGTTATTGTACAAATGTAAGTGTCGCGATTAAATAATGAATAAAAGTGTGTGAGTTACCACTAGCTGCACGGTGTTGACGCACTGGCGATGCGGGGCGTAAGAGTGGCTATTTCAAAGTGCCCAATAGAATATAACCCGGACTCGCGGATTCTATGAGGTTAACTATGATTCTGACGGAGACTTTAGCTCGATCTTACTGAATATGACCAACTCTGTACGAGCGTGACACGACGTTGCTCTACGCGTGACTGTACTGCTTTTAACCGACGAGGGTTGAAACCAAAGGGTTTATATAGTCCCAAAAATGAGTGGGGGTTCGTTAGGAGATTTCCATATAAGGAAATCCTTCGGGGTCGTCGTCGTGTCACTCCCGTTCCCATGGTCGTGTTCCAGATGGTCAAGATCACGACCCCCTGAGTGGTATGTGATAAACAAAAAGATTCTTAGGGCGTTTTCCCTTCGCAGACGCGAGCTCGAAAAATTGTTGAGAGCGGCGTATGGGAATATTCCACATACGTAACACATTTATTAAAATTGACACTTCCAACTAAAATTTTTTTCACAATCCCAAAAATTGAAGTTATTTTCATCTAAATTTACTCAAATATACATCCTACACCAAAAATACTCGACAAAATCCAAAAAAATCGAAGTTGATTTCAAATAAATTTATTAAAATTTGACACTTCCAACTAAAATTTTATTCACAATCCCAAAAATGGAAGTTATTTTCATCTAAATTTACTCAAAAATAGATCCTACAACAAAAATACTCGACAAGATCCAAAAAAATCGAAGTTGATTTCAAATAAATTTATTAAAATTTGACACTTCCAACTAAAATTTTTTTCACAATCCCAAAAATTGAAGTTATTTTCATCTGAATTTACTCAAATATAGATCCTACAACAAAAATACTCGACAAAATCCAAAATAATCAAAGTTGATTTCAAATAAATTTATTAAAATTTTACCAAAATCGTGACAAAATCCAAAAAATCGAAGTTAATTTCAACTGAAATTACTCAAATTAAGCTTCTCTATCAAAAAAACTCAACATAGTCGAGAAAAATCGAAGTTTGTTTCAAATAAATTTATTAAAATTTTACACTTCCAAGTAAATTGTTTTTTCACAATCCAAAAAATTGAAGTTATTTTCATCTAAATTTACTCAAATATACATCCTACACCAAAAATACTCGACAAAATCCAAAAAAATCGAAGTTGATTTCAAATAAATTTTTTAAAATTTGACACATGCAACTAAAATTATTTTCAAAATCCCAAAAATTGAAGTTATTTTCATCTAAATTTACTCAAATATAGATCCCACAACAAAAAAATTCGACAAAATCCAAAAAAATCGAAGTTGATTTCAAATAAATTTATTAAAATTTGACATTTCCAACTAAAATTTTATTCACAATCCCAAAAATGGAAGTTATTTTCATCTAAGTTTACTCAAATATACATCCTACACCAAAAATACTCGACAAAATAAAAAAAAATCGAAGTTGATTCAAACAAATTTATAAAAATTTGACACTTCCAACTAAATTTTTTTTCGCAATCCTAAAAATGGAAGTTATTTTCATCTAAATTTACTCAAATATAGGTCCTACAGCAAAAATACTCGACAAAATCCATAAAAATCGAAGTTGATTTCCAATACATTTATTAAAATTGACACTTCCAACTAAAATTTTTTTCACAATCCCAAAAATTGAAGTTATTTTCATCTAAATTTACTCAAATATAGATCCTACAACAAAAATACTCGACAAAATCCAAAAAAATCGAAGTTGATTTCAAATAAATTTATTAAAATTTGACATTTCCAACTAAAATTTTATTCACAATCCAAAAAATGGAAGTTATTTTCATCTAAGTTTACTCAAATATACATCCTACACCAAAAATACTCGACAAAATCCAAAAAAATCGAAGTTGATTTCAAACAAATTTATTAACATTTGACACTATCAACTAAAATTTTTTTCACAATCCTAATAATTGAAGTTATTTTCATCTAAATTCACTCAAATATAGATCCTACAACAAAAATACTCAACAAAATCCAAAATAATCCAAGTTGATTTCAAATAAATTTATTAAAATTTTACAAAAATCGTGACAATATCCAAAAAATCGAAGTTAATTTCAACTGAAATTACTCAAATTAAGCTTCTCTATCAAAAAAACTCATCATACTCGAGAAAAATCGAAGTTGGTTTCAAATAAATTTATTAAAATTTGACACTTCCAACTAAAATTTTTTTCACAATCCAAAAAATTGAAGTTATTTTCATCTAAATTTACTCAAATATAGATCCTACAACAAAAATACTCAAAAAATTCCAAAATAATCGAAGTTGATTTCAAATAAATTTATTAACATTTGACACTATCAACTAAAATTTTTTTCACAATCCTAATAATTGAAGTTATTTTCATCTAAATTCACTCAAATATAGATCCTACAACAAAAATACTCAACAAAATCCAAAATAATCCAAGTTGATTTCAAATAAATTTATTAAAATTTTACAAAAATCGTGACAATATCCAAAAAATCGAAGTTAATTTCAACTGAAATTACTCAAATTAAGCTTCTCTATCAAAAAAACTCATCATACTCGAGAAAAATCGAAGTTGGTTTCAAATAAATTTATTAAAATTTGACACTTCCAATTAAATTTTTTTTCGCAATCCTAAAAATGGAAGTTATTTTCATCTAAATTTACTCAAATATAGATCCTACAACAAAAATACTCAACAACACCCAGAAAAATCGAAGTTGATTTCAAATAAATTTATTAAAATTTGACACTTCCAACTAAAATTTTTTTCACAATCCAAAAAATTGAAGTTATTTACATCTAAATTTACTCAAATATACATCCTACAGCAAAAATACTCGACAAAATCCAAAAAAATTGAAGTTGATTTCAAATACATTTATTAAAATTGACACATCCAACTAAAATTTTTTTCACAATCCCAAAAATTGAAGTTATTTTCATCTAAATTTACTCAAATATACATCCTACACCAAAAATACTCGACAAAATCCAAAAAAATCGAAGTTGATTTCAAATAAATTTATTAAAATTTGACACATGCAACTAAAATTATTTTCACAATCCCAAAAATTGAAGTTATTTTCATCTAAATTTACTCAAATATAGATCCCACAACAAAAATACTCGACAAAATCCAAAAAAATCGAAGTTGATTTCAAATAAATTTATTAAAATTTGACACTTCCAACTAAAATTTTATTCACAATCCCAAAAATGGAAGTTATTTTCATCTAAATTTACTCAAATATAGATCCTACAACAAAAATACTCAACAAAACCCAGAAAAATCGAAGTTGATTTCAAATAAATTTATTAAAATTTGACACTTCCAACTAAAATTTTTTTCACAATCCAAAAAATTGAAGTTATTTACATCTAAATTTACTCAAATATACATCCTACAGCAAAAATACTCGACAAAATCCAAAAAAATTGAAGTTGATTTCAAATACATTTATTAAAATTGACACTTCCAACTAAAATTTTTTTCACAATCCCAAAAATTGAAGTTATTTTCATCTAAATTTACTCAAATATAGATCCTACAACAAAAATACTCGACAAAATCCAAAATAATCAAAGTTGATTTCAAATAAATTTATTAAAATATTACAAAAATCGTGACAAAATCCAAAAAATCGAAGTTAATTTCAACTGAAATTACTCAAATTAAGCTTCTCTATCAAAAAAACTCAACATAGTCGAGAAAAATCGAAGTTTGTTTCAAATAAATTTATTAAAATTTTACACTTCCAAGTAAATTGTTTTTTCACAATCCAAAAAATGGAAGTTATTTTCATCTAAATTTACTCAAATATACATCCTACACCAAAAATACTCGACAAAATCCAAAAAAATCGAAGTTGATTTCAAATATATTTTTTAAAATTTGACACATGCAACTAAAATTATTTTCAAAATCCCAAAAATTGAAGTTATTTTCATCTAAATTTACTCAAATATAGATCCCACAACAAAAAAACTCAAAAAATTCCAAAATAATCGAAGTTGATTTTAAATAAATTTATTAACATTTGACACTATCAACTAAAATTTTTTTCACAATCATAATAATTGAAGTTATTTTCATCTAAATTCACTCAAATATAGATCCTACAACAAAAATACTCAACAAAATCCAAAATAATCCAAGTTGATTTCAAATAAATTTATTAAAATTTTACAAAAATCGTGACAATATCCAAAAAATCGAAGTTAATTTCAACTGAAATTACTCAAATTAAGCTTCTCTATCAAAAAAACTCATCATACTCGAGAAAAATCGAAGTTGGTTTCAAATAAATTTATTAAAATTTGACACTTCCAACTAAAATTTTTTTCACAATCCAAAAAATTGAAGTTATTTTCATCTAAATTTACTCAAATATACATCCTACACCAAAAATACTCGACAAAATCCAAAAAAATCGAAGTTGATTTCAAATAAATTTATTAAAATTTGACACATGCAACTAAAATTATTTTCAAAATCCCAAAAATTGAAGTTACTTTCATCTAAATTTACTCAAATATAGATCCCACAACAAAAAAACTCGACAAAATCCAAAAAAATCGAAGTTGATTTCAAATAAATTTATTAAAATTTGACATTTCCAACTAACATTTTATTCACAATCCCAAAAATGGAAGTTATTTTCATCTAAGTTTACTCAAATATACATCCTACACCAAAAATACTCGACAAAATCCAAAAAAATCGAAGTTGATTTCAAACAAATTTATTAAAATTTGACACTTCCAATTAAATTTTTTTTCGCAATCCTAAAAATGGAAGTTATTTTCATCTAAATTTACTCAAATATAGATCCTACAACAAAAATACTCAACAAAACCCAGAAAAATCGAAGTTGATTTCAAATAAATTTATTAAAATTTGACACTTCCAACTAAAATTTTTTTCACAATCCAAAAAATTGAAGTTATTTACATCTAAATTTACTCAAATATACATCCTACAGCAAAAATACTCGACAAAATCCAAAAAAATTGAAGTTGATTTCAAATACATTTGTTACGAGCCGGGGCTGCGGCAACGCGCGAGGCCGGCGAGAAGGGTATTTCCCAAGGAATACGGTTTATGAGTTTGTTAGTTAGGTGCGCGGACGAACCTGATGCGAAATCAGGGAGCCGCTAGGATTATTGACGGCGAGGACGAACCTGATGCGAAATCAGGGAGCCTCTAGGAATGGAGTCACACGCGGACGAACCTGATTCGAAATCAGGGAGCCGCAGGAAGGTGAAACGTCGTGAACGAACCCAATGCGAAATCGGGGAGCCACTGGGTTGGAAAATATACCTTGTTTTGGATGAAAGGTTGCGAACGAACCTGATGCTTAATCAGGGAGTCGCAGGAAATGTTAGTAATGCCTCGTAACTCTTAATTAATATTTGATACAACTCGAGCGGTAAAGTTGTATCAGTGGGTGAATGCTACTAATATTATAAGGATCGCTGGGTAAGAGATGGGTTTAACGAATCTACTCGATTTACACGTGAACACCATTCGTATATTCAATAATAGGTTATTGTACAAATGTAAGTGTCGCGATTAAATAATGAATAAAAGTGTGTGAGTTACCACTAGCTGCACGGTGTTGACGCACTGGCGATGCGGGGCGTAAGAGTGGCTATTTCAAAGTGCCCAATAGAATATAACCCGGACTCGCGGATTCTATGAGGTTAACTATGATTCTGACGGAGACTTTAGCTCGATCTTACTGAATATGACCAACTCTGTACGAGCGTGACACGACGTTGCTCTACGCGTGACTGTACTGCTTTTAACCGACGAGGGTTGAAACCAAAGGGTTTATATAGTCCCAAAAATGAGTGGGGGTTCGTTAGGAGATTTCCATATAAGGAAATCCTTCGGGGTCGTCGTCGTGTCACTCCCGTTCCCATGGTCGTGTTCCAGATGGTCAAGATCACGACCCCCTGAGTGGTATGTGATAAACAAAAAGATTCTTAGGGCGTTTTCCCTTCGCAGACGCGAGCTCGAAAAATTGTTGAGAGCGGCGTATGGGAATATTCCACATACGTAACATCTCCCCCCTAAGATAAAACATCGCGATTCTCGTGATGCTTTTCAAAAGAAGGAAAAAACGCCCCAAAAATCTTTTTATAAGCAAAAATGTAGAAGAGAATTGTCGGGTGTAGGTGTATTAGTGTACTTATCGCTAGGTGTTGTGAGGTGTAAGTGTTTTAATCGTCGCTAGGCACTACGTAGCCGAGCTGCAGCCAGTGCTCAATGATGTCCACTGGTGGTTGTCCGGGTAGCCGGTCGAGCGTCAGCGTTGCAGTGATGCCGGTTGGAGTTAGCTGGATGTTGGCGAGGAGGCTATATTGCGAATATTAGTCATGTGCGTTATTAATTCTATTAAATAATCTCCATACGACTTTAGTTTTTCACCGGTTGGAAACGAGGTTGGTTCTCGGGCTGGTTTTCCAAAGATTAATTCGTATGGGGTGAAATTTGTTGCTTCGTGAACGGATGTATTGTAAGAGAACATTGCGAACGGTATTAATAAATCCCAGTCTTCGTAACTATCCATGTAATGCTTGAGGTATTCAGTGAGGACGATGTGGCTTCGTTCCAGAGATCCATTGGTTTGTGGTCTATATCCTGAGGTTGTGATTTGCTTGATTTTGAATATTTCGGAGAGATTGGTCATGAGCGTTCCGATGAAGCTAGTTCCTTTGTCTGTTAGTATTGCGCGAGGTGTACCGTATATTGCGATGAAGTGTCTAGCGAAAGCATCTGCAGTTGTAGCAGCTCGAATGTTAGGTATTGCTATGGCTACGCAATATTTCGTTAAGTTATCTTGAATGGTGAGAATATGTCTATTCCCACTGGGTGTAATTGGTAAAGGTCCTACTGTATCCAAGGAAATTTTGTCAAAGGCTCCTATAGGTGTGTCGGTGATTAACATCGGTTGACGAGTTTTTGCTCGAACTAATTTCTGTTCCTGACAACTTTGGCATCTTCGAATGTAGTCTTGAATGTCGTTGCGCATTTGTGACCAATGGAATTTTGATCGGATGCGTTTATATGTTTTCGTTACTCCTTTATGTCCTCCAATTAAACTATCGTGAGCCTCGCAAATGATGTGCTGTCTGTCTTCTTCGGATGGTGTTGTGATGGTACAATTGCATAGGATAATCTGCATGCCCGTTCCTATGAAAACCTCTTCTAAAATTTTGACGAATTCGTTGGATGGTATTTTGTGAAGGTCTCCCGTGGCAGAAATTCGAAATGATTTAATCTGATTTTGATCTAAGGTGTGTCGAAGAGTTTTCAATCCGTTGAGCACATCTACTCTTTTAATATTATCGAAGAAATTGTCTGAGATTATTATACTGAAGGTTTTAAATAATCCATTGTCCGTAGTTATCACATTTCCCTTTTTTGGTTCTTCTGCTAGAAGGTTTGGTTGATTGATTAGTTCAGTGTCTACCAGTAATTTTCCAACGGGGTTTATTAAATTGCAGTCGGCAGAAATGAAGTGTACGTAATGTCCTTCTTCAGCGGTAAAAGTATTTGAAGAAACGATGATTTTATGTGGTCGATCTAATGGGGTTTCTTCCAGATCGTCAAGGTCATTTGGATCCTCGATTTCGGTAGTGGAGAAAGGGTAGGAGTCGATCGTGTGGTCAGGGACCCTAGGTTCGGTTGACCTGTTGTCAGGTGGTTGTCCCACACTTGCTTCGGGCGTTGTACCTGCAGGTAGCTGGTTTATTGAGGGTTGTAAAGGTTCTTCCATGACTTCCGATGGTACTTGCGGGGTACTGAGTAAATCTAGTTGAGTATTTCTTGCATTTTTTATTACAGTATTTTCGAGCGGCTCCTCAAACGATATTAAATTGTCAAATACGGTCTGGTCCTTATCTAAAGGGGCAATTTGTGTAGAATTAGCTGCGGGCGAAAAACTGTTTATGGTTTCCTGGCGTTCATCTGGCATGGTTACCTCTTGAGATAAGCTGGGAAAAGATCGGTTCTTGTATATTATTGGAGAATGTTGAATGTTCCCACGTGCGGTTTCTTCTTCTGAGCTGCTGCTTGTCTCTTGGTACTTGGGTCGGCTTTCTCTATCTCGTCGTAACTGTCGTATGCGGTGCCCGATTGTTTCGATATTGGCATCTGTTTTCGGTATCTGGGCTTTGAAGTCGGGGTCCTGGAGCTCTCGTGGAATAAGTGGTAAGCAGGTAGACGTAGGGTTGCGCGATAATGCGTCTGCGTTCTTATTCGTCTTTCCGGATTTATGGACAACCTGGTACTCGTATTCCAAAAGACGTAGCTTCCACTTCATAAGTCTAGAAGTTGGGTCCTTGACAGAATGTAACCAGACAAGTGGTCTGTGGTCTGTAACAAGGGTGAATGGGGTTCCATAGATGTAGGGCCTGAAGTATCTTACTGCGTAAACCATGGCCAAACATTCCTTTTCCGTAGCTGAATAATTCTTCTCAGGTTTATTTAGGCTGCGGGAGGCATAAGCAATCGGTAGGTCGTTTCCTATCTCCCCTTGGCTAAGTACGGCTCCAATAGCGTAATCAGATGCATCTGTGGTTACAATGAAAGGTTTACTGAAATCAGGGTATTGCAATATGGGCTGTTGACAAAGTTCGTTGCGTAATTGCTTAAAACTCTGGTCTTGTTCTTCTGTCCATTTGAATTTGATGCCTTTTCCTAATAAGTTAATTAATGGTTTTGCTTTTGTGGTAAAATTAGGTACGAATCTTCGGTAATATCCAACAAGTCCCAAGAATTGTTGAATGTTCTTCTGCGATGTGGGTGTTGGAAAATCTTGAACAGCTTTTAATTTCCTAGGATCAGGTCTTACCCCTTCCTTTGAAATAATGTGTCCAAGGTATGCGACTTCCTTTCGCAGGAATTGGCACTTGTTGGTCTGAAGGGTTAATCCGTGTTCTCGAAGGCGGTTTAACAATTTTTTGACTTTGATATTGTGCTCCTGTAACGATGATGCGTAAATCACTATGTCGTCCAAGTAGACAAAGAGGTCTGTTCCTTGAAGTCCAGTGAGTGCTTGGTCCATCAGGCGTTGAAAGGTGGGTGGTGCATTTTTTAATCCGAAAGGCATTCGAGAAAATTCGTAATGTCCATTTGGAGTGGTGAATGCTGTTTTTGCCTTATCCTTCGGGTCCATCTCTATTTGATGAAATCCACTTGCGAGATCAAAAACTGAGAAATATTTGGCTCCTCCTAATCGATCTAAGATCTCTGTGATTTGAGGTAATGGATACCTATCAGAAATGGTTATTTCGTTGAGGCCGCGGAAATCTATTACCAGGCGCCAACGTTTCACTCCGTTTTCGTCTTCTTTCTTCGGTACAATCCATAAGGGTGAATTGTACGGAGATTTTGAAGGCGTAATTATACCGTTTGATAATAGCGCGCTGATTTGTTTTTGAATTTCCTTTTGATGAATGAGAGGATAACGATATTGTCTTGTGTTGATTGGAATATCATTGGATGTATGGATTGAGTGTTTAAAGTCGCGGGCCTTCCCAAGTTTATCTCCAGAAAGATAAAATCGGTCGGGAAAATCTCTAACTAGATTAGTAACGAAATCTAGTTCCTCCTTGTTCAAATGTTTAGTGTTTAGGGCTTCTAAAATTTTTTGTATCCTATCTTCGTGTGTTTTGAATTTTGACGGGTGTTCTGCAGCTGGGTAAGAATCTTCGTCTGATGACCCGAAGATATCGAATGACTCTAATGTTTGTGGTTCTATCTCTACGTCTAGGGGTTCATCGCTGGTATTTGTTGCCATAACGTAGCACTTCCCTTTATTATTCCTCACAACTGCTTCTCCTATGTAAAGATGTTCAAGGGTCTTGATACGCGGTAAATATCCTTCCTTAATCTTCGAGTTTGTAATTGTTATAGCAATCTGTTGCGACGTCCTAGGCTCGATACGATGTTTGGTCGATGTCAATAGTTCTTTCATTTGAGGTAGATCTTGATAATTTGAAAAACGTAGAGGTCGGGTTGGTTTATTTTTTAATACCAGAGTCCCATGATAATAGGAGATTTCAGCCTCTTCCTGTTTTAAAAATGGGCTTCCTATAAGTCCATCTGCTTCTATGGCCAGCTCTTTTACTACATAGAAAAGTGCAGGAGCTTCGTGGATATGAAGAATTGTTGTTCCTAAAGTATGAATTGGATTAGTGGTAATTCCGGTTAACTCGATTTCTTCCCGAGAGTTTATCGCGGCTTTTTCTCCCAGGGCGTTAATGACTACTAAATTAACGGATGCTCCACCGTCGATTAGGAATTCTCCCGTTCCTGACTCCAATTCTGGAACCTTGATGTTGATGCGTGGGGCAGGTGCTTCCTTGATGAGGGTTCCTCTTCGAAGCGGACTGTCCTTTGGCGAGCTTCCTTGTTTCCGCTCATCGTGTCGCCTATACGTTGAGCGCGATTGAAGTTTAAAGACTTGTTTGATTCAACGGACGAATCTCGCGAGTCTCGTTGATATCTAGGGTTACGCGGTTGTTTCCTACAGGACTTTCCGTCATGTCCGGCTGTGCCGCAATGCCAGCAATATAAACTCGGCTTGCGATCTTTATCGGGATTTTTTAAAATAGAATAGTGTTTTTCTCTATCATCTGCGTACGATGAGTCGGAGCGATAAGAAGGGGATTTCGAGGGGCTTCGGTGACGCAAGGTCCAGGCCGTCGTACGTGTCCGTCCTTCTCGTTCTTCTTCAAACCCAGATGTTCTAAGAGGCCGATCCCTGTTCTGGTCGTATCTACTCGGAGAAAGTGGGTACGACACTTCGCGGTCGTGGTGGCGAGAGTTTTCGGTGTAATGATCTCGGCGAGACCACCTGGAGGGTGATTCATTACGGGGCGACTGTCGTCGATTCCTTAATTTCCTATCTATCTGTAGCACGGCGTCGTAAGCTTGTTCAAGTGTTTGAATATCTTGAGTCTGAGCCGACACTTTCCAAGAAATTCGATCCGGTAAACCATCGATGAAGTTTTCCTTAACGTCCTTTTCCATTTCTTTGACGAAATCTTCAGCGTGATCCAGATACCTTTCCCGAATAGCTCCGCGCGCACAATAAACGAGATGGCTAGTTCTGTCGACGTACTGTCGCAGACTTTCTCCTTCGCGTAAGCTTAGTTTCGCGATTTCGACTTGAAAATATGACAAACTTCTTCCCGGCGCGAATCTCTTTTTCAGATGTTGGACTAATTTCTTAATAGATTCGAATTTATGTTCTAACGTGCACCTGCGTGCCGGACCGATCAGTTTCGTTAGTATTATCGCAAGATACTCAGCTTCCGTACCCTCAGGAATCAAAGTTAACCCGTCTTCAACATTTTGTGCAAAGCGCGTCAAGGGTGGACTTTTACCGTCGAAGGTTGGAATTGACATAGTAATATTTTGTATACATGTCCGTTGCGTCAAGAGCGACATTGAGTTTGCAATTGAAACTGTCAGGTTCATTATATCATTAGAAGAGACGTTCGCCTGTGCGGTTGCCATCATAAAATTACTAAGTGACTTGACTAGAGAAAACTAGTATATCGTCGATAAAAATTACGAGTGATTTTAACGTATTTAAAAACCCAAATTTACGGCGATTCTAATGCAGTAGCATCCCACCGCTGTCACCAGTTCTGTTACGAGCCGGGGCTGCGGCAACGCGCGAGGCCGGCGAGAAGGGTATTTCCCAAGGAATACGGTTTATGAGTTTGTTAGTTAGGTGCGCGGACGAACCTGATGCGAAATCAGGGAGCCGCTAGGATTATTGACGGCGAGGACGAACCTGATGCGAAATCAGGGAGCCTCTAGGAATGGAGTCACACGCGGACGAACCTGATTCGAAATCAGGGAGCCGCAGGAAGGTGAAACGTCGTGAACGAACCCAATGCGAAATCGGGGAGCCACTGGGTTGGAAAATATACCTTGTTTTGGATGAAAGGTTGCGAACGAACCTGATGCTTAATCAGGGAGTCGCAGGAAATGTTAGTAATGCCTCGTAACTCTTAATTAATATTTGATACAACTCGAGCGGTAAAGTTGTATCAGTGGGTGAATGCTACTAATATTATAAGGATCGCTGGGTAAGAGATGGGTTTAACGAATCTACTCGATTTACACGTGAACACCATTCGTATATTCAATAATAGGTTATTGTACAAATGTAAGTGTCGCGATTAAATAATGAATAAAAGTGTGTGAGTTACCACTAGCTGCACGGTGTTGACGCACTGGCGATGCGGGGCGTAAGAGTGGCTATTTCAAAGTGCCCAATAGAATATAACCCGGACTCGCGGATTCTATGAGGTTAACTATGATTCTGACGGAGACTTTAGCTCGATCTTACTGAATATGACCAACTCTGTACGAGCGTGACACGACGTTGCTCTACGCGTGACTGTACTGCTTTTAACCGACGAGGGTTGAAACCAAAGGGTTTATATAGTCCCAAAAATGAGTGGGGGTTCGTTAGGAGATTTCCATATAAGGAAATCCTTCGGGGTCGTCGTCGTGTCACTCCCGTTCCCATGGTCGTGTTCCAGATGGTCAAGATCACGACCCCCTGAGTGGTATGTGATAAACAAAAAGATTCTTAGGGCGTTTTCCCTTCGCAGACGCGAGCTCGAAAAATTGTTGAGAGCGGCGTATGGGAATATTCCACATACGTAACACATTTATTAAAATTGACACTTCCAACTAAAATTTTTTTCACAATCCCAAAAATTGAAGTTATTTTCATCTAAATTTACTCAAATATACATCCTACACCAAAAATACTCGACAAAATCCAAAAAAATCGAAGTTGATTTCAAATAAATTTATTAAAATTTGACACATGCAACTAAAATTATTTTCACAATCCCAAAAATTGAAGTTATTTTCATCTAAATTTACTCAAATATAGATCCCACAACAAAAATACTCGACAAAATCCAAAAAAATCGAAGTTGATTTCAAATAAATTTATTAAAATTTGACACTTCCAACTAAAATTTTTTTCACAATCCCAAAAATTGAAGTTATTTTCATCTAAATTTACTCAAATATAGATCCTACAACAAAAATACTCGACAAAATCCAAAATAATCAAAGTTGATTTCAAATAAATTTATTAAAATTTTACAAAAATCGTGACAAAATCCAAAAAATCGAAGTTAATTTCAACTGAAATTACTCAAATTAAGCTTCTCTATCAAAAAAACTCAACATAGTCGAGAAAAATCGAAGTTTGTTTCAAATAAATTTATTAAAATTTTACACTTCCAAGTAAATTGTTTTTTCACAATCCAAAAAATTGAAGTTATTTTCATCTAAATTTACTCAAATATACATCCTACACCAAAAATACTCGACAAAATCCAAAAAAATCGAAGTTGATTTCAAATAAATTTTTTAAAATTTGACACATGCAACTAAAATTATTTTCAAAATCCCAAAAATTGAAGTTATTTTCATCTAAATTTCCTCAAATATAGATCCCACAACAAAAAAATTCGACAAAATCCAAAAAAATCGAAGTTGATTTCAAATAAATTTATTAAAATTTGACATTTCCAACTAAAATTTTATTCACAATCCCAAAAATGGAAGTTATTTTCATCTAAGTTTACTCAAATATACATCCTACACCAAAAATACTCGACAAAATCAAAAAAAATCGAAGTTGATTCAAACAAATTTATAAAAATTTGACACTTCCAACTAAATTATTTTTCGCAATCCTAAAAATGGAAGTTATTTTCATCTAAATTTACTCAAATATAGGTCCTACAGCAAAAATACTCGACAAAATCCATAAAAATCGAAGTTGATTTCCAATACATTTATTAAAATTGACACTTCCAACTAAAATTTTTTTCACAATCCCAAAAATTGAAGTTATTTTCATCTAAATTTACTCAAATATAGATCCTACAACAAAAATACTCGACAAAATCCAAAAAAATCGAAGTTGATTTCAAATAAATTTATTAAAATTTGACATTTCCAACTAAAATTTTATTCACAATCCCAAAAATGGAAGTTATTTTCATCTAAGTTTACTCAAATATACATCCTACACCAAAAATACTCGACAAAATCCAAAAAAATCGAAGTTGATTTCAAACAAATTTATAAAAATTTGACACTTCCAACTAAATTTTTTTTCGCAATCCTAAAAATGGAAGTTATTTTCATCTAAATTTACTCAAATATAGATCCTACAACAAAAATACTCAAAAAATTCCAAAATAATCGAAGTTGATTTCAAATAAATTTATTAAAATTTGACACTATCAACTAAAATTTTTTTCACAATCCTAATAATTGAAGTTATTTTCATCTAAATTCACTCAAATATAGATCCTACAACAAAAATACTCAACAAAATCCAAAATAATCCAAGTTGATTTCAAATAAATTTATTAAAATTTTACAAAAATCGTGACAATATCCAAAAAATCGAAGTTAATTTCAACTGAAATTACTCAAATTAAGCTTCTCTATCAAAAAAACTCATCATACTCGAGAAAAATCGAAGTTGGTTTCAAATAAATTTATTAAAATTTGACACTTCCAACTAAAATTTTTTTCACAATCCAAAAAATTGAAGTTATTTTCATCTAAATTTACTCAAATATACATCCTACACCAAAAATACTCGACAAAATCCAAAAAAATCGAAGTTGATTTCAAATAAATTTATTAAAATTTGACACATGCAACTAAAATTATTTTCAAAATCCCAAAAATTGAAGTTATTTTCATCTAAATTTACTCAAATATAGATCCCACAACAAAAAACTCGACAAAATCCAAAAAATCGAAGTTGATTTCAAACAAATTTATAAAAATTTGACACTTCCAACTAAATTTTTTTTCGCAATCCTAAAAATGGAAGTTATTTTCATCTAAATTTACTCAAATATAGATCCTACAACAAAAATACTCAAAACATTCCAAAATAATCGAAGTTGATTTCAAATAAATTTATTAAAATTTGACACTATCAACTAAAATTTTTTTCACAATCCTAATAATTGAAGTTATTTTCATCTAAATTCACTCAAATATAGATCCTACAACAAAAATACTCAACAAAATCCAAAATAATCCAAGTTGATTTCAAATAAATTTATTAAAATTTTACAAAAATCGTGACAATATCCAAAAAATCGAAGTTAATTTCAAACAAATTTATAAAAATTTGACACTTCCAACTAAATTTTTTTTCGCAATCCTAAAAATGGAAGTTATTTTCATCTAAATTTACTCAAATATAGATCCTACAACAAAAATACTAAAAAAATTCCAAAATAATCGAAGTTGATTTCAAATAAATTTATTAACATTTGACACTATCAACTAAAATTTTTTTCACAATCATAATAATTGAAGTTATTTTCATCTAAATTCACTCAAATATAGATCCTACAACAAAAATACTCAACAAAATCCAAAATAATCCAAGTTGATTTCAAATAAATTTATTAAAATTTTACAAAAATCGTGACAATATCCAAAAAATCGAAGTTAATTTCAACTGAAATTACTCAAATTAAGCTTCTCTATCAAAAAAACTCATCATACTCGAGAAAAATCGAAGTTGGTTTCAAATAAATTTATTAAAATTTGACACTTCCAACTAAAATTTTTTTCACAATCCAAAAAATTGAAGTTATTTTCATCTAAATTTACTCAAATATACATCCTACACCAAAAATACTCGACAAAATCCAAAAAAATCGAAGTTGATTTCAAATAAATTTATTAAAATTTGACACATGCAACTAAAATTATTTTCAAAATCCCAAAAATTGAAGTTACTTTCATCTAAATTTACTCAAATATAGATCCCACAACAAAAAAACTCGACAAAATCCAAAAAAATCGAAGTTGATTTCAAATAAATTTATTAAAATTTGACATTTCCAACTAACATTTTATTCACAATCCCAAAAATGGAAGTTATTTTCATCTAAGTTTACTCAAATATACATCCTACACCAAAAATACTCGACAAAATCAAAAAAAATCGAAGTTGATTTCAAACAAATTTATTAAAATTTGACACTTCCAATTAAATTTTTTTTCGCAATCCTAAAAATGGAAGTTATTTTCATCTAAATTTACTCAAATATAGATCCTACAACAAAAATACTCAACAAAACCCAGAAAAATCGAAGTTGATTTCAAATAAATTTATTAAAATTTGACACTTCCAACTAAAATTTTTTTCACAATCCAAAAAATTGAAGTTATTTACATCTAAATTTACTCAAATATACATCCTACAGCAAAAATACTCGACAAAATCCAAAAAAATTGAAGTTGATTTCAAATACATTTATTAAAATTGACACTTCCAACTAAAATTTTTTTCACAATCCCAAAAATTGAAGTTATTTTCATCTAAATTTACTCAAATATAGATCCTACAACAAAAATACTCGACAAAATCCAAAATAATCAAAGTTGATTTCAAATAAATTTATTAAAATTTTACAAAAATCGTGACAAAATCCAAAAAATCGAAGTTAATTTCAACTGAAATTACTCAAATTAAGCTTCTCTATCAAAAAAACTCAACATAGTCGAGAAAAATCGAAGTTTGTTTCAAATAAATTTATTAAAATTTTACACTTCCAAGTAAATTGTTTTTTCACAATCCAAAAAATGGAAGTTATTTTCATCTAAATTTACTCAAATATACATCCTACACCAAAAATACTCGACAAAATCCAAAAAAATCGAAGTTGATTTCAAATATATTTTTTAAAATTTGACACATGCAACTAAAATTATTTTCAAAATCCCAAAAATTGAAGTTATTTTCATCTAAATTTACTCAAATATAGATCCCACAACAAAAAAACTCAAAAAATTCCAAAATAATCGAAGTTGATTTCAAATAAATTTATTAAATTTGACACTATCAACTAAAATTTTTTTCACAATCCTAATAATTGAAGTTATTTTCATCTAAATTCACTCAAATATAGATCCTACAACAAAAATACTCAACAAAATCCAAAATAATCCAAGTTGATTTCAAATAAATTTATTAAAATTTTACAAAAATCGTGACAATATCCAAAAAATCGAAGTTAATTTCAAACAAATTTATAAAAATTTGACACTTCCAACTAAATTTTTTTTCGCAATCCTAAAAATGGAAGTTATTTTCATCTAAATTTACTCAAATATAGATCCTACAACAAAAATACTCAACAAAATCCAAAATAATCCAAGTTGATTTCAAATAAATTTATTAAAATTTTACAAAAATCGTGACAATATCCAAAAAATCGAAGTTAATTTCAACTGAAATTACTCAAATTAAGCTTCTCTATCAAAAAAACTCATCATACTCGAGAAAAATCGAAGTTGGTTTCAAATAAATTTATTAAAATTTGACACTTCCAACTAAAATTTTTTTCACAATCCAAAAAATTGAAGTTATTTTCATCTAAATTTACTCAAATATACATCCTACACCAAAAATACTCGACAAAATCCAAAAAAATCGAAGTTGATTTCAAATAAATTTATTAAAATTTGACACATGCAACTAAAATTATTTTCAAAATCCCAAAAATTGAAGTTACTTTCATCTAAATTTACTCAAATATAGATCCCACAACAAAAAAACTCGACAAAATCCAAAAAAATCGAAGTTGATTTCAAATAAATTTATTAAAATTTGACATTTCCAACTAACATTTTATTCACAATCCCAAAAATGGAAGTTATTTTCATCTAAGTTTACTCAAATATACATCCTACACCAAAAATACTCGACAAAATCCAAAAAAATCGAAGTTGATTTCAAACAAATTTATTAAAATTTGACACTTCCAATTAAATTTTTTTTCGCAATCCTAAAAATGGAAGTTATTTTCATCTAAATTTACTCAAATATAGATCCTACAACAAAAATACTCAACAAAACCCAGAAAAATCGAAGTTGATTTCAAATAAATTTATTAAAATTTGACACTTCCAACTAAAATTTTTTTCACAATCCAAAAAATTGAAGTTATTTACATCTAAATTTACTCAAATATACATCCTACAGCAAAAATACTCGACAAAATCCAAAAAAATTGAAGTTGATTTCAAATACATTTGTTACGAGCCGGGGCTGCGGCAACGCGCGAGGCCGGCGAGAAGGGTATTTCCCAAGGAATACGGGAATCTAGTTCCTCCTTGTTCAAATGTTTAGTGTTTAGGGCTTCTAAAATTTTTTGTATCCTATCTTCGTGTGTTTTGAATTTTGACGGGTGTTCTGCAGCTGGGTAAGAATCTTCGTCTGATGACCCGAAGATATCGAATGACTCTAATGTTTGTGGTTCTATCTCTACGTCTAGGGGTTCATCGCTGGTATTTGTTGCCATAACGTAGCACTTCCCTTTATTATTCCTCACAACTGCTTCTCCTATGTAAAGATGTTCAAGGGTCTTGATACGCGGTAAATATCCTTCCTTAATCTTCGAGTTTGTAATTGTTATAGCAATCTGTTGCGACGTCCTAGGCTCGATACGATGTTTGGTCGATGTCAATAGTTCTTTCATTTGAGGTAGATCTTGATAATTTGAAAAACGTAGAGGTCGGGTTGGTTTATTTTTTAATACCAGAGTCCCATGATAATAGGAGATTTCAGCCTCTTCCTGTTTTAAAAATGGGCTTCCTATAAGTCCATCTGCTTCTATGGCCAGCTCTTTTACTACATAGAAAAGTGCAGGAGCTTCGTGGATATGAAGAATTGTTGTTCCTAAAGTATGAATTGGATTAGTGGTAATTCCGGTTAACTCGATTTCTTCCCGAGAGTTTATCGCGGCTTTTTCTCCCAGGGCGTTAATGACTACTAAATTAACGGATGCTCCACCGTCGATTAGGAATTCTCCCGTTCCTGACTCCAATTCTGGAACCTTGATGTTGATGCGTGGGGCAGGTGCTTCCTTGATGAGGGTTCCTCTTCGAAGCGGACTGTCCTTTGGCGAGCTTCCTTGTTTCCGCTCATCGTGTCGCCTATACGTTGAGCGCGATTGAAGTTTAAAGACTTGTTTGATTCAACGGACGAATCTCGCGAGTCTCGTTGATATCTAGGGTTACGCGGTTGTTTCCTACAGGACTTTCCGTCATGTCCGGCTGTGCCGCAATGCCAGCAATATAAACTCGGCTTGCGATCTTTATCGGGATTTTTTAAAATAGAATAGTGTTTTTCTCTATCATCTGCGTACGATGAGTCGGAGCGATAAGAAGGGGATTTCGAGGGGCTTCGGTGACGCAAGGTCCAGGCCGTCGTACGTGTCCGTCCTTCTCGTTCTTCTTCAAACCCAGATGTTCTAAGAGGCCGATCCCTGTTCTGGTCGTATCTACTCGGAGAAAGTGGGTACGACACTTCGCGGTCGTGGTGGCGAGAGTTTTCGGTGTAATGATCTCGGCGAGACCACCTGGAGGGTGATTCATTACGGGGCGACTGTCGTCGATTCCTTAATTTCCTATCTATCTGTAGCACGGCGTCGTAAGCTTGTTCAAGTGTTTGAATATCTTGAGTCTGAGCCGACACTTTCCAAGAAATTCGATCCGGTAAACCATCGATGAAGTTTTCCTTAACGTCCTTTTCCATTTCTTTGACGAAATCTTCAGCGTGATCCAGATACCTTTCCCGAATAGCTCCGCGCGCACAATAAACGAGATGGCTAGTTCTGTCGACGTACTGTCGCAGACTTTCTCCTTCGCGTAAGCTTAGTTTCGCGATTTCGACTTGAAAATATGACAAACTTCTTCCCGGCGCGAATCTCTTTTTCAGATGTTGGACTAATTTCTTAATAGATTCGAATTTATGTTCTAACGTGCACCTGCGTGCCGGACCGATCAGTTTCGTTAGTATTATCGCAAGATACTCAGCTTCCGTACCCTCAGGAATCAAAGTTAACCCGTCTTCAACATTTTGTGCAAAGCGCGTCAAGGGTGGACTTTTACCGTCGAAGGTTGGAATTGACATAGTAATATTTTGTATACATGTCCGTTGCGTCAAGAGCGACATTGAGTTTGCAATTGAAACTGTCAGGTTCATTATATCATTAGAAGAGACGTTCGCCTGTGCGGTTGCCATCATAAAATTACTAAGTGACTTGACTAGAGAAAACTAGTATATCGTCGATAAAAATTACGAGTGATTTTAACGTATTTAAAAACCCAAATTTACGGCGATTCTAATGCAGTAGCATCCCACCGCTGTCACCAGTTCTGTTACGAGCCGGGGCTGCGGCAACGCGCGAGGCCGGCGAGAAGGGTATTTCCCAAGGAATACGGTTTATGAGTTTGTTAGTTAGGTGCGCGGACGAACCTGATGCGAAATCAGGGAGCCGCTAGGATTATTGACGGCGAGGACGAACCTGATGCGAAATCAGGGAGCCTCTAGGAATGGAGTCACACGCGGACGAACCTGATTCGAAATCAGGGAGCCGCAGGAAGGTGAAACGTCGTGAACGAACCCAATGCGAAATCGGGGAGCCACTGGGTTGGAAAATATACCTTGTTTTGGATGAAAGGTTGCGAACGAACCTGATGCTTAATCAGGGAGTCGCAGGAAATGTTAGTAATGCCTCGTAACTCTTAATTAATATTTGATACAACTCGAGCGGTAAAGTTGTATCAGTGGGTGAATGCTACTAATATTATAAGGATCGCTGGGTAAGAGATGGGTTTAACGAATCTACTCGATTTACACGTGAACACCATTCGTATATTCAATAATAGGTTATTGTACAAATGTAAGTGTCGCGATTAAATAATGAATAAAAGTGTGTGAGTTACCACTAGCTGCACGGTGTTGACGCACTGGCGATGCGGGGCGTAAGAGTGGCTATTTCAAAGTGCCCAATAGAATATAACCCGGACTCGCGGATTCTATGAGGTTAACTATGATTCTGACGGAGACTTTAGCTCGATCTTACTGAATATGACCAACTCTGTACGAGCGTGACACGACGTTGCTCTACGCGTGACTGTACTGCTTTTAACCGACGAGGGTTGAAACCAAAGGGTTTATATAGTCCCAAAAATGAGTGGGGGTTCGTTAGGAGATTTCCATATAAGGAAATCCTTCGGGGTCGTCGTCGTGTCACTCCCGTTCCCATGGTCGTGTTCCAGATGGTCAAGATCACGACCCCCTGAGTGGTATGTGATAAACAAAAAGATTCTTAGGGCGTTTTCCCTTCGCAGACGCGAGCTCGAAAAATTGTTGAGAGCGGCGTATGGGAATATTCCACATACGTAACATCTCCCCCCTAAGATAAAACATCGCGATTCTCGTGATGCTTTTCAAAAGAAGGAAAAAACGCCCCAAAAATCTTTTTATAAGCAAAAATGTAGAAGAGAATTGTCGGGTGTAGGTGTATTAGTGTACTTATCGCTAGGTGTTGTGAGGTGTAAGTGTTTTAATCGTCGCTAGGCACTACGTAGCCGAGCTGCAGCCAGTGCTCAATGATGTCCACTGGTGGTTGTCCGGGTAGCCGGTCGAGCGTCAGCGTTGCAGTGATGCCGGTTGGAGTTAGCTGGATGTTGGCGAGGAGGCTATATTGCGAATATTAGTCATGTGCGTTATTAATTCTATTAAATAATCTCCATACGACTTTAGTTTTTCACCGGTTGGAAACGAGGTTGGTTCTCGGGCTGGTTTTCCAAAGATTAATTCGTATGGGGTGAAATTTGTTGCTTCGTGAACGGATGTATTGTAAGAGAACATTGCGAACGGTATTAATAAATCCCAGTCTTCGTAACTATCCATGTAATGCTTGAGGTATTCAGTGAGGACGATGTGGCTTCGTTCCAGAGATCCATTGGTTTGTGGTCTATATCCTGAGGTTGTGATTTGCTTGATTTTGAATATTTCGGAGAGATTGGTCATGAGCGTTCCGATGAAGCTAGTTCCTTTGTCTGTTAGTATTGCGCGAGGTGTACCGTATATTGCGATGAAGTGTCTAGCGAAAGCATCTGCAATTGTAGCAGCTCGAATGTTAGGTATTGCTATGGCTACGCAATATTTCGTTAAGTTATCTTGAATGGTGAGAATATGTCTATTCCCACTGGGTGTAATTGGTAAAGGTCCTACTGTATCCAAGGAAATTTTGTCAAAGGCTCCTATAGGTGTGTCGGTGATTAACATCGGTTGACGAGTTTTTGCTCGAACTAATTTCTGTTCCTGACAACTTTGGCATCTTCGAATGTAGTCTTGAATGTCGTTGCGCATTTGTGACCAATGGAATTTTGATCGGATGCGTTTATATGTTTTCGTTACTCCTTTATGTCCTCCAATTAAACTATCGTGAGCCTCGCAAATGATGTGCTGTCTGTCTTCTTCGGATGGTGTTGTGATGGTACAATTGCATAGGATAATCTGCATGCCCGTTCCTATGAAAACCTCTTCTAAAATTTTGACGAATTCGTTGGATGGTATTTTGTGAAGGTCTCCCGTGGCAGAAATTCGAAATGATTTAATCTGATTTTGATCTAAGGTGTGTCGAAGAGTTTTCAATCCGTTGAGCACATCTACTCTTTTAATATTATCGAAGAAATTGTCTGAGATTATTATACTGAAGGTTTTAAATAATCCATTGTCCGTAGTTATCACATTTCCCTTTTTTGGTTCTTCTGCTAGAAGGTTTGGTTGATTGATTAGTTCAGTGTCTACCAGTAATTTTCCAACGGGGTTTATTAAATTGCAGTCGGCAGAAATGAAGTGTACGTAATGTCCTTCTTCAGCGGTAAAAGTATTTGAAGAAACGATGATTTTATGTGGTCGATCTAATGGGGTTTCTTCCAGATCGTCAAGGTCATTTGGATCCTCGATTTCGGTAGTGGAGAAAGGGTAGGAGTCGATCGTGTGGTCAGGGACCCTAGGTTCGGTTGACCTGTTGTCAGGTGGTTGTCCCACACTTGCTTCGGGCGTTGTACCTGCAGGTAGCTGGTTTATTGAGGGTTGTAAAGGTTCTTCCATGACTTCCGATGGTACTTGCGGGGTACTGAGTAAATCTAGTTGAGTATTTCTTGCATTTTTTATTACAGTATTTTCGAGCGGCTCCTCAAACGATATTAAATTGTCAAATACGGTCTGGTCCTTATCTAAAGGGGCAATTTGTGTAGAATTAGCTGCGGGCGAAAAACTGTTTATGGTTTCCTGGCGTTCATCTGGCATGGTTACCTCTTGAGATAAGCTGGGAAAAGATCGGTTCTTGTATATTATTGGAGAATGTTGAATGTTCCCACGTGCGGTTTCTTCTTCTGAGCTGCTGCTTGTCTCTTGGTACTTGGGTCGGCTTTCTCTATCTCGTCGTAACTGTCGTATGCGGTGCCCGATTGTTTCGATATTGGCATCTGTTTTCGGTATCTGGGCTTTGAAGTCGGGGTCCTGGAGCTCTCGTGGAATAAGTGGTAAGCAGGTAGACGTAGGGTTGCGCGATAATGCGTCTGCGTTCTTATTCGTCTTTCCGGATTTATGGACAACCTGGTACTCGTATTCCAAAAGACGTAGCTTCCACTTCATAAGTCTAGAAGTTGGGTCCTTGACAGAATGTAACCAGACAAGTGGTCTGTGGTCTGTAACAAGGGTGAATGGGGTTCCATAGATGTAGGGCCTGAAGTATCTTACTGCGTAAACCATGGCCAAACATTCCTTTTCCGTAGCTGAATAATTCTTCTCAGGTTTATTTAGGCTGCGGGAGGCATAAGCAATCGGTAGGTCGTTTCCTATCTCCCCTTGGCTAAGTACGGCTCCAATAGCGTAATCAGATGCATCTGTGGTTACAATGAAAGGTTTACTGAAATCAGGGTATTGCAATATGGGCTGTTGACAAAGTTCGTTGCGTAATTGCTTAAAACTCTGGTCTTGTTCTTCTGTCCATTTGAATTTGATGCCTTTTCCTAATAAGTTAATTAATGGTTTTGCTTTTGTGGTAAAATTAGGTACGAATCTTCGGTAATATCCAACAAGTCCCAAGAATTGTTGAATGTTCTTCTGCGATGTGGGTGTTGGAAAATCTTGAACAGCTTTTAATTTCCTAGGATCAGGTCTTACCCCTTCCTTTGAAATAATGTGTCCAAGGTATGCGACTTCCTTTCGCAGGAATTGGCACTTGTTGGTCTGAAGGGTTAATCCGTGTTCTCGAAGGCGGTTTAACAATTTTTTGACTTTGATATTGTGCTCCTGTAACGATGATGCGTAAATCACTATGTCGTCCAAGTAGACAAAGAGGTCTGTTCCTTGAAGTCCAGTGAGTGCTTGGTCCATCAGGCGTTGAAAGGTGGGTGGTGCATTTTTTAATCCGAAAGGCATTCGAGAAAATTCGTAATGTCCATTTGGAGTGGTGAATGCTGTTTTTGCCTTATCCTTCGGGTCCATCTCTATTTGATGAAATCCACTTGCGAGATCAAAAACTGAGAAATATTTGGCTCCTCCTAATCGATCTAAGATCTCTGTGATTTGAGGTAATGGATACCTATCAGAAATGGTTATTTCGTTGAGGCCGCGGAAATCTATTACCAGGCGCCAACGTTTCACTCCGTTTTCGTCTTCTTTCTTCGGTACAATCCATAAGGGTGAATTGTACGGAGATTTTGAAGGCGTAATTATACCGTTTGATAATAGCGCGCTGATTTGTTTTTGAATTTCCTTTTGATGAATGAGAGGATAACGATATTGTCTTGTGTTGATTGGAATATCATTGGATGTATGGATTGAGTGTTTAAAGTCGCGGGCCTTCCCAAGTTTATCTCCAGAAAGATAAAATCGGTCGGGAAAATCTCTAACTAGATTAGTAACGAAATCTAGTTCCTCCTTGTTCAAATGTTTAGTGTTTAGGGCTTCTAAAATTTTTTGTATCCTATCTTCGTGTGTTTTGAATTTTGACGGGTGTTCTGCAGCTGGGTAAGAATCTTCGTCTGATGACCCGAAGATATCGAATGACTCTAATGTTTGTGGTTCTATCTCTACGTCTAGGGGTTCATCGCTGGTATTTGTTGCCATAACGTAGCACTTCCCTTTATTATTCCTCACAACTGCTTCTCCTATGTAAAGATGTTCAAGGGTCTTGATACGCGGTAAATATCCTTCCTTAATCTTCGAGTTTGTAATTGTTATAGCAATCTGTTGCGACGTCCTAGGCTCGATACGATGTTTGGTCGATGTCAATAGTTCTTTCATTTGAGGTAGATCTTGATAATTTGAAAAACGTAGAGGTCGGGTTGGTTTATTTTTTAATACCAGAGTCCCATGATAATAGGAGATTTCAGCCTCTTCCTGTTTTAAAAATGGGCTTCCTATAAGTCCATCTGCTTCTATGGCCAGCTCTTTTACTACATAGAAAAGTGCAGGAGCTTCGTGGATATGAAGAATTGTTGTTCCTAAAGTATGAATTGGATTAGTGGTAATTCCGGTTAACTCGATTTCTTCCCGAGAGTTTATCGCGGCTTTTTCTCCCAGGGCGTTAATGACTACTAAATTAACGGATGCTCCACCGTCGATTAGGAATTCTCCCGTTCCTGACTCCAATTCTGGAACCTTGATGTTGATGCGTGGGGCAGGTGCTTCCTTGATGAGGGTTCCTCTTCGAAGCGGACTGTCCTTTGGCGAGCTTCCTTGTTTCCGCTCATCGTGTCGCCTATACGTTGAGCGCGATTGAAGTTTAAAGACTTGTTTGATTCAACGGACGAATCTCGCGAGTCTCGTTGATATCTAGGGTTACGCGGTTGTTTCCTACAGGACTTTCCGTCATGTCCGGCTGTGCCGCAATGCCAGCAATATAAACTCGGCTTGCGATCTTTATCGGGATTTTTTAAAATAGAATAGTGTTTTTCTCTATCATCTGCGTACGATGAGTCGGAGCGATAAGAAGGGGATTTCGAGGGGCTTCGGTGACGCAAGGTCCAGGCCGTCGTACGTGTCCGTCCTTCTCGTTCTTCTTCAAACCCAGATGTTCTAAGAGGCCGATCCCTGTTCTGGTCGTATCTACTCGGAGAAAGTGGGTACGACACTTCGCGGTCGTGGTGGCGAGAGTTTTCGGTGTAATGATCTCGGCGAGACCACCTGGAGGGTGATTCATTACGGGGCGACTGTCGTCGATTCCTTAATTTCCTATCTATCTGTAGCACGGCGTCGTAAGCTTGTTCAAGTGTTTGAATATCTTGAGTCTGAGCCGACACTTTCCAAGAAATTCGATCCGGTAAACCATCGATGAAGTTTTCCTTAACGTCCTTTTCCATTTCTTTGACGAAATCTTCAGCGTGATCCAGATACCTTTCCCGAATAGCTCCGCGCGCACAATAAACGAGATGGCTAGTTCTGTCGACGTACTGTCGCAGACTTTCTCCTTCGCGTAAGCTTAGTTTCGCGATTTCGACTTGAAAATATGACAAACTTCTTCCCGGCGCGAATCTCTTTTTCAGATGTTGGACTAATTTCTTAATAGATTCGAATTTATGTTCTAACGTGCACCTGCGTGCCGGACCGATCAGTTTCGTTAGTATTATCGCAAGATACTCAGCTTCCGTACCCTCAGGAATCAAAGTTAACCCGTCTTCAACATTTTGTGCAAAGCGCGTCAAGGGTGGACTTTTACCGTCGAAGGTTGGAATTGACATAGTAATATTTTGTATACATGTCCGTTGCGTCAAGAGCGACATTGAGTTTGCAATTGAAACTGTCAGGTTCATTATATCATTAGAAGAGACGTTCGCCTGTGCGGTTGCCATCATAAAATTACTAAGTGACTTGACTAGAGAAAACTAGTATATCGTCGATAAAAATTACGAGTGATTTTAACGTATTTAAAAACCCAAATTTACGGCGATTCTAATGCAGTAGCATCCCACCGCTGTCACCAGTTCTGTTACGAGCCGGGGCTGCGGCAACGCGCGAGGCCGGCGAGAAGGGTATTTCCCAAGGAATACGGTTTATGAGTTTGTTAGTTAGGTGCGCGGACGAACCTGATGCGAAATCAGGGAGCCGCTAGGATTATTGACGGCGAGGACGAACCTGATGCGAAATCAGGGAGCCTCTAGGAATGGAGTCACACGCGGACGAACCTGATTCGAAATCAGGGAGCCGCAGGAAGGTGAAACGTCGTGAACGAACCCAATGCGAAATCGGGGAGCCACTGGGTTGGAAAATATACCTTGTTTTGGATGAAAGGTTGCGAACGAACCTGATGCTTAATCAGGGAGTCGCAGGAAATGTTAGTAATGCCTCGTAACTCTTAATTAATATTTGATACAACTCGAGCGGTAAAGTTGTATCAGTGGGTGAATGCTACTAATATTATAAGGATCGCTGGGTAAGAGATGGGTTTAACGAATCTACTCGATTTACACGTGAACACCATTCGTATATTCAATAATAGGTTATTGTACAAATGTAAGTGTCGCGATTAAATAATGAATAAAAGTGTGTGAGTTACCACTAGCTGCACGGTGTTGACGCACTGGCGATGCGGGGCGTAAGAGTGGCTATTTCAAAGTGCCCAATAGAATATAACCCGGACTCGCGGATTCTATGAGGTTAACTATGATTCTGACGGAGACTTTAGCTCGATCTTACTGAATATGACCAACTCTGTACGAGCGTGACACGACGTTGCTCTACGCGTGACTGTACTGCTTTTAACCGACGAGGGTTGAAACCAAAGGGTTTATATAGTCCCAAAAATGAGTGGGGGTTCGTTAGGAGATTTCCATATAAGGAAATCCTTCGGGGTCGTCGTCGTGTCACTCCCGTTCCCATGGTCGTGTTCCAGATGGTCAAGATCACGACCCCCTGAGTGGTATGTGATAAACAAAAAGATTCTTAGGGCGTTTTCCCTTCGCAGACGCGAGCTCGAAAAATTGTTGAGAGCGGCGTATGGGAATATTCCACATACGTAACATCTCCCCCCTAAGATAAAACATCGCGATTCTCGTGATGCTTTTCAAAAGAAGGAAAAAACGCCCCAAAAATCTTTTTATAAGCAAAAATGTAGAAGAGAATTGTCGGGTGTAGGTGTATTAGTGTACTTATCGCTAGGTGTTGTGAGGTGTAAGTGTTTTAATCGTCGCTAGGCACTACGTAGCCGAGCTGCAGCCAGTGCTCAATGATGTCCACTGGTGGTTGTCCGGGTAGCCGGTCGAGCGTCAGCGTTGCAGTGATGCCGGTTGGAGTTAGCTGGATGTTGGCGAGGAGGCTATATTGCGAATATTAGTCATGTGCGTTATTAATTCTATTAAATAATCTCCATACGACTTTAGTTTTTCACCGGTTGGAAACGAGGTTGGTTCTCGGGCTGGTTTTCCAAAGATTAATTCGTATGGGGTGAAATTTGTTGCTTCGTGAACGGATGTATTGTAAGAGAACATTGCGAACGGTATTAATAAATCCCAGTCTTCGTAACTATCCATGTAATGCTTGAGGTATTCAGTGAGGACGATGTGGCTTCGTTCCAGAGATCCATTGGTTTGTGGTCTATATCCTGAGGTTGTGATTTGCTTGATTTTGAATATTTCGGAGAGATTGGTCATGAGCGTTCCGATGAAGCTAGTTCCTTTGTCTGTTAGTATTGCGCGAGGTGTACCGTATATTGCGATGAAGTGTCTAGCGAAAGCATCTGCAATTGTAGCAGCTCGAATGTTAGGTATTGCTATGGCTACGCAATATTTCGTTAAGTTATCTTGAATGGTGAGAATATGTCTATTCCCACTGGGTGTAATTGGTAAAGGTCCTACTGTATCCAAGGAAATTTTGTCAAAGGCTCCTATAGGTGTGTCGGTGATTAACATCGGTTGACGAGTTTTTGCTCGAACTAATTTCTGTTCCTGACAACTTTGGCATCTTCGAATGTAGTCTTGAATGTCGTTGCGCATTTGTGACCAATGGAATTTTGATCGGATGCGTTTATATGTTTTCGTTACTCCTTTATGTCCTCCAATTAAACTATCGTGAGCCTCGCAAATGATGTGCTGTCTGTCTTCTTCGGATGGTGTTGTGATGGTACAATTGCATAGGATAATCTGCATGCCCGTTCCTATGAAAACCTCTTCTAAAATTTTGACGAATTCGTTGGATGGTATTTTGTGAAGGTCTCCCGTGGCAGAAATTCGAAATGATTTAATCTGATTTTGATCTAAGGTGTGTCGAAGAGTTTTCAATCCGTTGAGCACATCTACTCTTTTAATATTATCGAAGAAATTGTCTGAGATTATTATACTGAAGGTTTTAAATAATCCATTGTCCGTAGTTATCACATTTCCCTTTTTTGGTTCTTCTGCTAGAAGGTTTGGTTGATTGATTAGTTCAGTGTCTACCAGTAATTTTCCAACGGGGTTTATTAAATTGCAGTCGGCAGAAATGAAGTGTACGTAATGTCCTTCTTCAGCGGTAAAAGTATTTGAAGAAACGATGATTTTATGTGGTCGATCTAATGGGGTTTCTTCCAGATCGTCAAGGTCATTTGGATCCTCGATTTCGGTAGTGGAGAAAGGGTAGGAGTCGATCGTGTGGTCAGGGACCCTAGGTTCGGTTGACCTGTTGTCAGGTGGTTGTCCCACACTTGCTTCGGGCGTTGTACCTGCAGGTAGCTGGTTTATTGAGGGTTGTAAAGGTTCTTCCATGACTTCCGATGGTACTTGCGGGGTACTGAGTAAATCTAGTTGAGTATTTCTTGCATTTTTTATTACAGTATTTTCGAGCGGCTCCTCAAACGATATTAAATTGTCAAATACGGTCTGGTCCTTATCTAAAGGGGCAATTTGTGTAGAATTAGCTGCGGGCGAAAAACTGTTTATGGTTTCCTGGCGTTCATCTGGCATGGTTACCTCTTGAGATAAGCTGGGAAAAGATCGGTTCTTGTATATTATTGGAGAATGTTGAATGTTCCCACGTGCGGTTTCTTCTTCTGAGCTGCTGCTTGTCTCTTGGTACTTGGGTCGGCTTTCTCTATCTCGTCGTAACTGTCGTATGCGGTGCCCGATTGTTTCGATATTGGCATCTGTTTTCGGTATCTGGGCTTTGAAGTCGGGGTCCTGGAGCTCTCGTGGAATAAGTGGTAAGCAGGTAGACGTAGGGTTGCGCGATAATGCGTCTGCGTTCTTATTCGTCTTTCCGGATTTATGGACAACCTGGTACTCGTATTCCAAAAGACGTAGCTTCCACTTCATAAGTCTAGAAGTTGGGTCCTTGACAGAATGTAACCAGACAAGTGGTCTGTGGTCTGTAACAAGGGTGAATGGGGTTCCATAGATGTAGGGCCTGAAGTATCTTACTGCGTAAACCATGGCCAAACATTCCTTTTCCGTAGCTGAATAATTCTTCTCAGGTTTATTTAGGCTGCGGGAGGCATAAGCAATCGGTAGGTCGTTTCCTATCTCCCCTTGGCTAAGTACGGCTCCAATAGCGTAATCAGATGCATCTGTGGTTACAATGAAAGGTTTACTGAAATCAGGGTATTGCAATATGGGCTGTTGACAAAGTTCGTTGCGTAATTGCTTAAAACTCTGGTCTTGTTCTTCTGTCCATTTGAATTTGATGCCTTTTCCTAATAAGTTAATTAATGGTTTTGCTTTTGTGGTAAAATTAGGTACGAATCTTCGGTAATATCCAACAAGTCCCAAGAATTGTTGAATGTTCTTCTGCGATGTGGGTGTTGGAAAATCTTGAACAGCTTTTAATTTCCTAGGATCAGGTCTTACCCCTTCCTTTGAAATAATGTGTCCAAGGTATGCGACTTCCTTTCGCAGGAATTGGCACTTGTTGGTCTGAAGGGTTAATCCGTGTTCTCGAAGGCGGTTTAACAATTTTTTGACTTTGATATTGTGCTCCTGTAACGATGATGCGTAAATCACTATGTCGTCCAAGTAGACAAAGAGGTCTGTTCCTTGAAGTCCAGTGAGTGCTTGGTCCATCAGGCGTTGAAAGGTGGGTGGTGCATTTTTTAATCCGAAAGGCATTCGAGAAAATTCGTAATGTCCATTTGGAGTGGTGAATGCTGTTTTTGCCTTATCCTTCGGGTCCATCTCTATTTGATGAAATCCACTTGCGAGATCAAAAACTGAGAAATATTTGGCTCCTCCTAATCGATCTAAGATCTCTGTGATTTGAGGTAATGGATACCTATCAGAAATGGTTATTTCGTTGAGGCCGCGGAAATCTATTACCAGGCGCCAACGTTTCACTCCGTTTTCGTCTTCTTTCTTCGGTACAATCCATAAGGGTGAATTGTACGGAGATTTTGAAGGCGTAATTATACCGTTTGATAATAGCGCGCTGATTTGTTTTTGAATTTCCTTTTGATGAATGAGAGGATAACGATATTGTCTTGTGTTGATTGGAATATCATTGGATGTATGGATTGAGTGTTTAAAGTCGCGGGCCTTCCCAAGTTTATCTCCAGAAAGATAAAATCGGTCGGGAAAATCTCTAACTAGATTAGTAACGAAATCTAGTTCCTCCTTGTTCAAATGTTTAGTGTTTAGGGCTTCTAAAATTTTTTGTATCCTATCTTCGTGTGTTTTGAATTTTGACGGGTGTTCTGCAGCTGGGTAAGAATCTTCGTCTGATGACCCGAAGATATCGAATGACTCTAATGTTTGTGGTTCTATCTCTACGTCTAGGGGTTCATCGCTGGTATTTGTTGCCATAACGTAGCACTTCCCTTTATTATTCCTCACAACTGCTTCTCCTATGTAAAGATGTTCAAGGGTCTTGATACGCGGTAAATATCCTTCCTTAATCTTCGAGTTTGTAATTGTTATAGCAATCTGTTGCGACGTCCTAGGCTCGATACGATGTTTGGTCGATGTCAATAGTTCTTTCATTTGAGGTAGATCTTGATAATTTGAAAAACGTAGAGGTCGGGTTGGTTTATTTTTTAATACCAGAGTCCCATGATAATAGGAGATTTCAGCCTCTTCCTGTTTTAAAAATGGGCTTCCTATAAGTCCATCTGCTTCTATGGCCAGCTCTTTTACTACATAGAAAAGTGCAGGAGCTTCGTGGATATGAAGAATTGTTGTTCCTAAAGTATGAATTGGATTAGTGGTAATTCCGGTTAACTCGATTTCTTCCCGAGAGTTTATCGCGGCTTTTTCTCCCAGGGCGTTAATGACTACTAAATTAACGGATGCTCCACCGTCGATTAGGAATTCTCCCGTTCCTGACTCCAATTCTGGAACCTTGATGTTGATGCGTGGGGCAGGTGCTTCCTTGATGAGGGTTCCTCTTCGAAGCGGACTGTCCTTTGGCGAGCTTCCTTGTTTCCGCTCATCGTGTCGCCTATACGTTGAGCGCGATTGAAGTTTAAAGACTTGTTTGATTCAACGGACGAATCTCGCGAGTCTCGTTGATATCTAGGGTTACGCGGTTGTTTCCTACAGGACTTTCCGTCATGTCCGGCTGTGCCGCAATGCCAGCAATATAAACTCGGCTTGCGATCTTTATCGGGATTTTTTAAAATAGAATAGTGTTTTTCTCTATCATCTGCGTACGATGAGTCGGAGCGATAAGAAGGGGATTTCGAGGGGCTTCGGTGACGCAAGGTCCAGGCCGTCGTACGTGTCCGTCCTTCTCGTTCTTCTTCAAACCCAGATGTTCTAAGAGGCCGATCCCTGTTCTGGTCGTATCTACTCGGAGAAAGTGGGTACGACACTTCGCGGTCGTGGTGGCGAGAGTTTTCGGTGTAATGATCTCGGCGAGACCACCTGGAGGGTGATTCATTACGGGGCGACTGTCGTCGATTCCTTAATTTCCTATCTATCTGTAGCACGGCGTCGTAAGCTTGTTCAAGTGTTTGAATATCTTGAGTCTGAGCCGACACTTTCCAAGAAATTCGATCCGGTAAACCATCGATGAAGTTTTCCTTAACGTCCTTTTCCATTTCTTTGACGAAATCTTCAGCGTGATCCAGATACCTTTCCCGAATAGCTCCGCGCGCACAATAAACGAGATGGCTAGTTCTGTCGACGTACTGTCGCAGACTTTCTCCTTCGCGTAAGCTTAGTTTCGCGATTTCGACTTGAAAATATGACAAACTTCTTCCCGGCGCGAATCTCTTTTTCAGATGTTGGACTAATTTCTTAATAGATTCGAATTTATGTTCTAACGTGCACCTGCGTGCCGGACCGATCAGTTTCGTTAGTATTATCGCAAGATACTCAGCTTCCGTACCCTCAGGAATCAAAGTTAACCCGTCTTCAACATTTTGTGCAAAGCGCGTCAAGGGTGGACTTTTACCGTCGAAGGTTGGAATTGACATAGTAATATTTTGTATACATGTCCGTTGCGTCAAGAGCGACATTGAGTTTGCAATTGAAACTGTCAGGTTCATTATATCATTAGAAGAGACGTTCGCCTGTGCGGTTGCCATCATAAAATTACTAAGTGACTTGACTAGAGAAAACTAGTATATCGTCGATAAAAATTACGAGTGATTTTAACGTATTTAAAAACCCAAATTTACGGCGATTCTAATGCAGTAGCATCCCACCGCTGTCACCAGTTCTGTTACGAGCCGGGGCTGCGGCAACGCGCGAGGCCGGCGAGAAGGGTATTTCCCAAGGAATACGGTTTATGAGTTTGTTAGTTAGGTGCGCGGACGAACCTGATGCGAAATCAGGGAGCCGCTAGGATTATTGACGGCGAGGACGAACCTGATGCGAAATCAGGGAGCCTCTAGGAATGGAGTCACACGCGGACGAACCTGATTCGAAATCAGGGAGCCGCAGGAAGGTGAAACGTCGTGAACGAACCCAATGCGAAATCGGGGAGCCACTGGGTTGGAAAATATACCTTGTTTTGGATGAAAGGTTGCGAACGAACCTGATGCTTAATCAGGGAGTCGCAGGAAATGTTAGTAATGCCTCGTAACTCTTAATTAATATTTGATACAACTCGAGCGGTAAAGTTGTATCAGTGGGTGAATGCTACTAATATTATAAGGATCGCTGGGTAAGAGATGGGTTTAACGAATCTACTCGATTTACACGTGAACACCATTCGTATATTCAATAATAGGTTATTGTACAAATGTAAGTGTCGCGATTAAATAATGAATAAAAGTGTGTGAGTTACCACTAGCTGCACGGTGTTGACGCACTGGCGATGCGGGGCGTAAGAGTGGCTATTTCAAAGTGCCCAATAGAATATAACCCGGACTCGCGGATTCTATGAGGTTAACTATGATTCTGACGGAGACTTTAGCTCGATCTTACTGAATATGACCAACTCTGTACGAGCGTGACACGACGTTGCTCTACGCGTGACTGTACTGCTTTTAACCGACGAGGGTTGAAACCAAAGGGTTTATATAGTCCCAAAAATGAGTGGGGGTTCGTTAGGAGATTTCCATATAAGGAAATCCTTCGGGGTCGTCGTCGTGTCACTCCCGTTCCCATGGTCGTGTTCCAGATGGTCAAGATCACGACCCCCTGAGTGGTATGTGATAAACAAAAAGATTCTTAGGGCGTTTTCCCTTCGCAGACGCGAGCTCGAAAAATTGTTGAGAGCGGCGTATGGGAATATTCCACATACGTAACACATTTATTAAAATTGACACTTCCAACAAAAATTTTTTTCACAATCCCAAAAATTGAAGTTATTTTCATCTAAATTTACTCAAATATACATCCTACACCAAAAATACTCGACAAAATCCAAAAAAATCGAAGTTGATTTCAAATAAATTTATTAAAATTTGACACATGCAACTAAAATTATTTTCACAATCCCAAAAATTGAAGTTATTTTCATCTAAATTTACTCAAATATAGATCCCACAACAAAAATACTCGACAAAATCCAAAAAAATCGAAGTTGATTTCAAATAAATTTATTAAAATTTGACACTTCCAACTAAAATTTTATTCACAATCCCAAAAATGGAAGTTATTTTCATCTAAATTTACTCAAATATAGATCCTACAACAAAAATACTAAAAAAATTCCAAAAAAATCGAAGTTGATTTCAAATAAATTTATTAAAATTTGACACTTCCAACTAAAATTTTTTTCACAATCCCAAAAATTGAAGTTATTTTCATCTAAATTTACTCAAATATAGATCCTACAACAAAAATACTCGACAAAATCCAAAATAATCAAAGTTGATTTCAAATAAATTTATTAAAATTTTACAAAAATCGTGACAAAATCCAAAAAATCGAAGTTAATTTCAACTGAAATTACTCAAATTAAGCTTCTCTATCAAAAAAACTCAACATAGTCGAGAAAAATCGAAGTTTGTTTCAAATAAATTTATTAAAATTTTACACTTCCAAGTAAATTGTTTTTTCACAATCCAAAAAATTGAAGTTATTTTCATCTAAATTTACTCAAATATACATCCTACACCAAAAATACTCGACAAAATCCAAAAAAATCGAAGTTGATTTCAAATAAATTTTTTAAAATTTGACACATGCAACTAAAATTATTTTCAAAATCCCAAAAATTGAAGTTATTTTCATCTAAATTTCCTCAAATATAGATCCCACAACAAAAAAATTCGACAAAATCCAAAAAAATCGAAGTTGATTTCAAATAAATTTATTAAAATTTGACATTTCCAACTAAAATTTTATTCACAATCCCAAAAATGGAAGTTATTTTCATCTAAGTTTACTCAAATATATATCCTACACCAAAAATACTCGACAAAATAAAAAAAAATCGAAGTTGATTCAAACAAATTTATAAAAATTTGACACTTGCAACTAAATTTTTTTTCGCAATCCTAAAAATGGAAGTTATTTTCATCTAAATTTACTCAAATATAGGTCCTACAGCAAAAATACTCGACAAAATCCATAAAAATCGAAGTTGATTTCCAATACATTTATTAAAATTGACACTTCCAACTAAAATTTTTTTCACAATCCCAAAAATTGAAGTTATTTTCATCTAAATTTACTCAAATATAGATCCTACAACAAAAATACTCGACAAAATCCAAAAAAATCGAAGTTGATTTCAAATAAATTTATTAAAATTTGACATTTCCAACTAAAATTTTATTCACAATCCCAAAAATGGAAGTTATTTTCATCTAAGTTTACTCAAATATACATCCTACACCAAAAATACTCGACAAAATCCAAAAAAATCGAAGTTGATTTCAAACAAATTTATAAAAATTTGACACTTCCAACTAAATTTTTTTTCGCAATCCTAAAAATGGAAGTTATTTTCATCTAAATTTACTCAAATATAGATCCTACAACAAAAATACTCAAAAAATTCCAAAATAATCGAAGTTGATTTCAAATAAATTTATTAAAATTTGACACTATCAACTAAAATTTTTTTCACAATCCTAATAATTGAAGTTATTTTCATCTAAATTCACTCAAATATAGATCCTACAACAAAAATACTCAACAAAATCCAAAATAATCCAAGTTGATTTCAAATAAATTTATTAAAATTTTACAAAAATCGTGACAATATCCAAAAAATCGAAGTTAATTTCAACTGAAATTACTCAAATTAAGCTTCTCTATCAAAAAAACTCATCATACTCGAGAAAAATCGAAGTTGGTTTCAAATAAATTTATTAAAATTTGACACTTCCAACTAAAATTTTTTTCACAATCCAAAAAATTGAAGTTATTTTCATCTAAATTTACTCAAATATACATCCTACACCAAAAATACTCGACAAAATCCAAAAAAATCGAAGTTGATTTCAAATAAATTTATTAAAATTTGACACATGCAACTAAAATTATTTTCAAAATCCCAAAAATTGAAGTTATTTTCATCTAAATTTACTCAAATATAGATCCCACAACAAAAAAATTCGACAAAATCCAAAAAAATCGAAGTTGATTTCAAATAAATTTATTAAAATTTGACATTTCCAACTAAAATTTTATTCACAATCCCAAAAATGGAAGTTATTTTCATCTAAGTTTACTCAAATATACATCCTACACCAAAAATACTCGACAAAATAAAAAAAAATCGAAGTTGATTCAAACAAATTTATAAAAATTTGACACTTCCAACTAAATTTTTTTTCGCAATCCTAAAAATGGAAGTTATTTTCATCTAAATTTACTCAAATATAGGTCCTACAGCAAAAATACTCGACAAAATCCATAAAAATCGAAGTTGATTTCCAATACATTTATTAAAATTGACACTTCCAACTAAAATTTTTTTCACAATCCCAAAAATTGAAGTTATTTTCATCTAAATTTACTCAAATATAGATCCTACAACAAAAATACTCGACAAAATCCAAAAAAATCGAAGTTGATTTCAAATAAATTTATTAAAATTTGACATTTCCAACTAAAATTTTATTCACAATCCCAAAAATGGAAGTTATTTTCATCTAAGTTTACTCAAATATACATCCTACACCAAAAATACTCGACAAAATCCAAAAAAATCGAAGTTGATTTCAAATAAATTTATTAAAATTTGACACTTCCAACTAAAATTTTTTTCACAATCCCAAAAATTGAAGTTATTTTCATCTAAATTTACTCAAATATAGATCCTACAACAAAAATACTCGACAAAATCCAAAATAATCAAAGTTGATTTCAAATAAATTTATTAAAATTTTACAAAAATCGTGACAAAATCCAAAAAATCGAAGTTAATTTCAACTGAAATTACTCAAATTAAGCTTCTCTATCAAAAAAACTCAACATAGTCGAGAAAAATCGAAGTTTGTTTCAAATAAATTTATTAAAATTTTACACTTCCAAGTAAATTGTTTTTTCACAATCCAAAAAATTGAAGTTATTTTCATCTAAATTTACTCAAATATACATCCTACACCAAAAATACTCGACAAAATCCAAAAAAATCGAAGTTGATTTCAAATAAATTTTTTAAAATTTGACACATGCAACTAAAATTATTTTCAAAATCCCAAAAATTGAAGTTATTTTCATCTAAATTTCCTCAAATATAGATCCCACAACAAAAAAATTCGACAAAATCCAAAAAAATCGAAGTTGATTTCAAATAAATTTATTAAAATTTGACATTTCCAACTAAAATTTTATTCACAATCCCAAAAATGGAAGTTATTTTCATCTAAGTTTACTCAAATATACATCCTACACCAAAAATACTCGACAAAATCAAAAAAAATCGAAGTTGATTCAAACAAATTTATAAAAATTTGACACTTCCAACTAAATTTTTTTTCGCAATCCTAAAAATGGAAGTTATTTTCATCTAAATTTACTCAAATATAGGTCCTACAGCAAAAATACTCGACAAAATCCATAAAAATCGAAGTTGATTTCCAATACATTTATTAAAATTGACACTTCCAACTAAAATTTTTTTCACAATCCCAAAAATTGAAGTTATTTTCATCTAAATTTACTCAAATATAGATCCTACAACAAAAATACTCGACAAAATCCAAAAAAATCGAAGTTGATTTCAAATAAATTTATTAAAATTTGACATTTCCAACTAAAATTTTATTCACAATCCCAAAAATGGAAGTTATTTTCATCTAAGTTTACTCAAATATACATCCTACACCAAAAATACTCGACAAAATCCAAAAAAATCGAAGTTGATTTCAAACAAATTTATAAAAATTTGACACTTCCAACTAAATTTTTTTTCGCAATCCTAAAAATGGAAGTTATTTTCATCTAAATTTACTCAAATATAGATCCTACAACAAAAATACTCAAAAAATTCCAAAATAATCGAAGTTGATTTCAAATAAATTTATTAAAATTTGACACTATCAACTAAAATTTTTTTCACAATCCTAATAATTGAAGTTATTTTCATCTAAATTCACTCAAATATAGATCCTACAACAAAAATACTCAACAAAATCCAAAATAATCCAAGTTGATTTCAAATAAATTTATTAAAATTTTACAAAAATCGTGACAATATCCAAAAAATCGAAGTTAATTTCAACTGAAATTACTCAAATTAAGCTTCTCTATCAAAAAAACTCATCATACTCGAGAAAAATCGAAGTTGGTTTCAAATAAATTTATTAAAATTTGACACTTCCAACTAAAATTTTTTTCACAATCCAAAAAATTGAAGTTATTTTCATCTAAATTTACTCAAATATACATCCTACACCAAAAATACTCGACAAAATCCAAAAAAATCGAAGTTGATTTCAAATAAATTTATTAAAATTTGACACATGCAACTAAAATTATTTTCATAATCCCAAAAATTGAAGTTATTTTCATCTAAATTTACTCAAATATAGATCCCACAACAAAAAAATTCGACAAAATCCAAAAAAATCGAAGTTGATTTCAAATAAATTTATTAAAATTTGACATTTCCAACTAAAATTTTATTCACAATCCCAAAAATGGAAGTTATTTTCATCTAAGTTTACTCAAATATACATCCTACACCAAAAATACTCGACAAAATAAAAAAAAATCGAAGTTGATTCAAACAAATTTATAAAAATTTGACACTTCCAACTAAATTTTTTTTCGCAATCCTAAAAATGGAAGTTATTTTCATCTAAATTTACTCAAATATAGGTCCTACAGCAAAAATACTCGACAAAATCCATAAAAATCGAAGTTGATTTCCAATACATTTATTAAAATTGACACTTCCAACTAAAATTTTTTTCACAATCCCAAAAATTGAAGTTATTTTCATCTAAATTTACTCAAATATAGATCCTACAACAAAAATACTCGACAAAATCCAAAAAAATCGAAGTTGATTTCAAATAAATTTATTAAAATTTGACATTTCCAACTAAAATTTTATTCACAATCCCAAAAATGGAAGTTATTTTCATCTAAGTTTACTCAAATATACATCCTACACCAAAAATACTCGACAAAATCCAAAAAAATCGAAGTTGATTTCAAACAAATTTATAAAAATTTGACACTTCCAACTAAATTTTTTTTCGCAATCCTAAAAATGGAAGTTATTTTCATCTAAATTTACTCAAATATAGATCCTACAACAAAAATACTCAAAAAATTCCAAAATAATCGAAGTTGATTTCAAATAAATTTATTAAAATTTGACACTATCAACTAAAAATTTTTTCACAATCCTAATAATTGAAGTTATTTTCATCTAAATTCACTCAAATATAGATCCTACAACAAAAATACTCAACAAAATCCAAAATAATCCAAGTTGATTTCAAATAAATTTATTAAAATTTTACAAAAATCGTGACAATATCCAAAAAATCGAAGTTAATTTCAACTGAAATTACTCAAATTAAGCTTCTCTATCAAAAAAACTCATCATACTCGAGAAAAATCGAAGTTGGTTTCAAATAAATTTATTAAAATTTGACACTTCCAACTAAAATTTTTTTCACAATCCAAAAAATTGAAGTTATTTTCATCTAAATTTACTCAAATATACATCCTACACCAAAAATACTCGACAAAATCCAAAAAAATCGAAGTTGATTTCAAATAAATTTATTAAAATTTGACACATGCAACTAAAATTATTTTCAAAATCCCAAAAATTGAAGTTATTTTCATCTAAATTTACTCAAATATAGATCCCACAACAAAAAAACTCGACAAAATCCAAAAAAATCGAAGTTGATTTCAAATAAATTTATTAAAATTTGACATTTCCAACTAAAATTTTATTCACAATCCCAAAAATGGAAGTTATTTTCATCTAAGTTTACTCAAATATACATCCTACACCAAAAATACTCGACAAAATCCAAAAAAATCGAAGTTGATTTCAAACAAATTTATTAAAATTTGACACTTCCAATTAAATTTTTTTTCGCAATCCTAAAAATGGAAGTTATTTTCATCTAAATTTACTCAAATATAGATCCTACAACAAAAATACTCAACAAAACCCAGAAAAATCGAAGTTGATTTCAAATAAATTTATTAAAATTTGACACTTCCAACTAAAATTTTTTTCACAATCCAAAAAATTGAAGTTATTTACATCTAAATTTACTCAAACGTACATCCTACACCAAAAATACTCGACAAAATCCAAAAAAATTGAAGTTGATTTCAAATACATTTATTAAAATTGACACTTCCAACTAAAATTTTTTTCACAATCCCAAAAATTGAAGTTATTTTCATCTAAATTTACTCAAATATACATCCTACACCAAAAATACTCGACAAAATCCAAAAAAATCGAAGTTGATTTCAAATAAATTTATTAAAATTTGACATTTCCAACTAAAATTTTATTCACAATCCCAAAAATGGAAGTTATTTTCATCTAAATTTACTCAAATATAGGTCCTACAGCAAAAATACTCGACAAAATCCATAAAAATCGAAGTTGATTTCCAATACATTTATTAAAATTGACACTTCCAACTAAAATTTTTTTCACAATCCCAAAAATTGAAGTTATTTTCATCTAAATTTACTCAAATATAGATCCTACAACAAAAATACTCGACAAAATCCAAAAAAATCGAAGTTGATTTCAAATAAATTTATTAAAATTTGACATTTCCAACTAAAATTTTATTCACAATCCCAAAAATGGAAGTTATTTTCATCTAAGTTTACTCAAATATACATCCTACACCAAAAATACTCGACAAAATCCAAAAAAATCGAAGTTGATTTCAAACAAATTTATAAAAATTTGACACTTCCAACTAAATTTTTTTTCGCAATCCTAAAAATGGAAGTTATTTTCATCTAAATTTACTCAAATATAGATCCTACAACAAAAATACTCAAAAAATTCCAAAATAATCGAAGTTGATTTCAAATAAATTTATTAAAATTTGACACTATCAACTAAAAATTTTTTCACAATCCTAATAATTGAAGTTATTTTCATCTAAATTCACTCAAATATAGATCCTACAACAAAAATACTCAACAAAATCCAAAATAATCCAAGTTGATTTCAAATAAATTTATTAAAATTTTACAAAAATCGTGACAATATCCAAAAAATCGAAGTTAATTTCAACTGAAATTACTCAAATTAAGCTTCTCTATCAAAAAAACTCATCATACTCGAGAAAAATCGAAGTTGGTTTCAAATAAATTTATTAAAATTTGACACTTCCAACTAAAATTTTTTTCACAATCCAAAAAATTGAAGTTATTTTCATCTAAATTTACTCAAATATACATCCTACACCAAAAATACTCGACAAAATCCAAAAAAATCGAAGTTGATTTCAAATAAATTTATTAAAATTTGACACATGCAACTAAAATTATTTTCAAAATCCCAAAAATTGAAGTTATTTTCATCTAAATTTACTCAAATATAGATCCCACAACAAAAAAACTCGACAAAATCCAAAAAAATCGAAGTTGATTTCAAATAAATTTATTAAAATTTGACATTTCCAACTAAAATTTTATTCACAATCCCAAAAATGGAAGTTATTTTCATCTAAGTTTACTCAAATATACATCCTACACCAAAAATACTCGACAAAATCCAAAAAAATCGAAGTTGATTTCAAACAAATTTATTAAAATTTGACACTTCCAATTAAATTTTTTTTCGCAATCCTAAAAATGGAAGTTATTTTCATCTAAATTTACTCAAATATAGATCCTACAACAAAAATACTCAACAAAACCCAGAAAAATCGAAGTTGATTTCAAATAAATTTATTAAAATTTGACACTTCCAACTAAAATTTTTTTCACAATCCAAAAAATTGAAGTTATTTACATCTAAATTTACTCAAACGTACATCCTACACCAAAAATACTCGACAAAATCCAAAAAAATTGAAGTTGATTTCAAATACATTTATTAAAATTGACACTTCCAACTAAAATTTTTTTCACAATCCCAAAAATTGAAGTTATTTTCATCTAAATTTACTCAAATATACATCCTACACCAAAAATACTCGACAAAATCCAAAAAAATCGAAGTTGATTTCAAATAAATTTATTAAAATTTGACACATGCAACTAAAATTATTTTCACAATCCCAAAAATTGAAGTTATTTTCATCTAAATTTACTCAAATATAGATCCCACAACAAAAATACTCGACAAAATCCAAAAAAATCGAAGTTGATTTCAAATAAATTTATTAAAATTTGACACTTCCAACTAAAATTTTATTCACAATCCCAAAAATGGAAGTTATTTTCATCTAAATTTACTCAAAAATAGATCCTACAACAAAAATACTCGCAAAGATCCAAAAAAATCGAAGTTGATTTCAAATAAATTTATTAAAATTTGACACTTCCAACTAAAATTTTTTTCACAATCCCAAAAATTGAAGTTATTTTCATCTAAGTTTACTCAAATATACATCCTACACCAAAAATACTCGACAAAATCAAAAAAAATCGAAGTTGATTCAAACAAATTTATAAAAATTTGACACTTCCAACTAAATTTTTTTTCGCAATCCTAAAAATGGAAGTTATTTTCATCTAAATTTACTCAAATATAGGTCCTACAGCAAAAATACTCGACAAAATCCATAAAAATCGAAGTTGATTTCCAATACATTTATTAAAATTGACACTTCCAACTAAAATTTTTTTCACAATCCCAAAAATTGAAGTTATTTTCATCTAAATTTACTCAAATATAGATCCTACAACAAAAATACTCGACAAAATCCAAAAAAATCGAAGTTGATTTCAAATAAATTTATTCAAATTTGACATTTCCAACTAAAATTTTATTCACAATCCCAAAAATGGAAGTTATTTACATCTAAGTTTACTCAAATATACATCCTACACCAAAAATACTCGACAAAATCCAAAAAAATCGAAGTTGATTTCAAACAAATTTATAAAAATTTGACACTTCCAACTAAATTTTTTTTCGCAATCCTAAAAATGGAAGTTATTTTCATCTAAATTTACTCAAATATAGATCCTACAACAAAAATACTCAAAAAATTCCAAAATAATCGAAGTTGATTTCAAATAAATTTATTAAAATTTGACACTATCAACTAAAATTTTTTTCACAATCCTAATAATTGAAGTTATTTTCATCTAAATTCACTCAAATATAGATCCTACAACAAAAATACTCAACAAAATCCAAAATAATCCAAGTTGATTTCAAATAAATTTATTAAAATTTTACAAAAATCGTGACAATATCCAAAAAATCGAAGTTAATTTCAAACAAATTTATAAAAATTTGACACTTCCAACAAAATTTTTTTTCGCAATCCTAAAAATGGAAGTTATTTTCATCTAAATTTACTCAAATATAGATCCTACAACAAAAATACTCAAAAAATTCCAAAATAATCGAAGTTGATTTCAAATAAATTTATTAACATTTGACACTATCAACTAAAATTTTTTTCACAATCCTAATAATTGAAGTTATTTTCATCTAAATTCACTCAAATATAGATCCTACAACAAAAATACTCAACAAAATCCAAAATAATCCAAGTTGATTTCAAATAAATTTATTAAAATTTTACAATAATCGTGACAATATCCAAAAAATCGAAGTTAATTTCAACTGAAATTACTCAAATTAAGCTTCTCTATCAAAAAAACTCATCATACTCGAGAAAAATCGAAGTTGGTTTCAAATAAATTTATTAAAATTTGACACTTCCAACTAAAATTTTTTTCACAATCCAAAAAATTGAAGTTATTTTCATCTAAATTTACTCAAATATACATCCTACACCAAAAATACTCGACAAAATCCAAAAAAATCGAAGTTGATTTCCAATACATTTATTAAAATTGACACTTCCAACTAAAATTTTTTTCACAATCCCAAAAATTGAAGTTATTTTCATCTAAATTTACTCAAATATAGATCCTACAACAAAAATACTCGACAAAATCCAAAAAAATCGAAGTTGATTTCAAATAAATTTATTCAAATTTGACATTTCCAACTAAAATTTTATTCACAATCCCAAAAATGGAAGTTATTTACATCTAAGTTTACTCAAATATACATCCTACACCAAAAATACTCGACAAAATCCAAAAAAATCGAAGTTGATTTCAAACAAATTTATAAAAATTTGACACTTCCAACAAAATTTTTTTTCGCAATCCTAAAAATGGAAGTTATTTTCATCTAAATTTACTCAAATATAGATCCTACAACAAAAATACTCAAAAAATTCCAAAATAATCGAAGTTGATTTCAAATAAATTTATTAACATTTGACACTATCAACTAAAATTTTTTTCACAATCCTAATAATTGAAGTTATTTTCATCTAAATTCACTCAAATATAGATCCTACAACAAAAATACTCAACAAAATCCAAAATAATCCAAGTTGATTTCAAATAAATTTATTAAAATTTTACAATAATCGTGACAATATCCAAAAAATCGAAGTTAATTTCAACTGAAATTACTCAAATTAAGCTTCTCTATCAAAAAAACTCATCATACTCGAGAAAAATCGAAGTTGGTTTCAAATAAATTTATTAAAATTTGACACTTCCAACTAAAATTTTTTTCACAATCCAAAAAATTGAAGTTATTTTCATCTAAATTTACTCAAATATACATCCTACACCAAAAATACTCGACAAAATCCAAAAAAATCGAAGTTGATTTCAAATAAATTTATTAAAATTTGACACATGCAACTAAAATTATTTTCAAAATCCCAAAAATTGAAGTTATTTTCATCTAAATTTACTCAAATATAGATCCCACAACAAAAAAACTCGACAAAATCCAAAAAAATCGAAGTTGATTTCAAATAAATTTATTAAAATTTGACATTTCCAACTAAAATTTTATTCACAATCCCAAAAATGGAAGTTATTTTCATCTAAGTTTACTCAAATATACATCCTACACCAAAAATACTCGACAAAATCCAAAAAAATCGAAGTTGATTTCAAACAAATTTATTAAAATTTGACACTTCCAATTAAATTTTTTTTCGCAATCCTAAAAATGGAAGTTATTTTGATCTAAATTTACTCAAATATAGATCCTACAACAAAAATACTCAACAACACCCAGAAAAATCGAAGTTGATTTCAAATAAATTTATTAAAATTTGACACTTCCAACTAAAATTTTTTTCACAATCCAAAAAATTGAAGTTATTTACATCTAAATTTACTCAAATATACATCCTACAGCAAAAATACTCGACAAAATCCAAAAAAATTGAAGTTGATTTCAAATACATTTATTAAAATTGACACATCCAACTAAAATTTTTTTCACAATCCCAAAAATTGAAGTTATTTTCATCTAAATTTACTCAAATATACATCCTACACCAAAAATACTCGACAAAATCCAAAAAAATCGAAGTTGATTTCAAATAAATTTATTAAAATTTGACACATGCAACTAAAATTATTTTCACAATCCCAAAAATTGAAGTTATTTTCATCTAAATTTACTCAAATATAGATCCCACAACAAAAATACTCGACAAAATCCAAAAAAATCGAAGTTGATTTCAAATAAATTTATTAAAATTTGACATTTCCAACTAAAATTTTATTCACAATCCCAAAAATGGAAGTTATTTTCATCTAAGTTTACTCAAATATACATCCTACACCAAAAATACTCGACAAAATCCAAAAAAATCGAAGTTGATTTCAAACAAATTTATTAAAATTTGACACTTCCAATTAAAGTTTTGTTCGCAATCCTAAAAATGGAAGTTATTTTCATCTAAATTTACTCAAATATAGATCCTACAACAAAAATACTCAACAAAACCCAGAAAAATCGAAGTTGATTTCAAATAAATTTATTAAAATTTGACACTTCCAACTAAAATTTTATTCACAATCCAAAAAATTGAAGTTATTTACATCTAAATTTACTCAAACGTACATCCTACACCAAAAATACTCGACAAAATCCAAAAAAATTGAAGTTGATTTCAAACAAATTTATAAAAATTTGACACTTCCAACTAAATTTTTTTTCGCAATCCTAAAAATGGAAGTTATTTTCATCTAAATTTACTCAAATATAGATCCTACAACAAAAATACTCAAAAAATTCCAAAATAATCGAAGTTGATTTCAAATAAATTTATTAAAATTTGACACTATCAACTAAAATTTTTTTCACAATCCTAATAATTGAAGTTATTTTCATCTAAATTCACTCAAATATAGATCCTACAACAAAAATACTCAACAAAATCCAAAATAATCCAAGTTGATTTCAAATAAATTTATTAAAATTTTACAAAAATCGTGACAATATCCAAAAAATCGAAGTTAATTTCAACTGAAATTACTCAAATTAAGCTTCTCTATCAAAAAAAACTCATCATACTCGAGAAAAATCGAAGTTGGTTTCAAATAAATTTATTAAAATTTGACACTTCCAACTAAAATTTTTTTCACAATCCAAAAAATTGAAGTTATTTTCATCTAAATTTACTCAAATATACATCCTACACCAAAAATACTCGACAAAATCCAAAAAAATCGAAGTTGATTTCAAATAAATTTATTAAAATTTGACACATGCAACTAAAATTATTTTCATAATCCCAAAAATTGAAGTTATTTTCATCTAAATTTACTCAAATATAGATCCCACAACAAAAAAATTCGACAAAATCCAAAAAAATCGAAGTTGATTTCAAATAAATTTATTAAAATTTGACATTTCCAACTAAAATTTTATTCACAATCCCAAAAATGGAAGTTATTTTCATCTAAGTTTACTCAAATATACATCCTACACCAAAAATACTCGACAAAATAAAAAAAAATCGAAGTTGATTCAAACAAATTTATAAAAATTTGACACTTCCAACTAAATTTTTTTTCGCAATCCTAAAAATGGAAGTTATTTTCATCTAAATTTACTCAAATATAGGTCCTACAGCAAAAATACTCGACAAAATCCATAAAAATCGAAGTTGATTTCCAATACATTTATTAAAATTGACACTTCCAACTAAAATTTTTTTCACAATCCCAAAAATTGAAGTTATTTTCATCTAAATTTACTCAAATATAGATCCTACAACAAAAATACTCGACAAAATCCAAAAAAATCGAAGTTGATTTCAAATAAATTTATTAAAATTTGACATTTCCAACTAAAATTTTATTCACAATCCCAAAAATGGAAGTTATTTTCATCTAAGTTTACTCAAATATACATCCTACACCAAAAATACTCGACAAAATCCAAAAAAATCGAAGTTGATTTCAAACAAATTTATAAAAATTTGACACTTCCAACTAAATTTTTTTTCGCAATCCTAAAAATGGAAGTTATTTTCATCTAAATTTACTCAAATATAGATCCTACAACAAAAATACTCAAAAAATTCCAAAATAATCGAAGTTGATTTCAAATAAATTTATTAAAATTTGACACTATCAACTAAAAATTTTTTCACAATCCTAATAATTGAAGTTATTTTCATCTAAATTCACTCAAATATAGATCCTACAACAAAAATACTCAACAAAATCCAAAATAATCCAAGTTGATTTCAAATAAATTTATTAAAATTTTACAAAAATCGTGACAATATCCAAAAAATCGAAGTTAATTTCAACTGAAATTACTCAAATTAAGCTTCTCTATCAAAAAAACTCATCATACTCGAGAAAAATCGAAGTTGGTTTCAAATAAATTTATTAAAATTTGACACTTCCAACTAAAATTTTTTTCACAATCCAAAAAATTGAAGTTATTTTCATCTAAATTTACTCAAATATACATCCTACACCAAAAATACTCGACAAAATCCAAAAAAATCGAAGTTGATTTCAAATAAATTTATTAAAATTTGACACATGCAACTAAAATTATTTTCAAAATCCCAAAAATTGAAGTTATTTTCATCTAAATTTACTCAAATATAGATCCCACAACAAAAAAACTCGACAAAATCCAAAAAAATCGAAGTTGATTTCAAATAAATTTATTAAAATTTGACATTTCCAACTAAAATTTTATTCACAATCCCAAAAATGGAAGTTATTTTCATCTAAGTTTACTCAAATATACATCCTACACCAAAAATACTCGACAAAATCCAAAAAAATCGAAGTTGATTTCAAACAAATTTATTAAAATTTGACACTTCCAATTAAATTTTTTTTCGCAATCCTAAAAATGGAAGTTATTTTCATCTAAATTTACTCAAATATAGATCCTACAACAAAAATACTCAACAAAACCCAGAAAAATCGAAGTTGATTTCAAATAAATTTATTAAAATTTGACACTTCCAACTAAAATTTTTTTCACAATCCAAAAAATTGAAGTTATTTACATCTAAATTTACTCAAACGTACATCCTACACCAAAAATACTCGACAAAATCCAAAAAAATTGAAGTTGATTTCAAATACATTTATTAAAATTGACACTTCCAACTAAAATTTTTTTCACAATCCCAAAAATTGAAGTTATTTTCATCTAAATTTACTCAAATATACATCCTACACCAAAAATACTCGACAAAATCCAAAAAAATCGAAGTTGATTTCAAATAAATTTATTAAAATTTGACACATGCAACTAAAATTATTTTCACAATCCCAAAAATTGAAGTTATTTTCATCTAAATTTACTCAAATATAGATCCCACAACAAAAATACTCGACAAAATCCAAAAAAATCGAAGTTGATTTCAAATAAATTTATTAAAATTTGACACTTCCAACTAAAATTTTATTCACAATCCCAAAAATGGAAGTTATTTTCATCTAAATTTACTCAAAAATAGATCCTACAACAAAAATACTCGCAAAGATCCAAAAAAATCGAAGTTGATTTCAAATAAATTTATTAAAATTTGACACTTCCAACTAAAATTTTTTTCACAATCCCAAAAATTGAAGTTATTTTCATCTAAGTTTACTCAAATATACATCCTACACCAAAAATACTCGACAAAATCAAAAAAAATCGAAGTTGATTCAAACAAATTTATAAAAATTTGACACTTCCAACTAAATTTTTTTTCGCAATCCTAAAAATGGAAGTTATTTTCATCTAAATTTACTCAAATATAGGTCCTACAGCAAAAATACTCGACAAAATCCATAAAAATCGAAGTTGATTTCCAATACATTTATTAAAATTGACACTTCCAACTAAAATTTTTTTCACAATCCCAAAAATTGAAGTTATTTTCATCTAAATTTACTCAAATATAGATCCTACAACAAAAATACTCGACAAAATCCAAAAAAATCGAAGTTGATTTCAAATAAATTTATTCAAATTTGACATTTCCAACTAAAATTTTATTCACAATCCCAAAAATGGAAGTTATTTACATCTAAGTTTACTCAAATATACATCCTACACCAAAAATACTCGACAAAATCCAAAAAAATCGAAGTTGATTTCAAACAAATTTATAAAAATTTGACACTTCCAACTAAATTTTTTTTCGCAATCCTAAAAATGGAAGTTATTTTCATCTAAATTTACTCAAATATAGATCCTACAACAAAAATACTCAAAAAATTCCAAAATAATCGAAGTTGATTTCAAATAAATTTATTAAAATTTGACACTATCAACTAAAATTTTTTTCACAATCCTAATAATTGAAGTTATTTTCATCTAAATTCACTCAAATATAGATCCTACAACAAAAATACTCAACAAAATCCAAAATAATCCAAGTTGATTTCAAATAAATTTATTAAAATTTTACAAAAATCGTGACAATATCCAAAAAATCGAAGTTAATTTCAAACAAATTTATAAAAATTTGACACTTCCAACAAAATTTTTTTTCGCAATCCTAAAAATGGAAGTTATTTTCATCTAAATTTACTCAAATATAGATCCTACAACAAAAATACTCAAAAAATTCCAAAATAATCGAAGTTGATTTCAAATAAATTTATTAACATTTGACACTATCAACTAAAATTTTTTTCACAATCCTAATAATTGAAGTTATTTTCATCTAAATTCACTCAAATATAGATCCTACAACAAAAATACTCAACAAAATCCAAAATAATCCAAGTTGATTTCAAATAAATTTATTAAAATTTTACAATAATCGTGACAATATCCAAAAAATCGAAGTTAATTTCAACTGAAATTACTCAAATTAAGCTTCTCTATCAAAAAAACTCATCATACTCGAGAAAAATCGAAGTTGGTTTCAAATAAATTTATTAAAATTTGACACTTCCAACTAAAATTTTTTTCACAATCCAAAAAATTGAAGTTATTTTCATCTAAATTTACTCAAATATACATCCTACACCAAAAATACTCGACAAAATCCAAAAAAATCGAAGTTGATTTCCAATACATTTATTAAAATTGACACTTCCAACTAAAATTTTTTTCACAATCCCAAAAATTGAAGTTATTTTCATCTAAATTTACTCAAATATAGATCCTACAACAAAAATACTCGACAAAATCCAAAAAAATCGAAGTTGATTTCAAATAAATTTATTCAAATTTGACATTTCCAACTAAAATTTTATTCACAATCCCAAAAATGGAAGTTATTTACATCTAAGTTTACTCAAATATACATCCTACACCAAAAATACTCGACAAAATCCAAAAAAATCGAAGTTGATTTCAAACAAATTTATAAAAATTTGACACTTCCAACAAAATTTTTTTTCGCAATCCTAAAAATGGAAGTTATTTTCATCTAAATTTACTCAAATATAGATCCTACAACAAAAATACTCAAAAAATTCCAAAATAATCGAAGTTGATTTCAAATAAATTTATTAACATTTGACACTATCAACTAAAATTTTTTTCACAATCCTAATAATTGAAGTTATTTTCATCTAAATTCACTCAAATATAGATCCTACAACAAAAATACTCAACAAAATCCAAAATAATCCAAGTTGATTTCAAATAAATTTATTAAAATTTTACAATAATCGTGACAATATCCAAAAAATCGAAGTTAATTTCAACTGAAATTACTCAAATTAAGCTTCTCTATCAAAAAAACTCATCATACTCGAGAAAAATCGAAGTTGGTTTCAAATAAATTTATTAAAATTTGACACTTCCAACTAAAATTTTTTTCACAATCCAAAAAATTGAAGTTATTTTCATCTAAATTTACTCAAATATACATCCTACACCAAAAATACTCGACAAAATCCAAAAAAATCGAAGTTGATTTCAAATAAATTTATTAAAATTTGACACATGCAACTAAAATTATTTTCAAAATCCCAAAAATTGAAGTTATTTTCATCTAAATTTACTCAAATATAGATCCCACAACAAAAAAACTCGACAAAATCCAAAAAAATCGAAGTTGATTTCAAATAAATTTATTAAAATTTGACATTTCCAACTAAAATTTTATTCACAATCCCAAAAATGGAAGTTATTTTCATCTAAGTTTACTCAAATATACATCCTACACCAAAAATACTCGACAAAATCCAAAAAAATCGAAGTTGATTTCAAACAAATTTATTAAAATTTGACACTTCCAATTAAATTTTTTTTCGCAATCCTAAAAATGGAAGTTATTTTGATCTAAATTTACTCAAATATAGATCCTACAACAAAAATACTCAACAACACCCAGAAAAATCGAAGTTGATTTCAAATAAATTTATTAAAATTTGACACTTCCAACTAAAATTTTTTTCACAATCCAAAAAATTGAAGTTATTTACATCTAAATTTACTCAAATATACATCCTACAGCAAAAATACTCGACAAAATCCAAAAAAATTGAAGTTGATTTCAAATACATTTATTAAAATTGACACATCCAACTAAAATTTTTTTCACAATCCCAAAAATTGAAGTTATTTTCATCTAAATTTACTCAAATATACATCCTACACCAAAAATACTCGACAAAATCCAAAAAAATCGAAGTTGATTTCAAATAAATTTATTAAAATTTGACACATGCAACTAAAATTATTTTCACAATCCCAAAAATTGAAGTTATTTTCATCTAAATTTACTCAAATATAGATCCCACAACAAAAATACTCGACAAAATCCAAAAAAATCGAAGTTGATTTCAAATAAATTTATTAAAATTTGACATTTCCAACTAAAATTTTATTCACAATCCCAAAAATGGAAGTTATTTTCATCTAAGTTTACTCAAATATACATCCTACACCAAAAATACTCGACAAAATCCAAAAAAATCGAAGTTGATTTCAAACAAATTTATTAAAATTTGACACTTCCAATTAAATTTTTGTTCGCAATCCTAAAAATGGAAGTTATTTTCATCTAAATTTACTCAAATATAGATCCTACAACAAAAATACTCAACAAAACCCAGAAAAATCGAAGTTGATTTCAAATAAATTTATTAAAATTTGACACTTCCAACTAAAATTTTTTTCACAATCCAAAAAATTGAAGTTATTTACATCTAAATTTACTCAAACGTACATCCTACACCAAAAATACTCGACAAAATCCAAAAAAATTGAAGTTGATTTCAAATACATTTATTAAAATTGACACTTCCAACTAAAATTTTTTTCACAATCCCAAAAATTGAAGTTATTTTCATCTAAATTTACTCAAATATACATCCTACACCAAAAATACTCGACAAAATCCAAAAAAATCGAAGTTGATTTCAAATAAATTTATTAAAATTTGACACATGCAACTAAAATTATTTTCACAATCCCAAAAATTGAAGTTATTTTCATCTAAATTTACTCAAATATAGATCCCACAACAAAAATACTCGACAATATCCAAAAAAATCGAAGTTGATTTCAAATAAATTTATTAAAATTTGACACTTCCAACTAAAATTTTATTCACAATCCCAAAAATGGAAGTTATTTTCATCTAAATTTACTCAAAAATAGATCCTACAACAAAAATACTCGACAAGATCCAAAAAAATCGAAGTTGATTTCAAATAAATTTATTAAAATTTGACACATGCAACTAAAATTATTTTCACAATCCCAAAAATTGAAGTTATTTTCATCTAAATTTACTCAAATATAGATCCTACAACAAAAATACTCGACAAAATCCAAAATAATCAAAGTTGATTTCAAATAAATTTATTAAAATTTTACAAAAATCGTGACAAAATCCAAAAAATCGAAGTTAATTTCAACTGAAATTACTCAAATTAAGCTTCTCTATCAAAAAAACTCAACATAGTCGAGAAAAATCGAAGTTTGTTTCAAATAAATTTATTAAAATTTTACACTTCCAAGTAAATTGTTTTTTCACAATCCAAAAAATTGAAGTTATTTTCATCTAAATTTACTCAAATATACATCCTACACCAAAAATACTCGACAAAATCCAAAAAAATCGAAGTTGATTTCAAATAAATTTTTTAAAATTTGACACATGCAACTAAAATTATTTTCAAAATCCCAAAAATTGAAGTTATTTTCATCTAAATTTCCTCAAATATAGATCCCACAACAAAAAAATTCGACAAAATCCAAAAAAATCGAAGTTGATTTCAAATAAATTTATTAAAATTTGACATTTCCAACTAAAATTTTATTCACAATCCCAAAAATGGAAGTTATTTTCATCTAAGTTTACTCAAATATACATCCTACACCAAAAATACTCGACAAAATCAAAAAAAATCGAAGTTGATTCAAACAAATTTATAAAAATTTGACACTTCCAACTAAATTATTTTTCGCAATCCTAAAAATGGAAGTTATTTTCATCTAAATTTACTCAAATATAGGTCCTACAGCAAAAATACTCGACAAAATCCATAAAAATCGAAGTTGATTTCCAATACATTTATTAAAATTGACACTTCCAACTAAAATTTTTTTCACAATCCCAAAAATTGAAGTTATTTTCATCTAAATTTACTCAAATATAGATCCTACAACAAAAATACTCGACAAAATCCAAAAAAATCGAAGTTGATTTCAAATAAATTTATTAAAATTTGACATTTCCAACTAAAATTTTATTCACAATCCCAAAAATGGAAGTTATTTTCATCTAAGTTTACTCAAATATACATCCTACACCAAAAATACTCGACAAAATCCAAAAAAATCGAAGTTGATTTCAAACAAATTTATAAAAATTTGACACTTCCAACTAAATTTTTTTTCGCAATCCTAAAAATGGAAGTTATTTTCATCTAAATTTACTCAAATATAGATCCTACAACAAAAATACTCAAAAAATTCCAAAATAATCGAAGTTGATTTCAAATAAATTTATTAAAATTTGACACTATCAACTAAAATTTTTTTCACAATCCTAATAATTGAAGTTATTTTCATCTAAATTCACTCAAATATAGATCCTACAACAAAAATACTCAACAAAATCCAAAATAATCCAAGTTGATTTCAAATAAATTTATTAAAATTTTACAAAAATCGTGACAATATCCAAAAAATCGAAGTTAATTTCAACTGAAATTACTCAAATTAAGCTTCTCTATCAAAAAAACTCATCATACTCGAGAAAAATCGAAGTTGGTTTCAAATAAATTTATTAAAATTTGACACTTCCAACTAAAATTTTTTTCACAATCCAAAAAATTGAAGTTATTTTCATCTAAATTTACTCAAATATACATCCTACACCAAAAATACTCGACAAAATCCAAAAAAAATCGAAGTTGATTTCAAATAAATTTATTAAAATTTGACACATGCAACTAAAATTATTTTCAAAATCCCAAAAATTGAAGTTATTTTCATCTAAATTTACTCAAATATAGATCCCACAACAAAAAACTCGACAAAATCCAAAAAATCGAAGTTGATTTCAAATAAATTTATTAAAATTTGACATTTCCAACTAAAATTTTATTCACAATCCCAAAAATGGAAGTTATTTTCATCTAAGTTTACTCAAATATACATCCTACACCAAAAATACTGGACAAAATCCAAAAAAATCGAAGTTGATTTCAAACAAATTTATAAAAATTTGACACTTCCAACTAAATTTTTTTTCGCAATCCTAAAAATGGAAGTTATTTTCATCTAAATTTACTCAAATATAGATCCTACAACAAAAATACTCAAAACATTCCAAAATAATCGAAGTTGATTTCAAATAAATTTATTAAAATTTGACACTATCAACTAAAATTTTTTTCACAATCCTAATAATTGAAGTTGTTTTCATCTAAATTCACTCAAATATAGATCCTACAACAAAAATACTCAACAAAATCCAAAATAATCCAAGTTGATTTCAAATAAATTTATTAAAATTTTACAAAAATCGTGACAATATCCAAAAAATCGAAGTTAATTTCAAACAAATTTATAAAAATTTGACACTTCCAACTAAATTTTTTTTCGCAATCCTAAAAATGGAAGTTATTTTCATCTAAATTTACTCAAATATAGATCCTACAACAAAAATACTCAAAAAATTCCAAAATAATCGAAGTTGATTTCAAATAAATTTATTAACATTTGACACTATCAACTAAAATTTTTTTCACAATCCTAATAATTGAAGTTATTTTCATCTAAATTCACTCAAATATAGATCCTACAACAAAAATACTCAACAAAATCCAAAATAATCCAAGTTGATTTCAAATAAATTTATTAAAATTTTACAAAAATCGTGACAATATCCAAAAAATCGAAGTTAATTTCAACTGAAATTACTCAAATTAAGCTTCTCTATCAAAAAAACTCATCATACTCGAGAAAAATCGAAGTTGGTTTCAAATAAATTTATTAAAATTTGACACTTCCAACTAAAATTTTTTTCACAATCCAAAAAATTGAAGTTATTTTCATCAAAATTTACTCAAATATACATCCTACACCAAAAATACTCGACAAAATCCAAAAAAATCGAAGTTGATTTCAAATAAATTTATTAAAATTTGACACATGCAACTAAAATTATTTTCAAAATCCCAAAAATTGAAGTTATTTTCATCAAAATTTACTCAAATATAGATCCCACAACAAAAAAACTCGACAAAATCCAAAAAAATCGAAGTTGATTTCAAATAAATTTATTAAAATTTGACATTTCCAACTAAAATTTTATTCACAATCCCAAAAATGGAAGTTATTTTCATCTAAGTTTACTCAAATATACATCCTACACCAAAAATACTCGACAAAATCCAAAAAAATCGAAGTTGATTTCAAACAAATTTATTAAAATTTGACACTTCCAATTAAATTTTTGTTCGCAATCCTAAAAATGGAAGTTATTTTCATCTAAATTTACTCAAATATAGATCCTACAACAAAAATACTCAACAAAACCCAGAAAAATCGAAGTTGATTTCAAATAAATTTATTAAAATTTGACACTTCCAACTAAAATTTTTTTCACAATCCAAAAAATTGAAGTTATTTACATCTAAATTTACTCAAACGTACATCCTACACCAAAAATACTCGACAAAATCCAAAAAAATTGAAGTTGATTTCAAATACATTTATTAAAATTGACACTTCCAACTAAAATTTTTTTCACAATCCCAAAAATTGAAGTTATTTTCATCTAAATTTACTCAAATATACATCCTACACCAAAAATACTCGACAAAATCCAAAAAAATCGAAGTTGATTTCAAATAAATTTATTAAAATTTGACACATGCAACTAAAATTATTTTCACAATCCCAAAAATTGAAGTTATTTTCATCTAAATTTACTCAAATATAGATCCCACAACAAAAATACTCGACAAAATCCAAAAAAATCGAAGTTGATTTCAAATAAATTTATTAAAATTTGACACTTCCAACTAAAATTTTATTCACAATCCCAAAAATGGAAGTTATTTTCATCTAAATTTACTCAAAAATAGATCCTACAACAAAAATACTCGACAAGATCAAAAAAAATCGAAGTTGATTTCAAATAAATTTATAAAAATTTGACACTTCCAACTAAAATTTTTTTCACAATCCCAAAAATTGAAGTTATTTTCATCTAAGTTTACTCAAATATACCTCCTACACCAAAAATACTCGACAAAATCAAAAAAAATCGAAGTTGATTCAAACAAATTTATAAAAATTTGACACTTCCAACTAAATTTTTTTTCGCAATCCTAAAAATGGAAGTTATTTTCATCTAAATTTACTCAAATATAGGTCCTACAGCAAAAATACTCGACAAAATCCATAAAAATCGAAGTTGATTTCCAATACATTTATTAAAATTGACACTTCCAACTAAAATTTTTTTCACAATCCCAAAAATTGAAGTTATTTTCATCTAAATTTACTCAAATATAGATCCCACAACAAAAATACTCGACAAAATCCAAAAAAATCGAAGTTGATTTCAAATAAATTTATTAAAATTTGACACTTCCAACTAAAATTTTATTCACAATCCCAAAAATGGAAGTTATTTTCATCTAAATTTACTCAAAAATAGATCCTACAACAAAAATACTCGACAAGATCCAAAAAAATCGAAGTTGATTTCAAATAAATTTATTAAAATTTGACACTTCCAACTAAATTTTTTTTCACAATCCCAAAAATTGAAGTTATTTTCATCTAAATTTACTCAAATATAGATCCTACAACAAAAATACTCGACAAAATCCAAAATAATCAAAGTTGATTTCAAATAAATTTATTAAAATTTTACAAAAATCGTGACAAAATCCAAAAAATCGAAGTTAATTTCAACTGAAATTACTCAAATTAAGCTTCTCTATCAAAAAAACTCAACATAGTCGAGAAAAATCGAAGTTTGTTTCAAATAAATTTATTAAAATTTTACACTTCCAAGTAAATTGTTTTTTCACAATCCAAAAAATTGAAGTTATTTTCATCTAAATTTACTCAAATATACATCCTACACCAAAAATACTCGACAAAATCCAAAAAAATCGAAGTTGATTTCAAATAAATTTTTTAAAATTTGACACATGCAACTAAAATTATTTTCAAAATCCCAAAAATTGAAGTTATTTTCATCTAAATTTCCTCAAATATAGATCCCACAACAAAAAAATTCGACAAAATCCAAAAAAATCGAAGTTGATTTCAAATAAATTTATTAAAATTTGACATTTCCAACTAAAATTTTATTCACAATCCCAAAAATGGAAGTTATTTTCATCTAAGTTTACTCAAATATACATCCTACACCAAAAATACTCGACAAAATCAAAAAAAATCGAAGTTGATTCAAACAAATTTATAAAAATTTGACACTTCCAACTAAATTTTTTTTCGCAATCCTAAAAATGGAAGTTATTTTCATCTAAATTTACTCAAATATAGGTCCTACAGCAAAAATACTCGACAAAATCCATAAAAATCGAAGTTGATTTCCAATACATTTATTAAAATTGACACTTCCAACTAAAATTTTTTTCACAATCCCAAAAATTGAAGTTATTTAAATCTAAATTTACTCAAATATAGATCCTACAACAAAAATACTCGACAAAATCCAAAAAAATCGAAGTTGATTTCAAATAAATTTATTAAAATTTGACATTTCCAACTAAAATTTTATTCACAATCCCAAAAATGGAAGTTATTTTCATCTAAGTTTACTCAAATATACATCCTACACCAAAAATACTCGACAAAATCCAAAAAAATCGAAGTTGATTTCAAACAAATTTATAAAAATTTGACACTTCCAACTAAATTTTTTTTCGCAATCCTAAAAATGGAAGTTATTTTCATCTAAATTTACTCAAATATAGATCCTACAACAAAAATACTCAAAAAATTCCAAAATAATCGAAGTTGATTTCAAATAAATTTATTAAAATTTGACACTATCAACTAAAATTTTTTTCACAATCCTAATAATTGAAGTTATTTTCATCTAAATTCACTCAAATATAGATCCTACAACAAAAATACTCAACAAAATCCAAAATAATCCAAGTTGATTTCAAATAAATTTATTAAAATTTTACAAAAATCGTGACAATATCCAAAAAATCGAAGTTAATTTCAACTGAAATTACTCAAATTAAGCTTCTCTATCAAAAAAACTCATCATACTCGAGAAAAATCGAAGTTGGTTTCAAATAAATTTATTAAAATTTGACACTTCCAACTAAAATTTTTTTCACAATCCAAAAAATTGAAGTTATTTTCATCTAAATTTACTCAAATATACATCCTACACCAAAAATACTCGACAAAATCCAAAAAAATCGAAGTTGATTTCAAATAAATTTATTAAAATTTGACACATGCAACTAAAATTATTTTCAAAATCCCAAAAATTGAAGTTATTTTCATCTAAGTTTACTCAAATATACATCCTACACCAAAAATACTCGACAAAATCAAAAAAAATCGAAGTTGATTCAAACAAATTTATAAAAATTTGACACTTCCAACTAAATTTTTTTTCGCAATCCTAAAAATGGAAGTTATTTTCATCTAAATTTACTCAAATATAGGTCCTACAGCAAAAATACTCGACAAAATCCATAAAAATCGAAGTTGATTTCCAATACATTTATTAAAATTGACACTTCCAACTAAAATTTTTTTCACAATCCCAAAAATGGAAGTTATTTTCATCTAAATTTACTCAAAAATAGATCCTACAACAAAAATACTCGACAAGATCCAAAAAAATCGAAGTTGATTTCAAATAAATTTATAAAAATTTGACACTTCCAACTAAAATTTTTTTCACAATCCCAAAAATTGAAGTTATTTTCATCTAAATTTACTCAAATATAGATCCCACAACAAAAATACTCGACAATATCCAAAAAAATCGAAGTTGATTTCAAATAAATTTATTAAAATTTGACACTTCCAACTAAAATTTTATTCACAATCCCAAAAATGGAAGTTATTTTCATCTAAATTTACTCAAAAATAGATCCTACAACAAAAATACTCGACAAGATCCAAAAAAATCGAAGTTGATTTCAAATAAATTTATAAAAATTTGACACTTCCAACTAAAATTTTTTTCACAATCCCAAAAATTGAAGTTATTTTCATCTAAGTTTACTCAAATATACATCCTACACCAAAAATACTCGACAAAATCAAAAAAAATCGAAGTTGATTCAAACAAATTTATAAAAATTTGACACTTCCAACTAAATTTTTTTTCGCAATCCTAAAAATGGAAGTTATTTTCATCTAAATTTACTCAAATATAGGTCCTACAGCAAAAATACTCGACAAAATCCATAAAAATCGAAGTTGATTTCCAATACATTTATTAAAATTGACACTTCCAACTAAAATTTTTTTCACAATCCCAAAAATTGAAGTTATTTTCATCTAAATTTACTCAAATATAGATCCCACAACAAAAATACTCGACAAAATCCAAAAAAATCGAAGTTGATTTCAAATAAATTTATTAAAATTTGACACTTCCAACTAAAATTTTATTCACAATCCCAAAAATGGAAGTTATTTTCATCTAAATTTACTCAAAAATAGATCCTACAACAAAAATACTCGACAAGATCCAAAAAAATCGAAGTTGATTTCAAATAAATTTATTAAAATTTGACACTTCCAACTAAAATTTTTTTCACAATCCCAAAAATTGAAGTTATTTTCATCTAAATTTACTCAAATATAGATCCTACAACAAAAATACTCGACAAAATCCAAAATAATCAAAGTTGATTTCAAATAAATTTATTAAAATTTTACAAAAATCGTGACAAAATCCAAAAAATCGAAGTTAATTTCAACTGAAATTACTCAAATTAAGCTTCTCTATCAAAAAAACTCAACATAGTCGAGAAAAATCGAAGTTTGTTTCAAATAAATTTATTAAAATTTTACACTTCCAAGTAAATTGTTTTTTCACAATCCAAAAAATTGAAGTTATTTTCATCTAAATTTACTCAAATATACATCCTACACCAAAAATACTCGACAAAATCCAAAAAAATCGAAGTTGATTTCAAATAAATTTTTTAAAATTTGACACATGCAACTAAAATTATTTTCAAAATCCCAAAAATTGAAGTTATTTTCATCTAAATTTCCTCAAATATAGATCCCACAACAAAAAAATTCGACAAAATCCAAAAAAATCGAAGTTGATTTCAAATAAATTTATTAAAATTTGACATTTCCAACTAAAATTTTATTCACAATCCCAAAAATGGAAGTTATTTTCATCTAAGTTTACTCAAATATACATCCTACACCAAAAATACTCGACAAAATCAAAAAAAATCGAAGTTGATTCAAACAAATTTATAAAAATTTGACACTTCCAACTAAATTATTTTTCGCAATCCTAAAAATGGAAGTTATTTTCATCTAAATTTACTCAAATATAGGTCCTACAGCAAAAATACTCGACAAAATCCATAAAAATCGAAGTTGATTTCCAATACATTTATTAAAATTGACACTTCCAACTAAAATTTTTTTCACAATCCCAAAAATTGAAGTTATTTTCATCTAAATTTACTCAAATATAGATCCTACACCAAAAATACTCGACAAAATCCAAAAAAATCGAAGTTGATTTCAAACAAATTTATAAAAATTTGACACTTCCAACTAAATTTTTTTTCGCAATCCTAAAAATGGAAGTTATTTTCATCTAAATTTACTCAAATATAGATCCTACAACAAAAATACTCAAAAAATTCCATAATAATCGAAGTTGATTTCAAATAAATTTATTAAAATTTGACACTATCAACTAAAATTTTTTTCACAATCCTAATAATTGAAGTTATTTTCATCTAAATTCACTCAAATATAGATCCTACAACAAAAATACTCAACAAAATCCAAAATAATCCAAGTTGATTTCAAATAAATTTATTAAAATTTTACAAAAATCGTGACAATATCCAAAAAATCGAAGTTAATTTCAACTGAAATTACTCAAATTAAGCTTCTCTATCAAAAAAACTCATCATACTCGAGAAAAATCGAAGTTGGTTTCAAATAAATTTATTAAAATTTGACACTTCCAACTAAAATTTTTTTCACAATCCAAAAAATTGAAGTTATTTTCATCTAAATTTACTCAAATATACATCCTACACCAAAAATACTCGACAAAATCCAAAAAAATCGAAGTTGATTTCAAATAAATTTATTAAAATTTGACACACGCAACTAAAATTATTTTCACAATCCCAAAAATTGAAGTTATTTTCATCTAAATTTACTCAAATATAGATCCTACACCAAAAATACTCGACAAAATAAAAAAAAATCGAAGTTGATTCAAACAAATTTATAAAAATTTGACACTTCCAACTAAATTTTTTTTCGCAATCCTAAAAGTGGAAGTTATTTTCATCTAAATTTACTCAAATATAGGTCCTACAGCAAAAATACTCGACAAAATCCATAAAAATCGAAGTTGATTTCCAATACATTTATTAAAATTGACACTTCCAACTAAAATTTTTTTCACAATCCCAAAAATTGAAGTTATTTTCATCTAAATTTACTCAAATATAGATCCTACAACAAAAATACTCGACAAAATCCAAAAAAATCGAAGTTGATTTCAAATAAATTTATTAAAATTTGACATTTCCAACTAAAATTTTATTCACAATCCCAAAAATGGAAGTTATTTTCATCTAAGTTTACTCAAATATACATCCTACACCAAAAATACTCGACAAAATCCAAAAAAATCGAAGTTGATTTCAAATAAATTTATTAAAATTTGACACATGCAACTAAAATTATTTTCAAAATCCCAAAAATTGAAGTTATTTTCATCTAAGTTTACTCAAATATACATCCTACACCAAAAATACTCGACAAAATAAAAAAAAATCGAAGTTGATTCAAACAAATTTATAAAAATTTGACACTTCCAACTAAATTTTTTTTCGCAATCCTAAAAATGGAAGTTATTTTCATCTAAATTTACTCAAATATAGGTCCTACAGCAAAAATACTCGACAAAATCCATAAAAATCGAAGTTGATTTCCAATACATTTATTAAAATTGACACTTCCAACTAAAATTTTTTCACAATCCCAAAAATGGAAGTTATTTTCATCTAAATTTACTCAAAAATAGATCCTACAACAAAAATACTCGACAAGATCCAAAAAAATCGAAGTTGATTTCAAATAAATTTATAAAAATTTGACACTTCCAACTAAAATTTTTTTCACAATCCCAAAAATTGAAGTTATTTTCATCTAAATTTACTCAAATATAGATCCCACAACAAAAATACTCGACAATATCCAAAAAAATCGAAGTTGATTTCAAATAAATTTATTAAAATTTGACACTTCCAACTAAAATTTTATTCACAATCCCAAAAATGGAAGTTATTTTCATCTAAATTTACTCAAAAATAGATCCTACAACAAAAATACTCGACAAGATCCAAAAAAATCGAAGTTGATTTCAAATAAATTTATAAAAATTTGACACTTCCAACTAAAATTTTTTTCACAATCCCAAAAATTGAAGTTATTTTCATCTAAGTTTACTCAAATATACATCCTACACCAAAAATACTCGACAAAATCAAAAAAAATCGAAGTTGATTCAAACAAATTTATAAAAATTTGACACTTCCAACTAAATTTTTTTTCGCAATCCTAAAAATGGAAGTTATTTTCATCTAAATTTACTCAAATATAGGTCCTACAGCAAAAATACTCGACAAAATCCATAAAAATCGAAGTTGATTTCCAATACATTTATTAAAATTGACACTTCCAACTAAAATTTTTTTCACAATCCCAAAAATTGAAGTTATTTTCATCTAAATTTACTCAAATATAGATCCCACAACAAAAATACTCGACAAAATCCAAAAAAATCGAAGTTGATTTCAAATAAATTTATTAAAATTTGACACTTCCAACTAAAATTTTATTCACAATCCCAAAAATGGAAGTTATTTTCATCTAAATTTACTCAAAAATAGATCCTACAACAAAAATACTCGACAAGATCCAAAAAAATCGAAGTTGATTTCAAATAAATTTATTAAAATTTGACACTTCCAACTAAAATTTTTTTCACAATCCCAAAAATTGAAGTTATTTTCATCTAAATTTACTCAAATATAGATCCTACAACAAAAATACTCGACAAAATCCAAAATAATCAAAGTTGATTTCAAATAAATTTATTAAAATTTTACAAAAATCGTGACAAAATCCAAAAAATCGAAGTTAATTTCAACTGAAATTACTCAAATTAAGCTTCTCTATCAAAAAAACTCAACATAGTCGAGAAAAATCGAAGTTTGTTTCAAATAAATTTATTAAAATTTTACACTTCCAAGTAAATTGTTTTTTCACAATCCAAAAAATTGAAGTTATTTTCATCTAAATTTACTCAAATATACATCCTACACCAAAAATACTCGACAAAATCCAAAAAAATCGAAGTTGATTTCAAATAAATTTTTTAAAATTTGACACATGCAACTAAAATTATTTTCAAAATCCCAAAAATTGAAGTTATTTTCATCTAAATTTCCTCAAATATAGATCCCACAACAAAAAAATTCGACAAAATCCAAAAAAATCGAAGTTGATTTCAAATAAATTTATTAAAATTTGACATTTCCAACTAAAATTTTATTCACAATCCCAAAAATGGAAGTTATTTTCATCTAAGTTTACTCAAATATACATCCTACACCAAAAATACTCGACAAAATCAAAAAAAATCGAAGTTGATTCAAACAAATTTATAAAAATTTGACACTTCCAACTAAATTATTTTTCGCAATCCTAAAAATGGAAGTTATTTTCATCTAAATTTACTCAAATATAGGTCCTACAGCAAAAATACTCGACAAAATCCATAAAAATCGAAGTTGATTTCCAATACATTTATTAAAATTGACACTTCCAACTAAAATTTTTTTCACAATCCCAAAAATTGAAGTTATTTTCATCTAAATTTACTCAAATATAGATCCTACAACAAAAATACTCGACAAAATCCAAAAAAATCGAAGTTGATTTCAAATAAATTTATTAAAATTTGACATTTCCAACTAAAATTTTATTCACAATCCCAAAAATGGAAGTTATTTTCATCTAAGTTTACTCAAATATACATCCTACACCAAAAATACTCGACAAAATCCAAAAAAATCGAAGTTGATTTCAAACAAATTTATAAAAATTTGACACTTCCAACTAAATTTTTTTTCGCAATCCTAAAAATGGAAGTTATTTTCATCTAAATTTACTCAAATATAGATCCTACAACAAAAATACTCAAAAAATTCCAAAATAATCGAAGTTGATTTCAAATAAATTTATTAAAATTTGACACTATCAACTAAAATTTTTTTCACAATCCTAATAATTGAAGTTATTTTCATCTAAATTCACTCAAATATAGATCCTACAACAAAAATACTCAACAAAATCCAAAATAATCCAAGTTGATTTCAAATAAATTTATTAAAATTTTACAAAAATCGTGACAATATCCAAAAAATCGAAGTTAATTTCAACTGAAATTACTCAAATTAAGCTTCTCTATCAAAAAAACTCATCATACTCGAGAAAAATCGAAGTTGGTTTCAAATAAATTTATTAAAATTTGACACTTCCAACTAAAATTTTTTTCACAATCCAAAAAATTGAAGTTATTTTCATCTAAATTTACTCAAATATACATCCTACACCAAAAATACTCGACAAAATCCAAAAAAATCGAAGTTGATTTCAAATAAATTTATTAAAATTTGACACATGCAACTAAAATTATTTTCAAAATCCCAAAAATTGAAGTTATTTTCATCTAAATTTACTCAAATATAGATCCCACAACAAAAAACTCGACAAAATCCAAAAAAATCGAAGTTGATTTCAAATAAATTTATTAAAATTTGACATTTCCAACTAAAATTTTATTCACAATCCCAAAAATGGAAGTTATTTTCATCTAAGTTTACTCAAATATACATCCTACACCAAAAATACTCGACAAAATCCAAAAAAATCGAAGTTGATTTCAAACAAATTTATAAAAATTTGACACTTCCAACTAAATTTTTTTTCGCAATCCTAAAAATGGAAGTTATTTTCATCTAAATTTACTCAAATATAGATCCTACAACAAAAATACTCAAAACATTCCAAAATAATCGAAGTTGATTTCAAATAAATTTATTAAAATTTGACACTATCAACTAAAATTTTTTTCACAATCCTAATAATTGAAGTTATTTTCATCTAAATTCACTCAAATATAGATCCTACAACAAAAATACTCAACAAAATCCAAAATAATCCAAGTTGATTTCAAATAAATTTATTAAAATTTTACAAAAATCGTGACAATATCCAAAAAATCGAAGTTAATTTCAAACAAATTTATAAAAATTTGACACTTCCAACTAAATTTTTTTTCGCAATCCTAAAAATGGAAGTTATTTTCATCTAAATTTACTCAAATATAGATCCTACAACAAAAATACTCGACAAGATCCAAAAAAATCGAAGTTGATTTCAAATAAATTTATAAAAATTTGACACTTCCAACTAAAATTTTTTTCACAATCCCAAAAATTGAAGTTATTTTCATCTAAGTTTACTCAAATATACATCCTACACCAAAAATACTCGACAAAATAAAAAAAAATCGAAGTTGATTCAAACAAATTTATAAAAATTTGACACTTCCAACTAAATTTTTTTTCGCAATCCTAAAAATGGAAGTTATTTTCATCTAAATTTACTCAAATATAGGTCCTACAGCAAAAATACTCGACAAAATCCATAAAAATCGAAGTTGATTTCCAATACATTTATTAAAATTGACACTTCCAACTAAAATTTTTTTCACAATCCCAAAAATTGAAGTTATTTTCATCTAAATTTACTCAAATATAGATCCCACAACAAAAATACTCGACAAAATCCAAAAAAATCGAAGTTGATTTCAAATAAATTTATTAAAATTTGACACATGCAACTAAAATTATTTTCAAAATCCCAAAAATTGAAGTTATTTTCATCTAAATTTACTCAAATATAGATCCCACAACAAAAATACTCGACAAAATCCAAAAAAATCGAAGTTGATTTCAAATAAATTTATTAAAATTTGACACTTCCAACTAAAATTTTATTCACAATCCCAAAAATGGAAGTTATTTTCATCTAAATTTACTCAAAAATAGATCCTACAACAAAAATACTCGACAAGATCCAAAAAAATCGAAGTTGATTTCAAATAAATTTATTAAAATTTGACACTTCCAACTAAAATTTTTTTCACAATCCCAAAAATTGAAGTTATTTTCATCTAAGTTTACTCAAATATACATCCTACACCAAAAATACTCGACAAAATCAAAAAAAATCGAAGTTGATTCAAACAAATTTATAAAAATTTGACACTTCCAACTAAATTTTTTTTCGCAATCCTAAAAATGGAAGTTATTTTCATCTAAATTTACTCAAATATAGGTCCTACAGCAAAAATACTCGACAAAATCCATAAAAATCGAAGTTGATTTCCAATACATTTATTAAAATTGACACTTCCAACTAAAATTTTTTTCACAATCCCAAAAATTGAAGTTATTTTCATCTAAATTTACTCAAATATAGATCCTACAACAAAAATACTCGACAAAATCCAAAAAAATCGAAGTTGATTTCAAATAAATTTATTAAAATTTGACATTTCCAACTAAAATTTTATTCACAATCCCAAAAATGGAAGTTATTTTCATCTAAGTTTACTCAAATATACATCCTACACCAAAAATACTCGACAAAATCCAAAAAAATCGAAGTTGATTTCAAACAAATTTATAAAAATTTGACACTTCCAACTAAATTTTTTTTCGCAATCCTAAAAATGGAAGTTATTTTCATCTAAATTTACTCAAATATAGATCCTACAACAAAAATACTCAACAAAATCCAAAATAATCCAAGTTGATTTCAAATAAATTTATTAAAATTTGACACTATCAACTAAAATTTTTTTCACAATCCTAATAATTGAAGTTATTTTCATCTAAATTCACTCAAATATAGATCCTACAACAAAAATACTCAACAAAATCCAAAATAATCCAAGTTGATTTCAAATAAATTTATTAAAATTTTACAAAAATCGTGACAATATCCAAAAAATCGAAGTTAATTTCAAACAAATTTATAAAAATTTGACACTTCCAACTAAATTTTTTTTCGCAATCCTAAAAATGGAAGTTATTTTCATCTAAATTTACTCAAATATAGATCCTACAACAAAAATACTCAAAAAATTCCAAAATAATCGAAGTTGATTTCAAATAAATTTATTAACATTTGACACTATCAACTAAAATTTTTTTCACAATCCTAATAATTGAAGTTATTTTCATCTAAATTCACTCAAATATAGATCCTACAACAAAAATACTCAACAAAATCCAAAATAATCCAAGTTGATTTCAAATAAATTTATTAAAATTTTACAAAAATCGTGACAATATCCAAAAAATCGAAGTTAATTTCAACTGAAATTACTCAAATTAAGCTTCTCTATCAAAAAAACTCATCATACTCGAGAAAAATCGAAGTTGGTTTCAAATAAATTTATTAAAATTTGACACTTCCAACTAAAATTTTTTTCACAATCCAAAAAATTGAAGTTATTTTCATCTAAATTTACTCAAATATACATCCTACACCAAAAATACTCGACAAAATCCAAAAAAATCGAAGTTGATTTCAAATAAATTTATTAAAATTTGACACATGCAACTAAAATTATTTTCAAAATCCCAAAAATTGAAGTTATTTTCATCTAAATTTACTCAAATATAGATCCCACAACAAAAAAACTCGACAAAATCCAAAAAAATCGAAGTTGATTTCAAATAAATTTATTAAAATTTGACATTTCCAACTAAAATTTTATTCACAATCCCAAAAATGGAAGTTATTTTCATCTAAGTTTACTCAAATATACATCCTACACCAAAAATACTCGACAAAATCCAAAAAAATCGAAGTTGATTTCAAACAAATTCATTAAAATTTGACACTTCCAATTCAATTTTTTTTCGCAATCCTAAAAATGGAAGTTATTTTCATCTAAATTTACTCAAATATAGATCCTACAACAAAAATACTCAACAACACCCAGAAAAATCGAAGTTGATTTCAAATAAATTTATTAAAATTTGACACTTCCAACTAAAATTTTTTTCACAATCCAAAAAATTGAAGTTATTTACATCTAAATTTACTCAAATATACATCCTACAGCAAAAATACTCGACAAAATCCAAAAAAATTGAAGTTGATTTCAAATACATTTATTAAAATTGACACATCCAACTAAAATTTTTTTCACAATCCCAAAAATTGAAGTTATTTTCATCTAAATTTACTCAAATATACATCCTACACCAAAAATACTCGACAAAATCCAAAAAAATCGAAGTTGATTTCAAATAAATTTATTAAAATTTGACACACGCAACTAAAATTATTTTCACAATCCCAAAAATTGAAGTTATTTTCATCTAAATTTACTCAAATATAGATCCCACAACAAAAATACTCGACAAAATCCAAAAAAATCGAAGTTGATTTCAAATAAATTTATTAAAATTTGACACTTCCAACTAAAATTTTATTCACAATCCCAAAAATGGAAGTTATTTTCATCTAAATTTACTCAAATATAGATCCTACAACAAAAATACTCAACAAAACCCAGAAAAATCGAAGTTGATTTCAAATAAATTTATTAAAATTTGACACTTCCAACTAAAATTTTTTTCACAATCCAAAAAATTGAAGTTATTTACATCTAAATTTACTCAAATATACATCCTACAGCAAAAATACTCGACAAAATCCAAAAAAATCGAAGTTGATTTCAAATAAATTTATTAAAATTTGACACATGCAACTAAAATTATTTTCACAATCCCAAAAATTGAAGTTATTTTCATCTAAATTTACTCAAATATAGATCCTACACCAAAAATACTCGACAAAATCAAAAAAAATCGAAGTTGATTCAAACAAATTTATAAAAATTTGACACTTCCAACTAAATTTTTTTTCGCAATCCTAAAAATGGAAGTTATTTTCATCTAAATTTACTCAAATATAGGTCCTACAGCAAAAATACTCGACAAAATCCATAAAAATCGAAGTTGATTTCCAATACATTTATTAAAATTGACACTTCCAACTAAAATTTTTTTCACAATCCCAAAAATTGAAGTTATTTTCATCTAAATTTACTCAAATATAGATCCTACAACAAAAATACTCGACAAAATCCAAAAAAATCGAAGTTGATTTCAAATAAATTTATTAAAATTTGACATTTCCAACTAAAATTTTATTCACAATCCCAAAAATGGAAGTTATTTTCATCTAAGTTTACTCAAATATACATCCTACACCAAAAATACTCGACAAAATCCAAAAAAATCGAAGTTGATTTCAAACAAATTTATAAAAATTTGACACTTCCAACTAAATTTTTTTTCGCAATCCTAAAAATTGAAGTTATTTTCATCTAAATTTACTCAAATATAGATCCTACAACAAAAATACTCAAAAAATTCCAAAATAATCGAAGTTGATTTCAAATAAATTTATTAAAATTTGACACTATCAACTAAAATTTTTTTCACAATCCTAATAATTGAAGTTATTTTCATCTAAATTCACTCAAATATAGATCCTACAACAAAAATACTCAACAAAATCCAAAATAATCCAAGTTGATTTCAAATAAATTTATTAAAATTTTACAAAAATCGTGACAATATCCAAAAAATCGAAGTTAATTTCAAACAAATTTATAAAAATTTGACACTTCCAACTAAATTTTTTTTCGCAATCCTAAAAATGGAAGTTATTTTCATCTAAATTTACTCAAATATAGATCCTACAACAAAAATACTCAAAAAATTCCAAAATAATCGAAGTTGATTTCAAATAAATTTATTAACATTTGACACTATCAACTAAAATTTTTTTCACAATCCTAATAATTGAAGTTATTTTCATCTAAATTCACTCAAATATAGATCCTACAACAAAAATACTCAACAAAATCCAAAATAATCCAAGTTGATTTCAAATAAATTTATTAAAATTTTACAAAAATCGTGACAATATCCAAAAAATCGAAGTTAATTTCAACTGAAATTACTCAAATTAAGCTTCTCTATCAAAAAAACTCATCATACTCGAGAAAAATCGAAGTTGGTTTCAAATAAATTTATTAAAATTTGACACTTCCAACTAAAATTTTTTTCACAATCCAAAAAATTGAAGTTATTTTCATCTAAATTTACTCAAATATACATCCTACACCAAAAATACTCGACAAAATCCAAAAAAATCGAAGTTGATTTCAAATAAATTTATTAAAATTTGACACATGCAACTAAAATTATTTTCAAAATCCCAAAAATTGAAGTTATTTTCATCTAAATTTACTCAAATATAGATCCCACAACAAAAAAAGCTCGACAAAATCCAAAAAAATCGAAGTTGATTTCAAATAAATTTATTAAAATTTGACATTTCCAACTAAAATTTTATTCACAATCCCAAAAATGGAAGTTATTTTCATCTAAGTTTACTCAAATATACATCCTACACCAAAAATACTCGACAAAATCCAAAAAAATCGAAGTTGATTTCAAACAAATTCATTAAAATTTGACACTTCCAATTCAATTTTTTTTCGCAATCCTAAAAATGGAAGTTATTTTCATCTAAATTTACTCAAATATAGATCCTACAACAAAAATACTCAACAACACCCAGAAAAATCGAAGTTGATTTCAAATAAATTTATTAAAATTTGACACTTCCAACTAAAATTTTTTTCACAATCCAAAAAATTGAAGTTATTTACATCTAAATTTACTCAAATATACATCCTACAGCAAAAATACTCGACAAAATCCAAAAAAATTGAAGTTGATTTCAAATACATTTATTAAAATTGACACATCCAACTAAAATTTTTTTCACAATCCCAAAAATTGAAGTTATTTTCATCTAAATTTACTCAAATATACATCCTACACCAAAAATACTCGACAAAATCCAAAAAAATCGAAGTTGATTTCAAATAAATTTATTAAAATTTGACACATGCAACTAAAATTATTTTCACAATCCCAAAAATTGAAGTTATTTTCATCTAAATTTACTCAAATATAGATCCTACAACAAAAATACTCGACAAAATCCAAAAAAATCGAAGTTGATTTCAAATAAATTTATTAAAATTTGACATTTCCAACTAAAATTTTATTCACAATCCCAAAAATGGAAGTTATTTTCATCTAAGTTTACTCAAATATACATCCTACACCAAAAATACTCGACAAAATCCAAAAAAATCGAAGTTGATTTCAAACAAATTTATAAAAATTTGACACTTCCAACTAAATTTTTTTTCGCAATCCTAAAAATTGAAGTTATTTTCATCTAAATTTACTCAAATATAGATCCTACAACAAAAATACTCAAAAAATTCCAAAATAATCGAAGTTGATTTCAAATAAATTTATTAAAATTTGACACTATCAACTAAAATTTTTTTCACAATCCTAATAATTGAAGTTATTTTCATCTAAATTCACTCAAATATAGATCCTACAACAAAAATACTCAACAAAATCCAAAATAATCCAAGTTGATTTCAAATAAATTTATTAAAATTTTACAAAAATCGTGACAATATCCAAAAAATCGAAGTTAATTTCAAACAAATTTATAAAAATTTGACACTTCCAACTAAATTTTTTTTCGCAATCCTAAAAATGGAAGTTATTTTCATCTAAATTTACTCAAATATAGATCCTACAACAAAAATACTCAAAAAATTCCAAAATAATCGAAGTTGATTTCAAATAAATTTATTAACATTTGACACTATCAACTAAAATTTTTTTCACAATCCTAATAATTGAAGTTATTTTCATCTAAATTTACTCAAATATACATCCTACACCAAAAATACTCGACAAAATCCAAAAAAATCGAAGTTGATTTCAAATAAATTTATTAAAATTTGACACATGCAACTAAAATTATTTTCAAAATCCCAAAAATTGAAGTTATTTTCATCTAAATTTACTCAAATATAGATCCCACAACAAAAAAACTCGACAAAATCCAAAAAAATCGAAGTTGATTTCAAATAAATTTATTAAAATTTGACATTTCCAACTAAAATTTTATTCACAATCCCAAAAATGGAAGTTATTTTCATCTAAGTTTACTCAAATATACATCCTACACCAAAAATACTCGACAAAATCCAAAAAAATCGAAGTTGATTTCAAACAAATTCATTAAAATTTGACACTTCCAATTCAATTTTTTTTCGCAATCCTAAAAATGGAAGTTATTTTCATCTAAATTTACTCAAATATAGATCCTACAACAAAAATACTCAACAACACCCAGAAAAATCGAAGTTGATTTCAAATAAATTTATTAAAATTTGACACTTCCAACTAAAATTTTTTTCACAATCCAAAAAATTGAAGTTATTTACATCTAAATTTACTCAAATATACATCCTACAGCAAAAATACTCGACAAAATCCAAAAAAATTGAAGTTGATTTCAAATACATTTATTAAAATTGACACATCCAACTAAAATTTTTTTCACAATCCCAAAAATTGAAGTTATTTTCATCTAAATTTACTCAAATATACATCCTACACCAAAAATACTCGACAAAATCCAAAAAAATCGAAGTTGATTTCAAATAAATTTATTAAAATTTGACACATGCAACTAAAATTATTTTCACAATCCCAAAAATTGAAGTTATTTTCATCTAAATTTACTCAAATATAGATCCCACAACAAAAATACTCGACAAAATCCAAAAAAATCGAAGTTGATTTCAAATAAATTTATTAAAATTTGACACTTCCAACTAAAATTTTATTCACAATCCCAAAAATGGAAGTTATTTTCATCTAAATTTACTCAAATATAGATCCTACAACAAAAATACTCAACAAAACCCAGAAAAATCGAAGTTGATTTCAAATAAATTTATTAAAATTTGACACTTCCAACTAAAATTTTTTTCACAATCCAAAAAATTGAAGTTATTTACATCTAAATTTCCTCAAATATACATCCTACAGCAAAAATACTCGACAAAATCCAAAAAAATCGAAGTTGATTTCAAATAAATTTATTAAAATTTGACACATGCAACTAAAATTATTTTCACAATCCCAAAAATTGAAGTTATTTTCATCTAAATTTACTCAAATATAGATCCTACACCAAAAATACTCGACAAAATCAAAAAAAATCGAAGTTGATTCAAACAAATTTATAAAAATTTGACACTTCCAACTAAATTTTTTTTCGCAATCCTAAAAATGGAAGTTATTTTCATCTAAATTTACTCAAATATAGGTCCTACAGCAAAAATACTCGACAAAATCCATAAAAATCGAAGTTGATTTCCAATACATTTATTAAAATTGACACTTCCAACTAAAATTTTTTTCACAATCCCAAAAATTGAAGTTATTTTCATCTAAATTTACTCAAATATAGATCCTACAACAAAAATACTCGACAAAATCCAAAAAAATCGAAGTTGATTTCAAATAAATTTATTAAAATTTGACATTTCCAACTAAAATTTTATTCACAATCCCAAAAATGGAAGTTATTTTCATCTAAGTTTACTCAAATATACATCCTACACCAAAAATACTCGACAAAATCCAAAAAAATCGAAGTTGATTTCAAACAAATTTATAAAAATTTGACACTTCCAACTAAATTTTTTTTCGCAATCCTAAAAATGGAAGTTATTTTCATCTAAATTTACTCAAATATAGATCCTACAACAAAAATACTCAACAAAATCCAAAATAATCCAAGTTGATTTCAAATAAATTTATTAAAATTTGACACTATCAACTAAAATTTTTATCAAAATCCTAATAATTGAAGTTATTTTCATCTAAATTCACTCAAATATAGATCCTACAACAAAAATACTCAACAAAATCCAAAATAATCCAAGTTGATTTCAAATAAATTTATTAAAATTTTACAAAAATCGTGACAATATCCAAAAAATCGAAGTTAATTTCAAACAAATTTATAAAAATTTGACACTTCCAACTAAATTTTTTTTCGCAATCCTAAAAATGGAAGTTATTTTCATCTAAATTTACTCAAATATAGATCCTACAACAAAAATACTCAAAAAATTCCAAAATAATCGAAGTTGATTTCAAATAAATTTATTAACATTTGACACTATCAACTAAAATTTTTTTCACAATCCTAATAATTGAAGTTATTTTCATCTAAATTCACTCAAATATAGATCCTACAACAAAAATACTCAACAAAATCCAAAATAATCCAAGTTGATTTCAAATAAATTTATTAAAATTTTACAAAAATCGTGACAATATCCAAAAAATCGAAGTTAATTTCAACTGAAATTACTCAAATTAAGCTTCTCTATCAAAAAAACTCATCATACTCGAGAAAAATCGAAGTTGGTTTCAAATAAATTTATTAAAATTTGACACTTCCAACTAAAATTTTTTTCACAATCCAAAAAATTGAAGTTATTTTCATCTAAATTTACTCAAATATACATCCTACACCAAAAATACTCGACAAAATCCAAAAAAATCGAAGTTGATTTCAAATAAATTTATTAAAATTTGACACATGCAACTAAAATTATTTTCAAAATCCCAAAAATTGAAGTTATTTTCATCTAAATTTACTCAAATATAGATCCCACAACAAAAAAACTCGACAAAATCCAAAAAAATCGAAGTTGATTTCAAATAAATTTATTAAAATTTGACATTTCCAACTAAAATTTTATTCACAATCCCAAAAATGGAAGTTATTTTCATCTAAGTTTACTCAAATATACATCCTACACCAAAAATACTCGACAAAATCCAAAAAAATCGAAGTTGATTTCAAACAAATTCATTAAAATTTGACACTTCCAATTCAATTTTTTTTCGCAATCCTAAAAATGGAAGTTATTTTCATCTAAATTTACTCAAATATAGATCCTACAACAAAAATACTCAACAACACCCAGAAAAATCGAAGTTGATTTCAAATAAATTTATTAAAATTTGACACTTCCAACTAAAATTTTTTTCACAATCCAAAAAATTGAAGTTATTTACATCTAAATTTACTCAAATATACATCCTACAGAAAAATACTCGACAAAATCCAAAAAAATTGAAGTTGATTTCAAATACATTTATTAAAATTGACACATCCAACTAAAATTTTTTTCACAATCCCAAAAATTGAAGTTATTTTCATCTAAATTTACTCAAATATACATCCTACACCAAAAATACTCGACAAAATCCAAAAAAATCGAAGTTGATTTCAAATAAATTTATTAAAATTTGACACATGCAACTAAAATTATTTTCACAATCCCAAAAATTGAAGTTATTTTCATCTAAATTTACTCAAATATAGATCCCACAACAAAAATACTCGACAAAATCCAAAAAAATCGAAGTTGATTTCAAATAAATTTATTAAAATTTGACACTTCCAACTAAAATTTTATTCACAATCCCAAAAATGGAAGTTATTTTCATCTAAATTTACTCAAAAATAGATCCTACAACAAAAATACTCGACAAGATCCAAAAAAATCGAAGTTGATTTCAAATAAATTTATAAAAATTTGACACTTCCAACTAAAATTTTTTTCACAATCCCAAAAATTGAAGTTATTTTCATCTAAGTTTACTCAAATATACATCCTACACCAAAAATACTCGACAAAATCAAAAAAAATCGAAGTTGATTCAAACAAATTTATAAAAATTTGACACTTCCAACTAAATTTTTTTTCGCAATCCTAAAAATGGAAGTTATTTTCATCTAAATTTACTCAAATATAGGTCCTACAGCAAAAATACTCGACAAAATCCATAAAAATCGAAGTTGATTTCCAATACATTTATTAAAATTGACACTTCCAACTAAAATTTTTTTCACAATCCCAAAAATTGAAGTTATTTTCATCTAAATTTACTCAAATATAGATCCCACAACAAAAATACTCGACAAAATCCAAAAAAATCGAAGTTGATTTCAAATAAATTTATTAAAATTTGACACTTCCAACTAAAATTTTATTCACAATCCCAAAAATGGAAGTTATTTTCATCTAAATTTACTCAAAAATAGATCCTACAACAAAAATACTCGACAAGATCCAAAAAAATCGAAGTTGATTTCAAATAAATTTATTAAAATTTGACACTTCCAACTAAAATTTTTTTCACAATCCCAAAAATTGAAGTTATTTTCATCTAAATTTACTCAAATATAGATCCTACAACAAAAATACTCGACAAAATCCAAAATAATCAAAGTTGATTTCAAATAAATTTATTAAAATTTTACAAAAATCGTGACAAAATCCAAAAAATCGAAGTTAATTTCAACTGAAATTACTCAAATTAAGCTTCTCTATCAAAAAAACTCAACATAGTCGAGAAAAATCGAAGTTTGTTTCAAATAAATTTATTAAAATTTTACACTTCCAAGTAAATTGTTTTTTCACAATCCAAAAAATTGAAGTTATTTTCATCTAAATTTACTCAAATATACATCCTACACCAAAAATACTCGACAAAATCCAAAAAAATCGAAGTTGATTTCAAATAAATTTTTTAAAATTTGACACATGCAACTAAAATTATTTTCAAAATCCCAAAAATTGAAGTTATTTTCATCTAAATTTCCTCAAATATAGATCCCACAACAAAAAAATTCGACAAAATCCAAAAAAATCGAAGTTGATTTCAAATAAATTTATTAAAATTTGACATTTCCAACTAAAATTTTATTCACAATCCCAAAAATGGAAGTTATTTTCATCTAAGTTTACTCAAATATACATCCTACACCAAAAATACTCGACAAAATCAAAAAAAATCGAAGTTGATTCAAACAAATTTATAAAAATTTGACACTTCCAACTAAATTATTTTTCGCAATCCTAAAAATGGAAGTTATTTTCATCTAAATTTACTCAAATATAGGTCCTACAGCAAAAATACTCGACAAAATCCATAAAAATCGAAGTTGATTTCCAATACATTTATTAAAATTGACACTTCCAACTAAAATTTTTTTCACAATCCCAAAAATTGAAGTTATTTTCATCTAAATTTACTCAAATATAGATCCTACAACAAAAATACTCGACAAAATCCAAAAAAATCGAAGTTGATTTCAAATAAATTTATTAAAATTTGACATTTCCAACTAAAATTTTATTCACAATCCCAAAAATGGAAGTTATTTTCATCTAAGTTTACTCAAATATACATCCTACACCAAAAATACTCGACAAAATCCAAAAAAATCGAAGTTGATTTCAAACAAATTTATAAAAATTTGACACTTCCAACTAAATTTTTTTTCGCAATCCTAAAAATGGAAGTTATTTTCATCTAAATTTACTCAAATATAGATCCTACAACAAAAATACTCAACAAAATCCAAAATAATCCAAGTTGATTTCAAATAAATTTATTAAAATTTGACACTATCAACTAAAATTTTTTTCACAATCCTAATAATTGAAGTTATTTTCATCTAAATTCACTCAAATATAGATCCTACAACAAAAATACTCAACAAAATCCAAAATAATCCAAGTTGATTTCAAATAAATTTATTAAAATTTTACAAAAATCGTGACAATATCCAAAAAATCGAAGTTAATTTCAAACAAATTTATAAAAATTTGACACTTCCAACTAAATTTTTTTTCGCAATCCTAAAAATGGAAGTTATTTTCATCTAAATTTACTCAAATATAGATCCTACAACAAAAATACTCAAAAAATTCCAAAATAATCGAAGTTGATTTCAAATAAATTTATTAACATTTGACACTATCAACTAAAATTTTTTTCACAATCCTAATAATTGAAGTTATTTTCATCTAAATTCACTCAAATATAGATCCTACAACAAAAATACTCAACAAAATCCAAAATAATCCAAGTTGATTTCAAATAAATTTATTAAAATTTTACAAAAATCGTGACAATATCCAAAAAATCGAAGTTAATTTCAACTGAAATTACTCAAATTAAGCTTCTCTATCAAAAAAACTCATCATACTCGAGAAAAATCGAAGTTGGTTTCAAATAAATTTATTAAAATTTGACACTTCCAACTAAAATTTTTTTCACAATCCAAAAAATTGAAGTTATTTTCATCTAAATTTACTCAAATATACATCCTACACCAAAAATACTCGACAAAATCCAAAAAAATCGAAGTTGATTTCAAATAAATTTATTAAAATTTGACACATGCAACTAAAATTATTTTCAAAATCCCAAAAATTGAAGTTATTTTCATCTAAATTTACTCAAATATAGATCCCACAACAAAAAAACTCGACAATATCCAAAAAAATCGAAGTTGATTTCAAATAAATTTATTAAAATTTGACATTTCCAACTAAAATTTTATTCACAATCCCAAAAATGGAAGTTATTTTCATCTAAGTTTACTCAAATATACATCCTACACCAAAAATACTCGACAAAATCCAAAAAAATCGAAGTTGATTTCAAACAAATTCATTAAAATTTGACACTTCCAATTCAATTTTTTTTCGCAATCCTAAAAATGGAAGTTATTTTCATCTAAATTTACTCAAATATAGATCCTACAACAAAAATACTCAACAACACCCAGAAAAATCGAAGTTGATTTCAAATAAATTTATTAAAATTTGACACTTCCAACTAAAATTTTTTTCACAATCCAAAAAATTGAAGTTATTTACATCTAAATTTACTCAAATATACATCCTACAGCAAAAATACTCGACAAAATCCAAAAAAATTGAAGTTGATTTCAAATACATTTATTAAAATTGACACATCCAACTAAAATTTTTTTCACAATCCCAAAAATTGAAGTTATTTTCATCTAAATTTACTCAAATATACATCCTACACCAAAAATACTCGACAAAATCCAAAAAAATCGAAGTTGATTTCAAATAAATTTATTAAAATTTGACACACGCAACTAAAATTATTTTCACAATCCCAAAAATTGAAGTTATTTTCATCTAAATTTACTCAAATATAGATCCTACACCAAAAATACTCGACAAAATCAAAAAAAATCGAAGTTGATTCAAACAAATTTATAAAAATTTGACACTTCCAACTAAATTTTTTTTCGCAATCCTAAAAGTGGAAGTTATTTTCATCTAAATTTACTCAAATATAGGTCCTACAGCAAAAATACTCGACAAAATCCATAAAAATCGAAGTTGATTTCCAATACATTTATTAAAATTGACACTTCCAACTAAAATTTTTTTCACAATCCCAAAAATTGAAGTTATTTTCATCTAAATTTACTCAAATATAGATCCTACAACAAAAATACTCGACAAAATCCAAAAAAATCGAAGTTGATTTCAAATAAATTTATTAAAATTTGACATTTCCAACTAAAATTTTATTCACAATCCCAAAAATGGAAGTTATTTTCATCTAAGTTTACTCAAATATACATCCTACACCAAAAATACTCGACAAAATCCAAAAAAATCGAAGTTGATTTCAAACAAATTTATAAAAATTTGACACTTCCAACTAAATTTTTTTTCGCAATCCTAAAAATGGAAGTTATTTTCATCTAAATTTACTCAAATATAGAACCTACAACAAAAATACTCAACAAAATCCAAAATAATCCAAGTTGATTTCAAATAAATTTATTAAAATTTGACACTATCAACTAAAATTTTTTTCACAATCCTAATAATTGAAGTTATTTTCATCTAAATTCACTCAAATATAGATCCTACAACAAAAATACTCAACAAAATCCAAAATAATCCAAGTTGATTTCAAATAAATTTATTAAAATTTTACAAAAATCGTGACAATATCCAAAAAATCGAAGTTAATTTCAACTGAAATTACTCAAATTAAGCTTCTCTATCAAAAAAACTCATCATACTCGAGAAAAATCGAAGTTGGTTTCAAATAAATTTATTAAAATTTGACACTTCCAACTAAAATTTTTTTCACAATCCTAAAAATGGAAGTTATTTTCATCTAAATTTACTCAAATATAGATCCTACAACAAAAATACTCAACAACACCCAGAAAAATCGAAGTTGATTTCAAATAAATTTATTAAAATTTGACACTTCCAACTAAAATTTTTTTCACAATCCAAAAAATTGAAGTTATTTACATCTAAATTTACTCAAATATACATCCTACAGCAAAAATACTCGACAAAATCCAAAAAAATTGAAGTTGATTTCAAATACATTTATTAAAATTGACACATCCAACTAAAATTTTTTTCACAATCCCAAAAATTGAAGTTATTTTCATCTAAATTTACTCAAATATACATCCTACACCAAAAATACTCGACAAAATCCAAAAAAATCGAAGTTGATTTCAAATAAATTTATTAAAATTTGACACATGCAACTAAAATTATTTTCACAATCCCAAAAATTGAAGTTATTTTCATCTAAATTTACTCAAATATAGATCCCACAACAAAAATACTCGACAAAATCCAAAAAAATCGAGGGTGATTTCAAATAAATTTATTAAAATTTGACACTTCCAACTAAAATTTTATTCACAATCCCAAAAATGGAAGTTATTTTCATCTAAATTTACTCAAATATAGATCCTACAACAAAAATACTCAACAAAACCCAGAAAAATCGAAGTTGATTTCAAATAAATTTATTAAAATTTGACACTTCCAACTAAAATTTTTTTCACAATCCAAAAAATTGAAGTTATTTACATCTAAATTTACTCAAATATACATCCTACAGCAAAAATACTCGACAAAATCCAAAAAAATCGAAGTTGATTTCAAATAAATTTATTAAAATTTGACACATGCAACTAAAATTATTTTCACAATCCCAAAAATTGAAGTTATTTTCATCTAAATTTACTCAAATATAGATCCTACACCAAAAATACTCGACAAAATCAAAAAAAATCGAAGTTGATTCAAACAAATTTATAAAAATTTGACACTTCCAACTAAATTTTTTTTCGCAATCCTAAAAATGGAAGTTATTTTCATCTAAATTTACTCAAATATAGGTCCTACAGCAAAAATACTCGACAAAATCCATAAAAATCGAAGTTGATTTCCAATACATTTATTAAAATTGACACTTCCAACTAAAATTTTTTTCACAATCCCAAAAATTGAAGTTATTTTCATCTAAATTTACTCAAATATAGATCCTACAACAAAAATACTCGACAAAATCCAAAAAAATCGAAGTTGATTTCAAATAAATTTATTAAAATTTGACATTTCCAACTAAAATTTTATTCACAATCCCAAAAATGGAAGTTATTTTCATCTAAGTTTACTCAAATATACATCCTACACCAAAAATACTCGACAAAATCCAAAAAAATCGAAGTTGATTTCAAACAAATTTATAAAAATTTGACACTTCCAACTAAATTTTTTTTCGCAATCCTAAAAATTGAAGTTATTTTCATCTAAATTTACTCAAATATAGATCCTACAACAAAAATACTCAAAAAATTCCAAAATAATCGAAGTTGATTTCAAATAAATTTATTAAAATTTGACACTATCAACTAAAATTTTTTTCACAATCCTAATAATTGAAGTTATTTTCATCTAAATTCACTCAAATATAGATCCTACAACAAAAATACTCAACAAAATCCAAAATAATCCAAGTTGATTTCAAATAAATTTATTAAAATTTTACAAAAATCGTGACAATATCCAAAAAATCGAAGTTAATTTCAACTGAAATTACTCAAATTAAGCTTCTCTATCAAAAAAACTCATCATACTCGAGCAAAATCGAAGTTGGTTTCAAATAAATTTATTAAAATTTGACACTTCCAACTAAAATTTTTTTCACAATCCAAAAGATTGAAGTTATTTTCATCTAAATTTACTCAAATATACATCCTACACCAAAAATACTCGACAAAATCCAAAAAAATCGAAGTTGATTTCAAATAAATTTATTAAAATTTGACACATGCAACTAAAATTATTTTCAAAATCCCAAAAATTGAAGTTATTTTCATCTAAATTTACTCAAATATAGATCCCACAACAAAAAAACTCGACAAAATCCAAAAAAATCGAAGTTGATTTCAAATAAATTTATTAAAATTTGACATTTCCAACTAAAATTTTATTCACAATCCCAAAAATGGAAGTTATTTTCATCTAAGTTTACTCAAATATACATCCTACACCAAAAATACTCGACAAAATCCAAAAAAATCGAAGTTGATTTCAAACAAATTCATTAAAATTTGACACTTCCAATTCAATTTTTTTTCGCAATCCTAAAAATGGAAGTTATTTACATCTAAATTTACTCAAATATACATCCTACAGCAAAAATACTCGACAAAATCCAAAAAAATTGAAGTTGATTTCAAATACATTTATTAAAATTGACACATCCAACTAAAATTTTTTTCACAATCCCAAAAATTGAAGTTATTTTCATCTAAATTTACTCAAATATACATCCTACACCAAAAATACTCGACAAAATCCAAAAAAATCGAAGTTGATTTCAAATAAATTTATTAAAATTTGACACATGCAACTAAAATTATTTTCACAATCCCAAAAATTGAAGTTATTTTCATCTAAATTTACTCAAATATAGATCCCACAACAAAAATACTCGACAAAATCCAAAAAAATCGAAGTTGATTTCAAATAAATTTATTAAAATTTGACACTTCCAACTAAAATTTTATTCACAATCCCAAAAATGGAAGTTATTTTCATCTAAATTTACTCAAATATAGATCCTACAACAAAAATACTCAACAAAACCCAGAAAAATCGAAGTTGATTTCAAATAAATTTATTAAAATTTGACACTTCCAACTAAAATTTTTTTCACAATCCAAAAAATTGAAGTTATTTACATCTAAATTTACTCAAATATACATCCTACAGCAAAAATACTCGACAAAATCCAAAAAAATCGAAGTTGATTTCAAATAAATTTATTAAAATTTGACACATGCAACTAAAATTATTTTCACAATCCCAAAAATTGAAGTTATTTTCATCTAAATTTACTCAAATATAGATCCTACACCAAAAATACTCGACAAAATCAAAAAAAATCGAAGTTGATTCAAACAAATTTATAAAAATTTGACACTTCCAACTAAATTTTTTTTCGCAATCCTAAAAATGGAAGTTATTTTCATCTAAATTTACTCAAATATAGGTCCTACAGCAAAAATACTCGACAAAATCCATAAAAATCGAAGTTGATTTCCAATACATTTATTAAAATTGACACTTCCAACTAAAATTTTTTTCACAATCCCAAAAATTGAAATTATTTTCATCTAAATTTACTCAAATATAGATCCTACAACAAAAATACTCGACAAAATCCAAAAAAATCGAAGTTGATTTCAAATAAATTTATTAAAATTTGACATTTCCAACTAAAATTTTATTCACAATCCCAAAAATGGAAGTTATTTTCATCTAAGTTTACTCAAATATACATCCTACACCAAAAATACTCGACAAAATCCAAAAAAATCGAAGTTGATTTCAAATAAATTTATTAAAATTTGACACATGCAACTAAAATTATTTTCACAATCCCAAAAATTGAAGTTATTTTCATCTAAATTTACTCAAATATAGATCCCACAACAAAAATACTCGACAAAATCCAAAAAAATCGAAGTTGATTTCAAATAAATTTATTAAAATTTGACATTTCCAACTAAAATTTTATTCACAATCCCAAAAATGGAAGTTATTTTCATCTAAGTTTACTCAAATATACATCCTACACCAAAAATACTCGACAAAATCCAAAAAAATCGAAGTTGATTTCAAACAAATTTATAAAAATTTGACACTTCCAACTAAATTTTTTTTCGCAATCCTAAAAATTGAAGTTATTTTCATCTAAATTTACTCAAATATAGATCCTACAACAAAAATACTCAAAAAATTCCAAAATAATCGAAGTTGATTTCAAATAAATTTATTAAAATTTGACACTATCAACTAAAATTTTTTTCACAATCCTAATAATTGAAGTTATTTTCATCTAAATTCACTCAAATATAGATCCTACAACAAAAATACTCAACAAAATCCAAAATAATCCAAGTTGATTTCAAATAAATTTATTAAAATTTTACAAAAATCGTGACAATATCCAAAAAATCGAAGTTAATTTCAACTGAAATTACTCAAATTAAGCTTCTCTATCAAAAAAACTCATCATACTCGAGCAAAATCGAAGTTGGTTTCAAATAAATTTATTAAAATTTGACACTTCCAACTAAAATTTTTTTCACAATCCAAAAGATTGAAGTTATTTTCATCTAAATTTACTCAAATATACATCCTACACCAAAAATACTCGACAAAATCCAAAAAAATCGAAGTTGATTTCAAATAAATTTATTAAAATTTGACACATGCAACTAAAATTATTTTCAAAATCCCAAAAATTGAAGTTATTTTCATCTAAATTTACTCAAATATAGATCCCACAACAAAAAAACTCGACAAAATCCAAAAAAATCGAAGTTGATTTCAAATAAATTTATTAAAATTTGACACTTCCAACTAAAATTTTTTTCACAATCCAAAAGATTGAAGTTATTTTCATCTAAATTTACTCAAATATACATCCTACACCAAAAATACTCGACAATATCCAAAAAATCGAAGTTAATTTCAACTGAAATTACTCAAATTAAGCTTCTCTATCAAAAAAACTCATCATACTCGAGCAAAATCGAAGTTGGTTTCAAATAAATTTATTAAAATTTGACACTTCCAACTAAAATTTTTTTCACAATCCAAAAGATTGAAGTTATTTTCATCTAAATTTACTCAAATATACATCCTACACCAAAAATACTCGACAAAATCCAAAATAATCGAAGTTGATTTCAAATAAATTTATTAAAATTTGACACTATCAACTAAAATTTTTTTCACAATCCTAATAATTGAAGTTATTTTCATCTAAATTCACTCAAATATAGATCCTACAACAAAAATACTCAACAAAATCCAAAATAATCCAAGTTGATTTCAAATAAATTTATTAAAATTTTACAAAAATCGTGACAATATCCAAAAAATCGAAGTTAATTTCAACTGAAATTACTCAAATTAAGCTTCTCTATCAAAAAAACTCATCATACTCGAGCAAAATCGAAGTTGGTTTCAAATAAATTTATTAAAATTTGACACTTCCAACTAAAATTTTTTTCACAATCCAAAAGATTGAAGTTATTTTCATCTAAATTTACTCAAATATACATCCTACACCAAAAATACTCGACAAAATCCAAAAAAATCGAAGTTGATTTCAAATAAATTTATTAAAATTTGACACATGCAACTAAAATTATTTTCAAAATCCCAAAAATTGAAGTTATTTTCATCTAAATTTACTCAAATATAGATCCCACAACAAAAAAACTCGACAAAATCCAAAAAAATCGAAGTTGATTTCAAATAAATTTATTAAAATTTGACATTTCCAACTAAAATTTTATTCACAATCCCAAAAATGGAAGTTATTTTCATCTAAGTTTACTCAAATATACATCCTACACCAAAAATACTCGACAAAATCCAAAAAAATCGAAGTTGATTTCAAACAAATTCATTAAAATTTGACACTTCCAATTCAATTTTTTTTCGCAATCCTAAAAATGGAAGTTATTTACATCTAAATTTACTCAAATATACATCCTACAGCAAAAATACTCGACAAAATCCAAAAAAATTGAAGTTGATTTCAAATACATTTATTAAAATTGACACATCCAACTAAAATTTTTTTCACAATCCCAAAAATTGAAGTTATTTTCATCTAAATTTACTCAAATATACATCCTACACCAAAAATACTCGACAAAATCCAAAAAAATCGAAGTTGATTTCAAATAAATTTATTAAAATTTGACACATGCAACTAAAATTATTTTCACAATCCCAAAAATTGAAGTTATTTTCATCTAAATTTACTCAAATATAGATCCCACAACAAAAATACTCGACAAAATCCAAAAAAATCGAAGTTGATTTCAAATAAATTTATTAAAATTTGACACTTCCAACTAAAATTTTATTCACAATCCCAAAAATGGAAGTTATTTTCATCTAAATTTACTCAAATATAGATCCTACAACAAAAATACTCAACAAAACCCAGAAAAATCGAAGTTGATTTCAAATAAATTTATTAAAATTTGACACTTCCAACTAAAATTTTTTTCACAATCCAAAAAATTGAAGTTATTTACATCTAAATTTACTCAAATATACATCCTACAGCAAAAATACTCGACAAAATCCAAAAAAATCGAAGTTGATTTCAAATAAATTTATTAAAATTTGACACATGCAACTAAAATTATTTTCACAATCCCAAAAATTGAAGTTATTTTCATCTAAATTTACTCAAATATAGATCCTACACCAAAAATACTCGACAAAATCAAAAAAAATCGAAGTTGATTCAAACAAATTTATAAAAATTTGACACTTCCAACTAAATTTTTTTTCGCAATCCTAAAAATGGAAGTTATTTTCATCTAAATTTACTCAAATATAGGTCCTACAGCAAAAATACTCGACAAAATCCATAAAAATCGAAGTTGATTTCCAATACATTTATTAAAATTGACACTTCCAACTAAAATTTTTTTCACAATCCCAAAAATTGAAATTATTTTCATCTAAATTTACTCAAATATAGATCCTACAACAAAAATACTCGACAAAATCCAAAAAAATCGAAGTTGATTTCAAATAAATTTATTAAAATTTGACATTTCCAACTAAAATTTTATTCACAATCCCAAAAATGGAAGTTATTTTCATCTAAGTTTACTCAAATATACATCCTACACCAAAAATACTCGACAAAATCCAAAAAAATCGAAGTTGATTTCAAATAAATTTATTAAAATTTGACACATGCAACTAAAATTATTTTCACAATCCCAAAAATTGAAGTTATTTTCATCTAAATTTACTCAAATATAGATCCCACAACAAAAATACTCGACAAAATCCAAAAAAATCGAAGTTGATTTCAAATAAATTTATTAAAATTTGACACTTCCAACTAAAATTTTATTCACAATCCCAAAAATGGAAGTTATTTTCATCTAAATTTACTCAAAAATAGATCCTACAACAAAAATACTCGACAAGATCCAAAAAAATCGAAGTTGATTTCAAATAAATTTATAAAAATTTGACACTTCCAACTAAAATTTTTTTCACAATCCCAAAAATTGAAGTTATTTTCATCTAAGTTTACTCAAATATACATCCTACACCAAAAATACTCGACAAAATCAAAAAAAATCGAAGTTGATTCAAACAAATTTATAAAAATTTGACACTTCCAACTAAATTTTTTTTCGCAATCCTAAAAATGGAAGTTATTTTCATCTAAATTTACTCAAATATAGGTCCTACAGCAAAAATACTCGACAAAATCCATAAAAATCGAAGTTGATTTCCAATACATTTATTAAAATTGACACTTCCAACTAAAATTTTTTTCACAATCCCAAAAATTGAAGTTATTTTCATCTAAATTTACTCAAATATAGATCCCACAACAAAAATACTCGACAAAATCCAAAAAAATCGAAGTTGATTTCAAATAAATTTATTAAAATTTGACACTTCCAACTAAAATTTTATTCACAATCCCAAAAATGGAAGTTATTTTCATCTAAATTTACTCAAAAATAGATCCTACAACAAAAATACTCGACAAGATCCAAAAAAATCGAAGTTGATTTCAAATAAATTTATTAAAATTTGACACTTCCAACTAAATTTTTTTTCACAATCCCAAAAATTGAAGTTATTTTCATCTAAATTTACTCAAATATAGATCCTACAACAAAAATACTCGACAAAATCCAAAATAATCAAAGTTGATTTCAAATAAATTTATTAAAATTTTACAAAAATCGTGACAAAATCCAAAAAATCGAAGTTAATTTCAACTGAAATTACTCAAATTAAGCTTCTCTATCAAAAAAACTCAACATAGTCGAGAAAAATCGAAGTTTGTTTCAAATAAATTTATTAAAATTTTACACTTCCAAGTAAATTGTTTTTTCACAATCCAAAAAATTGAAGTTATTTTCATCTAAATTTACTCAAATATACATCCTACACCAAAAATACTCGACAAAATCCAAAAAAATCGAAGTTGATTTCAAATAAATTTTTTAAAATTTGACACATGCAACTAAAATTATTTTCAAAATCCCAAAAATTGAAGTTATTTTCATCTAAATTTTCTCAAATATAGATCCCACAACAAAAAAATTCGACAAAATCCAAAAAAATCGATGTTGATTTCAAATAAATTTATTAAAATTTGACATTTCCAACTAAAATTTTATTCACAATCCCAAAAATGGAAGTTATTTTCATCTAAGTTTACTCAAATATACATCCTACACCAAAAATACTCGACAAAATAAAAAAAAATCGAAGTTGATTCAAACAAATTTATAAAAATTTGACACTTCCAACTAAATTTTTTTTCGCAATCCTAAAAATGGAAGTTATTTTCATCTAAATTTACTCAAATATAGGTCCTACAGCAAAAATACTCGACAAAATCCATAAAAATCGAAGTTGATTTCCAATACATTTATTAAAATTGACACTTCCAACTAAAATTTTTTTCACAATCCCAAAAATTGAAGTTATTTTCATCTAAATTTACTCAAATATAGATCCTACAACAAAAATACTCGACAAAATCCAAAAAAATCGAAGTTGATTTCAAATAAATTTATTAAAATTTGACATTTCCAACTAAAATTTTATTCACAATCCCAAAAATGGAAGTTATTTTCATCTAAGTTTACTCAAATATACATCCTACACCAAAAATACTCGACAAAATCCAAAACAATCGAAGTTGATTTCAAACAAATTTATAAAAATTTGACACTTCCAACTAAATTTTTTTTCGCAATCCTAAAAATGGAAGTTATTTTCATCTAAATTTACTCAAATATAGATCCTACAACAAAAATACTCAAAAAATTCCAAAATAATCGAAGTTGATTTCAAATAAATTTATTAAAATTTGACACTATCAACTAAAATTTTTTTCACAATCCTAATAATTGAAGTTATTTTCATCTAAATTCACTCAAATATAGATCCTACAACAAAAATACTCAACAAAATCCAAAATAATCCAAGTTGATTTCAAATAAATTTATTAAAATTTTACAAAAATCGTGACTATATCCAAAAAATCGAAGTTAATTTCAACTGAAATTACTCAAATTAAGCTTCTCTATCAAAAAAACTCATCATACTCGAGAAAAATCGAAGTTGGTTTCAAATAAATTTATTAAAATTTGACACTTCCAACTAAAATTTTTTTCACAATCCAAAAAATTGAAGTTATTTTCATCTAAATTTACTCAAATATACATCCTACACCAAAAATACTCGACAAAATCCAAAAAAATCGAAGTTGATTTCAAATAAATTTATTAAAATTTGACACATGCAACTAAAATTATTTTCAAAATCCCAAAAATTGAAGTTATTTTCATCTAAATTTACTCAAATATAGATCCCACAACAAAAAAACTCGACAAAATCCAAAAAAATCGAAGTTGATTTCAAATAAATTTATTAAAATTTGACATTTCCAACTAAAATTTTATTCACAATCCCAAAAATGGAAGTTATTTTCATCTAAGTTTACTCAAATATACATCCTACACCAAAAATACTCGACAAAATCCAAAAAAATCGAAGTTGATTTCAAACAAATTTATAAAAATTTGACACTTCCAACTAAATTTTTTTTCGCAATCCTAAAAATGGAAGTTATTTTCATCTAAATTTACTCAAATATAGATCCTACAACAAAAATACTCAACAAAATCCAAAATAATCCAAGTTGATTTCAAATAAATTTATTAAAATTTGACACTATCAACTAAAATTTTTTTCACAATCCTAATAATTGAAGTTATTTTCATCTAAATTCACTCAAATATAGATCCTACAACAAAAATACTCAACAAAATCCAAAATAATCCAAGTTGATTTCAAATAAATTTATTAAAATTTTACAAAAATCGTGACAATATCCAAAAAATCGAAGTTAATTTCAAACAAATTTATAAAAATTTGACACTTCCAACTAAATTTTTTTTCGCAATCCTAAAAATGGAAGTTATTTTCATCTAAATTTACTCAAATATAGATCCTACAACAAAAATACTCAAAAAATTCCAAAATAATCGAAGTTGATTTCAAATAAATTTATTAACATTTGACACTATCAACTAAAATTTTTTTCACAATCCTAATAATTGAAGTTATTTTCATCTAAATTCACTCAAATATAGATCCTACAACAAAAATACTCAACAAAATCCAAAATAATCCAAGTTGATTTCAAATAAATTTATTAAAATTTTACAAAAATCGTGACAATATCCAAAAAATCGAAGTTAATTTCAACTGAAATTACTCAAATTAAGCTTCTCTATCAAAAAAACTCATCATACTCGAGAAAAATCGAAGTTGGTTTCAAATAAATTTATTAAAATTTGACACTTCCAACTAAAATTTTTTTCACAATCCAAAAAATTGAAGTTATTTTCATCTAAATTTACTCAAATATACATCCTACACCAAAAATACTCGACAAAATCCAAAAAAATCGAAGTTGATTTCAAATAAATTTATTAAAATTTGACACATGCAACTAAAATTATTTTCAAAATCCCAAAAATTGAAGTTATTTTCATCTAAATTTACTCAAATATAGATCCCACAACAAAAAAACTCGACAAAATCCAAAAAAATCGAAGTTGATTTCAAATAAATTTATTAAAATTTGACATTTCCAACTAAAATTTTATTCACAATCCCAAAAATGGAAGTTATTTTCATCTAAGTTTACTCAAATATACATCCTACACCAAAAATACTCGACAAAATCCAAAAAAATCGAAGTTGATTTCAAACAAATTCATTAAAATTTGACACTTCCAATTCAATTTTTTTTCGCAATCCTAAAAATGGAAGTTATTTTCATCTAAATTTACTCAAATATAGATCCTACAACAAAAATACTCAACAACACCCAGAAAAATCGAAGTTGATTTCAAATAAATTTATTAAAATTTGACACTTCCAACTAAAATTTTTTTCACAATCCAAAAAATTGAAGTTATTTACATCTAAATTTACTCAAATATACATCCTACAGCAAAAATACTCGACAAAATCCAAAAAAATTGAAGTTGATTTCAAATACATTTATTAAAATTGACACATCCAACTAAAATTTTTTTCACAATCCCAAAAATTGAAGTTATTTTCATCTAAATTTACTCAAATATACATCCTACACCAAAAATACTCGACAAAATCCAAAAAAATCGAAGTTGATTTCAAATAAATTTATTAAAATTTGACACATGCAACTAAAATTATTTTCACAATCCCAAAAATTGAAGTTATTTTCATCTAAATTTACTCAAATATAGATCCTACACCAAAAATACTCGACAAAATAAAAAAAAATCGAAGTTGATTCAAACAAATTTATAAAAATTTGACACTTCCAACTAAATTTTTTTTCGCAATCCTAAAAATGGAAGTTATTTTCATCTAAATTTACTCAAATATAGGTCCTACAGCAAAAATACTCGACAAAATCCATAAAAATCGAAGTTGATTTCCAATACATTTATTAAAATTGACACTTCCAACTAAAATTTTTTTCACAATCCCAAAAATTGAAGTTATTTTCATCTAAATTTACTCAAATATAGATCCTACAACAAAAATACTCGACAAAATCCAAAAAAATCGAAGTTGATTTCAAATAAATTTATTAAAATTTGACATTTCCAACTAAAATTTTATTCACAATCCCAAAAATGGAAGTTATTTTCATCTAAGTTTACTCAAATATACATCCTACACCAAAAATACTCGACAAAATCCAAAAAAATCGAAGTTGATTTCAAACAAATTTATAAAAATTTGACACTTCCAACTAAATTTTTTTTCGCAATCCTAAAAATTGAAGTTATTTTCATCTAAATTTACTCAAATATAGATCCTACAACAAAAATACTCAAAAAATTCCAAAATAATCGAAGTTGATTTCAAATAAATTTATTAAAATTTGACACTATCAACTAAAATTTTTTTCACAATCCTAATAATTGAAGTTATTTTCATCTAAATTCACTCAAATATAGATCCTACAACAAAAATACTCAACAAAATCCAAAATAATCCAAGTTGATTTCAAATAAATTTATTAAAATTTTACAAAAATCGTGACAATATCCAAAAAATCGAAGTTAATTTCAAACAAATTTATAAAAATTTGACACTTCCAACTAAATTTTTTTTCGCAATCCTAAAAATGGAAGTTATTTTCATCTAAATTTACTCAAATATAGATCCTACAACAAAAATACTCAAAAAATTCCAAAATAATCGAAGTTGATTTCAAATAAATTTATTAACATTTGACACTATCAACTAAAAATTTTTTCACAATCCTAATAATTGAAGTTATTTTCATCTAAATTCACTCAAATATAGATCCTACAACAAAAATACTCAACAAAATCCAAAATAATCCAAGTTGATTTCAAATAAATTTATTAAAATTTTACAAAAATCGTGACAATATCCAAAAAATCGAAGTTAATTTCAACTGAAATTACTCAAATTAAGCTTCTCTATCAAAAAAACTCATCATACTCGAGAAAAATCGAAGTTGGTTTCAAATAAATTTATTAAAATTTGACACTTCCAACTAAAATTTTTTTCACAATCCAAAAAATTGAAGTTATTTTCATCTAAATTTACTCAAATATACATCCTACACCAAAAATACTCGACAAAATCCAAAAAAATCGAAGTTGATTTCAAATAAATTTATTAAAATTTGACACATGCAACTAAAATTATTTTCAAAATCCCAAAAATTGAAGTTATTTTCATCTAAATTTACTCAAATATAGATCCAACAACAAAAAAACTCGACAAAATCCAAAAAAATCGAAGTTGATTTCAAATAAATTTATTAAAATTTGACATTTCCAACTAAAATTTTATTCACAATCCCAAAAATGGAAGTTATTTTCATCTAAGTTTACTCAAATATACATCCTACACCAAAAATACTCGACAAAATCCAAAAAAATCGAAGTTGATTTCAAACAAATTCATTAAAATTTGACACTTCCAATTCAATTTTTTTTCGCAATCCTAAAAATGGAAGTTATTTTCATCTAAATTTACTCAAATATAGATCCTACAACAAAAATACTCAACAACACCCAGAAAAATCGAAGTTGATTTCAAATAAATTTATTAAAATTTGACACTTCCAACTAAAATTTTTTTCACAATCCAAAAAATTGAAGTTATTTACATCTAAATTTACTCAAATATACATCCTACAGCAAAAATACTCGACAAAATCCAAAAAAATTGAAGTTGATTTCAAATACATTTATTAAAATTGACACATCCAACTAAAATTTTTTTCACAATCCCAAAAATTGAAGTTATTTTCATCTAAATTTACTCAAATATACATCCTACACCAAAAATACTCGACAAAATCCAAAAAAATCGAAGTTGATTTCAAATAAATTTATTAAAATTTGACACATGCAACTAAAATTATTTTCACAATCCCAAAAATTGAAGTTATTTTCATCTAAATTTACTCAAATATACATCCTACACCAAAAATACTCGACAAAATCCAAAAAAATCGAAGTTGATTTCAAATAAATTTATTAAAATTTGACACATGCAACTAAAATTATTTTCACAATCCCAAAAATTGAAGTTATTTTCATCTAAATTTACTCAAATATAGATCCCACAACAAAAATACTCGACAAAATCCAAAAAAATCGAAGTTGATTTCAAATAAATTTATTAAAATTTGACACTTCCAACTAAAATTTTATTCACAATCCCAAAAATGGAAGTTATTTTCATCTAAATTTACTCAAATATAGATCCTACAACAAAAATACTCAACAAAACCCAGAAAAATCGAAGTTGATTTCAAATAAATTTATTAAAATTTGACACTTCCAACTAAAATTTTTTTCACAATCCAAAAAATTGAAGTTATTTACATCTAAATTTACTCAAATATACATCCTACAGCAAAAATACTCGACAAAATCCAAAAAAATCGAAGTTGATTTCAAATAAATTTATTAAAATTTGACACATGCAACTAAAATTATTTTCACAATCCCAAAAATTGAAGTTATTTTCATCTAAATTTACTCAAATATAGATCCTACACCAAAAATACTCGACAAAATCAAAAAAAATCGAAGTTGATTCAAACAAATTTATAAAAATTTGACACTTCCAACTAAATTTTTTTTCGCAATCCTAAAAATGGAAGTTATTTTCATCTAAATTTACTCAAATATAGGTCCTACAGCAAAAATACTCGACAAAATCCATAAAAATCGAAGTTGATTTCCAATACATTTATTAAAATTGACACTTCCAACTAAAATTTTTTTCACAATCCCAAAAATTGAAGTTATTTTCATCTAAATTTACTCAAATATAGATCCTACAACAAAAATACTCGACAAAATCCAAAAAAATCGAAGTTGATTTCAAATAAATTTATTAAAATTTGACATTTCCAACTAAAATTTTATTGACAATCCCAAAAATGGAAGTTATTTTCATCTAAGTTTACTCAAATATACATCCTACACCAAAAATACTCGACAAAATCCAAAAAAATCGAAGTTGATTTCAAACAAATTTATAAAAATTTGACACTTCCAACTAAATTTTTTTTCGCAATCCTAAAAATGGAAGTTATTTTCATCTAAATTTACTCAAATATAGATCCTACAACAAAAATACTCAACAAAATCCAAAATAATCCAAGTTGATTTCAAATAAATTTATTAAAATTTGACACTATCAACTAAAATTTTTATCAAAATCCTAATAATTGAAGTTATTTTCATCTAAATTCACTCAAATATAGATCCTACAACAAAAATACTCAACAAAATCCAAAATAATCCAAGTTGATTTCAAATAAATTTATTAAAATTTTACAAAAATCGTGACAATATCCAAAAAATCGAAGTTAATTTCAAACAAATTTATAAAAATTTGACACTTCCAACTAAATTTTTTTTCACAATCCCAAAAATTGAAGTTATTTTCATCTAAATTTACTCAAATATAGATCCTACAATAAAAATACTCGACAAAATCCAAAAAAATCGAAGTTGATTTCAAATAAATTTATTAAAATTTGACATTTCCAACTAAAATTTTATTCACAATCCCAAAAATGGAAGTTATTTTCATCTAAGTTTACTCAAATATACATCCTACACCAAAAATACTCGACAAAATCCAAAAAAATCGAAGTTGATTTCAAACAAATTTATAAAAATTTGACACTTCCAACTAAATTTTTTTTCGCAATCCTAAAAATTGAAGTTATTTTCATCTAAATTTACTCAAATATAGATCCTACAACAAAAATACTCAAAAAATTCCAAAATAATCGAAGTTGATTTCAAATAAATTTATTAAAATTTGACACTATCAACTAAAATTTTTTTCACAATCCTAATAATTGAAGTTATTTTCATCTAAATTCACTCAAATATAGATCCTACAACAAAAATACTCAACAAAATCCAAAATAATCCAAGTTGATTTCAAATAAATTTATTAAAATTTTACAAAAATCGTGACAATATCCAAAAAATCGAAGTTAATTTCAAACAAATTTATAAAAATTTGACACTTCCAACTAAATTTTTTTTCGCAATCCTAAAAATGGAAGTTATTTTCATCTAAATTTACTCAAATATAGATCCTACAACAAAAATACTCAAAAAATTCCAAAATAATCGAAGTTGATTTCAAATAAATTTATTAAAATTTGACACTTCCAACTAAAATTTTATTCACAATCCCAAAAATGGAAGATATTTTCATCTAAATTTACTCAAATATAGATCCTACAACAAAAATACTCAACAAAACCCAGAAAAATCGAAGTTGATTTCAAATAAATTTATTAAAATTTGACACTTCCAACTAAAATTTTTTTCACAATCCAAAAAATTGAAGTTATTTACATCTAAATTTACTCAAATATACATCCTACAGCAAAAATACTCGACAAAATCCAAAAAAATCGAAGTTGATTTCAAATAAATTTATTAAAATTTGACACATGCAACTAAAATTATTTTCACAATCCCAAAAATTGAAGTTATTTTCATCTAAATTTACTCAAATATAGATCCTACACCAAAAATACTCGACAAAATCAAAAAAAATCGAAGTTGATTCAAACAAATTTATAAAAATTTGACACTTCCAAGTAAATTTTTTTTCGCAATCCTAAAAATGGAAGTTATTTTCATCTAAATTTACTCAAATATAGGTCCTACAGCAAAAATACTCGACAAAATCCATAAAAATCGAAGTTGATTTCCAATACATTTATTAAAATTGACACTTCCAACTAAAATTTTTTTCACAATCCCAAAAATTGAAGTTATTTTCATCTAAATTTACTCAAATATAGATCCTACAACAAAAATACTCGACAAAATCCTAAAAAATCGAAGTTGATTTCAAATAAATTTATTAAAATTTGACATTTCCAACTAAAATTTTATTCACAATCCCAAAAATGGAAGTTATTTTCATCTAAGTTTACTCAAATATACATCCTACACCAAAAATACTCGACAAAATCCAAAAAAATCGAAGTTGATTTCAAACAAATTTATAAAAATTTGACACTTCCAACTAAATTTTTTTTCGCAATCCTAAAAATGGAAGTTATTTTCATCTAAATTTACTCAAATATAGATCCTACAACAAAAATACTCAACAAAATCCAAAATAATCCAAGTTGATTTCAAATAAATTTATTAAAATTTGACACTATCAACTAAAATTTTTTTCACAATCCTAATAATTGAAGTTATTTTCATCTAAATTCACTCAAATATAGATCCTACAACAAAAATACTCAACAAAATCCAAAATAATCCAAGTTGATTTCAAATAAATTTATTAAAATTTTACAAAAATCGTGACAATATCCAAAAAATCGAAGTTAATTTCAAACAAATTTATAAAAATTTGACACTTCCAACTAAATTTTTTTTCACAATCCCAAAAATTGAAGTTATTTTCATCTAAATTTACTCAAATATGGATCCTACAACAAAAATACTCGACAAAATCCAAAAAAATCGAAGTTGATTTCAAATAAATTTATTAAAATTTGACATTTCCAACTAAAATTTTATTCACAATCCCAAAAATGGAAGTTATTTTCATCTAAGTTTACTCAAATATACATCCTACACCAAAAATACTCGACAAAATCCAAAAACATCGAAGTTGATTTCAAACAAATTTATAAAAATTTGACACTTCCAACTAAATTTTTTTTCGCAATCCTAAAAATTGAAGTTATTTTCATCTAAATTTACTCAAATATAGATCCTACAACAAAAATACTCAAAAAATTCCAAAATAATCGAAGTTGATTTCAAATAAATTTATTAAAATTTGACACTATCAACTAAAATTTTTTTCGCAATCCTAAAAATTGAAGTTATTTTCATCTAAATTTACTCAAATATAGATCCTACAACAAAAATACTCAAAAAATTCCAAAATAATCGAAGTTGATTTCAAATAAATTTATTAAAATTTGACACTATCAACTAAAATTTTTTGCACAATCCTAATAATTGAAGTTATTTTCATCTAAATTCACTCAAATATAGATCCTACAACAAAAATACTCAACAAAATCCAAAATAATCCAAGTTGATTTCAAATAAATTTATTAAAATTTTACAAAAATCGTGACAATATCCAAAAAATCGAAGTTAATTTCAAACAAATTTATAAAAATTTGACACTTCCAACTAAATTTTTTTTCGCAATCCTAAAAATGGAAGTTATTTTCATCTAAATTTACTCAAATATAGATCCTACAACAAAAATACTCAAAAAATTCCAAAATAATCGAAGTTGATTTCAAATAAATTTATTAACATTTGACACTATCAACTAAAATTTTTTTCACAATCCTAATAATTGAAGTTATTTTCATCTAAATTCACTCAAATATAGATCCTACAACAAAAATACTCAACAAAATCCAAAATAATCCAAGTTGATTTCAAATAAATTTATTAAAATTTTACAAAAATCGTGACAATATCCAAAAAATCGAAGTTAATTTCAACTGAAATTACTCAAATTAAGCTTCTCTATCAAAAAAACTCATCATACTCGAGAAAAATCGAAGTTGGTTTCAAATAAATTTATTAAAATTTGACACTTCCAACTAAAATTTTTTTCACAATCCAAAAAATTGAAGTTATTTTCATCTAAATTTACTCAAATATACATCCTACACCAAAAATACTCGACAAAATCCAAAAAAATCGAAGTTGATTTCAAATAAATTTATTAAAATTTGACACATGCAACTAAAATTATTTTCAAAATCCCAAAAATTGAAGTTATTTTCATCTAAATTTACTCAAATATAGATCCCACAACAAAAAAACTCGACAAAATCCAAAAAAATCGAAGTTGATTTCAAATAAATTTATTAAAATTTGACATTTCCAACTAAAATTTTATTCACAATCCCAAAAATGGAAGTTATTTTCATCTAAGTTTACTCAAATATACATCCTACACCAAAAATACTCGACAAAATCCAAAAAAATCGAAGTTGATTTCAAACAAATTCATTAAAATTTGACACTTCCAATTCAATTTTTTTTCGCAATCCTAAAAATGGAAGTTATTTTCATCTAAATTTACTCAAATATAGATCCTACAACAAAAATACTCAACAACACCCAGAAAAATCGAAGTTGATTTCAAATAAATTTATTAAAATTTGACACTTCCAACTAAAATTTTTTTCACAATCCAAAAAATTGAAGTTATTTACATCTAAATTTACTCAAATATACATCCTACAGCAAAAATACTCGACAAAATCCAAAAAAATTGAAGTTGATTTCAAATACATTTATTAAAATTGACACATCCAACTAAAATTTTTTTCACAATCCCAAAAATTGAAGTTATTTTCATCTAAATTTACTCAAATATACATCCTACACCAAAAATACTCGACAAAATCCAAAAAAATCGAAGTTGATTTCAAATAAATTTATTAAAATTTGACACATGCAACTAAAATTATTTTCACAATCCCAAAAATTGAAGTTATTTTCATCTAAATTTACTCAAATATAGATCCCACAACAAAAATACTCGACAAAATCCAAAAAAATCGAAGTTGATTTCAAATAAATTTATTAAAATTTGACACTTCCAACTAAAATTTTATTCACAATCCCAAAAATGGAAGTTATTTTCATCTAAATTTACTCAAATATAGATCCTACAACAAAAATACTCAACAAAACCCAGAAAAATCGAAGTTGATTTCAAATAAATTTATTAAAATTTGACACTTCCAACTAAAATTTTTTTCACAATCCAAAAAATTGAAGTTATTTACATCTAAATTTACTCAAATATACATCCTACAGCAAAAATACTCGACAAAATCCAAAAAAATCGAAGTTGATTTCAAATAAATTTATTAAAATTTGACACATGCAACTAAAATTATTTTCACAATCCCAAAAATTGAAGTTATTTTCATCTAAATTTACTCAAATATAGATCCTACACCAAAAATACTCGACAAAATCCAAAAAAATCGAAGTTGATTTCAAATAAATTTATTAAAATTTGACACTTCCAACTAAAATTTTATTCACAATCCCAAAAATGGAAGTTATTTTCATCTAAATTTACTCAAATATAGGTCCTACAGCAAAAATACTCGACAAAATCCATAAAAATCGAAGTTGATTTCCAATACATTTATTAAAATTGACACTTCCAACTAAAATTTTTTTCACAATCCCAAAAATTGAAGTTATTTTCATCTAAATTTACTCAAATATAGATCCTACAACAAAAATACTCGACAAAATCCAAAAAAATCGAAGTTGATTTCAAATAAATTTATTAAAATTTGACATTTCCAACTAAAATTTTATTGACAATCCCAAAAATGGAAGTTATTTTCATCTAAGTTTACTCAAATATACATCCTACACCAAAAATACTCGACAAAATCCAAAAAAATCGAAGTTGATTTCAAACAAATTTATAAAAATTTGACACTTCCAACTAAATTTTTTTTCGCAATCATAAAAATGGAAGTTATTTTCATCTAAATTTACTCAAATATAGGTCCTACAGCAAAAATACTCGACAAAATCCATAAAAATCGAAGTTGATTTCCAATACATTTATTAAAATTGACACTTCCAACTAAAATTTTTTTCACAATCCCAAAAATTGAAGTTATTTTCATCTAAATTTACTCAAATATAGATCCTACAACAAAAATACTCGACAAAATCCAAAAAAATCGAAGTTGATTTCAAATAAATTTATTAAAATTTGACATTTCCAACTAAAATTTTATTGACAATCCCAAAAATGGAAGTTATTTTCATCTAAGTTTACTCAAATATACATCCTACACCAAAAATACTCGACAAAATCCAAAAAAATCGAAGTTGATTTCAAACAAATTTATAAAAATTTGACACTTCCAACTAAATTTTTTTTCGCAATCCTAAAAATGGAAGTTATTTTCATCTAAATTTACTCAAATATAGATCCTACAACAAAAATACTCAACAAAATCCAAAATAATCCAAGTTGATTTCAAATAAATTTATTAAAATTTGACACTATCAACTAAAATTTTTATCAAAATCCTAATAATTGAAGTTATTTTCATCTAAATTCACTCAAATATAGATCCTACAACAAAAATACTCAACAAAATCCAAAATAATCCAAGTTGATTTCAAATAAATTTATTAAAATTTTACAAAAATCGTGACAATATCCAAAAAATCGAAGTTAATTTCAAACAAATTTATAAAAATTTGACACTTCCAACTAAATTTTTTTTCACAATCCCAAAAATTGAAGTTATTTTCATCTAAATTCACTCAAATATAGATCCTACAACAAAAATACTCAACAAAATCCAAAATAATCCAAGTTGATTTCAAATAAATTTATTAAAATTTTACAAAAATCGTGACAATATCCAAAAAATCGAAGTTAATTTCAAACAAATTTATAAAAATTTGACACTTCCAACTAAATTTTTTTTCGCAATCCTAAAAATGGAAGTTATTTTCATCTAAATTTACTCAAATATAGATCCTACAACAAAAATACTCAAAAAATTCCAAAATAATCGAAGTTGATTTCAAATAAATTTATTAAAATTTGACAATTCCAACTAAAATTTTATTCACAATCCCAAAAATGGAAGTTATTTTCATCTAAATTTACTCAAATATAGATCCTACAACAAAAATACTCAACAAAACCCAGAAAAATCGAAGTTGATTTCAAATAAATTTATTAAAATTTGACACTTCCAACTAAAATTTTTTTCACAATCCAAAAAATTGAAGTTATTTACATCTAAATTTACTCAAATATACATCCTACAGCAAAAATACTCGACAAAATCCAAAAAAATCGAAGTTGATTTCAAATAAATTTATTAAAATTTGACACATGCAACTAAAATTATTTTCACAATCCCAAAAATTGAAGTTATTTTCATCTAAATTTACTCAAATATAGATCCTACACCAAAAATACTCGACAAAATCAAAAAAAATCGAAGTTGATTCAAACAAATTTATAAAAATTTGACACTTCCAACTAAATTTTTTTTCGCAATCCTAAAAATGGAAGTTATTTTCATCTAAATTTACTCAAATATAGGTCCTACAGCAAAAATACTCGACAAAATCCATAAAAATCGAAGTTGATTTCCAATACATTTATTAAAATTGACACTTCCAACTAAAATTTTTTTCACAATCCCAAAAATTGAAGTTATTTTCATCTAAATTTACTCAAATATAGATCCTACAACAAAAATACTCGACAAAATCCAAAAAAATCGAAGTTGATTTCAAATAAATTTATTAAAATTTGACATTTCCAACTAAAATTTTATTCACAATCCCAAAAATGGAAGTTATTTTCATCTAAGTTTACTCAAATATACATCCTACACCAAAAATACTCGACAAAATCCAAAAAAATCGAAGTTGATTTCAAACAAATTTATAAAAATTTGACACTTCCAACTAAATTTTTTTTCGCAATCCTAAAAATGGAAGTTATTTTCATCTAAATTTACTCAAATATAGATCCTACAACAAAAATACTCAACAAAATCCAAAATAATCCAAGTTGATTTCAAATAAATTTATTAAAATTTGACACTATCAACTAAAATTTTTTTCACAATCCTAATAATTGAAGTTATTTTCATCTAAATTCACTCAAATATAGATCCTACAACAAAAATACTCAACAAAATCCAAAATAATCCAAGTTGATTTCAAATAAATTTATTAAAATTTTACAAAAATCGTGACAATATCCAAAAAATCGAAGTTAATTTCAAACAAATTTATAAAAATTTGACACTTCCAACTAAATTTTTTTTCACAATCCCAAAAATTGAAGTTATTTTCATCTAAATTTACTCAAATATGGATCCTACAACAAAAATACTCGACAAAATCCAAAAAAATCGAAGTTGATTTCAAATAAATTTATTAAAATTTGACATTTCCAACTAAAATTTTATTCACAATCCCAAAAATGGAAGTTATTTTCATCTAAGTTTACTCAAATATACATCCTACACCAAAAATACTCGACAAAATCCAAAAAAATCGAAGTTGATTTCAAACAAATTTATAAAAATTTGACACTTCCAACTAAATTTTTTTTCGCAATCCTAAAAATTGAAGTTATTTTCATCTAAATTTACTCAAATATAGATCCTACAACAAAAATACTCAAAAAATTCCAAAATAATCGAAGTTGATTTCAAATAAATTTATTAAAATTTGACACTATCAACTAAAATTTTTTTCACAATCCTAATAATTGAAGTTATTTTCATCTAAATTCACTCAAATATAGATCCTACAACAAAAATACTCAACAAAATCCAAAATAATCCAAGTTGATTTCAAATAAATTTATTAAAATTTTACAAAAATCGTGACAATATCCAAAAAATCGAAGTTAATTTCAAACAAATTTATAAAAATTTGACACTTCCAACTAAATTTTTTTTCGCAATCCTAAAAATGGAAGTTATTTTCATCTAAATTTACTCAAATATAGATCCTACAACAAAAATACTCAAAAAATTCCAAAATAATCGAAGTTGATTTCAAATAAATTTATTAACATTTGACACTATCAACTAAAATTTTTTTCACAATCCTAATAATTGAAGTTATTTTCATCTAAATTCACTCAAATATAGATCCTACAACAAAAATACTCAACAAAATCCAAAATAATCCAAGTTGATTTCAAATAAATTTATTAAAATTTTACAAAAATCGTGACAATATCCAAAAAATCGAAGTTAATTTCAACTGAAATTACTCAAATTAAGCTTCTCTATCAAAAAAACTCATCATACTCGAGAAAAATCGAAGTTGGTTTCAAATAAATTTATTAAAATTTGACACTTCCAACTAAAATTTTTTTCACAATCCAAAAAATTGAAGTTATTTTCATCTAAATTTACTCAAATATACATCCTACACCAAAAATACTCGACAAAATCCAAAAAAATCGAAGTTGATTTCAAATAAATTTATTAAAATTTGACACATGCAACTAAAATTATTTTCAAAATCCCAAAAATTGAAGTTATTTTCATCTAAATTTACTCAAATATAGATCCCACAACAAAAAAACTCGACAAAATCCAAAAAAATCGAAGTTGATTTCAAATAAATTTATTAAAATTTGACATTTCCAACTAAAATTTTATTCACAATCCCAAAAATGGAAGTTATTTTCATCTAAGTTTACTCAAATATACATCCTACACCAAAAATACTCGACAAAATCCAAAAAAATCGAAGTTGATTTCAAATAAATTTATTAAAATTTGACACTTCCAACTAAAATTTTTTTCACAATCCAAAAAATTGAAGTTATTTACATCTAAATTTACTCAAATATACATCCTACAGCAAAAATACTCGACAAAATCCAAAAAAATCTAAGTTGATTTCAAATAAATTTATTAAAATTTGACACATGCAACTAAAATTATTTTCACAATCCCAAAAATTGAAGTTATTTTCATCTAAATTTACTCAAATATAGATGCTACACCAAAAATACTCGACAAAATCAAAAAAAATCGAAGTTGATTCAAACAAATTTATAAAAATTTGACACTTCCAACTAAATTTTTTTTCGCAATCCTAAAAATGGAAGTTATTTTCATCTAAATTCACTCAAATATAGATCCTACAACAAAAATACTCAACAAAATCCAAAATAATCCAAGTTGATTTCAAATAAATTTATTAAAATTTTACAAAAATCGTGACAATATCCAAAAAATCGAAGTTAATTTCAAACAAATTTATAAAAATTTGACACTTCCAACTAAATTTTTTTTCGCAATCCTAAAAATGGAAGTTATTTTCATCTAAATTTACTCAAATATAGATCCTACAACAAAAATACTCAAAAAATTCCAAAATAATCGAAGTTGATTTCAAATAAATTTATTAACATTTGACACTATCAACTAAAATTTTTTTCACAATCCTAATAATTGAAGTTATTTTCATCTAAATTCACTCAAATATAGATCCTACAACAAAAATACTCAACAAAATCCAAAATAATCCAAGTTGATTTCAAATAAATTTATTAAAATTTTACAAAAATCGTGACAATATCCAAAAAATCGAAGTTAATTTCAACTGAAATTACTCAAATTAAGCTTCTCTATCAAAAAAACTCATCATACTCGAGAAAAATCGAAGTTGGTTTCAAATAAATTTATTAAAATTTGACACTTCCAACTAAAATTTTTTTCACAATCCAAAAAATTGAAGTTATTTTCATCTAAATTTACTCAAATATACATCCTACACCAAAAATACTCGACAAAATCCAAAAAAATCGAAGTTGATTTCAAATAAATTTATTAAAATTTGACACATGCAACTAAAATTATTTTCAAAATCCCAAAAATTGAAGTTATTTTCATCTAAATTTACTCAAATATAGATCCCACAACAAAAAAACTCGACAAAATCCAAAAAAATCGAAGTTGATTTCAAATAAATTTATTAAAATTTGACATTTCCAACTAAAATTTTATTCACAATCCCAAAAATGGAAGTTATTTTCATCTAAGTTTACTCAAATATACATCCTACACCAAAAATACTCGACAAAATCCAAAAAAATCGAAGTTGATTTCAAACAAATTCATTAAAATTTGACACTTCCAATTCAATTTTTTTTCGCAATCCTAAAAATGGAAGTTATTTTCATCTAAATTTACTCAAATATAGATCCTACAACAAAAATACTCAAAAAATTCCAAAATAATCGAAGTTGATTTCAAATAAATTTATTAACATTTGACACTATCAACTAAAATTTTTTTCACAATCCTAATAATTGAAGTTATTTTCATCTAAATTCACTCAAATATAGATCCTACAACAAAAATACTCAACAAAATCCAAAATAATCCAAGTTGATTTCAAATAAATTTATTAAAATTTTACAAAAATCGTGACAATATCCAAAAAATCGAAGTTAATTTCAACTGGAATTACTCAAATTAAGCTTCTCTATCAAAAAAACTCATCATACTCGAGAAAAATCGAAGTTGGTTTCAAATAAATTTATTAAAATTTGACACTTCCAACTAAAATTTTTTTCACAATCCAAAAAATTGAAGTTATTTTCATCTAAATTTACTCAAATATACATCCTACACCAAAAATACTCGACAAAATCCAAAAAAATCGAAGTTGATTTCAAATAAATTTATTAAAATTTGACACATGCAACTAAAATTATTTTCAAAATCCCAAAAATTGAAGTTATTTTCATCTAAATTTACTCAAATATAGATCCCACAACAAAAAAACTCGACAAAATCCAAAAAAATCGAAGTTGATTTCAAATAAATTTATTAAAATTTGACATTTCCAACTAAAATTTTATTCACAATCCCAAAAATGGAAGTTATTTTCATCTAAGTTTACTCAAATATACATCCTACACCAAAAATACTCGACAAAATCCAAAAAAATCTAAGTTGATTTCAAATAAATTTATTAAAATTTGACACATGCAACTAAAATTATTTTCACAATCCCAAAAATTGAAGTTATTTTCATCTAAATTTACTCAAATATAGATGCTACACCAAAAATACTCGACAAAATCAAAAAAAATCGAAGTTGATTCAAACAAATTTATAAAAATTTGACACTTCCAACTAAATTTTTTTTCGCAATCCTAAAAATGGAAGTTATTTTCATCTAAATTCACTCAAATATAGATCCTACAACAAAAATACTCAACAAAATCCAAAATAATCCAAGTTGATTTCAAATAAATTTATTAAAATTTTACAAAAATCGTGACAATATCCAAAAAATCGAAGTTAATTTCAAACAAATTTATAAAAATTTGACACTTCCAACTAAATTTTTTTTCGCAATCCTAAAAATGGAAGTTATTTTCATCTAAATTTACTCAAATATAGATCCTACAACAAAAATACTCAAAAAATTCCAAAATAATCGAAGTTGATTTCAAATAAATTTATTAACATTTGACACTATCAACTAAAATTTTTTTCACAATCCTAATAATTGAAGTTATTTTCATCTAAATTCACTCAAATATAGATCCTACAACAAAAATACTCAACAAAATCCAAAATAATCCAAGTTGATTTCAAATAAATTTATTAAAATTTTACAAAAATCGTGACAATATCCAAAAAATCGAAGTTAATTTCAACTGAAATTACTCAAATTAAGCTTCTCTATCAAAAAAACTCATCATACTCGAGAAAAATCGAAGTTGGTTTCAAATAAATTTATTAAAATTTGACACTTCCAACTAAAATTTTTTTCACAATCCAAAAAATTGAAGTTATTTTCATCTAAATTTACTCAAATATACATCCTACACCAAAAATACTCGACAAAATCCAAAAAAATCGAAGTTGATTTCAAATAAATTTATTAAAATTTGACACATGCAACTAAAATTATTTTCAAAATCCCAAAAATTGAAGTTATTTTCATCTAAATTTACTCAAATATAGATCCCACAACAAAAAAACTCGACAAAATCCAAAAAAATCGAAGTTGATTTCAAATAAATTTATTAAAATTTGACATTTCCAACTAAAATTTTATTCACAATCCCAAAAATGGAAGTTATTTTCATCTAAGTTTACTCAAATATACATCCTACACCAAAAATACTCGACAAAATCCAAAAAAATCGAAGTTGATTTCAAACAAATTCATTAAAATTTGACACTTCCAATTCAATTTTTTTTCGCAATCCTAAAAATGGAAGTTATTTTCATCTAAATTTACTCAAATATAGATCCTACAACAAAAATACTCAAAAAATTCCAAAATAATCGAAGTTGATTTCAAATAAATTTATTAACATTTGACACTATCAACTAAAATTTTTTTCACAATCCTAATAATTGAAGTTATTTTCATCTAAATTCACTCAAATATAGATCCTACAACAAAAATACTCAACAAAATCCAAAATAATCCAAGTTGATTTCAAATAAATTTATTAAAATTTTACAAAAATCGTGACAATATCCAAAAAAATCGAAGTTAATTTCAACTTAAATTACTCAAATTAAGCTTCTCTATCAAAAAAACTCATCATACTCGAGAAAAATCGAAGTTGGTTTCAAATAAATTTATTAAAATTTGACACTTCCAACTAAAATTTTTTTCACAATCCAAAAAATTGAAGTTATTTTCATCTAAATTTACTCAAATATACATCCTACACCAAAAATACTCGACAAAATCCAAAAAAATCGAAGTTGATTTCAAATAAATTTATTAAAATTTGACACATGCAACTAAAATTATTTTCAAAATCCCAAAAATTGAAGTTATTTTCATCTAAATTTACTCAAATATAGATCCCACAACAAAAAAACTCGACAAAATCCAAAAAAATCGAAGTTGATTTCAAATAAATTTATTAAAATTTGACATTTCCAACTAAAATTTTATTCACAATCCCAAAAATGGAAGTTATTTTCATCTAAGTTTACTCAAATATACATCCTACACCAAAAATACTCGACAAAATCCAAAAAAATCGAAGTTGATTTCAAACAAATTCATTAAAATTTGACACTTCCAATTCAATTTTTTTTCGCAATCCTAAAAATGGAAGTTATTTTCATCTAAATTTACTCAAATATAGATCCTACAACAAAAATACTCAACAACACCCAGAAAAATCGAAGTTGATTTCAAATAAATTAATTAAAATTTGACACTTCCAACTAAAATTTTTTTCACTATCCAAAAAATTGAAGTTATTTACATCTAAATTTACTCAAATATACATCCTACAGCAAAAATACTCGACAAAATCCAAAAAAATTGAAGTTGATTTCAAATACATTTATTAAAATTGACACATCCAACTAAAATTTTTTTCACAATCCCAAAAATTGAAGTTATTTTCATCTAAATTTACTCAAATATACATCCTACACCAAAAATACTCGACAAAATCCAAAAAAATCGAAGTTGATTTCAAATAAATTTATTAAAATTTGACACATGCAACTAAAATTATTTTCACAATCCCAAAAATTGAAGTTATTTTCATCTAAATTTACTCAAATATAGATCCCACAACAAAAATACTCGACAAAATCCAAAAAAATCGAAGTTGATTTCAAATAAATTTATTAAAATTTGACACTTCCAACTAAAATTTTATTCACAATCCCAAAAATGGAAGTTATTTTCATCTAAATTTACTCAAATATAGATCCTACAACAAAAATACTCAACAAAACCCAGAAAAATCGAAGTTGATTTCAAATAAATTTATTAAAATTTGACATTTCCAACTAAAATTTTTTTCACAATCCAAAAAATTGAAGTTATTTTCATCTAAGTTTACTCAAATATACATCCTACACCAAAAATACTCGACAAAATCCAAAAAAATCGAAGTTGATTTCAAATAAATTTATTAAAATTTGACACTTCCAACTAAAATTTTTTTCACAATCCAAAAAATTGAAGTTATTTACATCTAAATTTACTCAAATATACATCCTACAGCAAAAATACTCGACAAAATCCAAAAAAATCTAAGTTGATTTCAAATAAATTTATTAAAATTTGACACATGCAACTAAAATTATTTTCACAATCCCAAAAATTGAAGTTATTTTCATCTAAATTTACTCAAATATAGATCCTACACCAAAAATACTCGACAAAATCAAAAAAAATCGAAGTTGATTCAAACAAATTTATAAAAATTTGACACTTCCAACTAAATTTTTTTTCGCAATCCTAAAAATGGAAGTTATTTTCATCTAAATTCACTCAAATATAGATCCTACAACAAAAATACTCAACAAAATCCAAAATAATCCAAGTTGATTTCAAATAAATTTATTAAAATTTTACAAAAATCGTGACAATATCCAAAAAATCGAAGTTAATTTCAAACAAATTTATAAAAATTTGACACTTCCAACTAAATTTTTTTTCGCAATCCTAAAAATGGAAGTTATTTTCATCTAAATTTACTCAAATATAGATCCTACAACAAAAATACTCAAAAAATTCCAAAATAATCGAAGTTGATTTCAAATAAATTTATTAACATTTGACACTATCAACTAAAATTTTTTTCACAATCCTAATAATTGAAGTTATTTTCATCTAAATTCACTCAAATATAGATCCTACAACAAAAATACTCAACAAAATCCAAAATAATCCAAGTTGATTTCAAATAAATTTATTAAAATTTTACAAAAATCGTGACAATATCCAAAAAATCGAAGTTAATTTCAACTGAAATTACTCAAATTAAGCTTCTCTATCAAAAAAACTCATCATACTCGAGAAAAATCGAAGTTGGTTTCAAATAAATTTATTAAAATTTGACACTTCCAACTAAAATTTTTTTCACAATCCAAAAAATTGAAGTTATTTTCATCTAAATTTACTCAAATATACATCCTACACCAAAAATACTCGACAAAATCCAAAAAAATCGAAGTTGATTTCAAATAAATTTATTAAAATTTGACACATGCAACTAAAATTATTTTCAAAATCCCAAAAATTGAAGTTATTTTCATCTAAATTTACTCAAATATAGATCCCACAACAAAAAAACTCGACAAAATCCAAAAAAATCGAAGTTGATTTCAAATAAATTTATTAAAATTTGACATTTCCAACTAAAATTTTATTCACAATCCCAAAAATGGAAGTTATTTTCATCTAAGTTTACTCAAATATACATCCTACACCAAAAATACTCGACAAAATCCAAAAAAATCGAAGTTGATTTCAAACAAATTCATTAAAATTTGACACTTCCAATTCAATTTTTTTTCGCAATCCTAAAAATGGAAGTTATTTTCATCTAAATTTACTCAAATATAGATCCTACAACAAAAATACTCAAAAAATTCCAAAATAATCGAAGTTGATTTCAAATAAATTTATTAACATTTGACACTATCAACTAAAATTTTTTTCACAATCCTAATAATTGAAGTTATTTTCATCTAAATTCACTCAAATATAGATCCTACAACAAAAATACTCAACAAAATCCAAAATAATCCAAGTTGATTTCAAATAAATTTATTAAAATTTTACAAAAATCGTGACAATATCCAAAAAATCGAAGTTAATTTCAACTGAAATTACTCAAATTAAGCTTCTCTATCAAAAAAACTCATCATACTCGAGAAAAATCGAAGTTGGTTTCAAATAAATTTATTAAAATTTGACACTTCCAACTAAAATTTTTTTCACAATCCAAAAAATTGAAGTTATTTTCATCTAAATTTACTCAAATATACATCCTACACCAAAAATACTCGACAAAATCCAAAAAAATCGAAGTTGATTTCAAATAAATTTATTAAAATTTGACACATGCAACTAAAATTATTTTCAAAATCCCAAAAATTGAAGTTATTTTCATCTAAATTTACTCAAATATAGATCCCACAACAAAAAAACTCGACAAAATCCAAAAAAATCGAAGTTGATTTCAAATAAATTTATTAAAATTTGACATTTCCAACTAAAATTTTATTCACAATCCCAAAAATGGAAGTTATTTTCATCTAAGTTTACTCAAATATACATCCTACACCAAAAATACTCGACAAAATCCAAAAAAATCGAAGTTGATTTCAAACAAATTCATTAAAATTTGACACTTCCAATTCAATTTTTTTTCGCAATCCTAAAAATGGAAGTTATTTTCATCTAAATTTACTCAAATATAGATCCTACAACAAAAATACTCAACAACACCCAGAAAAATCGAAGTTGATTTCAAATAAATTTATTAAAATTTGACACTTCCAACTAAAATTTTTTTCACAATCCAAAAAATTGAAGTTATTTACATCTAAATTTACTCAAATATACATCCTACAGCAAAAATACTCGACAAAATCCAAAAAAATTGAAGTTGATTTCAAATACATTTATTAAAATTGACACATCCAACTAAAATTTTTTTCACAATCCCAAAAATTGAAGTTATTTTCATCTAAATTTACTCAAATATACATCCTACACCAAAAATACTCGACAAAATCCAAAAAAATCGAAGTTGATTTCAAATAAATTTATTAAAATTTGACACATGCAACTAAAATTATTTTCACAATCCCAAAAATTGAAGTTATTTTCATCTAAATTTACTCAAATATAGATCCCACAACAAAAATACTCGACAAAATCCAAAAAAATCGAAGTTGATTTCAAATAAATTTATTAAAATTTGACACTTCCAACTAAAATTTTATTCACAATCCCAAAAATGGAAGTTATTTTCATCTAAATTTACTCAAATATAGATCCTACAACAAAAATACTCAACAAAACCCAGAAAAATCGAAGTTGATTTCAAATAAATTTATTAAAATTTGACACTTCCAACTAAAATTTTTTTCACAATCCAAAAAATTGAAGTTATTTACATCTAAATTTACTCAAATATACATCCTACAGCAAAAATACTCGACAAAATCCAAAAAAATCGAAGTTGATTTCAAATAAATTTATTAAAATTTGACACATGCAACTAAAATTATTTTCACAATCCCAAAAATTGAAGTTATTTTCATCTAAATTTACTCAAATATAGATCCTACACCAAAAATACTCGACAAAATCAAAAAAAATCGAAGTTGATTCAAACAAATTTATAAAAATTTGACACTTCCAACTAAATTTTTTTTCGCAATCCTAAAAATGGAAGTTATTTTCATCTAAATTTACTCAAATATAGGTCCTACAGCAAAAATACTCGACAAAATCCATAAAAATCGAAGTTGATTTCCAATACATTTATTAAAATTGACACTTCCAACTAAAATTTTTTTCACAATCCCAAAAATTGAAGTTATTTTCATCTAAATTTACTCAAATATAGATCCTACAACAAAAATACTCGACAAAATCCAAAAAAATCGAAGTTGATTTCAAATAAATTTATTAAAATTTGACATTTCCAACTAAAATTTTATTCACAATCCCAAAAATGGAAGTTATTTTCATCTAAATTTACTCAAATATACATCCTACACCAAAAATACTCGACAAAATCCAAAAAAATCGAAGTTGATTTCAAACAAATTTATAAAAATTTGACACTTCCAACTAAATTTTTTTTCGCAATCCTAAAAATGGAAGTTATTTTCATCTAAATTTACTCAAATATAGATCCTACAACAAAAATACTCAACAAAATCCAAAATAATCCAAGTTGATTTCAAATAAATTTATTAAAATTTGACACTATCAACTAAAATTTTTTTCACAATCCTAATAATTGAAGTTATTTTCATCTAAATTCACTCAAATATAGATCCTACAACAAAAATACTCAACAAAATCCAAAATAATCCAAGTTGATTTCAAATAAATTTATTAAAATTTTACAAAAATCGTGACAATATCCAAAAAATCGAAGTTAATTTCAAACAAATTTATAAAAATTTGACACTTCCAACTAAATTTTTTTTCGCAATCCTAAAAATGGAAGTTATTTTCATCTAAATTTACTCAAATATAGATCCTACAACAAAAATACTCAAAAAATTCCAAAATAATCGAAGTTGATTTCAAATAAATTTATTAACATTTGACACTATCAACTAAAATTTTTTTCACAATCCTAATAATTGAAGTTATTTTCATCTAAATTCACTCAAATATAGATCCTACAACAAAAATACTCAACAAAATCCAAAATAATCCAAGTTGATTTCAAATAAATTTATTAAAATTTTACAAAAATCGTGACAATATCCAAAAAATCGAAGTTAATTTCAACTGAAATTACTCAAATTAAGCTTCTCTATCAAAAAAACTCATCATACTCGAGAAAAATCGAAGTTGGTTTCAAATAAATTTATTAAAATTTGACACTTCCAACTAAAATTTTTTTCACAATCCAAAAAATTGAAGTTATTTTCATCTAAATTTACTCAAATATACATCCTACACCAAAAATACTCGACAAAATCCAAAAAAATCGAAGTTGATTTCAAATAAATTTATTAAAATTTGACACATGCAACTAAAATTATTTTCAAAATCCCAAAAATTGAAGTTATTTTCATCTAAATTTACTCAAATATAGATCCCACAACAAAAAAACTCGACAAAATCCAAAAAAATCGAAGTTGATTTCAAATAAATTTATTAAAATTTGACATTTCCAACTAAAATTTTATTCACAATCCCAAAAATGGAAGTTATTTTCATCTAAGTTTACTCAAATATACATCCTACACCAAAAATACTCGACAAAATCCAAAAAAATCGAAGTTGATTTCAAACAAATTCATTAAAATTTGACACTTCCAATTCAATTTTTTTTCGCAATCCTAAAAATGGAAGTTATTTTCATCTAAATTTACTCAAATATAGATCCTACAACAAAAATACTCAACAACACCCAGAAAAATCGAAGTTGATTTCAAATAAATTTATTAAAATTTGACACTTCCAACTAAAATTTTTTTCACAATCCCAAAAATTGAAGTTATTTACATCTAAATTTACTCAAATATACATCCTACAGCAAAAATACTCGACAAAATCCAAAAAAATCGAAGTTGATTTCAAATAAATTTATTAAAATTTGACACATGCAACTAAAATTATTTTCACAATCCCAAAAATTGAAGTTATTTTCATCTAAATTTACTCAAATATAGATCCTACAACAAAAATACTCAACAAAACCCAGAAAAATCGAAGTTGATTTCAAATAAATTTATTAAAATTTGACACTTCCAACTAAAATTTTTTTCACAATCCAAAAAATTGAAGTTATTTACATCTAAATTTACTCAAATATACATCCTACAGCAAAAATACTCGACAAAATCCAAAAAAATCGAAGTTGATTTCAAATAAATTTATTAAAATTTGACACATGCAACTAAAATTATTTTCACAATCCCAAAAATTGAAGTTATTTTCATCTAAATTTACTCAAATATAGATCCTACACCAAAAATACTCGACAAAATCAAAAAAAATCGAAGTTGATTCAAACAAATTTATAAAAATTTGACACTTCCAACTAAATTTTTTTTCGCAATCCTAAAAATGGAAGTTATTTTCATCTAAATTTACTCAAATATAGGTCCTACAGCAAAAATACTCGACAAAATCCATAAAAATCGAAGTTGATTTCCAATACATTTATTAAAATTGACACTTCCAACTAAAATTTTTTTCACAATCCCAAAAATTGAAGTTAGTTTCATCTAAATTTACTCAAATATAGATCCTACAACAAAAATACTCGACAAAATCCAAAAAAATTGAAGTTGATTTCAAATACATTTATTAAAATTGACACATCCAACTAAAATTTTTTTCACAATCCCAAAAATTGAAGTTATTTTCATCTAAATTTACTCAAATATACATCCTACACCAAAAATACTCGACAAAATCCAAAAAAATCGAAGTTGATTTCAAATAAATTTATTAAAATTTGACACATGCAACTAAAATTATTTTCACAATCCCAAAAATTGAAGTTATTTTCATCTAAATTTACTCAAATATAGATCCCACAACAAAAATACTCGACAAAATCCAAAAAAATCGAAGTTGATTTCAAATAAATTTATTAAAATTTGACACTTCCAACTAAAATTTTATTCACAATCCCAAAAATGGAAGTTATTTTCATCTAAATTTACTCAAATATAGATCCTACAACAAAAATACTCAACAAAACCCAGAAAAATCGAAGTTGATTTCAAATAAATTTATTAAAATTTGACACTTCCAACTAAAATTTTTTTCACAATCCAAAAAATTGAAGTTATTTACATCTAAATTTACTCAAATATACATCCTACAGCAAAAATACTCGACAAAATCCAAAAAAATCGAAGTTGATTTCAAATAAATTTATTAAAATTTGACACATGCAACTAAAATTATTTTCACAATCCCAAAAATTGAAGTTATTTTCATCTAAATTTACTCAAATATAGATCCTACACCAAAAATACTCGACAAAATCAAAAAAAATCGAAGTTGATTCAAACAAATTTATAAAAATTTGACACTTCCAACTAAATTTTTTTTCGCAATCCTAAAAATGGAAGTTATTTTCATCTAAATTTACTCAAATATAGGTCCTACAGCAAAAATACTCGACAAAATCCATAAAAATCGAAGTTGATTTCCAATACATTTATTAAAATTGACACTTCCAACTAAAATTTTTTTCACAATCCCAAAAATTGAAGTTATTTTCATCTAAATTTACTCAAATATAGATCCTACAACAAAAATACTCGACAAAATCCAAAAAAATCGAAGTTGATTTCAAATAAATTTATTAAAATTTGACATTTCCAACTAAAATTTTATTCACAATCCCAAAAATGGAAGTTATTTTCATCTAAATTTACTCAAATATACATCCTACACCAAAAATACTCGACAAAATCCAAAAAAATCGAAGTTGATTTCAAACAAATTTATAAAAATTTGACACTTCCAACTAAATTTTTTTTCGCAATCCTAAAAATGGAAGTTATTTTCATCTAAATTTACTCAAATATAGATCCTACAACAAAAATACTCAACAAAATCCAAAATAATCCAAGTTGATTTCAAATAAATTTATTAAAATTTGACACTATCAACTAAAATTTTTTTCACAATCCTAATAATTGAAGTTATTTTCATCTAAATTCACTCAAATATAGATCCTACAACAAAAATACTCAACAAAATCCAAAATAATCCAAGTTGATTTCAAATAAATTTATTAAAATTTTACAAAAATCGTGACAATATCCAAAAAATCGAAGTTAATTTCAAACAAATTTATAAAAATTTGACACTTCCAACTAAATTTTTTTCGCAATCCTAAAAATGGAAGTTATTTTCATCTAAATTTACTCAAATATAGATCCTACAACAAAAATACTCAAAAAATTCCAAAATAATCGAAGTTGATTTCAAATAAATTTATTAACATTTGACACTATCAACTAAAATTTTTTTCACAATCCTAATAATTGAAGTTATTTTCATCTAAATTCACTCAAATATAGATCCTACAACAAAAATACTCAACAAAATCCAAAATAATCCAAGTTGATTTCAAATAAATTTATTAAAATTTTACAAAAATCGTGACAATATCCAAAAAATCGAAGTTAATTTCAACTGAAATTACTCAAATTAAGCTTCTCTATCAAAAAAACTCATCATACTCGAGAAAAATCGAAGTTGGTTTCAAATAAATTTATTAAAATTTGACACTTCCAACTAAAATTTTTTTCACAATCCAAAAAATTGAAGTTATTTTCATCTAAATTTACTCAAATATACATCCTACACCAAAAATACTCGACAAAATCCAAAAAAATCGAAGTTGATTTCAAATAAATTTATTAAAATTTGACACATGCAACTAAAATTATTTTCAAAATCCCAAAAATTGAAGTTATTTTCATCTAAATTTACTCAAATATAGATCCCACAACAAAAAAACTCGACAAAATCCAAAAAAATCGAAGTTGATTTCAAATAAATTTATTAAAATTTGACATTTCCAACTAAAATTTTATTCACAATCCCAAAAATGGAAGTTATTTTCATCTAAGTTTACTCAAATATACATCCTACACCAAAAATACTCGACAAAATCCAAAAAAATCGAAGTTGATTTCAAACAAATTCATTAAAATTTGACACTTCCAATTCAATTTTTTTTCGCAATCCTAAAAATGGAAGTTATTTTCATCTAAATTTACTCAAATATAGATCCTACAACAAAAATACTCAACAACACCCAGAAAAATCGAAGTTGATTTCAAATAAATTTATTAAAATTTGACACTTCCAACTAAAATTTTTTTCACAATCCCAAAAATTGAAGTTATTTACATCTAAATTTACTCAAATATACATCCTACAGCAAAAATACTCGACAAAATCCAAAAAAATCGAAGTTGATTTCAAATAAATTTATTAAAATTTGACACATGCAACTAAAATTATTTTCACAATCCCAAAAATTGAAGTTATTTTCATCTAAATTTACTCAAATATAGATCCTACAACAAAAATACTCAACAAAACCCAGAAAAATCGAAGTTGATTTCAAATAAATTTATTAAAATTTGACACTTCCAACTAAAATTTTTTTCACAATCCAAAAAATTGAAGTTATTTACATCTAAATTTACTCAAATATACATCCTACAGCAAAAATACTCGACAAAATCCAAAAAAATCGAAGTTGATTTCAAATAAATTTATTAAAATTTGACACATGCAACTAAAATTATTTTCACAATCCCAAAAATTGAAGTTATTTTCATCTAAATTTACTCAAATATAGATCCTACACCAAAAATACTCGACAAAATCAAAAAAAATCGAAGTTGATTCAAACAAATTTATAAAAATTTGACACTTCCAACTAAATTTTTTTTCGCAATCCTAAAAATGGAAGTTATTTTCATCTAAATTTACTCAAATATAGGTCCTACAGCAAAAATACTCGACAAAATCCATAAAAATCGAAGTTGATTTCCAATACATTTATTAAAATTGACACTTCCAACTAAAATTTTTTTCACAATCCCAAAAATTGAAGTTAGTTTCATCTAAATTTACTCAAATATAGATCCTACAACAAAAATACTCGACAAAATCCAAAAAAATCGAAGTTGATTTCAAATAAATTTATTAAAATTTGACATTTCCAACTAAAATTTTATTCACAATCCCAAAAATGGAAGTTATTTTCATCTAAGTTTACTCAAATATACATCCTACACCAAAAATACTCGACAAAATCCAAAAAAATCGAAGTTGATTTCAAACAAATTTATAAAAATTTGACACTTCCAACTAAATTTTTTTTCGCAATCCTAAAAATGGAAGTTATTTTCATCTAAATTTACTCAAATATAGATCCTACAACAAAAATACTCAAAAAATTCCAAAATAATCGAAGTTGATTTCAAATAAATTTATTAAAATTTGACACTATCAACTAAAATTTTTTTCACAATCCTAATAATTGAAGTTATTTTCATCTAAATTCACTCAAATATAGATCCTACAACAAAAATACTCAACAAAATCCAAAATAATCCAAGTTGATTTCAAATAAATTTATTAAAATTTTACAAAAATCGTGACAATATCCAAAAAATCGAAGTTAATTTCAAACAAATTTATAAAAATTTGACACTTCCAACTAAATTTTTTTTCGCAATCCTAAAAATGGAAGTTATTTTCATCTAAATTTACTCAAATATAGATCCTACAACAAAAATACTCAAAAAATTCCAAAATAATCGAAGTTGATTTCAAATAAATTTATTAACATTTGACACTATCAACTAAAATTTTTTTCACAATCCTAATAATTGAAGTTATTTTCATCTAAATTCACTCAAATATAGATCCTACAACAAAAATACTCAACAAAATCCAAAATAATCCAAGTTGATTTCAAATAAATTTATTAAAATTTTACAAAAATCGTGACAATATCCAAAAAATCGAAGTTAATTTCAACTGAAATTACTCAAATTAAGCTTCTCTATCAAAAAAACTCATCATACTCGAGAAAAATCGAAGTTGGTTTCAAATAAATTTATTAAAATTTGACACTTCCAACTAAAATTTTTTTCACAATCCAAAAAATTGAAGTTATTTTCATCTAAATTTACTCAAATATACATCCTACACCAAAAATACTCGACAAAATCCAAAAAAATCGAAGTTGATTTCAAATAAATTTATTAAAATTTGACACATGCAACTAAAATTATTTTCAAAATCCCAAAAATTGAAGTTATTTTCATCTAAATTTACTCAAATATAGATCCCACAACAAAAAAACTCGACAAAATCCAAAAAAATCGAAGATGATTTCAAATAAATTTATTAAAATTTGACATTTCCAACTAAAATTTTATTCACAATCCCAAAAATGGAAGTTATTTTCATCTAAGTTTACTCAAATATACATCCTACACCAAAAATACTCGACAAAATCCAAAAAAATCGAAGTTGATTTCAAACAAATTCATTAAAATTTGACACTTCCAATTCAATTTTTTTTCGCAATCCTAAAAATGGAAGTTATTTTCATCTAAATTTACTCAAATATAGATCCTACAACAAAAATACTCAACAACACCCAGAAAAATCGAAGTTGATTTCAAATAAATTTATTAAAATTTGACACTTCCAACTAAAATTTTTTTCACAATCCAAAAAATTGAAGTTATTTACATCTAAATTTACTCAAATATACATCCTACAGCAAAAATACTCGACAAAATCCAAAAAAATTGAAGTTGATTTCAAATACATTTATTAAAATTGACACATCCAACTAAAATTTTTTTCACAATCCCAAAAATTGAAGTTATTTTCATCTAAATTTACTCAAATATACATCCTACACCAAAAATACTCGACAAAATCCAAAAAAATCGAAGATGATTTCAAATAAATTTATTAAAATTTGACACATGCAACTAAAATTATTTTCACAATCCCAAAAATTGAAGTTATTTTCATCTAAATTTACTCAAATATAGATCCCACAACAAAAATACTCGACAAAATCCAAAAAAATCGAAGTTGATTTCAAATAAATTTATTAAAATTTGACACTTCCAACTAAAATTTTATTCACAATCCCAAAAATGGAAGTTATTTTCATCTAAATTTACTCAAATATAGATCCTACAACAAAAATACTCAACAAAACCCAGAAAAATCGAAGTTGATTTCAAATAAATTTATTAAAATTTGACACTTCCAACTAAAATTTTTTTCACAATCCAAAAAATTGAAGTTATTTACATCTAAATTTACTCAAATATACATCCTACAGCAAAAATACTCGACAAAATCCAAAAAAATCGAAGTTGATTTCAAATAAATTTATTAAAATTTGACACATGCAACTAAAATTATTTTCACAATCCCAAAAATTGAAGTTATTTTCATCTAAATTTACTCAAATATAGATCCTACACCAAAAATACTCGACAAAATCAAAAAAAATCGAAGTTGATTCAAACAAATTTATAAAAATTTGACACTTCCAACTAAATTTTTTTTCGCAATCCTAAAAATGGAAGTTATTTTCATCTAAATTTACTCAAATATAGGTCCTACAGCAAAAATACTCGACAAAATCCATAAAAATCGAAGTTGATTTCAAATAAATTTATTAAAATTTGACATTTCCAACTAAAATTTTATTCACAATCCCAAAAATGGAAGTTATTTTCATCTAAGTTTACTCAAATATACATCCTACACCAAAAATACTCGACAAAATCCAAAAAAATCGAAGTTGATTTCAAACAAATTTATAAAAATTTGACACTTCCAACTAAATTTTTTTTCGCAATCCTAAAAATGGAAGTTATTTTCATCTAAATTTACTCAAATATAGATCCTACAACAAAAATACTCAAAAAATTCCAAAATAATCGAAGTTGATTTCAAATAAATTTATTAAAATTTGACACTATCAACTAAAATTTTTTTCACAATCCTAATAATTGAAGTTATTTTCATCTAAATTCACTCAAATATAGATCCTACAACAAAAATACTCAACAAAATCCAAAATAATCCAAGTTGATTTCAAATAAATTTATTAAAATTTTACAAAAATCGTGACAATATCCAAAAAATCGAAGTTAATTTCAAACAAATTTATAAAAATTTGACACTTCCAACTAAATTTTTTTTCGCAATCCTAAAAATGGAAGTTATTTTCATCTAAATTTACTCAAATATAGATCCTACAACAAAAATACTCAAAAAATTCCAAAATAATCGAAGTTGATTTCAAATAAATTTATTAACATTTGACACTATCAACTAAAATTTTTTTCACAATCCTAATAATTGAAGTTATTTTCATCTAAATTCACTCAAATATAGATCCTACAACAAAAATACTCAACAAAATCCAAAATAATCCAAGTTGATTTCAAATAAATTTATTAAAATTTTACAAAAATCGTGACAATATCCAAAAAATCGAAGTTAATTTCAACTGAAATTACTCAAATTAAGCTTCTCTATCAAAAAAACTCATCATACTCGAGAAAAATCGAAGTTGGTTTCAAATAAATTTATTAAAATTTGACACTTCCAACTAAAATTTTTTTCACAATCCAAAAAATTGAAGTTATTTTCATCTAAATTTACTCAAATATACATCCTACACCAAAAATACTCGACAAAATCCAAAAAAATCGAAGTTGATTTCAAATAAATTTATTAAAATTTGACACATGCAACTAAAATTATTTTCAAAATCCCAAAAATTGAAGTTATTTTCATCTAAATTTACTCAAATATAGATCCCACAACAAAAAAACTCGACAAAATCCAAAAAAATCGAAGTTGATTTCAAATAAATTTATTAAAATTTGACATTTCCAACTAAAATTTTATTCACAATCCCAAAAATGGAAGTTATTTTCATCTAAGTTTACTCAAATATACATCCTACACCAAAAATACTCGACAAAATCCAAAAAAATCGAAGTTGATTTCAAACAAATTCATTAAAATTTGACACTTCCAATTCAATTTTTTTTCGCAATCCTAAAAATGGAAGTTATTTTCATCTAAATTTACTCAAATATAGATCCTACAACAAAAATACTCAAAAAATTCCAAAATAATCGAAGTTGATTTCAAATAAATTTATTAACATTTGACACTATCAACTAAAATTTTTTTCACAATCCTAATAATTGAAGTTATTTTCATCTAAATTCACTCAAATATAGATCCTACAACAAAAATACTCAACAAAATCCAAAATAATCCAAGTTGATTTCAAATAAATTTATTAAAATTTTACAAAAATCGTGACAATATCCAAAAAATCGAAGTTAATTTCAACTGAAATTACTCAAATTAAGCTTCTCTATCAAAAAAACTCATCATACTCGAGAAAAATCGAAGTTGGTTTCAAATAAATTTATTAAAATTTGACACTTCCAACTAAAATTTTTTTCACAATCCAAAAAATTGAAGTTATTTTCATCTAAATTTACTCAAATATACATCCTACACCAAAAATACTCGACAAAATCCAAAAAAATCGAAGTTGATTTCAAATAAATTTATTAAAATTTGACACATGCAACTAAAATTATTTTCAAAATCCCAAAAATTGAAGTTATTTTCATCTAAATTTACTCAAATATAGATCCCACAACAAAAAAACTCGACAAAATCCAAAAAAATCGAAGTTGATTTCAAATAAATTTATTAAAATTTGACATTTCCAACTAAAATTTTATTCACAATCCCAAAAATGGAAGTTATTTTCATCTAAGTTTACTCAAATATACATCCTACACCAAAAATACTCGACAAAATCCAAAAAAATCGAAGTTGATTTCAAATAAATTTATTAAAATTTGACACATGCAACTAAAATTATTTTCACAATCCCAAAAATTGAAGTTATTTTCATCTAAATTTACTCAAATATAGATCCCACAACAAAAATACTCGACAAAATCCAAAAAAATCGAAGTTGATTTCAAATAAATTTATTAAAATTTGACACTTCCAACTAAAATTTTATTCACAATCCCAAAAATGGAAGTTATTTTCATCTAAATTTACTCAAATATAGATCCTACAACAAAAATACTCAACAAAACCCAGAAAAATCGAAGTTGATTTCAAATAAATTTATTAAAATTTGACACTTCCAACTAAAATTTTTTTCACAATCCAAAAAATTGAAGTTATTTACATCTAAATTTACTCAAATATACATCCTACAGCAAAAATACTCGACAAAATCCAAAAAAATCGAAGTTGATTTCAAATAAATTTATTAAAATTTGACACATGCAACTAAAATTATTTTCACAATCCCAAAAATTGAAGTTATTTTCATCTAAATTTACTCAAATATAGATCCTACACCAAAAATACTCGACAAAATCAAAAAAAATCGAAGTTGATTTCAAACAAATTTATAAAAATTTGACACTTCCAACTAAATTTTTTTTCGCAATCCTAAAAATGGAAGTTATTTTCATCTAAATTTACTCAAATATAGATCCTACAACAAAAATACTCAACAAAATCCAAAATAATCCAAGTTGATTTCAAATAAATTTATTAAAATTTCACACTATCAACTAAAATTTTTTTCACAATCCTAATAATTGAAGTTATTTTCATCTAAATTCACTCAAATATAGATCCTACAACAAAAATACTCAACAAAATCCAAAATAATCCAAGTTGATTTCAAATAAATTTATTAAAATTTTACAAAAATCGTGACAATATCCATAAAATCGAAGTTAATTTCAAACAAATTTATAAAAATTTGACACTTCCAACTAAATTTTTTTTCGCAATCCTAAAAATGGAAGTTATTTTCATCTAAATTTACTCAAATATAGATCCTACAACAAAAATACTCAAAAAATTCCAAAATAATCGAAGTTGATTTCAAATAAATTTATTAACATTTGACACTATCAACTAAAATTTTTTTCACAATCCTAATAATTGAAGTTATTTTCATCTAAATTCACTCAAATATAGATCCTACAACAAAAATACTCAACAAAATCCAAAATAATCCAAGTTGATTTCAAATAAATTTATTAAAATTTTACAAAAATCGTGACAATATCCAAAAAATCGAAGTTAATTTCAACTGAAATTACTCAAATTAAGCTTCTCTATCAAAAAAACTCATCATACTCGAGAAAAATCGAAGTTGGTTTCAAATAAATTTATTAAAATTTGACACTTCCAACTAAAATTTTTTTCACAATCCAAAAAATTGAAGTTATTTTCATCTAAATTTACTCAAATATACATCCTACACCAAAAATACTCGACAAAATCCAAAAAAATCGAAGTTGATTTCAAATAAATTTATTAAAATTTGACACATGCAACTAAAATTATTTTCAAAATCCCAAAAATTGAAGTTATTTTCATCTAAATTTACTCAAATATAGATCCCACAACAAAAAAACTCGACAAAATCCAAAAAAATCGAAGTTGATTTCAAATAAATTTATTAAAATTTGACATTTCCAACTAAAATTTTATTCACAATCCCAAAAATGGAAGTTATTTTCATCTAAGTTTACTCAAATATACATCCTACACCAAAAATACTCGACAAAATCCAAAAAAATCGAAGTTGATTTCAAACAAATTCATTAAAATTTGACACTTCCAATTCAATTTTTTTTCGCAATCCTAAAAATGGAAGTTATTTTCATCTAAATTTACTCAAATATAGATCCTACAACAAAAATACTCAACAACACCCAGAAAAATCGAAGTTGATTTCAAATAAATTTATTAAAATTTGACACTTCCAACTAAAATTTTTTTCACAATCCCAAAAATTGAAGTTATTTACATCTAAATTTACTCAAATATACATCCTACAGCAAAAATACTCGACAAAATCCAAAAAAATCGAAGTTGATTTCAAATAAATTTATTAAAATTTGACACATGCAACTAAAATTATTTTCACAATCCCAAAAATTGAAGTTATTTTCATCTAAATTTACTCAAATATAGATCCTACAACAAAAATACTCAACAAAACCCAGAAAAATCGAAGTTGATTTCAAATAAATTTATTAAAATTTGACACTTCCAACTAAAATTTTTTTCACAATCCAAAAAATTGAAGTTATTTACATCTAAATTTACTCAAATATACATCCTACAGCAAAAATACTCGACAAAATCCAAAAAAATCGAAGTTGATTTCAAATAAATTTATTAAAATTTGACACATGCAACTAAAATTATTTTCACAATCCCAAAAATTGAAGTTATTTTCATCTAAATTTACTCAAATATAGATCCTACACCAAAAATACTCGACAAAATAAAAAAAAATCGAAGTTGATTCAAACAAATTTATAAAAATTTGACACTTCCAACTAAATTTTTTTTCGCAATCCTAAAAATGGAAGTTATTTTCATCTAAATTTACTCAAATATAGGTCCTACAGCAAAAATACTCGACAAAATCCATAAAAATCGAAGTTGATTTCCAATACATTTATTAAAATTGACACTTCCAACTAAAATTTTTTTCACAATCCCAAAAATTGAAGTTAGTTTCATCTAAATTTACTCAAATATAGATCCTACAACAAAAATACTCGACAAAATCCAAAAAAATCGAAGTTGATTTCAAATAAATTTATTAAAATTTGACATTTCCAACTAAAATTTTATTCACAATCCCAAAAATGGAAGTTATTTTCATCTAAGTTTACTCAAATATACATCCTACACCAAAAATACTCGACAAAATCCAAAAAAATCGAAGTTGATTTCAAACAAATTTATAAAAATTTGACACTTCCAACTAAATTTTTTTTCGCAATCCTAAAAATGGAAGTTATTTTCATCTAAATTTACTCAAATATAGATCCTACAACAAAAATACTCAACAAAACCCAGAAAAATCGAAGTTGATTTCAAATACATTTATTAAAATTGACACTTCCAACTAAAATTTTTTTCACAATCCCAAAAATTGAAGTTATTTTCATCTAAATTTACTCAAATATAGATCCCACAACAAAAATACTCGACAAAATCCAAAAAAATCGAAGTTGATTTCAAATAAATTTATTAAAATTTGACACATGCAACTAAAATTATTTTCACAATCCCAAAAATTGAAGTTATTTTCATCTAAATTTACTCAAATATAGATCCTACAACAAAAATACTCAACAAAACCCAGAAAAATCGAAGTTGATTTCAAATAAATTTATTAAAATTTGACACTTCCAACTAAAATTTTTTTCACAATCCAAAAAATTGAAGTTATTTACATCTAAATTTACTCAAATATACATCCTACAGCAAAAATACTCGACAAAATCCAAAAAAATCGAAGTTGATTTCAAATAAATTTATTAAAATTTGACACATGCAACTAAAATTATTTTCACAATCCCAAAAATTGAAGTTATTTTCATCTAAATTTACTCAAATATAGATCCTACACCAAAAATACTCGACAAAATAAAAAAAAATCGAAGTTGATTCAAACAAATTTATAAAAATTTGACACTTCCAACTAAATTTTTTTTCGCAATCCTAAAAATGGAAGTTATTTTCATCTAAATTTACTCAAATATAGGTCCTACAGCAAAAATACTCGACAAAATCCATAAAAATCGAAGTTGATTTCCAATACATTTATTAAAATTGACACTTCCAACTAAAATTTTTTTCACAATCCCAAAAATTGAAGTTAGTTTCATCTAAATTTACTCAAATATAGATCCTACAACAAAAATACTCGACAAAATCCAAAAAAATCGAAGTTGATTTCAAATAAATTTATTAAAATTTGACATTTCCAACTAAAATTTTATTCACAATCCCAAAAATGGAAGTTATTTTCATCTAAGTTTACTCAAATATACATCCTACACCAAAAATACTCGACAAAATCCAAAAAAATCGAAGTTGATTTCAAACAAATTTATAAAAATTTGACACTTCCAACTAAATTTTTTTTCGCAATCCTAAAAATGGAAGTTATTTTCATCTAAATTTACTCAAATATAGATCCTACAACAAAAATACTCAACAAAACCCAGAAAAATCGAAGTTGATTTCAAATACATTTATTAAAATTGACACTTCCAACTAAAATTTTTTTCACAATCCCAAAAATTGAAGTTATTTTCATCTAAATTTACTCAAATATAGATCCCACAACAAAAATACTCGACAAAATCCAAAAAAATCGAAGTTGATTTCAAATAAATTTATTAAAATTTGACACATGCAACTAAAATTATTTTCACAATCCCAAAAATTGAAGTTATTTTCATCTAAATTTACTCAAATATAGATCCCACAACAAAAATACTCGACAAAATCCAAAAAAATCGAAGTTGATTTCAAATAAATTTATTAAAATTTGACACTTCCAACTAAAATTTTATTCACAATCCCAAAAATGGAAGTTATTTTCATCTAAATTTACTCAAAAATAGATCCTACAACAAAAATACTCGACAAGATCCAAAAAAATCGAAGTTGATTTCAAATAAATTTATTAAAATTTTACAAAAATCGTGACAAAATCCAAAAAATCGAAGTTAATTTCAACTGAAATTACTCAAATTAAGCTTCTCTATCAAAAAAACTCAACATAGTCGAGAAAAATCGAAGTTTGTTTCAAATAAATTTATTAAAATTTGACACTTCCAACTAAAATTTTTTTCACAATCCCAAAAATTGAAGTTATTTTCATCTAAATTTACTCAAATATAGATCCTACAACAAAAATACTCGACAAAATCCAAAAAAATCGAAGTTGATTTCAAACAAATTTATAAAAATTTGACACTTCCAACTAAAATTTTATTCACAATCCCAAAAATGGAAGTTATTTTCATCTAAGTTTACTCAAATATACATCCTACACCAAAAATACTCGACAAAATCCAAAAAAATCGAAGTTGATTTCAAACAAATTTATAAAAATTTGACACTTCCAACTAAATTTTTTTTCGCAATCATAAAAATGGAAGTTATTTTCATCTAAATTTACTCAAATATAGATCCTACAACAAAAATACTCAAAAAATTCCAAAATAATCGAAGTTGATTTCAAATAAATTTATTAAAATTTGACAGTATCAACTAAAATTTTTTTCACAATCCTAATAATTGAAGTTATTTTCATCTAAATTCACTCAAATATAGATCCTACAACAAAAATACTCAACAAAATCCAAAATAATCCAAGTTGATTTCAAATAAATTTATTAAAATTTTACAAAAATCGTGACAATATCCAAAAAATCGAAGTTAATTTCAACTTAAATTACTCAAATTAAGCTTCTCTATCAAAAAAACTCATCATACTCGAGAAAAATCGAAGTTGGTTTCAAATAAATTTATTAAAATTTGACACTTCCAACTAAAATTTTTTTCACAATCCAAAAAATTGAAGTTATTTTCATCTAAATTTACTCAAATATACATCCTACACCAAAAATACTCGACAAAATTCAAAAAAATCGAAGTTGATTTCAAATAAATTTATTAAAATTTGACACATGCAACTAAAATTATTTTCAAAATCCCAAAAATTGAAGTTATTTTCATCTAAATTTACTCAAATATAGATCCCACAACAAAAAAACTCGACAAAATCCAAAAAAATCGAAGTTGATTTCAAATAAATTTATTAAAATTTGACATTTCCAACTAAAATTTTATTCACAATCCCAAAAATGGAAGTTATTTTCATCTAAGTTTACTCAAATATACATCCTACACCAAAAATACTCGACAAAATCCAAAAAAATCGAAGTTGATTTCAAACAAATTTATTAAAATTTGACACTTCCAATTAAATTTTTTTTCGCAATCCTAAAAATGGAAGTTATTTTCATCTAAATTTACTCAAATATAGATCCTACAACAAAAATACTCAACAAAACCCAGAAAAATCGAAGTTGATTTCAAATAAATTTATTAAAATTTGACACTTCCAACTAAAATTTTTTTCACAATCCAAAAAATTGAAGTTATTTACATCTAAATTTACTCAAAAATAGATCCTACAACAAAAATACTCGACAAGATCCAAAAAAATCGAAGTTGATTTCAAATAAATTTATTAAAATTTTACAAAAATCGTGACAAAATCCAAAAAATCGAAGTTAATTTCAACTGAAATTACTCAAATTAAGCTTCTCTATCAAAAAAACTCAACATAGTCGAGAAAAATCGAAGTTTGTTTCACATAAATTTATTAAAATTTGACACTTCCAACTAAAATTTTTTTCACAATCCCAAAAATTGAAGTTATTTTCATCTAAATTTACTCAAATATAGATCCTACAACAAAAATACTCGACAAAATCCAAAAAAATCGAAGTTGATTTCAAACAAATTTATTAAAATTTGACACTTCCAATTAAATTTTTTTTCGCAATCCTAAAAATGGAAGTTATTTTCATCTAAATTTACTCAAATATAGATCCTACAACAAAAATACTCAACAAAACCCAGAAAAATCGAAGTTGATTTCAAATAAATTTATTAAAATTTGACACTTCCAACTAAAATTTTTTTCACAATCCAAAAAATTGAAGTTATTTACATCTAAATTTACTCAAAAATAGATCCTACAACAAAAATACTCGACAAGATCCAAAAAAATCGAAGTTGATTTCAAATAAATTTATTAAAATTTTACAAAAATCGTGACAAAATCCAAAAAATCGAAGTTAATTTCAACTGAAATTACTCAAATTAAGCTTCTCTATCAAAAAAACTCAACATAGTCGAGAAAAATCGAAGTTTGTTTCAAATAAATTTATTAAAATTTGACACTTCCAACTAAAATTTTTTTCACAATCCCAAAAATTGAAGTTATTTTCATCTAAATTTACTCAAATATAGATCCTACAACAAAAATACTCGACAAAATCCAAAAAAATCGAAGTTGATTTCAAACAAATTTATAAAAATTTGACACTTCCAACTAAATTTTTTTCACAATCCTAAAAATGGAAGTTATTTTCATCTAAATTTACTCAAATATAGATCCTACAGCAAAAATACTCGACAAAATCCATAAAAATCGAAGTTGATTTCAAATACATTTATTAAAATTGACACTTCCAACTAAAATTTTTTTCACAATCCCAAAAATTGAAGTTATTTTCATCTAAATTTACTCAAATATAGATCCTACAAAAAAAATACTCGACAAAATCGAAAAAAATCGAAGTTAATTTCAACTGAAATTACTCAAATTAAACTTCTCTATCAAAAAAACTCAACATAGTCGAGAAAAATCGAAGTTGGTTTCAAATAAATTTATTAAAATTTTACACTTCCAAGTAAATTGTTTTTTCACAATCCAAAAAATTGAAGTTATTTTCATCTAAATTTACTTAAATATACATCCTACTCCAAAAATACTCGACAAAATCCAAAAAAATCGAAGTTGATTTCAAATAAATTTATTAAAATTTGACACTTCCAACTAAAATTTTTTTCACAATCCAAAAAATTGAAGATATTTTCATCTAAGTTTACTCAAATATACATCCTACACCAAAAATACTCGACAAAATCCAAAAAAATCGAAGTTGATTTCAAACAAATTTATAAAAATTTGACACTTCCAACTAAATTTTTTTTCGCAATCCTAAAAATGGAAGTTATTTTCATCTAAATTTACTCAAATATAGATCCTACAGCAAAAATACTCGACAAAATCCATAAAAATCGAAGTTGATTTCAAATACATTTATTAAAATTGACACTTCCAACTAAAATTTTTTTCACAATCCCAAAAATTGAAGTTATTTTCTTCTAAATTTACTCAAATATAGATCCTACAACAAAAATACTCGACAAAATCCAAAAAAATCGAAGTTGATTTCAAACAAATTTATAAAAATTTGACACTTCCAACTAAATTTTTTTTCGCAATCCTAAAAATGGAAGTTATTTTCATCTAAATTTACTCAAATATAGATCCTACAACAAAAATACTCAAAAAATTCCAAAATAATCGAAGTTGATTTCAAATAAATTTATTAAAATTTGACAGTATCAACTAAAATTTTTTTCACAATCCTAATAATTGAAGTTATTTTCATCTAAATTCACTCAAATATAGATCCTACAACAAAATCCAAAATAATCCAAGTTGATTTCAAATAAATTTATTAAAATTTTACAAAAATCGTGACAATATCCAAAAAATCGAAGTTAATTTCAACTGAAATTACTCAAATTAAGCTTCTCTATCAAAAAAACTCATCATACTCGAGAAAAATCGAAGTTGGTTTCAAATAAATTTATTAAAATTTGACACTTCCAACTAAAATTTTTTTCACAATCCAAAAAATTGAAGTTATTTTCATCTAAATTTACTCAAATATACATCCTACACCAAAAATACTCGACAAAATCCAAAAAAATCGAAGTTGATTTCAAATGAATTTATTAAAATTTGACACATGCAACTAAAATTATTTTCACAATCCCAAAAATTGAAGTTATTTTCATCTAAATTTACTCAAATATAGATCCCACAACAAAAATACTCGACAAAATCCAAAAAAATCGAAGTTGATTTCAAATAAATTTATTAAAATTTGACACTTCCAACTAAAATTTTATTCACAATCCCAAAAATGGAAGTTATTTTCATCTAAATTTACTCAAAAATAGATCCTACAACAAAAATACTCGACAAGATCCAAAAAAATCGAAGTTGATTTCAAATAAATTTATTAAAATTTGACACTTCCAACTAAAATTTTTTTCACAATCCCAAAAATTGAAGTTATTTTCATCTAAGTTTACTCAAATATACATCCTACACCAAAATACTCGACAAAATCAAAAAAAATCGAAGTTGATTCAAACATATTTATAAAAATTTGACACTTCCAACTAAATTTTTTTTGCAATCCTAAAAATGGAAGTTATTTTCATCTAAATTTACTCAAATATAGGTCCAACAGCAAAAATACTCGACAAAATCCATAAAAATCGAAGTTGATTTCCAATACATTTATTAAAATTGACACTTCCAACTAAAATTTTTTTCACAATCCCAAAAATTGAAGTTATTTTCATCTAAATTTACTCAAATATAGATCCTACAACAAAAATACTCGACAAAATCCAAAAAAATCGAAGTTGATTTCAAATAAATTTATTAAAATTTGACACTTCCAACTAAAATTTTTTTCACAATCCCAAAAATTGAAGTTATTTTCATCTAAATTTACTCAAATATAGATCCTACAACAAAAATACTCGACAAAATCCAAAATAATCAAAGTTGATTTCAAATAAATTTATTAAAATTTTACAAAAATCGTGACAAAATCCAAAAAATCGAAGTTAATTTCAACTGAAATTACTCAAATTAAGCTTCTCTATCAAAAAAACTCAACATAGTCGAGAAAAATCGAAGTTTGTTTCAAATAAATTTATTAAAATTTTACACTTCCAAGTAAATTGTTTTTTCACAATCCAAAAAATTGAAGTTATTTTCATCTAAATTTACTCAAATATACATCCTACACCAAAAATACTCGACAAAATCCAAAAAAATCGAAGTTGATTTCAAATAAATTTATTAAAATTTGACACATGCAACTAAAATTATTTTCACAATCCCAAAAATTGAAGTTATTTTCATCTAAATTTACTCAAATATACATCCTACACCAAAAATACTCGACAAAATCCAAAAAAATCGAAGTTGATTTCAAATAAATTTATTAAAATTTGACACATGCAACTAAAATTATTTTCACAATCCCAAAAATTGAAGTTATTTTCATCTAAATTTACTCAAATATAGATCCCACAACAAAAATACTCGACAAGATCCAAAAAAATCGAAGTTGATTTCAAATAAATTTATTAAAATTTTACAAAAATCGTGACAAAATCCAAAAAATCGAAGTTAATTTCAACTGAAATTACTCAAATTAAGCTTCTCTATCAAAAAAACTCAACATAGTCGAGAAAAATCGAAGTTTGTTTCAAATAAATTTATTAAAATTTGACACTTCCAACTAAAATTTTTTTCACAATCCCAAAAATTGAAGTTATTTTCATCTAAATTTACTCAAATATAGATCCTACAACAAAAATACTCGACAAAATCCAAAAAAATCGAAGTTGATTTCAAACAAATTTATAAAAATTTGACACTTCCAACTAAAATTTTATTCACAATCCCAAAAATGGAAGTTATTTTCATCTAAGTTTACTCAAATATACATCCTACACCAAAAATACTCGACAAAATCCAAAAAAATCGAAGTTGATTTCAAACAAATTTATAAAAATTTGACACTTCCAACTAAATTTTTTTTCGCAATCCTAAAAATGGAAGTTATTTTCATCTAAATTTACTCAAATATAGATCCTACAGCAAAAATACTCGACAAAATCCATAAAAATCGAAGTTGATTTCAAATACATTTATTAAAATTGACACTTCCAACTAAAATTTTTTTCACAATCCCAAAAATTGAAGTTATTTTCATCTAAATTTACTCAAATATAGATCCTACAACAAAAATACTCGACAAAATCCAAAAAAATCGAAGTTGATTTCAAACAAATTTATAAAAATTTGACACTTCCAACTAAATTTTTTTTCGCAATCCTAAAAATGGAAGTTATTTTCATCTAAATTTACTCAAATATAGATCCTACAACAAAAATACTCAAAAAATTCCAAAATAATCGAAGTTGATTTCAAATAAATTTATTAAAATTTGACAGTATCAACTAAAATTTTTTTCACAATCCTAATAATTGAAGTTATTTTCATCTAAATTCACTCAAATATAGATCCTACAACAAAATCCAAAATAATCCAAGTTGATTTCAAATAAATTTATTAAAATTTTACAAAAATCGTGACAATATCCAAAAAATCGAAGTTAATTTCAACTGAAATTACTCAAATTAAGCTTCTCTATCAAAAAAACTCATCATACTCGAGAAAAATCGAAGTTGGTTTCAAATAAATTTATTAAAATTTGACACTTCCAACTAAAATTTTTTTCACAATCCAAAAAATTGAAGTTATTTTCATCTAAATTTACTCAAATATACATCCTACACCAAAAATACTCGACAAAATCCAAAAAAATCGAAGTTGATTTCAAATAAATTTATTAAAATTTGACACATGCAACTAAAATTATTTTCAAAATCCCAAAAATTGAAGTTATTTTCATCTAAATTTACTCAAATATAGATCCCACAACAAAAAAACTCGACAAAATCCAAAAAAATCGAAGATGATTTCAAATAAATTTATTAAAATTTGACATTTCCAACTAAAATTTTATTCACAATCCCAAAAATGGAAGTTATTTTCATCTAAGTTTACTCAAATATACATCCTACACCAAAAATACTCGACAAAATCCAAAAAAATCGAAGTTGATTTCAAACAAATTCATTAAAATTTGACACTTCCAATTCAATTTTTTTTCGCAATCCTAAAAATGGAAGTTATTTTCATCTAAATTTACTCAAATATAGATCCTACAACAAAAATACTCAACAACACCCAGAAAAATCGAAGTTGATTTCAAATAAATTTATTAAAATTTGACACTTCCAACTAAAATTTTTTTCACAATCCAAAAAATTGAAGTTATTTACATCTAAATTTACTCAAATATACATCCTACAGCAAAAATACTCGACAAAATCCAAAAAAATTGAAGTTGATTTCAAATACATTTATTAAAATTGACACATCCAACTAAAATTTTTTTCACAATCCCAAAAATTGAAGTTATTTTCATCTAAATTTACTCAAATATACATCCTACACCAAAAATACTCGACAAAATCCAAAAAAATCGAAGATGATTTCAAATAAATTTATTAAAATTTGACACATGCAACTAAAATTATTTTCACAATCCCAAAAATTGAAGTTATTTTCATCTAAATTTACTCAAATATAGATCCCACAACAAAAATACTCGACAAAATCCAAAAAAATCGAAGTTGATTTCAAATAAATTTATTAAAATTTGACACTTCCAACTAAAATTTTATTCACAATCCCAAAAATGGAAGTTATTTTCATCTAAATTTACTCAAATATAGATCCTACAACAAAAATACTCAACAAAACCCAGAAAAATCGAAGTTGATTTCAAATAAATTTATTAAAATTTGACACTTCCAACTAAAATTTTTTTCACAATCCAAAAAATTGAAGTTATTTACATCTAAATTTACTCAAATATACATCCTACAGCAAAAATACTCGACAAAATCCAAAAAAATCGAAGTTGATTTCAAATAAATTTATTAAAATTTGACACATGCAACTAAAATTATTTTCACAATCCCAAAAATTGAAGTTATTTTCATCTAAATTTACTCAAATATAGATCCTACACCAAAAATACTCGACAAAATCAAAAAAAATCGAAGTTGATTCAAACAAATTTATAAAAATTTGACACTTCCAACTAAATTTTTTTTCGCAATCCTAAAAATGGAAGTTATTTTCATCTAAATTTACTCAAATATAGGTCCTACAGCAAAAATACTCGACAAAATCCATAAAAATCGAAGTTGATTTCAAATAAATTTATTAAAATTTGACATTTCCAACTAAAATTTTATTCACAATCCCAAAAATGGAAGTTATTTTCATCTAAGTTTACTCAAATATACATCCTACACCAAAAATACTCGACAAAATCCAAAAAAATCGAAGTTGATTTCAAACAAATTTATAAAAATTTGACACTTCCAACTAAATTTTTTTTCGCAATCCTAAAAATGGAAGTTATTTTCATCTAAATTTACTCAAATATAGATCCTACAACAAAAATACTCAAAAAATTCCAAAATAATCGAAGTTGATTTCAAATAAATTTATTAAAATTTGACACTATCAACTAAAATTTTTTTCACAATCCTAATAATTGAAGTTATTTTCATCTAAATTCACTCAAATATAGATCCTACAACAAAAATACTCAACAAAATCCAAAATAATCCAAGTTGATTTCAAATAAATTTATTAAAATTTTACAAAAATCGTGACAATATCCAAAAAATCGAAGTTAATTTCAAACAAATTTATAAAAATTTGACACTTCCAACTAAATTTTTTTTCGCAATCCTAAAAATGGAAGTTATTTTCATCTAAATTTACTCAAATATAGATCCTACAACAAAAATACTCAAAAAATTCCAAAATAATCGAAGTTGATTTCAAATAAATTTATTAACATTTGACACTATCAACTAAAATTTTTTTCACAATCCTAATAATTGAAGTTATTTTCATCTAAATTCACTCAAATATAGATCCTACAACAAAAATACTCAACAAAATCCAAAATAATCCAAGTTGATTTCAAATAAATTTATTAAAATTTTACAAAAATCGTGACAATATCCAAAAAATCGAAGTTAATTTCAACTGAAATTACTCAAATTAAGCTTCTCTATCAAAAAAACTCATCATACTCGAGAAAAATCGAAGTTGGTTTCAAATAAATTTATTAAAATTTGACACTTCCAACTAAAATTTTTTTCACAATCCAAAAAATTGAAGTTATTTTCATCTAAATTTACTCAAATATACATCCTACACCAAAAATACTCGACAAAATCCAAAAAAATCGAAGTTGATTTCAAATAAATTTATTAAAATTTGACACATGCAACTAAAATTATTTTCAAAATCCCAAAAATTGAAGTTATTTTCATCTAAATTTACTCAAATATAGATCCCACAACAAAAAAACTCGACAAAATCCAAAAAAATCGAAGTTGATTTCAAATAAATTTATTAAAATTTGACATTTCCAACTAAAATTTTATTCACAATCCCAAAAATGGAAGTTATTTTCATCTAAGTTTACTCAAATATACATCCTACACCAAAAATACTCGACAAAATCCAAAAAAATCGAAGTTGATTTCAAATAAATTTATTAAAATTTGACACATGCAACTAAAATTATTTTCACAATCCCAAAAATTGAAGTTATTTTCATCTAAATTTACTCAAATATAGATCCCACAACAAAAATACTCGACAAAATCCAAAAAAATCGAAGTTGATTTCAAATAAATTTATTAAAATTTGACACTTCCAACTAAAATTTTATTCACAATCCCAAAAATGGAAGTTATTTTCATCTAAATTTACTCAAATATAGATCCTACAACAAAAATACTCAACAAAACCCAGAAAAATCGAAGTTGATTTCAAATAAATTTATTAAAATTTGACACTTCCAACTAAAATTTTTTTCACAATCCAAAAAATTGAAGTTATTTACATCTAAATTTACTCAAATATACATCCTACAGCAAAAATACTCGACAAAATCCAAAAAAATCGAAGTTGATTTCAAATAAATTTATTAAAATTTGACACATGCAACTAAAATTATTTTCACAATCCCAAAAATTGAAGTTATTTTCATCTAAATTTACTCAAATATAGATCCTACACCAAAAATACTCGACAAAATCAAAAAAAATCGAAGTTGATTTCAAACAAATTTATAAAAATTTGACACTTCCAACTAAATTTTTTTTCGCAATCCTAAAAATGGAAGTTATTTTCATCTAAATTTACTCAAATATAGATCCTACAACAAAAATACTCAAAAAATTCCAAAATAATCGAAGTTGATTTCAAATAAATTTATTAACATTTGACACTATCAACTAAAATTTTTTTCACAATCCTAATAATTGAAGTTATTTTCATCTAAATTCACTCAAATATAGATCCTACAACAAAAATACTCAACAAAATCCAAAATAATCCAAGTTGATTTCAAATAAATTTATTAAAATTTTACAAAAATCGTGACAATATCCAAAAAATCGAAGTTAATTTCAACTGAAATTACTCAAATTAAGCTTCTCTATCAAAAAAACTCATCATACTCGAGAAAAATCGAAGTTGGTTTCAAATAAATTTATTAAAATTTGACACTTCCAACTAAAATTTTTTTCACAATCCAAAAAATTGAAGTTATTTTCATCTAAATTTACTCAAATATACATCCTACACCAAAAATACTCGACAAAATCCAAAAAAATCGAAGTTGATTTCAAATAAATTTATTAAAATTTTACACATGCAACTAAAATTATTTTCAAAATCCCAAAAATTGAAGTTATTTTCATCTAAATTTACTCAAATATAGATCCCACAACAAAAAAACTCGACAAAATCCAAAAAAATCGAAGTTGATTTCAAATAAATTTATTAAAATTTGACATTTCCAACTAAAATTTTATTCACAATCCCAAAAATGGAAGTTATTTTCATCTAAGTTTACTCAAATATACATCCTACACCAAAAATACTCGACAAAATCCAAAAAAATCGAAGTTGATTTCAAACAAATTCATTAAAATTTGACACTTCCAATTCAATTTTTTTTCGCAATCCTAAAAATGGAAGTTATTTTCATCTAAATTTACTCAAATATAGATCCTACAACAAAAATACTCAACAACACCCAGAAAAATCGAAGTTGATTTCAAATAAATTTATTAAAATTTGACACTTCCAACTAAAATTTTTTTCACAATCCCAAAAATTGAAGTTATTTACATCTAAATTTACTCAAATATACATCCTACAGCAAAAATACTCGACAAAATCCAAAAAAATCGAAGTTGATTTCAAATAAATTTATTAAAATTTGACACATGCAACTAAAATTATTTTCACAATCCCAAAAATTGAAGTTATTTTCATCTAAATTTACTCAAATATAGATCCTACAACAAAAATACTCAACAAAACCCAGAAAAATCGAAGTTGATTTCAAATAAATTTATTAAAATTTGACACTTCCAACTAAAATTTTTTTCACAATCCAAAAAATTGAAGTTATTTACATCTAAATTTACTCAAATATACATCCTACAGCAAAAATACTCGACAAAATCCAAAAAAATCGAAGTTGATTTCAAATAAATTTATTAAAATTTGACACATGCAACTAAAATTATTTTCACAATCCCAAAAATTGAAGTTATTTTCATCTAAATTTACTCAAATATAGATCCTACACCAAAAATACTCGACAAAATAAAAAAAAATCGAAGTTGATTCAAACAAATTTATAAAAATTTGACACTTCCAACTAAATTTTTTTTCGCAATCCTAAAAATGGAAGTTATTTTCATCTAAATTTACTCAAATATAGGTCCTACAGCAAAAATACTCGACAAAATCCATAAAAATCGAAGTTGATTTCCAATACATTTATTAAAATTGACACTTCCAACTAAAATTTTTTTCACAATCCCAAAAATTGAAGTTAGTTTCATCTAAATTTACTCAAATATAGATCCTACAACAAAAATACTCGACAAAATCCAAAAAAATCGAAGTTGATTTCAAATAAATTTATTAAAATTTGACATTTCCAACTAAAATTTTATTCACAATCCCAAAAATGGAAGTTATTTTCATCTAAGTTTACTCAAATATACATCCTACACCAAAAATACTCGACAAAATCCAAAAAAATCGAAGTTGATTTCAAACAAATTTATAAAAATTTGACACTTCCAACTAAATTTTTTTTCGCAATCCTAAAAATGGAAGTTATTTTCATCTAAATTTACTCAAATATAGATCCTACAACAAAAATACTCAACAAAACCCAGAAAAATCGAAGTTGATTTCAAATACATTTATTAAAATTGACACTTCCAACTAAAATTTTTTTCACAATCCCAAAAATTGAAGTTATTTTCATCTAAATTTACTCAAATATAGATCCCACAACAAAAATACTCGACAAAATCCAAAAAAATCGAAGTTGATTTCAAATAAATTTATTAAAATTTGACACATGCAACTAAAATTATTTTCACAATCCCAAAAATTGAAGTTATTTTCATCTAAATTTACTCAAATATAGATCCCACAACAAAAATACTCGACAAAATCCAAAAAAATCGAAGTTGATTTCAAATAAATTTATTAAAATTTGACACTTCCAACTAAAATTTTATTCACAATCCCAAAAATGGAAGTTATTTTCATCTAAATTTACTCAAAAATAGATCCTACAACAAAAATACTCGACAAGATCCAAAAAAATCGAAGTTGATTTCAAATAAATTTATTAAAATTTTACAAAAATCGTGACAAAATCCAAAAAATCGAAGTTAATTTCAACTGAAATTACTCAAATTAAGCTTCTCTATCAAAAAAACTCAACATAGTCGAGAAAAATCGAAGTTTGTTTCAAATAAATTTATTAAAATTTGACACTTCCAACTAAAATTTTTTTCACAATCCCAAAAATTGAAGTTATTTTCATCTAAATTTACTCAAATATAGATCCTACAACAAAAATACTCGACAAAATCCAAAAAAATCGAAGTTGATTTCAAACAAATTTATAAAAATTTGACACTTCCAACTAAAATTTTATTCACAATCCCAAAAATGGAAGTTATTTTCATCTAAGTTTACTCAAATATACATCCTACACCAAAAATACTCGACAAAATCCAAAAAAATCGAAGTTGATTTCAAACAAATTTATAAAAATTTGACACTTCCAACTAAATTTTTTTTCGCAATCATAAAAATGGAAGTTATTTTCATCTAAATTTACTCAAATATAGATCCTACAACAAAAATACTCAAAAAATTCCAAAATAATCGAAGTTGATTTCAAATAAATTTATTAAAATTTGACAGTATCAACTAAAATTTTTTTCACAATCCTAATAATTGAAGTTATTTTCATCTAAATTCACTCAAATATAGATCCTACAACAAAAATACTCAACAAAATCCAAAATAATCCAAGTTGATTTCAAATAAATTTATTAAAATTTTACAAAAATCGTGACAATATCCAAAAAATCGAAGTTAATTTCAACTTAAATTACTCAAATTAAGCTTCTCTATCAAAAAAACTCATCATACTCGAGAAAAATCGAAGTTGGTTTCAAATAAATTTATTAAAATTTGACACTTCCAACTAAAATTTTTTTCACAATCCAAAAAATTGAAGTTATTTTCATCTAAATTTACTCAAATATACATCCTACACCAAAAATACTCGACAAAATTCAAAAAAATCGAAGTTGATTTCAAATAAATTTATTAAAATTTGACACATGCAACTAAAATTATTTTCAAAATCCCAAAAATTGAAGTTATTTTCATCTAAATTTACTCAAATATAGATCCCACAACAAAAAAACTCGACAAAATCCAAAAAAATCGAAGTTGATTTCAAATAAATTTATTAAAATTTGACATTTCCAACTAAAATTTTATTCACAATCCCAAAAATGGAAGTTATTTTCATCTAAGTTTACTCAAATATACATCCTACACCAAAAATACTCGACAAAATCCAAAAAAATCGAAGTTGATTTCAAACAAATTTATTAAAATTTGACACTTCCAATTAAATTTTTTTTCGCAATCCTAAAAATGGAAGTTATTTTCATCTAAATTTACTCAAATATAGATCCTACAACAAAAATACTCAACAAAACCCAGAAAAATCGAAGTTGATTTCAAATAAATTTATTAAAATTTGACACTTCCAACTAAAATTTTTTTCACAATCCAAAAAATTGAAGTTATTTACATCTAAATTTACTCAAAAATAGATCCTACAACAAAAATACTCGACAAGATCCAAAAAAATCGAAGTTGATTTCAAATAAATTTATTAAAATTTTACAAAAATCGTGACAAAATCCAAAAAATCGAAGTTAATTTCAACTGAAATTACTCAAATTAAGCTTCTCTATCAAAAAAACTCAACATAGTCGAGAAAAATCGAAGTTTGTTTCACATAAATTTATTAAAATTTGACACTTCCAACTAAAATTTTTTTCACAATCCCAAAAATTGAAGTTATTTTCATCTAAATTTACTCAAATATAGATCCTACAACAAAAATACTCGACAAAATCCAAAAAAATCGAAGTTGATTTCAAACAAATTTATTAAAATTTGACACTTCCAATTAAATTTTTTTTCGCAATCCTAAAAATGGAAGTTATTTTCATCTAAATTTACTCAAATATAGATCCTACAACAAAAATACTCAACAAAACCCAGAAAAATCGAAGTTGATTTCAAATAAATTTATTAAAATTTGACACTTCCAACTAAAATTTTTTTCACAATCCAAAAAATTGAAGTTATTTACATCTAAATTTACTCAAAAATAGATCCTACAACAAAAATACTCGACAAGATCCAAAAAAATCGAAGTTGATTTCAAATAAATTTATTAAAATTTTACAAAAATCGTGACAAAATCCAAAAAATCGAAGTTAATTTCAACTGAAATTACTCAAATTAAGCTTCTCTATCAAAAAAACTCAACATAGTCGAGAAAAATCGAAGTTTGTTTCAAATAAATTTATTAAAATTTGACACTTCCAACTAAAATTTTTTTCACAATCCCAAAAATTGAAGTTATTTTCATCTAAATTTACTCAAATATAGATCCTACAACAAAAATACTCGACAAAATCCAAAAAAATCGAAGTTGATTTCAAACAAATTTATAAAAATTTGACACTTCCAACTAAATTTTTTTCACAATCCTAAAAATGGAAGTTATTTTCATCTAAATTTACTCAAATATAGATCCTACAGCAAAAATACTCGACAAAATCCATAAAAATCGAAGTTGATTTCAAATACATTTATTAAAATTGACACTTCCAACTAAAATTTTTTTCACAATCCCAAAAATTGAAGTTATTTTCATCTAAATTTACTCAAATATAGATCCTACAAAAAAAATACTCGACAAAATCGAAAAAAATCGAAGTTAATTTCAACTGAAATTACTCAAATTAAACTTCTCTATCAAAAAAACTCAACATAGTCGAGAAAAATCGAAGTTGGTTTCAAATAAATTTATTAAAATTTTACACTTCCAAGTAAATTGTTTTTTCACAATCCAAAAAATTGAAGTTATTTTCATCTAAATTTACTTAAATATACATCCTACTCCAAAAATACTCGACAAAATCCAAAAAAATCGAAGTTGATTTCAAATAAATTTATTAAAATTTGACACTTCCAACTAAAATTTTTTTCACAATCCAAAAAATTGAAGATATTTTCATCTAAGTTTACTCAAATATACATCCTACACCAAAAATACTCGACAAAATCCAAAAAAATCGAAGTTGATTTCAAACAAATTTATAAAAATTTGACACTTCCAACTAAATTTTTTTTCGCAATCCTAAAAATGGAAGTTATTTTCATCTAAATTTACTCAAATATAGATCCTACAGCAAAAATACTCGACAAAATCCATAAAAATCGAAGTTGATTTCAAATACATTTATTAAAATTGACACTTCCAACTAAAATTTTTTTCACAATCCCAAAAATTGAAGTTATTTTCTTCTAAATTTACTCAAATATAGATCCTACAACAAAAATACTCGACAAAATCCAAAAAAATCGAAGTTGATTTCAAACAAATTTATAAAAATTTGACACTTCCAACTAAATTTTTTTTCGCAATCCTAAAAATGGAAGTTATTTTCATCTAAATTTACTCAAATATAGATCCTACAACAAAAATACTCAAAAAATTCCAAAATAATCGAAGTTGATTTCAAATAAATTTATTAAAATTTGACAGTATCAACTAAAATTTTTTTCACAATCCTAATAATTGAAGTTATTTTCATCTAAATTCACTCAAATATAGATCCTACAACAAAATCCAAAATAATCCAAGTTGATTTCAAATAAATTTATTAAAATTTTACAAAAATCGTGACAATATCCAAAAAATCGAAGTTAATTTCAACTGAAATTACTCAAATTAAGCTTCTCTATCAAAAAAACTCATCATACTCGAGAAAAATCGAAGTTGGTTTCAAATAAATTTATTAAAATTTGACACTTCCAACTAAAATTTTTTTCACAATCCAAAAAATTGAAGTTATTTTCATCTAAATTTACTCAAATATACATCCTACACCAAAAATACTCGACAAAATCCAAAAAAATCGAAGTTGATTTCAAATGAATTTATTAAAATTTGACACATGCAACTAAAATTATTTTCACAATCCCAAAAATTGAAGTTATTTTCATCTAAATTTACTCAAATATAGATCCCACAACAAAAATACTCGACAAAATCCAAAAAAATCGAAGTTGATTTCAAATAAATTTATTAAAATTTGACACTTCCAACTAAAATTTTATTCACAATCCCAAAAATGGAAGTTATTTTCATCTAAATTTACTCAAAAATAGATCCTACAACAAAAATACTCGACAAGATCCAAAAAAATCGAAGTTGATTTCAAATAAATTTATTAAAATTTGACACTTCCAACTAAAATTTTTTTCACAATCCCAAAAATTGAAGTTATTTTCATCTAAGTTTACTCAAATATACATCCTACACCAAAATACTCGACAAAATCAAAAAAAATCGAAGTTGATTCAAACATATTTATAAAAATTTGACACTTCCAACTAAATTTTTTTTGCAATCCTAAAAATGGAAGTTATTTTCATCTAAATTTACTCAAATATAGGTCCAACAGCAAAAATACTCGACAAAATCCATAAAAATCGAAGTTGATTTCCAATACATTTATTAAAATTGACACTTCCAACTAAAATTTTTTTCACAATCCCAAAAATTGAAGTTATTTTCATCTAAATTTACTCAAATATAGATCCTACAACAAAAATACTCGACAAAATCCAAAAAAATCGAAGTTGATTTCAAATAAATTTATTAAAATTTGACACTTCCAACTAAAATTTTTTTCACAATCCCAAAAATTGAAGTTATTTTCATCTAAATTTACTCAAATATAGATCCTACAACAAAAATACTCGACAAAATCCAAAATAATCAAAGTTGATTTCAAATAAATTTATTAAAATTTTACAAAAATCGTGACAAAATCCAAAAAATCGAAGTTAATTTCAACTGAAATTACTCAAATTAAGCTTCTCTATCAAAAAAACTCAACATAGTCGAGAAAAATCGAAGTTTGTTTCAAATAAATTTATTAAAATTTTACACTTCCAAGTAAATTGTTTTTTCACAATCCAAAAAATTGAAGTTATTTTCATCTAAATTTACTCAAATATACATCCTACACCAAAAATACTCGACAAAATCCAAAAAAATCGAAGTTGATTTCAAATAAATTTATTAAAATTTGACACATGCAACTAAAATTATTTTCACAATCCCAAAAATTGAAGTTATTTTCATCTAAATTTACTCAAATATACATCCTACACCAAAAATACTCGACAAAATCCAAAAAAATCGAAGTTGATTTCAAATAAATTTATTAAAATTTGACACATGCAACTAAAATTATTTTCACAATCCCAAAAATTGAAGTTATTTTCATCTAAATTTACTCAAATATAGATCCCACAACAAAAATACTCGACAAGATCCAAAAAAATCGAAGTTGATTTCAAATAAATTTATTAAAATTTTACAAAAATCGTGACAAAATCCAAAAAATCGAAGTTAATTTCAACTGAAATTACTCAAATTAAGCTTCTCTATCAAAAAAACTCAACATAGTCGAGAAAAATCGAAGTTTGTTTCAAATAAATTTATTAAAATTTGACACTTCCAACTAAAATTTTTTTCACAATCCCAAAAATTGAAGTTATTTTCATCTAAATTTACTCAAATATAGATCCTACAACAAAAATACTCGACAAAATCCAAAAAAATCGAAGTTGATTTCAAACAAATTTATAAAAATTTGACACTTCCAACTAAAATTTTATTCACAATCCCAAAAATGGAAGTTATTTTCATCTAAGTTTACTCAAATATACATCCTACACCAAAAATACTCGACAAAATCCAAAAAAATCGAAGTTGATTTCAAACAAATTTATAAAAATTTGACACTTCCAACTAAATTTTTTTTCGCAATCCTAAAAATGGAAGTTATTTTCATCTAAATTTACTCAAATATAGATCCTACAGCAAAAATACTCGACAAAATCCATAAAAATCGAAGTTGATTTCAAATACATTTATTAAAATTGACACTTCCAACTAAAATTTTTTTCACAATCCCAAAAATTGAAGTTATTTTCATCTAAATTTACTCAAATATAGATCCTACAACAAAAATACTCGACAAAATCCAAAAAAATCGAAGTTGATTTCAAACAAATTTATAAAAATTTGACACTTCCAACTAAATTTTTTTTCGCAATCCTAAAAATGGAAGTTATTTTCATCTAAATTTACTCAAATATAGATCCTACAACAAAAATACTCAAAAAATTCCAAAATAATCGAAGTTGATTTCAAATAAATTTATTAAAATTTGACAGTATCAACTAAAATTTTTTTCACAATCCTAATAATTGAAGTTATTTTCATCTAAATTCACTCAAATATAGATCCTACAACAAAATCCAAAATAATCCAAGTTGATTTCAAATAAATTTATTAAAATTTTACAAAAATCGTGACAATATCCAAAAAATCGAAGTTAATTTCAACTGAAATTACTCAAATTAAGCTTCTCTATCAAAAAAACTCATCATACTCGAGAAAAATCGAAGTTGGTTTCAAATAAATTTATTAAAATTTGACACTTCCAACTAAAATTTTTTTCACAATCCAAAAAATTGAAGTTATTTTCATCTAAATTTACTCAAATATACATCCTACACCAAAAATACTCGACAAAATCCAAAAAAATCGAAGTTGATTTCAAATAAATTTATTAAAATTTGACACATGCAACTAAAATTATTTTCAAAATCCCAAAAATTGAAGTTATTTTCATCTAAATTTACTCAAATATAGATCCCACAACAAAAAAACTCGACAAAATCCATAAAAATCGAAGTTGATTTCCAATACATTTATTAAAATTGACACTTCCAACTAAAATTATTTTCACAATCCAAAAAATTGAAGATATTTTCATCTAAGTTTACTCAAATATACATCCTACACCAAAAATACTCGACAAAATCCAAAAAAATCGAAGTTGATTTCAAACAAATTTATAAAAATTTGATACTTCCAACTAAATTTTTTTTCGCACTCCTAAAAATGGAAGTTATTTTCATCTAAATTTACTCAAATATACATCCTACAACAAAAATACTCAAAAAATTCACAAATTATCGAAGTAGATTTCAAATAAATTTATTAAAATTTGTCACTTTCAACTAAAATTTTTTTCACAATCCAAATAATTGAAGTTATTTTCATCTAAATTCAGTCAAATATAGATCCTACAACAAAAATACTCACCAAAATCCAAAATAATCCAAGTTGATTTCAAATAAATTTATTAAAATTTGACACTTCCAACTAAAATTGTTTTCACAATCCAAAAAATTGAAGTTATTTTCATCTAAATTTACTCAAATATACATCCTACACCAAAAATACTCGACAAAATAAAAAAAAATCGAAGTTGATTTCAAACAAATTTATAAAAATTTGATACTTCCAACTAAATTTTTTTTCGCAATCCTAAAAATGGAAGTTATTTTCATCTAAATTTACTCAAATATATATCCTACAACAAAATTACTCAAAAAATTCCATAATAATCGAAGTTGATTTCAGATAAATTTATTAAAATTTGACACTTCCAACTAAAATTTTTTTCACAATCCAAAAAATTGAAGATATTTTCATCTAAGTTTACTCAAATATACATCCTACACCAAAAATACTCGACAAAATCCAAAAAAATCGAAGTTGATTTCAAACAAATTTATAAAAATTTGATACTTCCAACTAAATTTTTTTTCGCAATCCTAAAAATGGAAGTTATTTTCATCTAAATTTACTCACATATACATCCTACAACAAAAATACTCAAAAAATTCCCAAATAATCGAAGTTGATTTCAAATAAATTTATTAAAATTTGACACTTTCAACTAAAATTTTTTTCACAATCCAAATAATTGAAGTTATTTTCATCTAAATTCACTCAAATATAGATCCTACAACACAAATACTCACCAAAATCCAAAATAATCCAAGTTGATTTCAAATAAATTTATTAAAATTTGACACTTCCAACTAAAATTGTTTTCACAATCCAAAAAATTGAAGTTATTTTCATCTAAATTTACTCAAATATACATCCTACACCAAAAATACTCGACAAAATAAAAAAAAATCGAAGTTGATTTCAAATAAATTTATTAAAATTTGACACTTACAACTAAAATTTTTTTCACAATCCAAACAATTGAAGATATTTTCATCTATGTTTACTCAAATATACATCCTACACCAAAAATACTCGACAAAATCCAAAAAAATCGAAGTTGATTTCAGATAAATTTATTAAAATTTGACACTTCCAACTAAAATTTTTTTCACAATCCAAAAAATTGAAGATATTTTCATCTAAGTTTACTCAAATATACATCCTACACCAAAAATACTCGACAAAATCCAAAACAATCGAAGTTGATTTCAAACAAATTTATAAAAATTTGACACATCCAACTAAATTTTTTTTCGCAATCCTAAAAATGGAAGATATTTTCATCTATATTTACTCAAATATAGATCCTACAACAATAATACTCAACAAATTCCAAAATAATCGAAGTTGACTTCAAATAAATTTATTAAAATTTGACACTTTCAACTAAAATTTTTTTCACAATCCCAAAAATTGAAGTTATTTTCATCTAAATTTACTCAAATATAGATCCTATATCAAAAATACTCGACAAAATCCAAAAAAATCGAAGTTGATTTCAAATAAATTTATTAAAATTTGACATTTCCAACTAAAATTTTATTCACAATCCCAAAAATGGAAGTTATTTTCATCTAAGTTTACTCAAATATACATCCTACACCAAAAATACTCGACAAAATCCAAAAAAATCGAAGTTGGTTTCAAATAAATTTACTAAAATTTGACACTTCCAACTAAAATTTTTTTCACAATCCAAACAATTGAAGATATTTTCATCTATGTTTACTCAAATATACATCCTACACCAAAAATACTCGACAAAATCCAAAAAAATCGAAGTTGATTTCAGATAAATTTATTAAAATTTGACACTTCCAACTAAAATTTTTTTCACAATCCCAAAAATTGAAGTTATTTTCATCTAAATTTACTCAAATATAGATCCTACAGCAAAAATACTCGACAAAATCCAAAAAAATCGAAGTTGATTTCAAATAAATTTATTAAAATTTGACATTTCCAACTAAAATTTTATTCACAATCCCAAAAATGGAAGTTATTTTCATCTAAGTTTACTCAAATATACATCCTACACCAAAAATACTCGACAAAATCCAAAAAAATCGAAGTTGATTTCAAACAAATTTATTAAAATTTGACACTTCCAACTAAAATTTTTTTCACAATCCAAAAAATTGAAGATATTTTCATCTAAGTTTACTCAAATATACATCCTACACCAAAAATACTCGACAAAATCCATAAAAATCGAAGTTGATTTCCAATACATTTATTAAAATTGACACTTCCAACTAAAATTTTTTTCACAATCCCAAAAATTGAAGTTATTTTCATCTAAATTTACTCAAATATAGATCCTACAACAAAAATACTCGACAAAATCCAAAAAAATCGAAGTTGATTTCAAATAAATTTATTAAAATTTGACATTTCCAACTAAAATTTTATTCACAATCCCAAAAATGGAAGTTATTTTCATCTAAGTTTACTCAAATATACATCCTACACCAAAAATACTCGACAAAATCCAAAAAAATCGAAGTTGATTTCAAACAAATTTATAAAAATTTGACACTTCCAACTAAATTTTTTTTCGCAATCCTAAAAATGGAAGATATTTTCATCTATATTTACTCAAATATAGATCCAACAACAAAAATACTCAACAAATTCCAAAATAATCGAAGTTGACTTCAAAAAAATTTATTAAAATTTGCCACTTCCAACTAAAATTTTTTTCACAATCCAAAAAATTGAAGATATTTTCATCTAAATTCACTCAAATATAGATCCTACACCAAAAATACTCGACAAAATCCAAAAAAATCGAAGTTGATTTCAAACAAATTTATAAAAATTTGACACTTCCAACTAAAATTGTTTTCACAATCCAAAAAATTGAAGATATTTTCATCTAAGTTTACTCAAATATACATCCTACACCAAAAATACTCGACAAAATCCAAAAAAATCGAAGTTGATTTCAAACAAATTTATAAAAATTTGATACTTCCAACTAAATTTTTTTTCGCACTCCTAAAAATGGAAGTTATTTTCATCTAAATTTACTCAAATATACATCCTACAACAAAAATACTCAAAAAATTCCCAAATTATCGAAGTTGATTTCAAATAAATTTATTAAAATTTGTCACTTTCAACTAAAATTTTTTTCACAATCCAAATAATTGAAGTTATTTTCATCTAAATTCACTCAAATATAGATCCTACAACAAAAATACTCACCAAAATCCAAAATAATCCAAGTTGATTTCAAATAAATTTATTAAAATTTGACACTTCCAACTAAAATTGTTTTCACAATCCAAAAAATTGAAGTTATTTTCATCTAAATTTACTCAAATATACATCCTACACCAAAAATACTCGACAAAATAAAAAAAAATCGAAGTTGATTTCAAACAAATTTATAAAAATTTGATACTTCCAACTAAATTTTTTTTCGCAATCCTAAAAATGGAAGTTATTTTCATCTAAATTTACTCAAATATACATCCTACAACAAAAATACTCAAAAAATTCCAAAATAATCGAAGTTGATTTCAAATAAATTTATTAAAATTTGACACTTCCAACTAAAATTTTTTTCGCAATCCTAAAAATGGAAGATATTTTCATCTAAATTTACTCAAATATACATCCTACAACAAAATACTCAACAAAATCCAAAATAATCCAAGTTGATTTCAGATAAATTTATTAAAATTTGACACTTCCAACTAAAATTTTTTTCACAATCCAAAAAATTGAAGATATTTTCATCTAAGTTTACTCAAATATACATCCTACACCAAAAATACTCGACAAAATCCAAAAAAATCGAAGTTGCTTTCAAACAAATTTATAAAAATTTGACACTTCCAACTAAATTTTTTTTCGCAATCCTAAAAATGGAAGATATTTTCATCTATATTTACTCAAATATAGATCCAACAACAAAAATACTCAACAAATTCCAATATAATCGAAGTTGACTTCAAATAAATTTATTAAAATTTGCCACTTCCAACTAAAATTTTTTTCACAATCCAAAAAATTGAAGATATTTTCATCTAAATTCACTCAAATATAGATCCTACACCAAAAATACTCGACAAAATCCAAAAAAATCGAAGTTGATTTCAAACAAATTTATAAAAATTTGACACTTTCAACTAAAATTTTTTTCGCAATCCTAAAAATGGAAGATATTTTCATCTAAATTTACTCAAATATACATCCTACAACAAAATACTCAACAAAATCCAAAATAATCCAAGTTGATTTCAAATAAATGTATTAAAATTTGACACTTCCAACTAAAATTGTTTTCACAATCCAAAAAATTGAAGTTATTTTCATCTAAATTTACTCAAATATAGATCCTACAGCAAAAATACTCGACAAAATCCAAAAAAATCGAAGTTGATTTCAAATAAATTTATTAAAATTTGACATTTCCAACTAAAATTTTATTCACAATCCCAAAAATGGAAGTTATTTTCATCTAAGTTTACTCAAATATACATCCTACACCAAAAATACTCGACAAAATCCAAAAAAATCGAAGTTGATTTCAAATAAATTTACTAAAATTTGACACTTCCAACTAAAATTTTTTTCACAATCCAAACAATTGAAGATATTTTCATCTATGTTTACTCAAATATACATCCTACACCAAAAATACTCGACAAAATCCAAAAAAATCGAAGTTGATTTCAGATAAATTTATTAAAATTTGACACTTCCAACTAAAATTGTTTTCACAATCCAAAAAATTGAAGTTATTTTCATCTAAATTTACTCAAATATACATCCTACACCAAAAATACTCGACAGAATAAAATAAAATCGAAGTTGATTTCAAACAAATTTATTAAAATTTGACACTTCCAACTAAAATTTTTTTCACAATCCAAAAAATTGAAGATATTTTCATCTAAGTTTACTCAAATATACATCCTACACCAAAAATACTCGACAAAATCCAAAAAAATCGAAGTTGATTTCAAACAAATTTATAAAAATTTGATACTTCCAACTAAATTTTTTTTCGCACTCCTAAAAATGAAAGTTATTTTCATCTAAATTTACTCAAATATACATCCTACAACAAAAATACTCAAAAAATTCCCAAATTATCGAAGTAGATTTCAAATAAATTTATTAAAATTTGTCACTTTCAACTAAAATTTTTTTCACAATCCAAATAATTGAAGTTATTTTCATCTAAATTCAGTCAAATATAGATCCTACAACAAAAATACTCACCAAAATCCAAAATAATCCAAGTTGATTTCAAATAAATTTATTAAAATTTGACACTTCCAACTAAAATTGTTTTCACAATCCAAAAAATTGAAGTTATTTTCATCTAAATTTACTCAAATATACATCCTACACCAAAAATACTCGACAAAATAAAAAAAAATCGAAGTTGATTTCAAACAAATTTATAAAAATTTGATACTTCCAACAAAATTTTTTTCGCAATCCTAAAAATGGAAGTTATTTTCATCTAAATTTACTCAAATATATATCCTACAACAAAAATACTCAAAAAATTCCATAATAATCGAAGTTGATTTCAGATAAATTTATTAAAATTTGACACTTCCAACTAAAATTTTTTTCACAATCCAAAAAATTGAAGATATTTTCATCTAAGTTTACTCAAATATACATCCTACACCAAAAATACTCGACAAAATCCAAAAAAATCGAAGTTGATTTCAAACAAATTTATAAAAATTTGATACTTCCAACTAAATTTTTTTTCGCAATCCTAAAAATGGAAGTTATTTTCATCTAAATTTACTCACATATACATCCTACAACAAAAATACTCAAAAAATTCCCAAATAATCGAAGTTGATTTCAAATAAATTTATTAAAATTTGACACTTTCAACTAAAATTTTTTTCACAATCCAAATAATTGAAGTTATTTTCATCTAAATTCACTCAAATATAGATCCTACAACACAAATACTCACCAAAATCCAAAATAATCCAAGTTGATTTCAAATAAATTTATTAAAATTTGACACTTCCAACTAAAATTGTTTTCACAATCCAAAAAATTGAAGTTATTTTCATCTAAATTTACTCAAATATACATCCTACACCAAAAATACTCGACAAAATAAAAAAAAATCGAAGTTGATTTCAAACAAATTTATAAAAATTTGATACTTCCAACTAAATATTTTTTCGCAATCCTAAAACTGGAAGTTATTTTCATCTAAATTTACTCAAATATACATCCTACAACAAAAATACTCAAAAAATTCCAAAATAATCGAAGTTGATTTCAAATAAATTTATTAAAATTTGACACTTCCAACTAAAATTTTTTTCACAATCCAAACAATTGAAGATATTTTCATCTATGTTTACTCAAATATACATCCTACACCAAAAATACTCGACAAAATCCAAAAAAATCGAAGTTGATTTCAGATAAATTTATTAAAATTTGACACTTCCAACTAAAATTTTTTTCACAATCCAAAAAATTGAAGATATTTTCATCTAAGTTTACTCAAATATACATCCTACACCAAAAATACTCGACAAAATCCAAAACAATCGAAGTTGATTTCAAACAAATTTATAAAAATTTGACACATCCAACTAAATTTTTTTTCGCAATCCTAAAAATGGAAGATATTTTCATCTATATTTACTCAAATATAGATCCTACAACAATAATACTCAACAAATTCCAAAATAATCGAAGTTGATTTCAAATATATTTATTAAAATTTGACACTTTCAACTAAAATTTATTTCACAATCCCAAAAATTGAAGTTATTTTCATCTAAATTTACTCAAATATAGATCCTACAGCAAAAATACTCGACAAAATCCAAAAAAATCGAAGTTGATTTCAAATAAATTTATTAAAATTTGACATTTCCAACTAAAATTTTATTCACAATCCCAAAAATGGAAGTTATTTTCATCTAAGTTTACTCAAATATACATCCTACACCAAAAATACTCGACAAAATCCAAAAAAATCGAAGTTGATTTCAAATAAATTTACTAAAATTTGACACTTCCAACTAAAATTTTTTTCACAATCCAAACAATTGAAGATATTTTCATCTATGTTTACTCAAATATACATCCTACACCAAAAATACTCGACAAAATCCAAAAAAATCGAAGTTGATTTCAGATAAATTTATTAAAATTTGACACTTCCAACTAAAATTTTTTTCACAATCCCAAAAATTGAAGTTATTTTCATCTAAATTTACTCAAATATAGATCCTACAGCAAAAATACTCGACAAAATCCAAAAAAATCGAAGTTGATTTCAAATAAATTTATTAAAATTTGACATTTCCAACTAAAATTTTATTCACAATCCCAAAAATGGAAGTTATTTTCATCTAAGTTTACTCAAATATACATCCTACACCAAAAATACTCGACAAAATCCAAAAAAATCGAAGTTGATTTCAAACAAATTTATTAAAATTTGACACTTCCAACTAAAATTTTTTTCACAATCCAAAAAATTGAAGATATTTTCATCTAAGTTTACTCAAATATACATCCTACACCAAAAATACTCGACAAAATCCATAAAAATCGAAGTTGATTTCCAATACATTTATTAAAATTGACACTTCCAACTAAAATTTTTTTCACAATCCCAAAAATTGAAGTTATTTTCATCTAAATTTACTCAAATATAGATCCTACAACAAAAATACTCGACAAAATCCAAAAAAATCGAAGTTGATTTCAAATAAATTTATTAAAATTTGACATTTCCAACTAAAATTTTATTCACAATCCCAAAAATGGAAGTTATTTTCATCTAAGTTTACTCAAATATACATCCTACACCAAAAATACTCGACAAAATCCAAAAAAATCGAAGTTGATTTCAAACAAATTTATAAAAATTTGACACTTCCAACTAAATTTTTTTTCGCAATCCTAAAAATGGAAGTAATTTTCATCTAAATTTACTCAAATATAGATCCTACAACAAAAATACTCACCAAAATCCAAAATAATCCAAGTTGATTTCAAATAAATTTATTAAAATTTGACACTTCCAACTAAAATTGTTTTCACAATCCAAAAAATTGAAGTTATTTTCATCTAAATTTACTCAAATATACATCCTACACCAAAAATACTCGACAAAATAAAAAAAAATCGAAGTTGATTTCAAACAAATTTATAAAAATTTGATACTTCCAACTAAATTTTTTTTCGCAATCCTAAAAATGGAAGTTATTTTCATCTAAATTTACTCAAATATACATCCTACAACAAAAATACTCAAAAAATTCCAAAATAATCGAAGTTGATTTCAAATAAATTTATTAAAATTTGACACTTCCAACTAAAATTTTTTTCGCAATCCTAAAAATGGAAGATATTTTCATCTAAATTTACTCAAATATACATCCTACAACAAAATACTCAACAAAATCCAAAATAATCCAAGTTGATTTCAGATAAATTTATTAAAATTTGACACTTCCAACTAAAATTTTTTTCACAATCCAAAAAATTGAAGATATTTTCATCTAAGTTTACTCAAATATACATCCTACACCAAAAATACTCGACAAAATCCAAAAAAATCGAAGTTGATTTCAAACAAATTTATAAAAATTTGACACTTCCAACTAAATTTTTTTTCGCAATCCTAAAAATGGAAGATATTTTCATCTATATTTACTCAAATATAGATCCAACAACAAAAATACTCAACAAATTCCAAAATAATCGAAGTTGACTTCAAATAAATTTATTAAAATTTGCCACTTCCAACTAAAATTTTTTTCACAATCCAAAAAATTGAAGATATTTTCATCTAAATTCACTCAAATATAGATCCTCCACCAAAAATACTCAACAAAATCCAAAAAAATCGAAGTTGATTTCAAACAAATTTATAAAAATTTGACACTTTCAACTAAAATTTTTTTCGCAATCCTAAAAATGGAAGATATTTTCATCTAAATTTACTCAAATATACATCCTACAACAAAATACTCAACAAAATCCAAAATAATCCAAGTTGATTTCAAATAAATGTATTAAAATTTGACACTTCCAACTAAAATTGTTTTCACAATCCAAAAAATTGAAGTTATTTTCATCTAAATTTACTCAAATATACATCCTACACCAAAAATACTCAACAAAATCCAAAAAAATCGAAGTTGATTTCAAACAAATTTATAAAAATTTGACACTTCCAACTAAATTTTTTTTCGCAATCCTAAAAATGGAAGATATTTTCATCTATATTTACTCAAATATAGATCCAACAACAAAAATACTCAACAAATTCCAAAATAATCGAAGTTGACTTCAAATAAATTTATTAAAATTTGACACTTTCAACTAAAATTTTTTTCACAATCCAAATAATTGAAGTTATTTTCAGCTAAATTCACTCAAATATAGATCCTACAACAAAAATACTCACCAAAATCCAAAATAATCCAAGTTGATTTCAAATAAATGTATTAAAATTTGACACTTCCAACTAAAATTGTTTTCACAATCCAAAAAATTGAAGATATTTTCATCTAAGTTTACTCAAATATACATCATACACCAAAAATACTCGACAAAATCCAAAAAAATCGAAGTTGATTTCAAACAAATTTATAAAAATTTGACACTTCCAACTAAATTTTTTTTCGCAATCCTAAAAATGGAAGATATTTTCATCTATATTTACTCAAATATAGATCCAACAACAAAAATACTCAACAAATTCCAAAATAATCGAAGTTGACTTCAAATAAATTTATTAAAATTTGCCACTTCCAACTAAAATTTTTTTCACAATCCAAAAAATTGAAGATATTTTCATCTAAATTCACTCAAATATAGATCCTCCACCAAAAATACTCGACAAAATCCAAAAAAATCGAAGTTGATTTCAAACAAATTTATAAAAATTTGACACTTTCAACTAAAATTTTTTTCGCAATCCTAAAAATGGAAGATATTTTCATCTAAATTTACTCAAATATACATCCTACAACAAAATACTCAACAAAATCCAAAATAATCCAAGTTGATTTCAAATAAATGTATTAAAATTTGACACTTCCAACTAAAATTGTTTTCACAATCCAAAAAATTGAAGTTATTTTCATCTAAATTTACTCAAATATACATCCTACACCAAAAATACTCAACAAAATCCAAAAAAATCGAAGTTGATTTCAAACAAATTTATAAAAATTTGACACTTCCAACTAAATTTTTTTTCGCAATCCTAAAAATGGAAGATATTTTCATCTATATTTACTCAAATATAGATCCAACAACAAAAATACTCAACAAATTCCAAAATAATCGAAGTTGACTTCAAATAAATTTATTAAAATTTGACACTTTCAACTAAAATTTTTTTCACAATCCAAATAATTGAAGTTATTTTCAGCTAAATTCACTCAAATATAGATCCTACAACAAAAATACTCACCAAAATCCAAAATAATCCAAGTTGATTTCAAATAAATGTATTAAAATTTGACACTTCCAACTAAAATTGTTTTCACAATCCAAAAAATTGAAGTTATTTTCATCTAAATTTACTCAAATATACATCCTACACCAAAAATACTCGACAGAATAAAATAAAATCGAAGTTGATTTCAAACAAATTTATTAAAATTTGACACTTCCAACCAAAATTTTTTTCACAATCCAAAAAATTGAAGATATTTTCATCTAAGTTTACTCAAATATACATCCTACACCAAAAATACTCGACAAAATCCAAAAAAATCGAAGTTGATTTCAAACAAATTTATAAAAATTTGATACTTCCAACTAAATTTTTTTTCGCACTCCTAAAAATGGAAGTTATTTTCATCTAAATTTACTCAAATATACATCCTACAACAAAAATACTCAAAAAATTCCCAAATTATCGAAGTAGATTTCAAATAAATTTATTAAAATTTGTCACTTTCAACTAAAATTTTTTTCACAATCCAAATAATTGAAGTTATTTTCATCTAAATTCAGTCAAATATAGATCCTACAACAAAAATACTCACCAAAATCCAAAATAATCCAAGTTGATTTCAAATAAATTTATTAAAATTTGACACTTCCAACTAAAATTGTTTTCACAATCCAAAAAATTGAAGTTATTTTCATCTAAATTTACTCAAATATACATCCTACACCAAAAATACTCGACAAAATAAAAAAAAATCGAAGTTGATTTCAAACAAATTTATAAAAATTTGATACTTCCAACTAAATTTTTTTTCGCAATCCTAAAAATGGAAGTTATTTTCATCTAAATTTACTCAAATATATATCCTACAACAAAAATACTCAAAAAATTCCATAATAATCGAAGTTGATTTCAGATAAATTTATTAAAATTTGACACTTCCAACTAAAATTTTTTTCACAATCCAAAAAATTGAAGATATTTTCATCTAAGTTTACTCAAATATACATCCTACACCAAAAATACTCGACAAAATCCAAAAAAATCGAAGTTGATTTCAGATAAATTTATTAAAATTTGACACTTCCAACTAAAATTTTTTTCACAATCCAAAAAATTGAAGATATTTTCATCTAAGTTTACTCAAATATACATCCTACACCAAAAATACTCGACAAAATCCAAAACAATCGAAGTTGATTTCAAACAAATTTATAAAAATTTGACACATCCAACTAAATTTTTTTTCGCAATCCTAAAAATGGAAGATATTTTCATCTATATTTACTCAAATATAGATCCTACAACAATAATACTCAACAAATTCCAAAATAATCGAAGTTGACTTCAAATAAATTTATTAAAATTTGACACTTTCAACTAAAATTGTTTTCACAATCCAAAAAATTGAAGTTATTTTCATCTAAATTTACTCAAATATACATCCTACACCAAAAATACTCGACAAAATAAAAAAAAATCGAAGTTGATTTCAAACAAATTTATAAAAATTTGATACTTCCAACTAAATTTTTTTTCGCAATCCTAAAAATGGAAGTTATTTTCATCTAAATTTACTCAAATATATATCCTACAACAAAAATACTCTAAAAATTCCATAATAATCGAAGTTGATTTCAGATAAATTTATTAAAATTTGACACTTCCAACTAAAATTTTTTTCACAATCCAAAAAATTGAAGATATTTTCATCTAAGTTTACTCAAATATACATCCTACACCAAAAATACTCGACAAAATCCAAAAAAATCGAAGTTGATTTCAAACAAATTTATAAAAATTTGATACTTCCAACTAAATTTTTTTTCGCAATCCTAAAAATGGAAGTTATTTTCATCTAAATTTACTCACATATACATCCTACAACAAAAATACTCAACAAATTCCCAAATAATCGAAGTTGATTTCAAATAAATTTATTAAAATTTGACACTTTCAACTAAAATTTTTTTCACAATCCAAATAATTGAAGTTATTTTCATCTAAATTCACTCAAATATAGATCCTACAACACAAATACTCACCAAAATCCAAAATAATCCAAGTTGATTTCAAATAAATTTATTAAAATTTGACACTTCCAACTAAAATTGTTTTCACAATCCAAAAAATTGAAGTTATTTTCATCTAAATTTACTCAAATATACATCCTACACCAAAAATACTCGACAAAATAAAAAAAAATCGAAGTTGATTTCAAACAAATTTATAAAAATTTGATACTTCCAACTAAATATTTTTTCGCAATCCTAAAACTGGAAGTTATTTTCATCTAAATTTACTCAAATATACATCCTACAACAAAAATACTCAAAAAATTCCAAAATAATCGAAGTTGATTTCAAATAAATTTATTAAAATTTGACACTTCCAACTAAAATTTTTTTCACAATCCAAACAATTGAAGATATTTTCATCTATGTTTACTCAAATATACATCCTACACCAAAAATACTCGACAAAATCCAAAAAAATCGAAGTTGATTTCAGATAAATTTATTAAAATTTGACACTTCCAACTAAAATTTTTTTCACAATCCAAAAAATTGAAGATATTTTCATCTAAGTTTACTCAAATATACATCCTACACCAAAAATACTCGACAAAATCCAAAACAATCGAAGTTGATTTCAAACAAATTTATAAAAATTTGACACATCCAACTAAATTTTTTTTCGCAATCCTAAAAATGGAAGATATTTTCATCTATATTTACTCAAATATAGATCCTACAACAATAATACTCAACAAATTCCAAAATAATCGAAGTTGACTTCAAATAAATTTATTAAAATTTGACACTTTCAACTAAAATTGTTTTCACAATCCAAAAAATTGAAGTTATTTTCAGCTAAATTTACTCAAATATACATCCTACACCAAAAATACTCGACAAAATAAAAAAAAATCGAAGTTGATTTCAAACAAATTTATAAAAATTTGATACTTCCAACTAAATTTTTTTTCGCAATCCTAAAAATGGAAGTTATTTTCATCTAAATTTACTCAAATATATATCCTACAACAAAAATACTCAAAAAATTCCATAATAATCGAAGTTGATTTCAGATAAATTTATTAAAATTTGACACTTCCAACTAAAATTTTTTTCACAATCCAAAAAATTGAAGATATTTTCATCTAAGTTTACTCAAATATACATCCTACACCAAAAATACTCGACAAAATCCAAAAAAATCGAAGTTGATTTCAAACAAATTTATAAAAATTTGATACTTCCAACTAAATTTTTTTTCGCAATCCTAAAAATGGAAGTTATTTTCATCTAAATTTACTCACATATACATCCTACAACAAAAATACTCAACAAATTCCCAAATAATCGAAGTTGATTTCAAATAAATTTATTAAAATTTGACACTTTCAACTAAAATTTTTTTCACAATCCAAATAATTGAAGTTATTTTCATCTAAATTCACTCAAATATAGATCCTACAACACAAATACTCACCAAAATCCAAAATAATCCAAGTTGATTTCAAATAAATTTATTAAAATTTGACACTTCCAACTAAAATTGTTTTCACAATCCAAAAAATTGAAGATATTTTCATCTAAGTTTACTCAAATATACATCCTACACCAAAAATACTCGACAAAATCCAAAAAAATCGAAGTTGATTTCAGATAAATTTATTAAAATTTGACACTTCCAACTAAAATTTTTTTCACAATCCAAAAAATTGAAGATATTTTCATCTAAGTTTACTCAAATATACATCCTACACCAAAAATACTCGACAAAATCCAAAACAATCGAAGTTGATTTCAAACAAATTTATAAAAATTTGACACATCCAACTAAATTTTTTTTCGCAATCCTAAAAATGGAAGATATTTTCATCTATATTTACTCAAATATAGATCCTACAACAATAATACTCAACAAATTCCAAAATAATCGAAGTTGACTTCAAATAAATTTATTAAAATTTGACACTTTCAACTAAAATTGTTTTCACAATCCAAAAAATTGAAGTTATTTTCATCTAAATTTACTCAAATATACATCCTACACCAAAAATACTCGACAAAATAAAAAAAAATCGAAGTTGATTTCAAACAAATTTATAAAAATTTGATACTTCCAACTAAATTTTTTTTCGCAATCCTAAAAATGGAAGTTATTTTCATCTAAATTTACTCAAATATATATCCTACAACAAAAATACTCTAAAAATTCCATAATAATCGAAGTTGATTTCAGATAAATTTATTAAAATTTGACACTTCCAACTAAAATTTTTTTCACAATCCAAAAAATTGAAGATATTTTCATCTAAGTTTACTCAAATATACATCCTACACCAAAAATACTCGACAAAATCCAAAAAAATCGAAGTTGATTTCAAACAAATTTATAAAAATTTGATACTTCCAACTAAATTTTTTTTCGCAATCCTAAAAATGGAAGTTATTTTCATCTAAATTTACTCACATATACATCCTACAACAAAAATACTCAACAAATTCCCAAATAATCGAAGTTGATTTCAAATAAATTTATTAAAATTTGACACTTTCAACTAAAATTTTTTTCACAATCCAAATAATTGAAGTTATTTTCATCTAAATTCACTCAAATATAGATCCTACAACACAAATACTCACCAAAATCCAAAATAATCCAAGTTGATTTCAAATAAATTTATTAAAATTTGACACTTCCAACTAAAATTGTTTTCACAATCCAAAAAATTGAAGTTATTTTCATCTAAATTTACTCAAATATACATCCTACACCAAAAATACTCGACAAAATAAAAAAAAATCGAAGTTGATTTCAAACAAATTTATAAAAATTTGATACTTCCAACTAAATATTTTTTCGCAATCCTAAAACTGGAAGTTATTTTCATCTAAATTTACTCAAATATACATCCTACAACAAAAATACTCAAAAAATTCCAAAATAATCGAAGTTGATTTCAAATAAATTTATTAAAATTTGACACTTCCAACTAAAATTTTTTTCACAATCCAAACAATTGAAGATATTTTCATCTATGTTTACTCAAATATACATCCTACACCAAAAATACTCGACAAAATCCAAAAAAATCGAAGTTGATTTCAGATAAATTTATTAAAATTTGACACTTCCAACTAAAATTTTTTTCACAATCCAAAAAATTGAAGATATTTTCATCTAAGTTTACTCAAATATACATCCTACACCAAAAATACTCGACAAAATCCAAAACAATCGAAGTTGATTTCAAACAAATTTATAAAAATTTGACACATCCAACTAAATTTTTTTTCGCAATCCTAAAAATGGAAGATATTTTCATCTATATTTACTCAAATATAGATCCTACAACAATAATACTCAACAAATTCCAAAATAATCGAAGTTGACTTCAAATAAATTTATTAAAATTTGACACTTTCAACTAAAATTGTTTTCACAATCCAAAAAATTGAAGTTATTTTCAGCTAAATTTACTCAAATATACATCCTACACCAAAAATACTCGACAAAATAAAAAAAAATCGAAGTTGATTTCAAACAAATTTATAAAAATTTGATACTTCCAACTAAATTTTTTTTCGCAATCCTAAAAATGGAAGTTATTTTCATCTAAATTTACTCAAATATATATCCTACAACAAAAATACTCAAAAAATTCCATAATAATCGAAGTTGATTTCAGATAAATTTATTAAAATTTGACACTTCCAACTAAAATTTTTTTCACAATCCAAAAAATTGAAGATATTTTCATCTAAGTTTACTCAAATATACATCCTACACCAAAAATACTCGACAAAATCCAAAAAAATCGAAGTTGATTTCAAACAAATTTATAAAAATTTGATACTTCCAACTAAATTTTTTTTCGCAATCCTAAAAATGGAAGTTATTTTCATCTAAATTTACTCACATATACATCCTACAACAAAAATACTCAACAAATTCCCAAATAATCGAAGTTGATTTCAAATAAATTTATTAAAATTTGACACTTTCAACTAAAATTTTTTTCACAATCCAAATAATTGAAGTTATTTTCATCTAAATTCACTCAAATATAGATCCTACAACACAAATACTCACCAAAATCCAAAATAATCCAAGTTGATTTCAAATAAATTTATTAAAATTTGACACTTCCAACTAAAATTGTTTTCACAATCCAAAAAATTGAAGTTATTTTCATCTAAATTTACTCAAATATACATCCTACACCAAAAATACTCGACAAAATAAAAAAAAATCGAAGTTGATTTCAAACAAATTTATAAAAATTTGATACTTCCAACTAAATATTTTTTCGCAATCCTAAAACTGGAAGTTATTTTCATCTAAATTTACTCAAATATACATCCTACAACAAAAATACTCAAAAAATTCCAAAATAATCGAAGTTGATTTCAAATAAATTTATTAAAATTTGACACTTCCAACTAAAATTTTTTTCGCAATCCTAAAAATGGAAGATATTTTCATCTAAATTTACTCAAATATACATCCTACAACAAAATACTCAACAAAATCCAAAATAATCCAAGTTGATTTCAGATAAATTTATTAAAATTTGACACTTCCAACTAAAATTTTTTTCACAATCCAAAAAATTGAAGATATTTTCATCTAAGTTTACTCAAATATACATCCTACACCAAAAATACTCGACAAAATCCAAAAAAATCGAAGTTGATTTCAAACAAATTTATAAAAATTTGACACTTCCAACTAAATTTTTTTTCGCAATCCTAAAAATGGAAGATATTTTCATCTATATTTACTCAAATATAGATCCAACAACAAAAATACTCAACAAATTCCAAAATAATCGAAGTTGACTTCAAATAAATTTATTAAAATTTGCCACTTCCAACTAAAATTTTTTTCACAATCCAAAAAATTGAAGATATTTTCATCTAAATTCACTCAAATATAGATCCTACACCAAAAATACTCGACAAAATCCAAAAAAATCGAAGTTGATTTCAAACAAATTTATAAAAATTTGACACTTTCAACTAAAATTTTTTTCGCAATCCTAAAAATGGAAGATATTTTCATCTAAATTTACTCAAATATACATCCTACAACAAAATACTCAACAAAATCCAAAATAATCCAAGTTGATTTCAAATAAATGTATTAAAATTTGACACTTCCAACTAAAATTGTTTTCACAATCCAAAAAATTGAAGTTATTTTCATCTAAATTTACTCAAATATACATCCTACACCAAAAATACTCAACAAAATCCAAAAAAATCGAAGTTGATTTCAAACAAATTTATAAAAATTTGACACTTCCAACTAAATTTTTTTTCGCAATCCTAAAAATGGAAGATATTTTCATCTATATTTACTCAAATATAGATCCAACAACAAAAATACTCAACAAATTCCAAAATAATCGAAGTTGACTTCAAATAAATTTATTAAAATTTGACACTTTCAACTAAAATTTTTTTCACAATCCAAATAATTGAAGTTATTTTCAGCTAAATTCACTCAAATATAGATCCTACAACAAAAATACTCACCAAAATCCAAAATAATCCAAGTTGATTTCAAATAAATGTATTAAAATTTGACACTTCCAACTAAAATTGTTTTCACAATCCAAAAAATTGAAGTTATTTTCATCTAAATTTACTCAAATATACATCCTACACCAAAAATACTCGACAGAATAAAATAAAATCGAAGTTGATTTCAAACAAATTTATTAAAATTTGACACTTCCAACTAAAATTTTTTTCACAATCCAAAAAATTGAAGATATTTTCATCTAAGTTTACTCAAATATACATCCTACACCAAAAATACTCGACAAAATCCAAAAAAATCGAAGTTGATTTCAAACAAATTTATAAAAATTTGATACTTCCAACTAAATTTTTTTTCGCACTCCTAAAAATGGAAGTTATTTTCATCTAAATTTACTCAAATATACATCCTACAACAAAAATACTCAAAAAATTCCCAAATTATCGAAGTAGATTTCAAATAAATTTATTAAAATTTGTCACTTTCAACTAAAATTTTTTTCACAATCCAAATAATTGAAGTTATTTTCATCTAAATTCAGTCAAATATAGATCCTACAACAAAAATACTCACCAAAATCCAAAATAATCCAAGTTGATTTCAAATAAATTTATTAAAATTTGACACTTCCAACTAAAATTGTTTTCACAATCCAAAAAATTGAAGTTATTTTCATCTAAATTTACTCAAATATACATCCTACACCAAAAATACTCGACAAAATAAAAAAAAATCGAAGTTGATTTCAAACAAATTTATAAAAATTTGATACTTCCAACTAAATTTTTTTTCGCAATCCTAAAAATGGAAGTTATTTTCATCTAAATTTACTCAAATATATATCCTACAACAAAAATACTCAAAAAATTCCATAATAATCGAAGTTGATTTCAGATAAATTTATTAAAATTTGACACTTCCAACTAAAATTTTTTTCACAATCCAAAAAATTGAAGATATTTTCATCTAAGTTTACTCAAATATACATCCTACACCAAAAATACTCGACAAAATCCAAAAAAATCGAAGTTGATTTCAAACAAATTTATAAAAATTTGATACTTCCAACTAAATTTTTTTTCGCAATCCTAAAAATGGAAGTTATTTTCATCTAAATTTACTCAAATATACATCCTACAACAAAATACTCAACAAAATCCAAAATAATCCAAGTTGATTTCAAATAAATGTATTAAAATTTGACACTTCCAACTAAAATTGTTTTCACAATCCAAAAAATTGAAGTTATTTTCATCTAAATTTACTCAAATATACATCCTACACCAAAAATACTCAACAAAATCCAAAAAAATCGAAGTTGATTTCAAACAAATTTATAAAAATTTGACACTTCCAACTAAATTTTTTTTCGCAATCCTAAAAATGGAAGATATTTTCATCTATATTTACTCAAATATAGATCCAACAACAAAAATACTCAACAAATTCCAAAATAATCGAAGTTGACTTCAAATAAATTTATTAAAATTTGACACTTTCAACTAAAATTTTTTTCACAATCCAAATAATTGAAGTTATTTTCAGCTAAATTCACTCAAATATAGATCCTACAACAAAAATACTCACCAAAATCCAAAATAATCCAAGTTGATTTCAAATAAATGTATTAAAATTTGACACTTCCAACTAAAATTGTTTTCACAATCCAAAAAATTGAAGTTATTTTCATCTAAATTTACTCAAATATACATCCTACACCAAAAATACTCGACAGAATAAAATAAAATCGAAGTTGATTTCAAACAAATTTATTAAAATTTGACACTTCCAACTAAAATTTTTTTCACAATCCAAAAAATTGAAGATATTTTCATCTAAGTTTACTCAAATATACATCCTACACCAAAAATACTCGACAAAATCCAAAAAAATCGAAGTTGATTTCAAACAAATTTATAAAAATTTGATACTTCCAACTAAATTTTTTTTCGCACTCCTAAAAATGGAAGTTATTTTCATCTAAATTTACTCAAATATACATCCTACAACAAAAATACTCAAAAAATTCCCAAATTATCGAAGTAGATTTCAAATAAATTTATTAAAATTTGTCACTTTCAACTAAAATTTTTTTCACAATCCAAATAATTGAAGTTATTTTCATCTAAATTCAGTCAAATATAGATCCTACAACAAAAATACTCACCAAAATCCAAAATAATCCAAGTTGATTTCAAATAAATTTATTAAAATTTGACACTTCCAACTAAAATTGTTTTCACAATCCAAAAAATTGAAGTTATTTTCATCTAAATTTACTCAAATATACATCCTACACCAAAAATACTCGACAAAATAAAAAAAAATCGAAGTTGATTTCAAACAAATTTATAAAAATTTGATACTTCCAACTAAATTTTTTTTCGCAATCCTAAAAATGGAAGTTATTTTCATCTAAATTTACTCAAATATATATCCTACAACAAAAATACTCAAAAAATTCCATAATAATCGAAGTTGATTTCAGATAAATTTATTAAAATTTGACACTTCCAACTAAAATTTTTTTCACAATCCAAAAAATTGAAGATATTTTCATCTAAGTTTACTCAAATATACATCCTACACCAAAAATACTCGACAAAATCCAAAAAAATCGAAGTTGATTTCAAACAAATTTATAAAAATTTGATACTTCCAACTAAATTTTTTTTCGCAATCCTAAAAATGGAAGTTATTTTCATCTAAATTTACTCACATATACATCCTACAACAAAAATACTCAAAAAATTCCCAAATAATCGAAGTTGATTTCAAATAAATTTATTAAAATTTGACACTTTCAACTAAAATTTTTTTCACAATCCAAATAATTGAAGTTATTTTCATCTAAATTCACTCAAATATAGATCCTACAACACAAATACTCACCAAAATCCAAAATAATCCAAGTTGATTTCAAATAAATTTATTAAAATTTGACACTTCCAACTAAAATTGTTTTCACAATCCAAAAAATTGAAGTTATTTTCATCTAAATTTACTCAAATATACATCCTACAACAAAAATACTCAAAAAATTCCAAAATAATCGAAGTTGATTTCAAATAAATTTATTAAAATTTGACACTTCCAACTAAAATTTTTTTCACAATCCAAACAATTGAAGATATTTTCATCTAAGTTTACTCAAATATACATCCTACACCAAAAATACTCGACAAAATCCAAAACAATCGAAGTTGATTTCAAACAAATTTATAAAAATTTGACACATCCAACTAAATTTTTTTTCGCAATCCTAAAAATGGAAGATATTTTCATCTATATTTACTCAAATATAGATCCTACAACAATAATACTCAACAAATTCAAATATAATCGAAGTTGACTTCAAATAAATTTATTAAAATTTGACACTTTCAACTAAAATTTTTTTCACAATCCCAAAAATTGAAGTTATTTTCATCTAAATTTACTCAAATATAGATCCTACAGCAAAAATACTCGACAAAATCCAAAAAAATCGAAGTTGATTTCAAATAAATTTATTAAAATTTGACATTTCCAACTAAAATTTTATTCACAATCCCAAAAATGGAAGTTATTTTCATCTAAGTTTACTCAAATATACATCCTACACCAAAAATACTCGACAAAATCCAAAAAAATCGAAGTTGATTTCAAATAAATTTACTAAAATTTAACACTTCCAACTAAAATTTTTTTCACAATCCAAACAATTGAAGATATTTTCATCTATGTTTATTCAAATATACATCCTACACCAAAAATACTCGACAAAATCCAAAACAATCGAAGTTGATTTCAAACAAATTTATAAAAATTTGACACATCCAACTAAATTTTTTTTCGCAATCCTAAAAATGGAAGATATTTTCATCTATATTTACTCAAATATAGATCCTACAACAATAATACTCAACAAATTCCAAAATAATCGAAGTTGACTTCAAATAAATTTATTAAAATTTGACACTTTCAACTAAAATTTTTTTCACAATCCCAAAAATTGAAGTTATTTTCATCTAAATTTACTCAAATATAGATCCTACAGCAAAAATACTCGACAAAATCCAAAAAAATCGAAGTTGATTTCAAATAAATTTATTAAAATTTGACATTTCCAACTAAAATTTTATTCACAATCCCAAAAATGGAAGTTATTTTCATCTAAGTTTACTCAAATATACATCCTACACCAAAAATACTCGACAAAATCCAAAAAAATCGAAGTTGATTTCAAATAAATTTACTAAAATTTAACACTTCCAACTAAAATTTTTTTCACAATCCAAACAATTGAAGATATTTTCATCTATGTTTACTCAAATATACATCCTACACCAAAAATACTCGACAAAATCCAAAAAAATCGAAGTTGATTTCAGATAAATTTATTAAAATTTGACACTTCCAACTAAAATTTTTTTCACAATCCCAAAAATTGAAGTTATTTTCATCTAAATTTACTCAAATATAGATCCTACAGCAAAAATACTCGACAAAATCCAAAAAAATCGAAGTTGATTTCAAATAAATTTATTAAAATTTGACATTTCCAACTAAAATTTTATTCACAATCCCAAAAATGGAAGTTATTTTCATCTAAGTTTACTCAAATATACATCCTACACCAAAAATACTCGACAAAATCCAAAAAAATCGAAGTTGATTTCAAATAAATTTATTAAAATTTGCCACTTCCAACAAAATTTTTTTTCACAATCCAAAATATTGAAGATATTTTCATCTAAGTTTACTCAAATATACATCCTACACCAAAAATACTCGACAAAATCCAAAAAAATCGAAGTTGATTTCAAACAAATTTATAAAAATTTGACACTTCCAACTAAATTTTTTTTCGCAATCCTAAAAATGGAAGATATTTTCATCTATATTTACTCAAATATAGATCCTACAACAAAAATACTCAACAAATTCCAAAATAATCGAAGTTGACTTCAAATAAATTTATTAAAATTTGACACTTTCAACTAAAATTTTTTTCACAATCCAAATAATTGAAGTTATTTTCATCTAAATTCACTCAAATATAGATCCTACAACAAAAATACTCACCAAAATCCAAAATAATCCAAGTTGATTTCAAATAAATGTATTAAAATTTGACACTTCCAACTAAAATTGTTTTCACAATCCAAAAAATTGAAGTTATTTTCATCTAAATTTACTCAAATATACATCCTACACCAAAAATACTCGACAGAATAAAATAAAATCGAAGTTGATTTCAAACAAATTTATTAAAATTTGACACTTCCAACTAAAATTTTTTTCACAATCCAACCAATTGAAGATATTTTCATCTAAGTTTACTCAAATATACATCCTACACCAAAAATACTCGACAAAATCCAAAAAAATCGAAGTTGATTTCAAACAAATTTATAAAAATTTGATACTTCCAACTAAATTTTTTTTCGCACTCCTAAAAATGGAAGTTATTTTCATCTAAATTTACTCAAATATACATCCTACAACAAAAATACTCAAAAAATTCCCAAATTATCGAAGTTGATTTCAAATAAATTTATTAAAATTTGTCACTTTCAACTAAAATTTTTTTCACAATCCAAATAATTGAAGTTATTTTCATCTAAATTCACTCAAATATAGATCATACAACAAAAATACTCACCAAAATCCAAAATAATCCAAGTTGATTTCAAATAAATTTATTAAAATTTGACACTTTCAACTAAAATTGTTTTCACAATCCAAAAAATTGAAGATATTTTCATCTAAGTTTACTCAAATATACATCCTACACCAAAAATACTCGACAAAATCCAAAAAAATCGAAGTTGATTTCAAACAAATTTATAAAAATTTGATACTTCCAACTAAATTTTTTTTCGCACTCCTAAAAATGGAAGTTGTTTCATCTAAATTTACTCAAATATACATCCTACAACAAAAATACTCAAAAAATTCCCAAATTATCGAAGTTGATTTCAAATAAATTTATTAAAATTTGTCACTTTCAACTAAAATTTTTTTCACAATCCAAATAATTGAAGTTATTTTCATCTAAATTCACTCAAATATAGATCCTACAACAAAAATACTCACCAAAATCCAAAATAATCCAAGTTGATTTCAAATAACTTTATTAAAATTTGACACTTCCAACTAAAATTGTTTTCACAATCCAAAAAATTGAAGTTATTTTCATCTAATTTTACTCAAATATACATCCTACACCAAAAATACTCGACAAAATAAAAAAAAATCGAAGTTGATTTCAAACAAATTTATAAAAATTTGATACTTCCAACTAAATTTTTTTTCGCAATCCTAAAAATGGAAGTTATTTTCATCTAAATTTACTCAAATATACATCCTACAACAAAAATACTCAAAAAATTCCAAATAATCGAAGTTGATTTCAAATAAATTTATTAAAATTTGACACTTCCAACTAAAATTTTTTTCACAAACCAAACAATTGAAGATATTTTCATCTATGTTTACTCAAATATACATCCTACACCAAAAATACTCGACAAAATCCAAAAAAATCGAAGTTGATTTCAGATAAATTTATTAAAATTTGACACTTCCAACTAAAATTTTTTTCACAATCCAAAAAATTGAAGATATTTTCATCTAAGTTTACTCAAATATACATCCTACACCAAAAATACTCGACAAAATCCAAAAAAATCGAAGTTGATTTCAAACAAATTTATAAAAATTTGACACTTCCAACTAAATTTTTTTTCGCAATCCTAAAAATGGAAGATATTTTCATCTATATTTACTCAAATATAGATCCTACATCAAAAATACTCAACAAATTCCAAAATAATCGAAGTTGACTTCAAATAAATTTATTAAAATTTGACACTTCCAACTAAATTTTTTTTCGCACTCCTAAAAATGGAAGTTGTTTCATCTAAATTCACTCAAATATAGATCCTACAACAAAAATACTCACCAAAATCCAAAATTATCGAAGTTGATTTCAAATAAATGTATTAAAATTTGACACTTCCAACTAAAATTGTTTTCACAATCCAAAAAATTGAAGTTATTTTCATCTAAATTTACTCAAATATACATCCTACACCAAAAATACTCGACAGAATAAAATAAAATCGAAGTTGATTTCAAACAAATTTATAAAATTTGACACTTCCAACTAAAATTTTTTTCGCAATCCAAAAATTTGAAGATATTTTCATCTAAGTTTACTCAAATATACATCCTACACCAAAAATACTCGACATAATCCAAAAAAATCGAAGTTGATTTCAAACAAATTTATAAAAATTTGATACTTCCAACTAAATTTTTTTTCGCACTCCTAAAAATGGAAGTTATTTTCATCTAAATTTACTCAAATATACATCCTACAACAAAAATACTCAAAAAATTCCCAAATTATCGGAGTTGATTTCAAATAAATTTATTAAAATTTGTCACTTTCAACTAAAATTTTTTTCACAATCCAAATAATTGAAGTTATTTTCATCTAAATTCACTCAAATATAGATCCTACAACAAAAATACTCACCAAAATCCAAAATAATCCAAGTTGATTTCAAATAAATTTATTAAAATTTGACACTTCCAACTAAAATTGTTTTCACAATCCAAAAAATTGAAGTTATTTTCATCTAAATTTACTCAAATATACATCCTACAACAAAAATACTCAAAAAATTCCAAAATAATCGAAGTTGATTTCAAATAAATTTATTAAAATTTGACACTTCCAACTAAAATTTTTTCACAATCCAAACAATTGAAGATATTTTCATCTATGTTTACTCAAATATACATCCTACACCAAAAATACTCGACAAAATCCAAAAAAATCGAAGTTGATTTCAGATAAATTTATTAAAATTTGACACTTCCAACTAAAATTTTTTTCACAATCCAAAAAATTGAAGATATTTTCATCTAAGTTTACTCAAATATACATCCTACACCAAAAATACTCGACAAAATCCAAAACAATCGAAGTTGATTTCAAACAAATTTATAAAAATTTGACACATCCAACTAAATTTTTTTTCGCAATCCTAAAAATGGAAGATATTTTCATCTATATTTACTCAAATATAGATCCTACAACAATAATACTCAACAAATTCCAAAATAATCGAAGTTGACTTCAAATAAATTTATTAAAATTTGACACTTTCAACTAAAATTTTTTTCACAATCCCAAAAATTGAAGTTATTTTCATCTAAATTTACTCAAATATAGATCCTACAGCAAAAATACTCGACAAAATCCAAAAAAATCGAAGTTGATTTCAAATAAATTTATTAAAATTTGACATTTCCAACTAAAATTTTATTCACAATCCCAAAAATGGAAGTTATTTTCATCTAAGTTTACTCAAATATACATCCTACACCAAAAATACTCGACAAAATCCAAAAAAATCGAAGTTGATTTCAAATAAATTTACTAAAATTTAACACTTCCAACTAAAATTTTTTTCACAATCCAAACAATTGAAGATATTTTCATCTATGTTTACTCAAATATACATCCTACAACAAAAATACTCAAAAAATTCCAAAATAATCGAAGTTGATTTCAAATAAATTTATTAAAATTTGACACTTCCAACTAAAATTTTTTTCACAATCCAAACAATTGAAGATATTTTCATCTATGTTTACTCAAATATACATCCTACACCAAAAATACTCGACAAAATCCAAAAAAATCGAAGTTGATTTCAGATAAATTTATTAAAATTTGACACTTCCAACTAAAATTTTTTTCACAATCCAAAAAATTGAAGATATTTTCATCTAAGTTTACTCAAATATACATCCTACACCAAAAATACTTGACAAAATCCAAAACAATCGAAGTTGATTTCAAACAAATTTATAAAAATTTGACACATCCAACTAAATTTTTTTTCGCAATCCTAAAAATGGAAGATATTTTCATCTATATTTACTCAAATATAGATCCTACAACAATAATACTCAACAAATTCCAAAATAATCGAAGTTGACTTCAAATAAATTTATTAAAATTTGACACTTTCAACTAAAATTTTTTTCACAATCCCAAAAATTGAAGTTATTTTCATCTAAATTTACTCAAATATAGATCCTACAGCAAAAATACTCGACAAAATCCAAAAAAATCGAAGTTGATTTCAAATAAATTTATTAAAATTTGACATTTCCAACTAAAATTTTATTCACAATCCCAAAAATGGAAGTTATTTTCATCTAAGTTTACTCAAATATACATCCTACACCAAAAATACTCGACAAAATCCAAAAAAATCGAAGTTGATTTCAAATAAATTTAGTAAAATTTGACACTTCCAACTAAAATTTTTTTCACAATCCAAACAATTGAAGATATTTTCATCTATGTTTACTCAAATATACATCCTACACCAAAAATACTCGACAAAATCCAAAAAAATCGAAGTTGATTTCAGATAAATTTATTAAAATTTGACACTTCCAACTAAAATTTTTTTCACAATCCCAAAAATTGAAGTTATTTTCATCTAAATTTACTCAAATATAGATCCTACAGCAAAAATACTCGACAAAATCCAAAAAAATCGAAGTTGATTTCAAATAAATTTATTAAAATTTGACATTTCCAACTAAAATTTTATTCACAATCCCAAAAATGGAAGTTATTTTCATCTAAGTTTACTCAAATATACATCCTACACCAAAAATACTCGACAAAATCCAAAAAAATCGAAGTTGATTCAAACAAATTTATAAAAATTTGACACTTCCAACTAAATTTTTTTTCGCAATCCTAAAAATGGAAGTTATTTTCATCTAAATTTACTCAAATATAGGTCCTACAGCAAAAATACTCGACAAAATCCATAAAAATCGAAGTTGATTTCCAATACATTTATTAAAATTGACACTTCGAACTAAAATTTTTTTCACAATCCCAAAAATTGAAGTTATTTTCATCTAAATTTACTCAAATATAGATCCTACAGCAAAAATACTCGACAAAATCCAAAAAAATCGAAGTTGATTTCAAATAAATTTATTAAAATTTGCCACTTCCAACAAAATTTTTTTTCACAATCCAAAATATTGAAGATATTTTCATCTAAGTTTACTCAAATATACATCCTACACCAAAAATACTCGACAAAATCCAAAAAAATCGAAGTTGATTTCAAACAAATTTATAAAAATTTGACACTTCCAACTAAATTTTTTTTCGCAATCCTAAAAATGGAAGATATTTTCATCTATATTTACTCAAATATAGATCCTACAACAAAAATACTCAACAAATTCCAAAATAATCGAAGTTGACTTCAAATAAATTTATTAAAATTTGACACTTTCAACTAAAATTTTTTTCACAATCCAAATAATTGAAGTTTTTTTCATCTAAATTCACTCAAATATAGATCCTACAACAAAAATACTCACCAAAATCCAAAATAATCCAAGTTGATTTCAAATAAATGTATTAAAATTTGACACTTCCAACTAAAATTGTTTTCACAATCCAAAAAATTGAAGTTATTTTCATCTAAATTTACTCAAATATACATCCTACACCAAAAATACTCGACAGAATAAAATAAAATCGAAGTTGATTTCAAATAAATTTATTAAAATTTGACACTTTCAACTAAAATTTTTTTCACAATCCAAATAATTGAAGTTATTTTCATCTAAATTCACTCAAATATAGATCCTACAACACAAATACTCACCAAAATCCAAAATAATCCAAGTTGATTTCAAATAAATTTATTAAAATTTGACACTTCCAACTAAAATTGTTTTCACAATCCAAAAAATTGAAGTTATTTTCATCTAAATTTACTCAAATATACATCCTACACCAAAAATACTCGACAAAATAAAAAAAAATCGAAGTTGATTTCAAACAAATTTATAAAAATTTGATACTTCCAACTAAATATTTTTTCGCAATCCTAAAACTGGAAGTTATTTTCATCTAAATTTACTCAAATATACATCCTACAACAAAAATACTCAAAAAATTCCAAAATAATCGAAGTTGATTTCAAATAAATTTATTAAAATTTGACACTTCCAACTAAAATTTTTTTCACAATCCAAAAAATTGAAGATATTTTCATCTAAGTTTACTCAAATATACATCCTACACCAAAAATACTCGACAAAATCCAAAACAATCGAAGTTGATTTCAAACAAATTTATAAAAATTTGACACATCCAACTAAATTTTTTTTCGCAATCCTAAAAATGGAAGATATTTTCATCTATATTTACTCAAATATAGATCCTACAACAATAATACTCAACAAATTCCAAAATAATCGAAGTTGACTTCAAATAAATTTATTAAAATTTGACACTTTCAACTAAAATTTTTTTCACAATCCCAAAAATTGAAGTTATTTTCATCTAAATTTACTCAAATATAGATCCTACAGCAAAAATACTCGACAAAATCCAAAAAAATCGAAGTTGATTTCAAATAAATTTATTAAAATTTGACATTTCCAACTAAAATTTTATTCACAATCCCAAAAATGGAAGTTATTTTCATCTAAGTTTACTCAAATATACATCCTACACCAAAAATACTCGACAAAATCCAAAAAAATCGAAGTTGATTTCAAATAAATTTACTAAAATTTGACACTTCCAACTAAAATTTTTTTCACAATCCAAACAATTGAAGATATTTTCATCTATGTTTACTCAAATATACATCCTACACCAAAAATACTCGACAAAATCCAAAAAAATCGAAGTTGATTTCAGATAAATTTATTAAAATTTGACACTTCCAACTAAAATTTTTTTCACAATCCCAAAAATTGAAGTTATTTTCATCTAAATTTACTCAAATATAGATCCTACAGCAAAAATACTCGACAAAATCCAAAAAAATCGAAGTTGATTTCAAATAAATTTATTAAAATTTGACATTTCCAACTAAAATTTTATTCACAATCCCAAAAATGTTAGTTATTTTCATCTAAGTTTACTCAAATATACATCCTACACCAAAAATACTCGACAAAATCCAAAAAAATCGAAGTTGATTCAAACAAATTTATAAAAATTTGACACTTCCAACTAAATTTTTTTTCGCAATCCTAAAAATGGAAGTTATTTTCATCTAAATTTACTCAAATATAGATCCTACAGCAAAAATACTCGACAAAATCCAAAAAAATCGAAGTTGATTTCAAATAAATTTATTAAAATTTGCCACTTCCAACAAAATTTTTTTTCACAATCCAAAATATTGAAGATATTTTCAACTAAGTTTACTCAAATATACATCCTACACCAAAAATACTCGACAAAATCCAAAAAAATCGAAGTTGATTTCAAACAAATTTATAAAAATTTGACACTTCCAACTAAATTTTTTTTCGCAATCCTAAAAATGGAAGATATTTTCATCTATATTTACTCAAATATAGATCCTACAACAAAAATACTCAACAAATTCCAAAATAATCGAAGTTGACTTCAAATAAATTTATTAAAATTTGACACTTTCAACTAAAATTGTTTTCACAATCCAAAAAATTGAAGTTATTTTCATCTAAATTTACTCAAATATACATCCTACACCAAAAATACCCAACAAAATCCAAAAAAATCGAAGTTGATTTCAAACAAATTTATAAAAATTTGACACTTCCAACTAAATTTTTTTTCGCAATCCTAAAAATGGAAGATATTTTCATCTATATTTACTCAAATATAGATCCAACAACAAAAATACTCAACAAATTCCAAAATAATCGAAGTTGACTTCAAATAAATTTATTAAAATTTGACACTTTCAACTAAAATTTTTTTCACAATCCAAATAATTGAAGTTATTTTCAGCTAAATTCACTCAAATATAGATCCTACAACAAAAATACTCACCAAAATCCAAAATAATCCAAGTTGATTTCAAATAAATGTATTAAAATTTGACACTTCCAACTAAAATTGTTTTCACAATCCAAAAAATTGAAGTTATTTTCATCTAAATTTACTCAAATATACATCCTACACCAAAAATACTCGACAGAATAAAATAAAATCGAAGTTGATTTCAAACAAATTTATTAAAATTTGACACTTCCAACTAAAATTTTTTTCACAATCCAAAAAATTGAAGATATTTTCATCTAAGTTTACTCAAATATACATCCTACACCAAAAATACTCGACAAAATCCAAAAAAATCGAAGTTGATTTCAAACAAATTTATAAAAATTTGATACTTCCAACTAAATTTTTTTTCGCACTCCTAAAAATGGAAGTTATTTTCATCTAAATTTACTCAAATATACATCCTACAACAAAAATACTCAAAAAATTCCCAAATTATCGAAGTAGATTTCAAATAAATTTATTAAAATTTGTCACTTTCAACTAAAATTTTTTTCACAATCCAAATAATTGAAGTTATTTTCATCTAAATTCAGTCAAATATAGATCCTACAACAAAAATACTCACCAAAATCCAAAATAATCAAAGTTGATTTCAAATAAATTTATTAAAATTTGACACTTCCAACTAAAATTGTTTTCACAATCCAAAAAATTGAAGTTATTTTCATCTAAATTTACTCAAATATACATCCTACACCAAAAATACTCGACAAAATAAAAAAAAATCGATGTTGATTTCAAACAAATTTATAAAAATTTGATACTTCCAACTAAATTTTTTTTCGCAATCCTAAAAATGGAAGTTATTTTCATCTAAATTTACTCAAATATATATCCTACAACAAAAATACTCAAAAAATTCCATAATAATCGAAGTTGATTTCAGATAAATTTATTAAAATTTGACACTTCCAACTAAAATTTTTTTCACAATCCAAAAAATTGAAGATATTTTCATCTAAGTTTACTCAAATATACATCCTACACCAAAAATACTCGACAAAATCCAAAAAAATCGAAGTTGATTTCAAACAAATTTATAAAAATTTGATACTTCCAACTAAATTTTTTTTCGCAATCCTAAAAATGGAAGTTATTTTCATCTAAATTTACTCACATATACATCCTACAACAAAAATACTCAAAAAATTCCCAAATAATCGAAGTTGATTTCAAATAAATTTATTAAAATTTGACACTTTCAACTAAAATTTTTTTCACAATCCAAATAATTGAAGTTATTTTCATCTAAATTCACTCAAATATAGATCCTACAACACAAATACTCACCAAAATCCAAAATAATCCAAGTTGATTTCAAATAAATTTATTAAAATTTGACACTTCCAACTAAAATTGTTTTCACAATCCAAAAAATTGAAGTTATTTTCATCTAAATTTACTCAAATATACATCCTACACCAAAAATACTCGACAAAATAAAAAAAAATCGAAGTTGATTTCAAACAAATTTATAAAAATTTGATACTTCCAACTAAATATTTTTTCGCAATCCTAAAACTGGAAGTTATTTTCATCTAAATTTACTCAAATATACATCCTACAACAAAAATACTCAAAAAATTCCAAAATAATCGAAGTTGATTTCAAATAAATTTATTAAAATTTGACACTTCCAACTAAAATTTTTTTCACAATCCAAACAATTGAAGATATTTTCATCTATGTTTACTCAAATATACATCCTACACCAAAAATACTCGACAAAATCCAAAAAAATCGAAGTTGATTTCAGATAAATTTATTAAAATTTGACACTTCCAACTAAAATTTTTTTCACAATCTAAAAAATTGAAGATATTTTCATCTAAGTTTACTCAAATATACATCCTACACCAAAAATACTTGACAAAATCCAAAACAATCGAAGTTGATTTCAAACAAATTTATAAAAATTTGACACATCCAACTAAATTTTTTTTCGCAATCCTAAAAATGGAAGATATTTTCATCTATATTTACTCAAATATAGATCCTACAACAATAATACTCAACAAATTCCAAAATAATCGAAGTTGACTTCAAATAAATTTATTAAAATTTGACACTTTCAACTAAAATTTTTTTCACAATCCCAAAAATTGAAGTTATTTTCATCTAAATTTACTCAAATATAGATCCTACAGCAAAAATACTCGACAAAATCCAAAAAAATCGAAGTTGATTTCAAATAAATTTATTAAAATTTGACATTTCCAACTAAAATTTTATTCACAATCCCAAAAATGGAAGTTATTTTCATCTAAGTTTACTCAAATATACATCCTACACCAAAAATACTCGACAAAATCCAAAAAAATCGAAGTTGATTTCAAATAAATTTAGTAAAATTTGACACTTCCAACTAAAATTTTTTTCACAATCCAAACAATTGAAGATATTTTCATCTATGTTTACTCAAATATACATCCTACACCAAAAATACTCGACAAAATCCAAAAAAATCGAAGTTGATTTCAGATAAATTTATTAAAATTTGACACTTCCAACTAAAATTTTTTTCACAATCCCAAAAATTGAAGTTATTTTCATCTAAATTTACTCAAATATAGATCCTACAGCAAAAATACTCGACAAAATCCAAAAAAATCGAAGTTGATTTCAAATAAATTTATTAAAATTTGACATTTCCAACTAAAATTTTATTCACAATCCCAAAAATGGAAGTTATTTTCATCTAAGTTTACTCAAATATACATCCTACACCAAAAATACTCGACAAAATCCAAAAAAATCGAAGTTGATTCAAACAAATTTATAAAAATTTGACACTTCCAACTAAATTTTTTTTCGCAATCCTAAAAATGGAAGTTATTTTCATCTAAATTTACTCAAATATAGATCCTACAGCAAAAATACTCGACAAAATCCAAAAAAATCGAAGTTGATTTCAAATAAATTTATTAAAATTTGCCACTTCCAACAAAATTTTTTTTCACAATCCAAAATATTGAAGATATTTTCAACTAAGTTTACTCAAATATACATCCTACACCAAAAATACTCGACAAAATCCAAAAAAATCGAAGTTGATTTCAAACAAATTTATAAAAATTTGACACTTCCAACTAAATTTTTTTTCGCAATCCTAAAAATGGAAGATATTTTCATCTATATTTACTCAAATATAGATCCTACAACAAAAATACTCAACAAATTCCAAAATAATCGAAGTTGACTTCAAATAAATTTATTAAAATTTGACACTTTCAACTAAAATTTTTTTCACAATCCAAATAATTGAAGTTATTTTCATCTAAATTCACTCAAATATAGATCCTACAACAAAAATACTCACCAAAATCCAAAATAATCCAAGTTGATTTCAAATAAATGTATTATAATTTGACACTTCCAACTAAAATTGTTTTCACAATCCAAAAAATTGAAGTTATTTTCATCTAAATTTACTCAAATATACATCCTACACCAAAAATACTCGACAGAATAAAATAAAATCGAAGTTGATTTCAAACAAATTTATTAAAATTTGACACTTCCAACTAAAATTTTTTTCACAATCCAACCAATTGAAGATATTTTCATCTAAGTTTACTCAAATATACATCCTACACCAAAAATACTCGACAAAATCCAAAAAAATCGAAGTTGATTTCAAACAAATTTATAAAAATTTGATACTTCCAACTAAATTTTTTTTCGCACTCCTAAAAATGGAAGTTGTTTCATCTAAATTTACTCAAATATACATCCTACAACAAAAATACTCAAAAAATTCCCAAATTATCGAAGTTGATTTCAAATAAATTTATTAAAATTTGTCACTTTCAACTAAAATTTTTTTCACAATCCAAATAATTGAAGTTATTTTCATCTAAATTCACTCAAATATAGATCCTACAACAAAAATACTCACCAAAATCCAAAATAATCCAAGTTGATTTCAAATAACTTTATTAAAATTTGACACTTCCAACTAAAATTGTTTTCACAATCCAAAAAATTGAAGTTATTTTCATCTAATTTTACTCAAATATACATCCTACACCAAAAATACTCGACAAAATAAAAAAAAATCGAAGTTGATTTCAAACAAATTTATAAAAATTTGATACTTCCAACTAAATTTTTTTTCGCAATCCTAAAAATGGAAGTTATTTTCATCTAAATTCACTCAAATATAGATCCTACAACAAAAATACTCAAAAAATTCCAAATAATCGAAGTTGATTTCAAATAAATTTATTAAAATTTGACACTTCCAACTAAAATTGTTTTCACAATCCAAAAAATTGAAGTTATTTTCATCTAAATTTACTCAAATATACATCCTACACCAAAAATACTCGACAGAATAAAATAAAATCGAAGTTGATTTCAAACAAATTTATTAAAATTTGACACTTCCAATTAAATATTTTTTCGCAATCCTAAAAATGGAAGATATTTTCATCTATATTTACTCAAATATAGATCCAACAACAATAATACTCAACAAATTCCAAAATAATCGAAGTTGATTTCGAATAAATTTATTAACATTTGACACTATCAACTAAAATTTTTTTCACAATCCTAATAATTGAAGTTATTTTCATCTAAATTCACTCAAATATAGATCCTACAACAAAAATACTCAACAAAATCCAAAATAATCCAAGTTGATTTCAAATAAATTTATTAAAATTTGACATTTCCAACTAAAATTTTTTTCACAATCCAAAAAATTGAAGATATTTTCATCTAAGTTTACTCAAATATACATCCTACACCAAAAATACTCGACAAAATCCAAAAAAATCGAAGTTGATTTCAAACAAATTTATAAAAATTTGATACTTCCAACTAAATTTTTTTTCGCACTCCTAAAAATGGAAGTTGTTTCATCTAAATTTACTCAAATATACATCCTACAACAAAAATACTCAAAAAATTCCCAAATTATCGAAGTTGATTTCAAATAAATTTATTAAAATTTGTCACTTTCAACTAAAATTTTTTTCACAATCCAAATAATTGAAGTTATTTTCATCTAAATTCACTCAAATATAGATCCTACAACAAAAATACTCACCAAAATCCAAAATAATCCAAGTTGATTTCAAATAACTTTATTAAAATTTGACACTTCCAACTAAAATTGTTTTCACAATCCAAAAAATTGAAGTTATTTTCATCTAATTTTACTCAAATATACATCCTACACCAAAAATACTCGACAAAATAAAAAAAAATCGAAGTTGATTTCAAACTAATTTATAAAAATTTGATACTTCCAACTAAATTTTTTTTCGCAATCCTAAAAATGGAAGTTATTTTCATCTAAATTTACTCAAATATACATCCTACAACAAAAATACTCAAAAAATTCCAAATAATCGAAGTTGATTTCAAATAGATTTATTAAAATTTGACACTTCCAACTAAAATTTTTTTCACAAACCAAACAATTGAAGATATTTTCATCTATGTTTACTCAAATATACATCCTACACCAAAAATACTCGACAAAATCCAAAAAAATCGAAGTTGATTTCAGATAAATTTATTAAAATTTGACACTTCCAACTAAAATTTTTTTCACAATCCAAAAAATTGAAGATATTTTCATCTAAGTTTACTCAAATATACATCCTACACCAAAAATACTCGACAAAATCCAAAAAAATCGAAGTTGATTTCAAACAAATTTATAAAAATTTGACACTTCCAACTAAATTTTTTTTCGCAATCCTAAAAATGGAAGATATTTTCATCTATATTTACTCAAATATAGATCCTACATAAAAAATACTCAACAAATTCCAAAATAATCGAAGTTGACTTCAAATAAATTTATTAAAATTTGACACTTCCAACTAAATTTTTTTTCGCACTCCTAAAAATGGAAGTTGTTTCATCTAAATTCACTCAAATATAGATCCTACAACAAAAATACTCACCAAAATCCAAAATTATCGAAGTTGATTTCAAATAAATGTATTAAAATTTGACACTTCCAACTAAAATTGTTTTCACAATCCAAAAAATTGAAGTTATTTTCATCTAAATTTACTCAAATATACATCCTACACCAAAAATACTCGACAGAATAAAATAAAATCGAAGTTGATTTCAAACAAATTTATTAAAATTTGACACTTCCAACTAAAATTTTTTTCGCAATCCAAAAATTTGAAGATATTTTCATCTAAGTTTACTCAAATATACATCCTACACCAAAAATACTCGACAAAATCCAAAAAAATCGAAGTTGATTTCAAACAAATTTATAAAAATTTGATACTTCCAACTAAATTTTTTTTCGCACTCCTAAAAATGGAAGTTATTTTCATCTAAATTTACTCACATATACATCCTACAACAAAAATACTCAAAAAATTCCCAAATAATCGAAGTTGATTTCAAATAAATTTATTAAAATTTGACACTTTCAACTAAAATTTTTTTCACAATCCAAATAATTGAAGTTATTTTCATCTAAATTCACTCAAATATAGATCCTACAACACAAATACTCACCAAAATCCAAAATAATCCAAGTTGATTTCAAATAAATTTATTAAAATTTGACACTTCCAACTAAAATTGTTTTCACAATCCAAAAAATTGAAGTTATTTTCATCTAAATTTACTCAAATATACATCCTACACCAAAAATACTCGACAAAATAAAAAAAAATCGAAGTTGATTTCAAACAAATTTATAAAAATTTGATACTTCCAACTAAATATTTTTTCGCAATCCTAAAACTGGAAGTTATTTTCATCTAAATTTACTCAAATATACATCCTACAACAAAAATACTCAAAAAATTCCAAAATAATCGAAGTTGATTTCAAATAAATTTATTAAAATTTGACACTTCCAACTAAAATTTTTTCACAATCCAAACAATTGAAGATATTTTCATCTATGTTTACTCAAATATACATCCTACACCAAAAATACTCGACAAAATCCAAAAAAATCGAAGTTGATTTCAGATAAATTTATTAAAATTTGACACTTCCAACTAAAATTTTTTTCACAATCCAAAAAATTGAAGATATTTTCATCTAAGTTTACTCAAATATACATCCTACACCAAAAATACTCGACAAAATCCAAAACAATCGAAGTTGATTTCAAACAAATTTATAAAAATTTGACACATCCAACTAAATTTTTTTTCGCAATCCTAAAAATGGAAGATATTTTCATCTATATTTACTCAAATATAGATCCTACAACAATAATACTCAACAAATTCCAAAATAATCGAAGTTGACTTCAAATAAATTTATTAAAATTTGACACTTTCAACTAAAATTTTTTTCACAATCCCAAAAATTGAAGTTATTTTCATCTAAATTTACTCAAATATAGATCCTACAGCAAAAATACTCGACAAAATCCAAAAAAATCGTAGTTGATTTCAAATAAATTTATTAAAATTTGACATTTCCAACTAAAATTTTATTCACAATCCCAAAAATGGAAGTTATTTTCATCTAAGTTTACTCAAATATACATCCTACACCAAAAATACTCGACAAAATCCAAAAAAATCGAAGTTGATTTCAAATAAATTTACTAAAATTTGACACTTCCAACTAAAATTTTTTTCACAATCCAAACAATTGAAGATATTTTCATCTATGTTTACTCAAATATACATCCTACACCAAAAATACTCGACAAAATCCAAAAAAATCGAAGTTGATTTCAGATAAATTTATTAAAATTTGACACTTCCAACTAAAATTTTTTTCACAATCCAAAAAATTGAAGATATTTTCATCTAAGTTTACTCAAATATACATCCTACACCAAAAATACTCGACAAAATCCAAAAAAATCGAAGTTGATTTCAAACAAATTTATAAAAATTTGATACTTCCAACTAAATTTTTTTTCGCACTCCTAAAAATGGAAGTTGTTTCATCTAAATTTACTCTAATATACATCCTACAACAAAAATACTCAAAAAATTCCCAAATTATCGAAGTTGATTTCAAATAAATTTATTAAAATTTGTCACTTTCAACTAAAATTTTTTTCACAATCCAAATAATTGAAGTTATTTTCATCTAAATTCACTCAAATATAGATCCTACAACAAAAATGCTCACCAAAATCCAAAATAATCCAAGTTGATTTCAAATAACTTTATTAAAATTTGACACTTCCAACTAAAATTGTTTTCACAATCCAAAAAATTGAAGTTATTTTCATCTAAATTTACTCAAATATACATCCTACACCAAAAATACTCGACAGAATAAAATAAAATCGAAGTTGATTTCAAACAAATTTATTAAAATTTGACACTTCCAACTAAAATTTTTTTCGCAATCCAAAAATTTGAAGATATTTTCATCTAAGTTTACTCAAATATACATCCTACACCAAAAATACTCGACAAAATCCAAAAAAATCGAAGTTGATTTCAAACAAATTTATAAAAATTTGATACTTCCAACTAAATTTTTTTTCGCACTCCTAAAAATGGAAGTTATTTTCATCTAAATTTACTCAAATATACATCCTACAACAAAAATACTCAAAAAATTCCCAAATAATCGAAGTTGATTTCAAATAAATTTATTAAAATTTGACACTTTCAACTAAAATTTTTTTCACAATCCAAATAATTGAAGTTATTTTCATCTAAATTCACTCAAATATAGATCCTACAACACAAATACTCACCAAAATCCAAAATAATCCAAGTTGATTTCAAATAAATTTATTAAAATTTGACACTTCCAACTAAAATTGTTTTCACAATCCAAAAAATTGAAGTTATTTTCATCTAAATTTACTCAAATATACATCCTACACCAAAAATACTCGACAAAATAAAAAAAAATCGAAGTTGATTTCAAACAAATTTATAAAAATTTGATACTTCCAACTAAATATTTTTTCGCAATCCTAAAACTGGAAGTTATTTTCATCTAAATTTACTCAAATATACATCCTACAACAAAAATACTCAAAAAATTCCAAAATAATCGAAGTTGATTTCAAATAAATTTATTAAAATTTGACACTTCCAACTAAAATTTTTTCACAATCCAAACAATTGAAGATATTTTCATCTATGTTTACTCAAATATACATCCTACACCAAAAATACTCGACAAAATCCAAAAAAATCGAAGTTGATTTCAGATAAATTTATTAAAATTTGACACTTCCAACTAAAATTTTTTTCACAATCCAAAAAATTGAAGATATTTTCATCTAAGTTTACTCAAATATACATCCTACACCAAAAATACTCGACAAAATCCAAAACAATCGAAGTTGATTTCAAACAAATTTATAAAAATTTGACACATCCAACTAAATTTTTTTTCGCAATCCTAAAAATGGAAGATATTTTCATCTATATTTACTCAAATATAGATCCTACAACAATAATACTCAACAAATTCCAAAATAATCGAAGTTGACTTCAAATAAATTTATTAAAATTTGACACTTTCAACTAAAATTTTTTTCACAATCCCAAAAATTGAAGTTATTTTCATCTAAATTTACTCAAATATAGATCCTACAGCAAAAATACTCGACAAAATCCAAAAAAATCGTAGTTGATTTCAAATAAATTTATTAAAATTTGACATTTCCAACTAAAATTTTATTCACAATCCCAAAAATGGAAGTTATTTTCATCTAAGTTTACTCAAATATACATCCTACACCAAAAATACTCGACAAAATCCAAAAAAATCGAAGTTGATTTCAAATAAATTTACTAAAATTTGACACTTCCAACTAAAATTTTTTTCACAATCCAAACAATTGAAGATATTTTCATCTATGTTTACTCAAATATACATCCTACACCAAAAATACTCGACAAAATCCAAAAAAATCGAAGTTGATTTCAGATAAATTTATTAAAATTTGACACTTCCAACTAAAATTTTTTTCACAATCCAAAAAATTGAAGATATTTTCATCTAAGTTTACTCAAATATACATCCTACACCAAAAATACTCGACAAAATCCAAAAAAATCGAAGTTGATTTCAAACAAATTTATAAAAATTTGATACTTCCAACTAAATTTTTTTTCGCACTCCTAAAAATGGAAGTTGTTTCATCTAAATTTACTCAAATATACATCCTACAACAAAAATACTCAAAAAATTCCCAAATTATCGAAGTTGATTTCAAATAAATTTATTAAAATTTGTCACTTTCAACTAAAATTTTTTTCACAATCCAAATAATTGAAGTTATTTTCATCTAAATTCACTCAAATATAGATCCTACAACAAAAATGCTCACCAAAATCCAAAATAATCCAAGTTGATTTCAAATAACTTTATTAAAATTTGACACTTCCAACTAAAATTGTTTTCACAATCCAAAAAATTGAAGTTATTTTCATCTAAATTTACTCAAATATACATCCTACACCAAAAATACTCGACAGAATAAAATAAAATCGAAGTTGATTTCAAACAAATTTATTAAAATTTGACACTTCCAACTAAAATTTTTTTCGCAATCCAAAAATTTGAAGATATTTTCATCTAAGTTTACTCAAATATACATCCTACACCAAAAATACTCGACAAAATCCAAAAAAATCGAAGTTGATTTCAAACAAATTTATAAAAATTTGATACTTCCAACTAAATTTTTTTTCGCACTCCTAAAAATGGAAGTTATTTTCATCTAAATTTACTCAAATATACATCCTACAACAAAAATACTCAAAAAATTCCCAAATAATCGAAGTTGATTTCAAATAAATTTATTAAAATTTGACACTTTCAACTAAAATTTTTTTCACAATCCAAATAATTGAAGTTATTTTCATCTAAATTCACTCAAATATAGATCCTACAACACAAATACTCACCAAAATCCAAAATAATCCAAGTTGATTTCAAATAAATTTATTAAAATTTGACACTTCCAACTAAAATTGTTTTCACAATCCAAAAAATTGAAGTTATTTTCATCTAAATTTACTCAAATATACATCCTACACCAAAAATACTCGACAAAATAAAAAAAAATCGAAGTTGATTTCAAACAAATTTATAAAAATTTGATACTTCCAACTAAATATTTTTTCGCAATCCTAAAACTGGAAGTTATTTTCATCTAAATTTACTCAAATATATATCCTACAACAAAAATACTCAAAAAATTCCATAATAATCGAAGTTGATTTCAGATAAATTTATTAAAATTTGACACTTCCAACTAAAATTTTTTTCACAATCCAAAAAATTGAAGATATTTTCATCTAAGTTTACTCAAATATACATCCTACACCAAAAATACTCGACAAAATCCAAAAAAATCGAAGTTGATTTCAAACAAATTTATAAAAATTTGATACTTCCAACTAAATTTTTTTTCGCAATCCTAAAAATGGAAGTTATTTTCATCTAAATTTACTCACATATACATCCTACAACAAAAATACTCAAAAAATTCCCAAATAATCGAAGTTGATTTCAAATAAATTTATTAAAATTTGACACTTTCAACTAAAATTTTTTTCACAATCCAAATAATTGAAGTTATTTTCATCTAAATTCACTCAAATATAGATCCTACAACACAAATACTCACCAAAATCCAAAATAATCCAAGTTGATTTCAAATAAATTTATTAAAATTTGACACTTCCAACTAAAATTGTTTTCACAATCCAAAAAATTGAAGTTATTTTCATCTAAATTTACTCAAATATACATCCTACACCAAAAATACTCGACAAAATAAAAAAAAATCGAAGTTGATTTCAAACAAATTTATAAAAATTTGATACTTCCAACTAAATATTTTTTCGCAATCCTAAAACTGGAAGTTATTTTCATCTAAATTTACTCAAATATACATCCTACAACAAAAATACTCAAAAAATTCCAAAATAATCGAAGTTGATTTCAAATAAATTTATTAAAATTTGACACTTCCAACTAAAATTTTTTCACAATCCAAACAATTGAAGATATTTTCATCTATGTTTACTCAAATATACATCCTACACCAAAAATACTCGACAAAATCCAAAAAAATCGAAGTTGATTTCAGATAAATTTATTAAAATTTGACACTTCCAACTAAAATTTTTTTCACAATCCAAAAAATTGAAGATATTTTCATCTAAGTTTACTCAAATATACATCCTACACCAAAAATACTCGACAAAATCCAAAACAATCGAAGTTGATTTCAAACAAATTTATAAAAATTTGACACATCCAACTAAATTTTTTTTCGCAATCCTAAAAATGGAAGATATTTTCATCTATATTTACTCAAATATAGATCCTACAACAATAATACTCAACAAATTCCAAAATAATCGAAGTTGACTTCAAATAAATTTATTAAAATTTGACACTTTCAACTAAAATTTTTTTCACAATCCCAAAAATTGAAGTTATTTTCATCTAAATTTACTCAAATATAGATCCTACAGCAAAAATACTCGACAAAATCCAAAAAAATCGTAGTTGATTTCAAATAAATTTATTAAAATTTGACATTTCCAACTAAAATTTTATTCACAATCCCAAAAATGGAAGTTATTTTCATCTAAGTTTACTCAAATATACATCCTACACCAAAAATACTCGACAAAATCCAAAAAAATCGAAGTTGATTTCAAATAAATTTACTAAAATTTGACACTTCCAACTAAAATTTTTTTCACAATCCAAACAATTGAAGATATTTTCATCTATGTTTACTCAAATATACATCCTACACCAAAAATACTCGACAAAATCCAAAAAAATCGAAGTTGATTTCAGATAAATTTATTAAAATTTGACACTTCCAACTAAAATTTTTTTCACAATCCAAAAAATTGAAGATATTTTCATCTAAGTTTACTCAAATATACATCCTACACCAAAAATACTCGACAAAATCCAAAAAAATCGAAGTTGATTTCAAACAAATTTATAAAAATTTGATACTTCCAACTAAATTTTTTTTCGCACTCCTAAAAATGGAAGTTGTTTCATCTAAATTTACTCAAATATACATCCTACAACAAAAATACTCAAAAAATTCCCAAATTATCGAAGTTGATTTCAAATAAATTTATTAAAATTTGTAACTTTCAACTAAAATTTTTTTCACAATCCAAATAATTGAAGTTATTTTCATCTAAATTCACTCAAATATAGATCCTACAACAAAAATGCTCACCAAAATCCAAAATAATCCAAGTTGATTTCAAATAACTTTATTAAAATTTGACACTTCCAACTAAAATTGTTTTCACAATCCAAAAAATTGAAGTTATTTTCATCTAAATTTACTCAAATATACATCCTACACCAAAAATACTCGACAGAATAAAATAAAATCGAAGTTGATTTCAAACAAATTTATTAAAATTTGACACTTCCAACTAAAATTTTTTTCGCAATCCAAAAATTTGAAGATATTTTCATCTAAGTTTACTCAAATATACATCCTACACCAAAAATACTCGACAAAATCCAAAAAAATCGAAGTTGATTTCAAACAAATTTATAAAAATTTGATACTTCCAACTAAATTTTTTTTCGCACTCCTAAAAATGGAAGTTATTTTCATCTAAATTTACTCAAATATACATCCTACAACAAAAATACTCAAAAAATTCCCAAATAATCGAAGTTGATTTCAAATAAATTTATTAAAATTTGACACTTTCAACTAAAATTTTTTTCACAATCCAAATAATTGAAGTTATTTTCATCTAAATTCACTCAAATATAGATCCTACAACACAAATACTCACCAAAATCCAAAATAATCCAAGTTGATTTCAAACAAATTTATAAAAATTTGACACATCCAACTAAATTTTTTTTCGCAATCCTAAAAATGGAAGATATTTTCATCTATATTTACTCAAATATAGATCCTACAACAATAATACTCAACAAATTCCAAAATAATCGAAGTTGACTTCAAATAAATTTATTAAAATTTGACACTTTCAACTAAAATTTTTTTCACAATCCCAAAAATTGAAGTTATTTTCATCTAAATTTACTCAAATATAGATCCTACAGCAAAAATACTCGACAAAATCCAAAAAAATCGAAGTTGATTTCAAATAAATTTATTAAAATTTGACATTTCCAACTAAAATTTTATTCACAATCCCAAAAATGGAAGTTATTTTCATCTAAGTTTACTCAAATATACATCCTACACCAAAAATACTCGACAAAATCCAAAAAAATCGAAGTTGATTTCAAATAAATTTACTAAAATTTGACACTTCCAACTAAAATTTTTTTCACAATCCAAACAATTGAAGATATTTTCATCTATGTTTACTCAAATATACATCCTACACCAAAAATACTCGACAAAATCCAAAAAAATCGAAGTTGATTTCAGATAAATTTATTAAAATTTGACACTTCCAACTAAAATTTTTTTCACAATCCCAAAAATTGAAGTTATTTTCATCTAAATTTACTCAAATATAGATCCTACAGCAAAAATACTCGACAAAATCCAAAAAAATCGAAGTTGATTTCAAATAAATTTATTAAAATTTGACATTTCCAACTAAAATTTTATTCACAATCCCAAAAATGGAAGTTATTTTCATCTAAGTTTACTCAAATATACATCCTACACCAAAAATACTCGACAAAATCCAAAAAAATCGAAGTTGATTCAAACAAATTTATAAAAATTTGACACTTCCAACTAAATTTTTTTTCGCAATCCTAAAAATGGAAGTTATTTTCATCTAAATTTACTCAAATATACATCCTACAACAAAAATACTCAAAAAATTCCAAAATAAACGAAGTTGACTTCAAATAAATTTATTAAAATTTGACACTTTCAACTAAAATTTTTTTCACAATCCAAATAATTGAAGTTATTTTCATCTAAATTCACTCAAATATAGATCCTACAACAAAAATACTCACCAAAATCCAAAATAATCCAAGTTGATTTCAAATAAATGTATTAAAATTTGACACTTCCAACTAAAATTGTTTTCACAATCCAAAAAATTGAAGTTATTTTCATCTATGTTTACTCAAATATACATCCTACACCAAAAATACTCGACAAAATCCAAAAAAATCGAAGTTGATTTCAGATAAATTTATTAAAATTTGACACTTCCAACTAAAATTTTTTTCACAATCCAAAAAATTGAAGATATTTTCATCTAAGTTTACTCAAATATACATCCTACACCAAAAATACTCGACAAAATCCAAAACAATCGAAGTTGATTTCAAACAAATTTATAAAAATTTGACACTTCCAACTAAATTTTTTTTCGCAATCCTAAAAATGGAAGATATTTTCATCTATATTTACTCAAATATAGATCCTACAACAATAATACTCAACAAATTCCAAAATAATCGAAGTTGACTTCAAATAAATTTATTAAAATTTGACACTTTCAACTAAAATTTTTTTCACAATCCAAATAATTGAAGTTATTTTCATTTAAATACACTCAAATATAGATCCTACAACAAAAATACTCACCAAAATCCAAAATAATCCAAGTTGATTTCAAATAAATGTATTAAAATTTGACACTTCCAACTAAAATTTTATTCACAATCCCAAAAATGGAAGTTATTTTCATCTAAGTTTACTCAAATATACATCCTACACCAAAAATACTCCACAAAATCCAAAAAAATCGAAGTTGATTTCAAACAAATTTATTAAAATTTGACACTTCCAATTAAATATTTTTTCGCAATCCTAAAAATGGAAGATATTTTCATCTATATTTACTCAAATATAGATCCAACAACAATAATACTCAACAAATTCCAAAATAATCGAAGTTGATTTCGAATAAATTTATTAACATTTGACACTATCAACTAAAATTTTTTTGACAATCCTAATAATTGAAGTTATTTTCATCTAAATTCACTCAAATATAGATCCTACAACAAAAATACTCAACAAAATCCAAAATAATCCAAGTTGATTTCAAATAAATTTATTAAAATTTGACATTTCCAACTAAAATTTTTTTCACAATCCAAAAAATTGAAGATATTTTCATCTAAGTTTACTCAAATATACATCCTACACCAAAAATACTCGACAAAATCCAAAAAAATCGAAGTTGATTTCAAACAAATTTATAAAAATTTGATACTTCCAACTAAATTTTTTTTCGCACTCCTAAAAATGGAAGTTGTTTCATCTAAATTTACTCAAATATACATCCTACAACAAAAATACTCAAAAAATTCCCAAATTATCGAAGTTGATTTCAAATAAATTTATTAAAATTTGTCACTTTCAACTAAAATTTTTTTCACAATCCAAATAATTGAAGTTATTTTCATCTAAATTCACTCAAATATAGATCCTACAACAAAAATACTCACCAAAATCCAAAATAATCCAAGTTGATTTCAAATAACTTTATTAAAATTTGACACTTCCAACTAAAATTGTTTTCACAATCCAAAAAATTGAAGTTATTTTCATCTAATTTTACTCAAATATACATCCTACACCAAAAATACTCGACAAAATAAAAAAAAATCGAAGTTGATTTCAAACAAATTTATAAAAATTTGATACTTCCAACTAAATTTTTTTTCGCAATCCTAAAAATGGAAGTTATTTTCATCTAAATTTACTCAAATATACATCCTACAACAAAAATACTCAAAAAATTCCAAATAATCGAAGTTGATTTCAAATAAATTTATTAAAATTTGACACTTCCAACTAAAATGTTTTTCACAAACCAAACAATTGAAGATATTTTCATCTATGTTTACTCAAATATACATCCTACACCAAAAATACTCGACAAAATCCAAAAAAATCGAAGTTGATTTCAGATAAATTTATTAAAATTTGACACTTCCAACTAAAATTTTTTTCACAATCCAAAAAATTGAAGATATTTTCATCTAAGTTTACTCAAATATACATCCTACACCAAAAATACTCCACAAAATCCAAAAAAATCGAAGTTGATTTCAAACAAATTTATTAAAATTTGACACTTCCAATTAAATATTTTTTCGCAATCCTAAAAATGGAAGATATTTTCATCTATATTTACTCAAATATAGATCCAACAACAATAATACTCAACAAATTCCAAAATAATCGAAGTTGATTTCGAATAAATTTATTAACATTTGACACTATCAACTAAAATTTTTTTCACAATCCTAATAATTGAAGTTATTTTCATCTAAATTCACTCAAATATAGATCCTACAACAAAAATACTCAACAAAATCCAAAATAATCCAAGTTGATTTCAAATAAATTTATTAAAATTTGACATTTCCAACTAAAATTTTTTTCACAATCCAAAAAATTGAAGATATTTTCATCTAAGTTTACTCAAATATACATCCTACACCAAAAATACTCGACAAAATCCAAAAAAATCGAAGTTGATTTCAAACAAATTTATAAAAATTTGATACTTCCAACTAAATTTTTTTTCGCACTCCTAAAAATGGAAGTTGTTTCATCTAAATTTACTCAAATATACATCCTACAACAAAAATACTCAAAAAATTCCCAAATTATCGAAGTTGATTTCAAATAAATTTATTAAAATTTGTCACTTTCAACTAAAATTTTTTTCACAATCCAAATAATTGAAGTTATTTTCATCTAAATTCACTCAAATATAGATCCTACAACAAAAATACTCACCAAAATCCAAAATAATCCAAGTTGATTTCAAATAACTTTATTAAAATTTGACACTTCCAACTAAAATTGTTTTCACAATCCAAAAAATTGAAGTTATTTTCATCTAATTTTACTCAAATATACATCCTACACCAAAAATACTCGACAAAATAAAAAAAAATCGAAGTTGATTTCAAACAAATTTATAAAAATTTGATACTTCCAACTAAATTTTTTTTCGCAATCCTAAAAATGGAAGTTATTTTCATCTAAATTTACTCAAATATACATCCTACAACAAAAATACTCAAAAAATTCCAAATAATCGAAGTTGATTTCAAATAAATTTATTAAAATTTGACACTTCCAACTAAAATTTTTTTCACAAACCAAACAATTGAAGATATTTTCATCTATGTTTACTCAAATATACATCCTACACCAAAAATACTCGACAAAATCCAAAAAAATCGAAGTTGATTTCAGATAAATTTATTAAAATTTGACACTTCCAACTAAAATTTTTTTCACAATCCAAAAAATTGAAGATATTTTCATCTAAGTTTACTCAAATATACATCCTACACCAAAAATACTCGACAAAATCCAAAAAAATCGAAGTTGATTTCAAACAAATTTATAAAAATTTGACACTTCCAACTAAATTTTTTTTCGCAATCCTAAAAATGGAAGATATTTTCATCTATATTTACTCAAATATAGATCCTACATCAAAAATACTCAACAAATTCCAAAATAATCGAAGTTGACTTCAAATAAATTTATTAAAATTTGACACTTCCAACTAAATTTTTTTTCGCACTCCTAAAAATGGAAGTTGTTTCATCTAAATTCACTCAAATATAGATCCTACAACAAAAATACTCACCAAAATCCAAAATTATCGAAGTTGATTTCAAATAAATGTATTAAAATTTGACACTTCCAACTAAAATTGTTTTCACAATCCAAAAAATTGAAGTTATTTTCATCTAAATTTACTCAAATATACATCCTACACCAAAAATACTCGACAGAATAAAATAAAATCGAAGTTGATTTCAAACAAATTTATTAAAATTTGACACTTCCAACTAAAATTTTTTTCGCAATCCAAAAATTTGAAGATATTTTCATCTAAGTTTACTCAAATATACATCCTACACCAAAAATACTCGACATAATCCAAAAAAATCGAAGTTGATTTCAAACAAATTTATAAAAATTTGATACTTCCAACTAAATTTTTTTTCGCACTCCTAAAAATGGAAGTTATTTTCATCTAAATTTACTCAAATATACATCCTACAACAAAAATACTCAAAAAATTCCCAAATTATCGGAGTTGATTTCAAATAAATTTATTAAAATTTGTCACTTTCAACTAAAATTTTTTTCACAATCCAAATAATTGAAGTTATTTTCATCTAAATTCACTCAAATATAGATCCTACAACAAAAATACTCACCAAAATCCAAAATAATCCAAGTTGATTTCAAATAAATTTATTAAAATTTGACACTTCCAACTAAAATTGTTTTCACAATCCAAAAAATTGAAGTTATTTTCATCTAAATTTACTCAAATATACATCCTACACCAAAAATACTCGACAAAATAAAAAAAAATCGAAGTTGATTTCAAACAAATTTATAAAAATTTGATACTTCCAACTAAATTTTTTTTCGCAATCCTAAAAATGGAAGTTATTTTCATCTAAATTTACTCAAATATACATCCTACAACAAAAATACTCAAAAAATTCCAAAATAATCGAAGTTGATTTCAAATAAATTTATTAAAATTTGACACTTCCAACTAAAATTTTTTTCACAATCCAAACAATTGAAGATATTTTCATCTATGTTTACTCAAATATACATCCTACACCAAAAATACTCGACAAAATCCAAAAAAATCGAAGTTGATTTCAGATAAATTTATTAAAATTTGACACTTCCAACTAAAATTTTTTTCACAATCCAAAAAATGGAAGATATTTTCATCTAAGTTTACTCAAATATACATCCTACACCAAAAATACTCGACAAAATCCAAAAAAATCGAAGTTGATTTCAAACAAATTTATAAAAATTTGACACTTCCAACTAAATTTTTGTTCGCAATCCTAAAAATGGAAGATATTTTCATCTATATTTACTCAAATATAGATCCTACAACAAAAATACTCAACAAATTCCAAAATAAACGAAGTTGACTTCAAATAAATTTATTAAAATTTGACACTTTCAACTAAAATTTTTTTCACAATCCAAATAATTGAAGTTATTTTCATCTAAATTCACTCAAATATAGATCCTACAACAAAAATACTCACCAAAATCCAAAATAATCCAAGTTGATTTCAAATAAATATATTAAAATTTGACACTTGCAACTAAAATTGTTTTCACAATCCAAAAAATTGAAGTTATTTTCATCTAAATTTACTCAAATATAGATCCCACAACAAAAAAACTCGACAAAATCCAAAAAAATCGAAGATGATTTCAAATAAATTTATTAAAATTTGACATTTCCAACTAAAATTTTATTCACAATCCCAAAAATGGAAGTTATTTTCATCTAAGTTTACTCAAATATACATCCTACACCAAAAATACTCAAAAAATTCCAAAATAATCGAAGTTGATTTCAAATAAATTTATTAAAATTTGACACTTCCAACTAAAATTTTTTTCACAATCCAAACAATTGAAGATATTTTCATCTATGTTTACTCAAATATACATCCTACACCAAAAATACTCGACAAAATCCAAAAAAATCGAAGTTGATTTCAGATAAATTTATTAAAATTTGACACTTCCAACTAAAATTTTTTTCACAATCCAAAAAATGGAAGATATTTTCATCTAAGTTTACTCAAATATACATCCTACACCAAAAATACTCGACAAAATCCAAAAAAATCGAAGTTGATTTCAAACAAATTTATAAAAATTTGACACTTCCAACTAAATTTTTGTTCGCAATCCTAAAAATGGAAGATATTTTCATCTATATTTACTCAAATATAGATCCTACAACAAAAATACTCAACAAATTCCAAAATAAACGAAGTTGACTTCAAATAAATTTATTAAAATTTGACACTTTCAACTAAAATTTTTTTCACAATCCAAATAATTGAAGTTATTTTCATCTAAATTCACTCAAATATAGATCCTACAACAAAAATACTCACCAAAATCCAAAATAATCCAAGTTGATTTCAAATAAATGTATTAAAATTTGACACTTGCAACTAAAATTGTTTTCACAATCCAAAAAATTGAAGTTATTTTCATCTAAATTTACTCAAATATAGATCCCACAACAAAAAAACTCGACAAAATCCAAAAAAATCGAAGATGATTTCAAATAAATTTATTAAAATTTGACATTTCCAACTAAAATTTTATTCACAATCCCAAAAATGGAAGTTATTTTCATCTAAGTTTACTCAAATATACATCCTACACCAAAAATACTCAAAAAATTCCAAAATAATCGAAGTTGATTTCAAATAAATTTATTAAAATTTGACACTTCCAACTAAAATTTTTTTCACAATCCAAACAATTGAAGATATTTTCATCTATGTTTACTCAAATATACATCCTACACCAAAAATACTCGACAAAATCCAAAAAAATCGAAGTTGATTTCAGATAAATTTATTAAAATTTGACACTTCCAACTAAAATTTTTTTCACAATCCAAAAAATTGAAGATATTTTCATCTAAGTTTACTCAAATATACATCCTACACCAAAAATACTCGACAAAATCCAAAACAATCGAAGTTGATTTCAAACAAATTTATAAAAATTTGACACATCCAACTAAATTTTTTTTCGCAATCCTAAAAATGGAAGATATTTTCATCTATATTTACTCAAATATAGATCCTACAACAATAATACTCAACAAATTCCAAAATAATCGAAGTTGACTTCAAATAAATTTATTAAAATTTGACACTTTCAACTAAAATTTTTTTCACAATTCCAAAAATTGAAGTTATTTTCATCTAAATTTACTCAAATATAGATCCTACAGCAAAAATACTCGACAAAATCCAAAAAAATCGAAGTTGATTTCAAATAAATTTATTAAAATTTGACATTTCCAACTAAAATTTTATTCACAATCCCAAAAATGGAAGTTATTTTCATCTAAGTTTACTCAAATATACATCCTACACCAAAAATACTCGACAAAATCCAAAAAAATCGAAGTTGATTTCAAATAAATTTACTAAAATTTGACACTTCCAACTAAAATTTTTTTCACAATCCAAACAATTGAAGATATTTTCATCTATGTTTACTCAAATATACATCCTACACCAAAAATACTCGACAAAATCCAAAAAAATCGAAGTTGATTTCAGATAAATTTATTAAAATTTGACACTTCCAACTAAAATTTTTTTCACAATCCCAAAAATTGAAGTTATTTTCATCTAAATTTACTCAAATATAGATCCTACAGCAAAAATACTCGACAAAATCCAAAAAAATCGAAGTTGATTTCAAATAAATTTATTAAAATTTGACATTTCCAACTAAAATTTTATTCACAATCCCAAAAATGGAAGTTATTTTCATCTAAGTTTACTCAAATATACATCCTACACCAAAAATACTCGACAAAATCCAAAAAAATCGAAGTTGATTCAAACAAATTTATAAAAATTTGACACTTCCAACTAAATTTTTTTTCGCAATCCTAAAAATGGAAGTTATTTTCATCTAAATTTACTCAAATATAGGTCCTACAGCAAAAATACTCGACAAAATCCATAAAAATCGAAGTTGATTTCCAATACATTTATTAAAATTGACACTTCGAACTAAAATTTTTTTCACAATCCCAAAAATTGAAGTTATTTTCATCTAAATTTACTCAAATATAGATCCTACAGGAAAAATACTCGACAAAATCCAAAAAAATCGAAGTTGATTTCAAATAAATTTATTAAAATTTGCCACTTCCAACAAAATTTTTTTTCACAATCCAAAATATTGATAATATTTTCATCTAAGTTTACTCAAATATACATCCTACACCAAAAATACTCGACAAAATCCAAAAAAATCGAAGTTGATTTCAAACAAATTTATAAAAATTTGACACTTCCAACTAAATTTTCTTTCGCAATCCTAAAAATTGAAGTTATTTTCATCTAAATTTACTCAAATATACATCCTACACCAAAAATACTCGACAAAATAAAAAAAAATCGAAGTTGATTTCAAACAAATTTATAAAAATTTGATACTTCCAACTAAATTTTTTTTCGCAATCCTAAAAATTGAAGTTATTTTCATCTAAATTTACTCAAATATACATACTACACCAAAAATACTCGACAAAATAAAAAAAAATCGAAGTTGATTTCAAATAAATTTATTAAAACTTGACACTTCCAACTAAAATTCACAAAAAAATTCATTTGTAGAATTAGAGTTTTATTCAATTTAGTTGAAATTAACTTGATTTTATCTGATTATGCCAACAAAAAAATTATACTTGGAACAGTCAAATTTTGAGAAATTTGGAAGAGTCAAATTTTGAGAAATTTGGAAGATAGGGTACTTACCGATTTTAGTCGAATTCTCAAAAAATTTTATTTGTAGAATTAAAATTTTATTCAATTTAGTTGAAATTAACTTGATTTTATCTGATTATGCAAACAAAAAATTATACTTGGAGCAGTCAAATTTTGAGAAATTTGGAAGGGTCAAATTTTGAGAAAGTTGGAATGTAAGGCACTTACCGAGTTTAGTCGAATTCTCAAAAAATTTTATTTGTAGAATTAAAATTTTATTCAATTCAGTTGAAATTAACTTGATTTTATCTGATTATGCCAACAAAAAAATTATGCTTGGAACAGTCAAATTATGAGAAATTTGGAAGATAGGGTACTTACCGATTTTAGTCGAATTCTCAAAAAAATTCATTTGTAGGATTAAAGTTTTATTCAATTTAGTTGAAATTAACTTGATTTTATCTGATTATGCCAACAAAAAAATTATGCTTGGAACAGTCAAATTATGAGAAATTTCGAAGATAGGGTACTTACCGATTTTAGTCGAATTCTCAAAAAAATTCATTTGTAGGATTAAAGTTTTATTCAATTTAGTTGAAATTAACTTGATTTTATGTGATTATGCCAACAAAAAAATTATACTTGGAACAGTCAAATTTTGAGAAATTTGGAAGATAGGGTACTTACCGATTTTAGTCGAATCCTCAAAAAAATTTATTTGTAGAATTAAAATTTTATTCAATTTAGTTGAAATTAACTTGATTTTATCTGATTATGCCAACAAAATAATTATGCTTGGAACAGTCAAATTATGAGAAATTTGGAAGGTAGGGCACTCACCGAGTTTAGTCGAATTCTCAAAAAAAATTATTTGTAGAATTAAAATTTTATTCAATTTAGTTGAAATTAAGTTGATTTTATCTGATTATGCAAACAAAATAATTATATTTGAAAGAGTCAAATTTTGAGAAATTTGGATGATGGGGTACTTACCGATTTTAGTCGAATTCTCAAAAAATTTTATTTGTTGAATTAAAATATTATTCAATTTAGTTGAAATTAACTTGATTTTATCGGATTATGCAAACAAAATAATTATACCTGGGACAGTCAAATTTTGAGAAATTTGGAACAGTCAAATTTTGAGAAATTTGGAAGATAGGGTACTTACCGATTTTAGCAGAATTGTCAAACGATTTTAATTGTAGAATTAAAATTTTATTCAATTTAGTTGAAATTAACTTGATATTATCTGATTATGCAAACAATAATATTATACATGGAAGAGTCAAATTTTTAAAAATTTGGAGCAGTCAAATTTTTGTGAAATTTGGAGCAGTCAAATTTTTGAGAAATTTGGAAGATAGGGTACTTACCGATTTTAGTCGAGTTTTCAAAAACTTTTATTTGTAGAATTAAAATTTTATTCAATTTAGTAGAAATTAACTTGATTTTATCTGATTATGCAAACGAAAAAATTATATTTGGAACATTCAAATTTTGAAAAGTTTTGAAGATAGTGTACTTACCGATTTTAGTCGAATGCTCAAAATTTTTTGTGTAGAATTAAAATTTTATTCAATTTAGTTGAAATTACCTTGATTTTATCTGATTATGCAAACAAAAAAATTATATTTGGAACAGTCAAATTTTGAGAAATTTGGAAGATAATGTACTTACCGATTTTAGTCGAATGCTCAAATTTTTTTTTGTAGAATTAAAATTTTATTCAATTTAGTTGAAATTAACTTGATTTTATCTGATTATGCAAACAAAAAAATTATATTTGAAAGAGTCACATTTTGAGAAATTTGGAAGATAGGGTACTTACCGATTTTAGACGAATTCTCAACAAATTTTATTTGTAGAATTAAAATTTTATTCAATTTAGTTGAAATTAACTTGATTTTATCTGATTTTGCCAACAAAAAAATTATACTTGGAACAGTCAAATTTTGAGAAATTTGGAAGAGTCAAATTTTGAGAAATTTGGAAGATAGGGTACATACCGATTTTAGTCGAATTCTCAAAAAATTTTAATTGTAGAATTAAAATTTTATTCAATTTAGTTGAAATTAACTTGATTTTATCTGATTATGCAAACAAAAAATTATACTTGGAGCAGTCAAATTTTGAGATATTTGGAAGAGTCAAATTTTGAGAAATTTGGAAGGTAAGGCACTTACCGAGTTTAGCAGAATTGTCAAACGATTTTAATTGTAGAATTAAAATTTTATTCAATTTAGTTGAAATTAACTTGATATTATCTGATTATGCAAACAATAATATTATACTTGGAACAGTCAAATTTTTAAAAATTTGGAGCAGTCAAATTTTTGAGAAATTTGGAGCAGTCAAATTTTTGAGAAATTTGGAAGATAGGGTACTTACCGATTTTAGTCGAGTTTTCAAAAACTTTTATTTGTAGAATTAAAATTTTATTCAATTTAGTAGAAATTAACTTGATTTTATCTGATTATGCAAACGAAAAAATTATATTTGGAACATTCAAATTTTGAGAAGTTTTGAAGATAGTGTACTTACCGATTTTAGTCGAATGCTCAAAATATTTATTTGTAGAATTAAAATTTTATTCAATTTAGTTGAAATTACCTTGATTTTATCTGATTATGCAAACAAAAAAATTATATTTGGAACAGTCAAATTTTGAGAAATTTGGAAGATAATGTACTTACCGATTTTAGTCGAATGCTCAAATTTTTTTTTGTAGAATTAAAATTTTATTCAATTTAGTTGAAATTAACTTGATTTTATCTGATTATGCAAACAAAAAAATTATATTTGAAAGAGTCACATTTTGAGAAATTTGGAAGATAGGGTACTTACCGATTTTAGACGAATTCTCAACAAATTTTATTTGTAGAATTAAAATTTTATTCAATTTAGTTGAAATTAACTTGATTTTATCTGATTTTGCCAACAAAAAAATTATACTTGGAACAGTCAAATTTTGAGAAATTTGGAAGAGTCCAATTTTGAGAAATTTGGAAGATAGGGTACATACCGATTTTAGTCGAATTCTCAAAAAATTTTAATTGTAGAATTAAAATTTTATTCAATTTAGTTGAAATTAACTTGATTTTATCTGATTATGCAAACAAAAAATTATACTTGGAGCAGTCAAATTTTGAGATATTTGGAAGAGTCAAATTTTGAGAAATTTGGAAGGTAAGGCACTTACCGAGTTTAGCAGAATTGTCAAACGATTTTAATTGTAGAATTAAAATTTTATTCAATTTAGTTGAAATTAACTTGATATTATCTGATTATGCAAACAATAATATTATACTTGGAACAGTCAAATTTTTAAAAATTTGGAGCAGTCAAATTTTTGAGAAATTTGGAGCAGTCAAATTTTTGAGAAATTTGGAAGATAGGGTACTTACCGATTTTAGTCGAGTTTTCAAAAACTTTTATTTGTAGAATTAAAATTTTATTCAATTTAGTAGAAATTAACTTGATTTTATCTGATTATGCAAACGAAAAAATTATATTTGGAACATTCAAATTTTGAAAAGTTTTGAAGATAGTGTACTTACCGATTTTAGTCGAATGCTCAAAATTTTTTGTGTAGAATTAAAATTTTATTCAATTTAGTTGAAATTACCTTGATTTTATCTGATTATGCAAACAAAAAAATTATATTTGGAACAGTCAAATTTTGAGAAATTTGGAAGTTAGGGTATTTACCGATTTTAGTCGAATTCTCAAAATTTTTTATTTGTAAAATTAAAATATTATTCAATTTAGTAGAAATTAACTTGATTTTATCTGATTATGCAAACGAAAAAATTATATTTGGAACATTCAAATTTTGAGAAGTTTTGAAGATAGTGTACTTACCGATTTTAGTCGAATGCTCAAAATATTTATTTGTAGAATTAAAATTTTATTCAATTTAGTTGAAATTACCTTGATTTTATCTGATTATGCAAACAAAAAAATTATATTTGGAACAGTCAAATTTTGAGAAATTTGGAAGATAATGTACTTACCGATTTTAGTCGAATTCTCAAAATTTTTTATTTGTAAAATTAAAATTTTATTCAATTTAGTAGAAATTAACTTGATTTTATCTGATTATGCAAACGAAAAAATTATATTTGGAACATTCAAATTTTGAGAAGTTTTGAAGATAGTGTACTTACCGATTTTAGTCGAATGCTCAAAATATTTATTTGTAGAATTAAAATTTTATTCAATTTAGTTGAAATTACCTTGATTTTATCTGATTATGCAAACAAAAAAATTATATTTGGAACAGTCAAATTTTGAGAAATTTGGAAGATAATGTACTTACCGATTTTAGTCGAATGCTCAAATTTTTTTTTGTAGAATTAAAATTTTATTCAATTTAGTTGAAATTAACTTGATTTTATCTGATTATGCAAACAAAAAAATTATATTTGAAAGAGTCACATTTTGAGAAATTTGGAAGATAGGGTACTTACCGATTTTAGACGAATTCTCAACAAATTTTATTTGTAGAATTAAAATTTTATTCAATTTAGTTGAAATTAACTTGATTTTATCTGATTATGCCAACAAAAAAATTATACTTGGAACAGTCAAATTTTGAGAAATTTGGAAGAGTCAAATTTTGAGAAATTTGGAAGATAGGGTACATACCGATTTTAGTCGAATTCTCAAAAAATTTTAATTGTAGAATTAAAATTTTATTCAATTTAGTTGAAATTAACTTGATTTTATCTGATTATGCAAACAAAAAATTATACTTGGAGCAGTCAAATTTTGAGATATTTGGAAGAGTCAAATTTTGAGAAATTTGGAAGGTAAGGCACTTACCGAGTTTAGTCGAATTCTCAAAAAATTTTATTTGTAGAATTAAAATTTTATTCAATTCAGTTGAAATTAACTTGATTTTATCTGATTATGCCAACAAAAAAATTATGCTTGGAACAGTCAAATTATGAGAAATTTGGAAGATAGGGTACTTACCGATTTTAGTCGAATCCGCAAAAAAAATTATTTGTAGAATTAAAATTTTATTCAATTTAGTTGAAATTAACTTGATTTTATCTGATTATGCCAACAAAAAAATTATGCTTGGAACAGTCAAATTATGAGAAATTTCGAAGATAGGGTACTTACCGATTTTAGTCGAATTCTCAAAAAAATTCATTTGTAGAATTAAAATTTTATTCAATTTAGTAGAAATTAACTTGATTTTATCTGATTATGCAAACGAAAAAATTATATTTGGAACATTCAAATTTTGAAAAGTTTTGAAGATAGTGTACTTACCGATTTTAGTCGAATGCTCAAAATTTTTTGTGTAGAATTAAAATTTTATTCAATTTAGTTGAAATTACCTTGATTTTATCTGATTATGCAAACAAAAAAATTATATTTGGAACAGTCAAATTTTGAGAAATTTGGAAGTTAGGGTATTTACCGATTTTAGTCGAATTCTCAAAATTTTTTATTTGTAGAATTAAAATATTATTCAATTTAGTTGAAATTAACATGATTTTATCGGATTATGCAAACAAAATAATTATACTTGGAACAGTCAAATTTTGAGAAATTTGGAACACTCAAATTTTGAGAAATTTGGAACAGTCAAATTTTGAGAAATTTGGAAGATAGGGTACTTACCGATTTTAGCAGAATTGTCAAACGATTTTATTTGTAGAATTAAAATTTTATTCGATTTAGTAGAAATTAACTTGATTTTATCTGATTATGCAAACGAAAAAATTATATTTGGAACATTCAAATTTTGAGAAGTTTTGAAGATAGTGTACTTACCGAGTTTAGTCGAATTCTCAAAAAAAATTATTTGTAGAATTAAAATTTTATTCAATTTAGTTGAAATTAACTTGATTTTATCTGATTATGCCAACAAAAAAAGTATACTTGGAACAGTCAAATTTTGAGAAATTTGGAAGTGTCAAATTTTGAGAAATTTGGAAGGTAGGGTACTTACCGTGTTTAGTCGAATTCTCAAAAAAAATTATTTGTAGAATTAAAATTTTATTCTATTTAGTTGAAATTAAGTTGATTTTATCTGATTATGCAAACAAAATAATTATATTTGAAAGAGTCGAATTTTGAGAAATTTGGATGATGGGGTACTTACCGATTTTAGTCGAATTCTCAAAAAATTTTATTTGTAGAATTAAAATATTATTCAATTTAGTTGAAATTAACATGATTTTATCGGATTATGCAAACAAAATAATTATACTTGGAACAGTCCAATTTTGAGAAATTTGGAACAGTCAAATTTTGAGAAATTTGGAACACTCAAATTTTGAGAAATTTGAAACAGTCAAATTTTGAGAAATTTGGAACAGTCCAATTTTGAGAAATTTGGAAGATAGGGTACTTACCGATTTTAGCAGAATTGTCAAACGATTTTATTTGTAGAATTAAAATTTTATTCAATTTAGTTGAAATTAACTTGATATTATCTGATTATGCAAACAATAATATTATACTTGGAACAGTCAAATTTTTAAACATTTGGAACAGTCAAATTTTTGAGAAATTTGGAAGATAGGGTACTTACCAATTTTAGTCGAGTTTTCAAAAAATTTTATTTGTAGAATTAAAATTTTATTCAATTTAGTAGAAATTAACTTGATTTTATATGATTATGCAAACGAAAAAATTATATTTGGAACATTCAAATTTTGAGAAGTTTTGAAGATAGTGTACTTACCGATTTTAGTCGAATGCTCAAAATATTTATTTGTAGAATTAAAACTTTATTCAATTTAGTTGAAATTACCTTGATTTTATCTGATTATGCAAACAAAAAAATTATATTTGGAACAGTCAAATTTTGAGAAATTTGGAAGTTAGGGTATTTACCGATTTTAGTCGAATTCTCAAAATTTTTTATTTGTAAAATTAAAATTTTATTCAATTTAGTTGAAATTACCTTGATTTTATCTGATTATGCAAACAAAAAAATTATATTTGGAACAGTCAAATTTTGAGAAATTTGGAAGATAGTGTACTTACCGAGTTTAGTCGAATTCTCAAAAAAAATTATTTGTAGAATTAAAATTTTATTCAATTTAGTTGAAATTAACTTGATTTTATCTGATTATGCCAACAAAAAAAGTATACTTGGAACAGTCAAATTTTGAGAAATTTGGAAGTGTCAAATTTTGAGAAATTTGGAAGGTAGGGTACTTACCGTGTTTAGTCGAATTCTCAAAAAAAATTATTTGTAGAATTAAAATTTTATTCAATTTAGTTGAAATTAAGTTGATTTTATCTGATTATGCAAACAAAATAATTATATTTGAAAGAGTCGAATTTTGAGAAATTTGGATGATGGGGTACTTACCGATTTTAGTCGAATTCTCAAAAAATTTTATTTGTAGAATTAAAATATTATTCAATTTAGTTGAAATTAACATGATTTTATCGGATTATGCAAACAAAATAATTATACTTGGAACAGTCCAATTTTGAGAAATTTGGAACAGTCTAATTTTGAGAAATTTGGAACACTCAAATTTTGAGAAATTTGAAACAGTCAAATTTTGAGAAATTTGGAACAGTCCAATTTTGAAAAATTTGGAAGATAGGGTACTTACCGATTTTAGCAGAATTGTCAAACGATTTTATTTGTAGAATTAAAATTTTATTCAATTTAGTTGAAATTAACTTGATATTATCTGATTATGCAAACAATAATATTATACTTGGAACAGTCAAATTTTTAAACATTTGGAACAGTCAAATTTTTGAGAAATTTGGAAGATAGGGTACTTACCAATTTTAGTCGAGTTTTCAAAAAATTTTATTTGTAGAATTAAAATTTTATTCAATTTAGTAGAAATTAACTTGATTTTATATGATTATGCAAACGAAAAAATTATATTTGGAACATTCAAATTTTGAGAAGTTTTGAAGATAGGGTACATACCGATTTTAGTCGAATGCTCAAAATATTTATTTGTAGAATTAAAATTTTATTCAATTTAGTTGAATTTACCTTGATTTTATCTGATTATGCAAACAAAAAAATTATATTTGGAACAGTCAAATTTTGAGAAATTTGGAAGTTAGGGTATTTACCGATTTTAGTCGAATTCTCAAAATTTTTTATTTGTAAAATTAAAATTTTATTCAATTTAGTTGAAATTACCTTGATTTTATCTGATTATGCAAACAAAAAAATTATATTTGGAACAGTCAAATTTTGAGAAATTTGGAAGTTAGGGTATTTACCGATTTTAGTCGAATTCTCAAAATTTTTTATTTGTAAAATTAAAATTTTATTCAATTTAGTTGAAATTACCTTGATTTTATCTGATTATGCAAACAAAAAAATTATATTTGGAACAGTCAAATTTTGAGAAATTTGGAAGTTAGGGTATTTACCGATTTTAGTCGAATTCTCAAAATTTTTTATTTGTAAAATTAAAATTTTATTCGATTTAGTAGAAATTAACTTGATTTTATCTGATTATGCAAACGAAAAAATTATATTTGGTGTCACGTCCCGGGTGAGGTTTTTGGGACGGTGACTATGGGGAAGGAAAAGATCAGGCGCGAATCTATCATCCAGCACTCTGAAGGTTTTGAGGGAAAGCCAGGCGCGAATCTATCATCCGGCACACTGAGGGTTCTGAGGGAGGACCAGGCGCGAATATTAAATCCGTCACACTGAGGGTTTGAGAGGAGATCAGGCGCGAATCTATCATCCGGCACACTGTGGGTTCGTAAGGAAGGTCAGGCGTGAATCTGTCATCCAGCACTCTGAAGGTTTTAAGGGAAAGCCAGGCGCGAATCTATCATCCGTCACACTGAGAGTTTGAGAGGAGATCAGGCGCGAATCTATCATCCGTCACACTGAGGGTTCTGAGGGAGGACCAGGCGCGAATATTAAATCCGTCACACTGAGGGTTTGAGAGGAGATCAGGCGCGAATCTATCATCCGGCACACTGTGGTTTGAAAGGAAAGATTAGGCGCGAATCTATCATCCGTCGCACTGTGGGTTCGAAAGGGAGATCAGGCGTGAATCTGTCATCCAGCACTCTGAAGGTTTTAAGGGAAAGCCAGGCGCGAATCTATCATCCGTCACACTGTGGGTTTATAAGGAAGGTCAGGCGTGAATCTATCATCCAGCACTCTGAAGGTTTTAGGGAAAAGATCAGGCGCGAATCTATCATCCGTCACACTGTGGATTTATAAGGAAGGTCAGGCGTGAATCTGTCATCCAGCACTCTGAAGGTTTTAAGGAAATTAGTATTGAAGGGACACCCGTTAGCACTCTTGTTTTGTTTTGGTTCGATAATAGGATTTACCGTTGCATTCGTACAAAAGAAACCACACTTAGTTTTCCTATGAATAGCACGGTTCATGCAGCAGTGTGTTTGTAAATACTGGGAGCGCTCTCGCGAATCAGCTGTTGCGGCAGCTTGGTTTCGTTGGGAAGCCTTATGATTCGAGGATACACACAATAATTCGAGACATGATTGATAACAAAGCGGTTTATTAGCCTTGTTAGAGCGTTTCTAACAATACGTGGGAAGATTTTGTATTCACACACACAACATTTATAATATGAATTATGAATATAAATGGCGATATATATATATATATAATAAGCATAAATGAAAGAATATAATAATAGGTAAGCAATAAGCATTAATGAAAGAATATAATAAGTAAGCGATAAGCGTTGATAAACAATAATGGTATGGGGTGATATGCACTATAACAATGATATATAATAATGACTTACGGTAGTTGCCGTAAAGCACTGATTTGAATTGTTAACACTGATTGAATAATACTTCTATCTATTTGACTGTCTGTTGACAAAAGAGCCCTCTGGGCTCTCGATCCTTTGTATTTATATGATCTTCCAGGAGTACTGCGGGGGTACGCGCGGTAAAGACCTTGACAGATTTCGGGAACAAGACGCAGTAGATTTTGGGGGTTTTTGTAAACGGTATGGCTATTAATAGATGTATTTATGTCACGTACGCCAAATGCGTCGTAATTACAATCACGTGTTGATCACGTTTGTACATTTGCGTCGCAGTGATATTTCTGGAGTTCTTATGACTGCGGAAGGAGATACTCAACTCATCGAATAGATTTTGGGCGTTTTATAGGAAAAGGGTTAGAGTGACTTGGACTCTGTGAGTGGTAAAGAGGGGATTGAGACGTGGTCTCGATTTAAGAGGGTTTTTGTAACGAGGGACTTGTTTGAATTCGTTTTAAAGGGAAGGATTCGTGCCTCATATGGCAAATAGGCGAAGGAGTTTTGTAACGATCATCTCGTGATGGGGATCTCTAAGATACATCATCGAGGTGGAGTTTCGTATAGGTCATCTTGTGTTGGTGACCGCTAAGGTACAACATCAAGGTGATCGGCGATTGGGATTGACCATTTAGAGACAGGGACCACTAAGGTATATCGTCTAAGTGATCGGTTGGGTTTGAAAAAGGGGTATGGCTTGAGTTCGATGGTTTTTGATGGAGTTGTGGATGGATTTGTGGAGAAGTGGCGTTAAAATACTGCGCGAAAAATTGTGGGACGTCACACCTCCCCCCTTATATGAAGAAATGTGTAATTTCTTAACACAAGGCAGGTGTGGTTTGAAGTGAGAGAAAAATTTTAACGAAAATAGCGGGGCATCACACCTCCCCCCTTATATGAAGAAATGCGTAATTTCTTAACATAAGGTTCGGGTGTCTTCAAATAAGAAAATAAAGAATATAGAATATAAAGCCTATTTTGGCGAATAAAACAAAATATGTAGCCTATTTTGGCAAAAAAGAAATAAAATAATTTATATGTTTTAGTAATAATAAGAGTTGTTTAATGTGGCTTGAAGAGAAAAATAAAAGAAAGACCTATATATATATATATATAAAAAAATAGAAAATAAGGAATATATATATATATTATTAATTTATAAGGAATATTTACAAGGGATTATTTATAAGGATAGGAAAGGAAGGAAGGATTAGGATCGGTGTAGGGTATAGGTGGTTTTGTTTGAATTTAGAAGGGTCTCTACGGGACGAAGGGGTAGTGGCTTTCGGGAACTGCATCCCGACGACCGATGTTGGAGGATGAGAGTCATCGATGGAGGTGTCCGTTCTGCGGAGGCGCCTCTCTGTTGATGACTCGAAGAGATCACTTTAGGGAGGAAGGAGGCGGTGTTCCTTCCTTCTCTCTGGACGGCATAGCCGCGTGAATGTGGTTGTCATAAATGTTGTTGTAGCAACTATCTATGATGGAAAATTTATTAGAGTATCTGGTTTGTGGTGGCGTGGGGTCAACCGGGACTCTCGCGTATATGAAAAGGACGATCGTAATATCCTTTGCACCATGGACTCCTACTCAGAGGTGATAGACAACCAATGTATGTTTCGTTTTCAATGTCTTTGGGTAACGTAAATTTCGCGAAATTTAACTCATGTCGAGTGTATCCAGTATCCTTGTGGACACTGGCATTATACGGGAACGCGGCCAAGTTCCATTCGTCCCAGTCGCTGTATCTACCGATTAACAATTTTAAACATTCGGTCAAAACGAGTTGCAATCTCTCTAAAAAGCCGTTAGTCTGTGGGTGAAAGGCTGTGGTTCGGAATTGTTGCATTTTACATTCCCGTGGTACTGTTTTCGTGAAATTTCGAGTAAAATTTGCTGCTTGGTCAGTGAGGGTGGCTCTAGGAGCTCCGAAATGACAGTTAAATCTTTTGATGAATTCGTCGGCGATTTTAATTGATGTGAATAGGCTTAGGAGCACGCACACAAAATATTTTATCAATAGAAGCTGCATGGGTAATTTGCAAATCTGGTCGGTTCTCGTGGTAGGCAGTCGTTCACGTATGTTTTCTGGGGAAGAACTTGGCGGAATTTCTGCTGGCGACAATTTCCGGCGCATCTTTTGGTGCAGTTGAATTTCTTTGGGTTCTCCTCCTAGATGAGCGCTGGATTTGGGCTTTGCAGGGTCGACGGAGTTGCTTCCACTCGTTGCCACATGGATCGGTGAACTGGAGTATCGAGGCCTCTTGGATCCGCTTGGTTTACGTTCGGGCCAGTCCTCCGAGTCGTCGACAGATACTTCGCGTGGTCGTTTTGAGCATGCCTCCACTGCAGGGGAATTATGGGATAGGGCGTCTGCAGTGACGTGGAATTCCCGCTCAAAATTCGAGAATTGCAGGATGGGATTCTTCTGCAATATTGATGTGAAGTATTCAAATTGTGTTTGTTGGGACGGTCCCCAGTCGAATGGTGTGCTCCTCTTCAATAGTGAGGTCAATGGGCGAACCTTTCTAGAGAATTTTGGGATAAACCGTCTATGATATCGGTTCAGAACAAGGAATCCTTTAATTCGTTTTGGCGTGCGAGGTGCAGGATAGTTCTGGACGGTTTGAATTTTCTCTTGGTCCAGTTTCACTCGGTCTGCTTCCTCGGTGATTATGTGTCCCGTTGAGATTGACTGGAGTGGTTGTCCTACCCTAGAAGGGATTTCTTCAGATTTTTCCGTTATTTCCTGTTCCGGCGTAGCTGCAAGAGACTCTTGGGAGGTTAGGGGAAGGGTTGATTTGGCGTCATGCGCAGGGGGTGAGTGTGAGTGCACCTTCGTGGGTGTCTCGAGGTGGTGGGTCGACGGATCGTGGGCTAAGAGGGACTTGTTTTTTATTATGGGGTGGATGGGAGTGATGCCTATCGGCGTCGTAGTCTCTTTTGGACGTACCGGTTTGGATCCTGGAATTATTCTGTCGAATTTCTCTACTTCGATGGTGGGCATTCTGATTGGAATGTCAATCTCGCTAGAGTTTATAATTTGCAGGTGGCCCTTTAGGTCCGGATTAGCTGTATGTGCGGAAAAGGAGGATTTTGACTTCTCCCGTAGCACGACTGGGTTTAGTTGTACTGTAGCGACTCTTATGATACCGCTAGTGACTTGGGGTGTATTGCAAGTGGGTGCGCTTCTGTTTGGCCCACTCCATAGTTCGCATCCATCGGGGCTCGGAGGAGTAATTCCCGACTCCGTTTCCCACAAGGTTCTAGGATCCTTGTCGATGGTGAATATGCGTTTTCTGCATTCCAAGGTCACATGTCCAGGCTTCTTGCAGTAACTGCAATTGCGTTCCTCCGTAGGTTTCGGAGGTGGAGGACGGTTTTTATTCCAGTATGGGAGCAGGGGATCTGGTGCTTGATACCTATATTCCGCGGCGCGGTTTGGAGGGTCCTCTCGGAATTTTGGTTGATTGTAGATCGTTGATTATTTCGACAGGACCGTGCGTCGTGACCTGTCTCGCTGCAGATTTGACAGATTAGTTTGGGATCGGAGAATCGGAGACGGTCCCTATCAATCTGCTTGTCCACGAGTACGGCTGCCTCGAAAGCTTCTTCGAGCGTTTTAAAATTATGCTGTAATAGCATTGTCCTTATGTGAGGTGGAAGACCATCAATGAACGAGTCCAAGGTTAGGCGATCTACGTCCTGAGTTCGTGCGAAGTCGCGGTAGTGTTCCCTATACTCTTCCAGGATGGCGAATCGGAGGTCTTTGACGCGTGAAATGTACTCTAATATGTGCTCGTTTTTTCCTTTAATAATGTTGGCAAGTTCCCCACGATAGTGGTCAGACGTTTTACCAGGAGAAAATGTACGTTTGAGTTGTTTCATTAAATCATTTACGGAGTCAAAGACCCTATCCTCAACGGCCAAGTATGCATGGTCTTGCAGCTTATTTAGCAACAACCTCGTTAATTGGGGTTCGGCTCGCGAGGGAACCAGAGCCTTAGCCCTATTGCAGGCTCTCGCGAATTGCAGAACGGACATGTTGTGGCCGTTAAATTTTGGGACGGTTTCTATCGCGTCCTTTAATCTGATCTGGGGCAATGGATCCTGGTCCGGAACATGGTCACGAGTCAGTGTCTCAGGTTCTTTATTATATCTTAACACCGGTTTTCTATCGAAACGGGAGGAACCCGGCGTGGCAAATTTATTCGCGAATGGTGGGGGAGTAAGAAGTTTTTCTAGCATCCCTTCCACTCTTTGCATCCTTTCGTCCCAACCTTCCAACGTGGGGCCGCCCGATTTGGTAGTTACGTCCGAATGCATTTTGGGTTCGACAAATTTCGTATGTAAATTTTCGATTACTGCTCCTCGTTGTTTTAGTGTTTCGATTTTCCCTAATAATTCGGTAGTCGCGGTGTCTATAGGGTTCATGGAAGAGCCCGCGCCTTGGTTTATTGCATAAGGCTCATCAGTTTCGTCGTAATCGGACATGTTAAAATCGTTTTGACTCTATTTGTATTTAAAATTGATCGGCCAATTTTTGGGCGCCCGGTAGCCGTTTTTCGAGCTTAGTGAGTTCTATCCCGGGAACCAATAATTATCAACCCGTAATGGTTCCTGTTCAAGAGGAGAAAACGTTCGGTGCACTCGGAGCAACTACTTAAGGGACGCGTTTGTAACAAGGGGTTTTTGCAACGAGGGCACTTTGGGAATGTATTAGTAGATGTATAAAAATGTTCCTGATCGATTTCGTTTACTTCACTCGGATCCAGATCAAAGCAGTCTAGGCAAATTTTGTAGCCTCCCGTGGTCGTTGCTACACCGCCCGAAGCACAGGTCAGTTCATTAGTGTATGCCAATTGGTTTATAAATTGGCGGTACAGGTTTGATAGTTGTTGTCGTTGGAATCTGTTACGCATACTAGGTATAGGAAGTAGAGGGTAACGTGCGTACAGAGGATCAAATTTTCAGTTAACGGTATTCAACCGTCCCACCTCTCTAGTGTACAAAGTTATATTGCTACATTAGCCGTTACTTAGAATTCGGGATGTTCTATGCTCGTTTGGTTATTGAATTCACGATGGCTCTCGTTTGCTAGGAGGTACCAATCAGAACACGCGACACAACTGCTCACGGGGCAGATTTGAAACAGAGCGGAATTGCACCACGAGCAATTGGGAGAAACTGTCGGCGTCTGATAATAATGGACTTGATATAAAGTTTCTACATTTGTTAGATCTACTTCATAGCAGCTCGAACAAATGTCGTCTCCTTCGTAAGTTGTAGCTATTTTCCCGGAGACACAGATCAACCACCGCATATGTGCCGTTAAAATTTGTAATCTGCGGCTGCGGTAATTTAATGTGCCACGAAGTGGGTTTTTAATGCACATTTTTAATAGGCCTTTGTGGGTGCCGTATAATAGAGAATCTATTTCTATTATCAACGAACGGATACCACCGCTGTCACCAAAATTATGTCACGTCCCGGGTGAAGGTCTTTGGGAAAATGACATATGGGGGTTTTATTCGAAGGGAATGCAGGCGCGAATGCCAGATTCGTGGCACTGCGGAGAGTAGGATGCAGGCGCGAATGCCAGATTCGTGGCACTGCGGAGAGTAGGAATTCAGGCGCGAATGCCAGATTCGTGGCACTGCGGAGAGTAGGATGCAGGCGCGAATGCCAGATTCGTGGCACTGCGGAGAGTAGGAATTCAGGCGCGAATGTCAGATTCGTGGCACTGAATGTTCGAAGGGATGCAGGCGCGAATGCCAGATTCGTGGCGCTGCGGAGGGTAGGATGCAGGCGCGAATGCCAGATTCGTGGCACTGCGGAGAGTAGGAATTCAGGCGCGAATGCCAGATTCGTGGCACTGAATGTTCGAAGGGATGCAGGCGCGAATGCCAGATTCGTGGCGCTGCGGAGGGTAGGATGCAGGCGCGAATGCCAGATTCGTGGCACTGCGGAGATTAGGAATTTTAGGCGCGAATACGTGATTCGTGGCACTATGGTGTGTAGGATTCAGGCGCGAATGCCAGATTCGTAGCACTGAACGACCAGGGAAGGTTTAGATAGTTATGGTCCCTGTGGTGACACCCGTTAGAGCACTTTGTTTTGGTTTTACTAATTGGATTTACCGTTGCATAGGCGAAAGAAGTTATACGTAATAATTCTGAGAAACTCGTCTAAACGTGCGGCTATACACAGGCCATGCAAAAGTATGTTAGTAAACACGGCAACCGCTCTCGCGTTCGCGAACTAGAATCAGCTGTTTCGTTAGCTTGTTTGTTTGGTTTGACGGCTTTCGTAGCTGGAGGATCTTTACAATGATTTGAAACGTTATTTTAGAGATAAGAGCGATTGTTTATTTTTATATCACTTGGTAAATATATATATATCGATGCGTTTGACGTTAGCATCTGCACAGGGACATTTATATAAACTATAATATATGTATGAATATGAGACATGTGAGTAATAGCAATAATATTAATGTAATGGACTAAGGATTAACATATAATAGGCGTCTAGCGGTAGACAATTATGTAAATAGCAATAAGCATAAGCAATGAAGAAAATAGATATACAATAAGCAATAATAAAATAGAAATATATTAGATAATACGAATGGAGATGATATGCACTAAAGAAATAAGTAGTTGTAATCGCTTACGATTGATGTCGTCGATAATAGAACTGAGTCTAACACTTTAAAATGCGCGACTTGTCAACTATGACTCTCCTTCATGAGAAGTTCCCGTAGAAGAAGCACTCTGGCCGTATTGGGCCTTGTATTTATACTATTGTCGGGATTGTTAGGGACGAAGAGTGTGCGCGGTATGCACCTTGACTGATCTTTGAAGATGCGACGCATTACGGCTTATTAATAGTTTTGTGTTTAGGGGTTTTATATGGCCTTGTCTTGTACTGGTAATGAGTGAAGGGTATGTGCGGTGTGTTCCATGGCACGTACGCCAAATCTGCGTCGCGGTAATGATCACGTGTTGATCACGTTCGTAAATTTGTGTCGCAGTAACATTTCTGGGGTTTTTGCATGGAGCTTTGAAGCTGAATACTCAACCCATTTGGTGGAGTTTAGGATGTCGTATCGGATAGGGGTAAACGGGGTACTGACTTCTTTGGTCATAGAGAGGACATGAGACATAGTCTCGATTTAAGAGAGGGTTTTAAAGACGAGGGATTTGTTTGAAGTAGATTTGGAGGGAAGTGGTCATGCCACGTAAGTCGAAGAGGGGATTTGGAGGTCGTCGCTGACCATCTTGAGATGGGGGCCGCTAAGGTACATCGTCAAGGCGATCAGCGATTATGGATTGACCGCTTCGAGATGGGGACCGCTAAGGTGCATCGTCCAAACGGTCTGGTATCTGGATTGACCGTTTAGAGATAGGGACCACTAAGGTATATCGTCTAAACGATCGGTTGGGTTTGAAAAAGGGGTAAGGCTTAAGTATGAGGGTTTTTGATGGAGTTGTGGATGGATTTGTGAGAAAGTGGTGTTAAAATACCGCGCGAAAAATAGTGGGACGTCACACCTCCCCCCTTATATGAAGAAATTTTTACATTTCTTAACATAAGTGGCGGGTGGCTTGGAATGAGAAAAAAAAATTTGAACGAAAAATAGTGGGACATCACACCTCCCTCTTCATATGAAGAAATTTTTTCATTTCTTAACATAAAGTTTGGGTGGTTTAAAAAAAATAAAATATAAGGCCTATTTGGCGAGAAAAAAGAAAGAAAGAAAAACAAAAGATAAAGCCTGTTTGGCGTGGAAAAATGGAAAAACAAAAGATAAAGCCGGTTTGGCGTTTTGAAAAAAAAAAATTAATAAAAGGTAAGTGGTGGGGTGGTTTATGTACAGGGGACTATATACAAGGTTAGGGAAGGAATTTTAGGATCGGTGTAGGGTATAGGATTGGGGTTGGTTCGGGAGGGAGTCGTCGCCGCTCAGGAGGAAGGTGAGGTCTTGACCGCTTTGGTAAAGGTCATCAAACCATCTTAAAAACTCGGGTGTCAGCTCCTCGTGTCCTGTGACCTTTGTTGCTGACCCCGTGTCCAAGATTTCAACCGCTCCTGGCCAAGGCGGGATGGTGGAAGGTATTAGGGTTTTAGGGAGTTGGTGTGGAGATTGGGATGGAGTTGGGAGTGGATTTTGGAAAGGGAGTGAGTTTTTCTCCGCTTTCTGGTGTGTGGGAGGGCTATAAGGGGGCTGTGGCGTCGTGGCCTCTTGGTGGTCCCGTACATCATTTGGCGTAGGCGGGGGGGAGTCGTCTATGGTGATGGTTTCCACTGACGGTGTTCCTTCCCGTATTATAATAAACTCGGTTATTGAAGGGAGGAGGGGGATGGTGCTTCTCTCTTCCTTCAAGGCCTCTCGGCGCAGCCACCGCAGGTGCGAGAGCTTTCTCGCGGCTCCCCCTCCCTTCGGTCCAGGCCTTGGTATTCTGCCCTTTCCCCATCGGTTTGGCATGTTTTGTTATGGTTTGATATCGTTTCTAGATAAAGAAATTAGCGTATTAACACATGAATTGTTAGAAATGATCAGCCCGGATTTTCGCGTACGCGACCAAGGCGCGCTTTGTTCGCGTGTATTATTCGGGTTTTGCCCTTCCATGATATCTTTAGGTTTTGTGAGGGAATAACCTCTATTATGGTGTGTGGGCCAGAATATTGGTCCCCAAATTTTCCTTTACGTGGTTCTATAAGTACGAAAACGGAATCGCCCGGTTGGAAGGTCTGTTCGTTTATGTGTTGGTCATAATATTTTTTGTAACGAAGTTTAGATTCTTTTAATTTTTCTGCAGCGGCAGTTTGCAGTTCTTGTACCCTCGCGTTTAGCCTTGAGAGGTAATGATTATAAGTTTCGTTTTCAAAATCTTCGGGCATCCTTTTTCGGCTGGGTATCCGAGCTATTTTCCCGAACACTAATTCGTGTGGGGTGTAACCAGTGCCTTCGTGGACGCTGGTATTATAACAGAACGCGGCCAAGTCTGTCCATTCGTCCCAGTCACTGTGCTTACTTATAAACATTTTCAAATATTCCGTTAGGACGAGATGCGATCGCTCTAGAGAGCCGTTAGTCTGTGGGTGAAAAGCTGTGGTTCTAAATTGTTCGATTTTAAACTTTTTCGCGATAGCTTTCATGAAGTTACTAGTGAAATTTGCTCCTTGGTCGGTGAGGATGGCTCTGGGAGCTCCGAACTGACAGATAAATTTCTTTATGAACGCATCTGCAACTTTTAGTGATGTGGTGTGTTTAAGAGGTACGCATACGAAGTATTTTGTTAGTAAGTCTTGCATTGTTAATATATAGGTGTTCCCTTCTCTCGTGGTAGGTAACGGTCCTACGATGTCCAATGCAATCTTGTCGAAGGCTTGTCCAGGCGTGTCAGTTAGAATCATAGGTTGCCTGGTTTTAACACGGACGAGTTTCTTCCGCTGACAGTCCTCGCATGTTCTAATATAGTCTTCCACGGCTTTCTTTATTCCTTTCCAAAAGTAATGGTGTCGAATTCGGTTATACGTTTTGGTTACTCCCTTGTGTCCGGCTAAGGCAGATGCGTGATTTTCTTTAATAATGGTTAGGTGTTCTGATTCCTCTGGTATTCGTACTGCTTGTAAACATATGGTGACGCTGATGTCCTCTTTGTTGACGGCTTCGAGGATACCCGTAATGACATTTTGCCAGCTTAATTGATCCAAGTTCGATGTTTTGGCTATACTGAAGGATTGTATTTGGAGCTCGTGTACCGTATATTTAAGGTAGGAAAGGGCTTTGCCCCATGTTGTCATAGTTAGTGGTGTATCTTGTGTTTCTTTAATAACCAGCCCTATAAGGATTTGTCCCTTTTTGTGAGTTACGTGGGCCCTACCTAGTGGGAGATCGCCAGGTATTGTCAGGATTCCCGTTTCTTGTAATTCCTTTGCTCCGTTGTCGCAAGGTTTTCCATCCATGCTTAGAAAGAAAATGAGCGTTTCTTTACGTAGGGATAATGGGTCGCGACTGATTAATGGCGTTATTCGGATATCTCGTTCGGGATCTGCTTCGTATGCTGCGTCCAAAGAATCGTTTAGTCCAATTATCGAAGATTCTGAATCTGATTCGTCCGATGCGTTGGAATCCACTTCGGAGTCAAGGTCGTTTTCCTCCTGCGGTGTTGGCGATTGTGGAGGTGAACTAATAGGGGCGTCCGCTAACTCCTTTTCTTCTTCCTGACTTACTTCATCTTCTTCGCTACTCATTGGTTCCGGCGGGTCTACCGAGAGCGGATCTGGTGGGTTTACTGCACTGGTCAACCTTTGGCGCACCTTCCTGGGCGGCTGTACTCTAGTAGGTTTTGCTCTTGGGCGAGTTTTATACGTGGGTCTAGTCGATGGCTTGGTGAATCGGGGCCTCCCGGGACCTCGTTTAGCCGGGGGCTGATCATAGAGAGGACATGAGACATAGTCTCGATTTAAGAGAGGGTTTTAAAGACGAGGGATTTGTTTGAAGTAGATTTGGAGGGAAGTGGTCATGCCACGTAAGTCGAAGAGGGGATTTGGAGGTCGTCGCTGACCATCTTGAGATGGGGACCGCTAAGGTACATCGTCAAGGCGATCAGCGATTATGGATTGACCGCTTCGAGATGGGGACCGCTAAGGTGCATCGTCCAAACGGTCTGGTATCTGGATTGACCGTTTAGAGATAGGGACCACTAAGGTATATCGTCTAAACGATCGGTTGGGTTTGAAAAAGGGGTAAGGCTTAAGTATGAGGGTTTTTGATGGAGTTGTGGATGGATTTGTGAGAAAGTGGTGTTAAAATACCGCGCGAAAAATAGTGGGACGTCACAATGCAAAGAAAAATATTATACTTGGAACATTCAAATTTTAAAAAATTTGGAACAGTCAAATTTTTTAGAAGTTTGGAAGATAGGGTACTTACCGATTTTAGTCGAGCTCCCAAAAAATTTTATTTGTAGAATTAAAATTTTATTCAACTTAGTAGAAATTAACTTGATTTTATCTGATTATGCAAACAAAAAAATTATATTTGGAACATTCAAATTTTGAGAAATTTTGAAGATAGTGTACTTACCGATTTTAGTCGAATGCTCAAATTTTTTTTGTAGAATTAAAATTTTATTCAATTTAGTTGAAATTAACTTGATTTTATCTGATTATGCAAACAAAAAAATTATATTTGAAAGAGTCACATTTTGAGAAATTTGGAAGATAGGGTACTTACCGATTTTAGACGAATTCTCAAAAAATTAATTTGTAGAATTAAAATTTTATGCAATTTAGTTGAAATTTGCTTGATTTTATCTGATTATGCCAAGAAAAAAATATGCTGGGGACAGTCAAATTATGAGAAATTTCGAAGATAGGGTAGGGTAGATGTCCCAATTACTGCCAGTGTCTCAATTACTGCCACTTGATTTATTATATGTAATAAAAGCGTAACGTATAAAAAGAAATGTACAAAAAATAGTTATTATAATAGTTATTATAATAGAAATGTACAAAAAATAGTTATTATAATAGTTATTATAATAGTTATTATAATAACTATTTTTTGTACATTTCTTTTTATACGTTACGCTTTTATTACATATAATAAATCAAGTGGCAGTAATTGGGACACTGGCAGTAATTGGGACATCTACCCTACTTAGCGACTTTAGTCGAATTCTCAAAAAAATTTATTTGTAGAATTATAGTTTTATTCCATTTAGTTGAAATTAACTTGATTTTATCTGATTATGCCAACAAAAAAATTATACTTGGAACAGTCAAATTTTGAGAAATTTGGAAGAGTCAAATTTTGAGAAATTTGGAAGATAGGGTACTTACCGATTTTAGTCGAATTCTCAAAAAATTTTATTTGTAGAATTAAAATTTTATTCAATTTAGTTGAAATTAACTTGATTTTATCTGATTATGCAAACAAAAAATTATACTTGGAGCAGTCAAATTTTGAGAAATTTGGAAGTGTCCAATTTTGAGAAATTTGGAAGGTAGGGTACTTACCGTGTTTAGTCGAATTCTCAAAAAAAATTATTTGTAGAATTAAAATTTCATTCAATTTAGTTGAAATTAAGTTGATTTTATCTGATTATGCAAACAAAATAATTATATTTGAAAGAGTCCAATTTTGAGTAATTTGGATGATGGGGTACTTCCCGATTTTAGTCGAATTCTCAAAAAATTTTATTTGTAGAATTAAAATATTATTCAATTTAGTTGAAATTAACATGATTTTATCGGATTATGCAAACAAAATAATTATACTTGGAACAGTCAAATTTTGAGAAATTTGGAACAGTCAAATTTTGAGAAATTTGGAACACTCAAATTTTGAGAAATTTGGAACAGTCAAATTTTGAGAAATTTGGAACAGTCAAATTTTGAAAAATTTGGAACAGTAAAATTTTGAGAAATTTGGAAGATAGGGTACTTACCGATTTTAGTCGAGTTTTCAAAAAATTTTATTTGTAGAATTAAAATTTTATTCAATTTAGTAGAAATTAACTTGATTTTATCTGATTATGCAAACGAAAAAATTATATTTGGAACATTCAAATTTTGAGAAGTTTTGAAGATAGTGTACTTACCGATTTTAGTCGAATGCTCAAAATTTTTTTGTAGAATTAAAATTTTATTCAATTTAGTTGAAATTACCTTGATTTTATCTGATTATGCAAACAAAAAAATTATACTTGGAGCACTCAAATTTTGAGAAATTTGGAAGAGTCAAATTTTGAGAAATTTGGAAGGTAGGGTACTTAACGAGTGTAGTCGAATTCTCAAAAAAAAATTATTTGTAGAATTAAAATTTTATTCAATTTAGTTGAAATTAACTTGATTTTATCTGATTATGCCAACAAAAAATTATACTTGGAACAGTCAAATTTTGAGAAATTTGGAAGATAGGGTACTTACCGATTTTAGTCGAATCCTCAAAAAATTAATTTGTAGAATTAAAATTTTATGCAATTTAGTTGAAATTTGCTTGATTTTATCTGATTATGCCAAGAAAAAAATATGCTGGGGACAGTCAAATTATGAGAAATTTCGAAGATAGGGTAGGGTAGATGTCCCAATTACTGCCAGTGTCCCAATTACTGCCACTTGATTTATTATATGTAATAAAAGCGTAACGTATAAAAAGAAATGTACAAAAAATAGTTATTATAATAGTTATTATAATAGAAATGTACAAAAAATAGTTATTATAATAGTTATTATAATAGTTATTATAATAACTATTTTTTGTACATTTCTTTTTATACGTTACGCTTTTATTACATATAATAAATCAAGTGGCAGTAATTGGGACACTGGCAGTAATTGGGACATCTACCCTACTTAGCGACTTTAGTCGAATTCTCAAAAAAATTTATTTGTAGAATTATAGTTTTATTCAATTTAGTTGAAATTAACTTGATTTTATCTGATTATGCCAACAAAAAAATTATACTTGGAACAGTCAAATTTTGAGAAATTTGGAACAGTAAAATTTTGAGAAATTTGGAAGATATGGTACTTACCGATTTTAGTCGAGTTTTCAAAAAATTTTATTTGTAGAATTAAAATTTTATTCAATTTAGTAGAAATTAACTTGATTTTATCTGATTATGCAAACGAAAAAATTATATTTGGAACATTCAAATTTTGAGAAGTTTTGAAGATAGTGTACTTACCGATTTTAGTCGAATGCTCAAAATTTTTTTTGTAGAATTAAAATTTTATTCAATTTAGTTGAAATTACCTTGATTTTATCTGATTATGCAAACAAAAAAATTATACTTGGAGCACTCAAATTTTGAGAAATTTGGAAGAGTCAAATTTTGAGAAATTTGGAAGAGTCAAATTTTGAGAAATTTGGAAGATAGGGTACTTACCGATTTTAATCGAATTCTCAAAAAATTTTATTTGTAGAATTAAAATTTTATTCAATTTAGTTGAAATTAGCTTGATTTTATCTGATTATGCCAACAAAAAAATTATGCTTGGAACAGTCAAATTATGAGAAATTTCGAAGATAGGGTACTTACCGATTTTAGTCGAATTCTCAAAAAAATTTATTTGTAGAATTAAAATTTTATTCAATTTAGTTGAAATTAACTTGATTTTATCTGATTATGCAAACAAAAAAATTATACTTGGAACAGTCAAATTTTGAGAAATTTGGAAGATAGGGTACTTACCGATTTTAGGCGAATTCTCAAAAAATTTTATTTGTAGAATTAAAATATTATTCAATTTAGTTGAAATTAACATGATTTTATCGGATTATGCAAACAAAATAATCATACTTGGAACAGTCAAATTTTGAGGAATTTGGAACAGTCGAATTTTGAGAAATTTGGAACAGTCAAATTTGGAGAAATTTGGAAGATAGGGTACTTACCGATTTTAGTCGAAATCTCAAAATTTTTTATTTGTAGAATTAAAATTTTATTCACTTTAGTTGCAATTAACTTGATTTTATCTGATTATGCATACAAAATAATTATATTTGAAAGAGTCAAATTTTGAGATATTTGGAAGATAGGGTACTTACTGATTTTAGTCGAATTCTCAAAAAATTTTATTTGCAGAATTAAAAATTTATTCAATTTAGTATTCAATGACGGTGGCGGGCCAATCTAGTCCCGGGGTCGTGGGGACGACCCTATAGTCGTCGGACAAGTCGGCGGCTGGCCAACTTTGGCCCGGGGTCGTGGGGACGACCCTATAGTCGTCGGACATGACGGTGGCGGGCCAATCTAGTCCCGGGGTTATGGGGACGACCCTGTTATGCCAAGGCGCCTGGGGTCGAGCTTCTGGGTAGAATCTCGGGGTGCTCCGGGTCGTCCTTCACAGTCGTCGTTCAGCGGGCTCCGAAAGTTTCGGGTGATAATGCCGGGACGAGGATATTCGGTTAGAAACCGAAGGTAGGGGATCGTTGCGGGTTAAAGAGTTAGAACTCACCGTAAGGTTAACAAGTTTATTCTGTCCCGATCTGGGTGACAGGAGTACTATAGCGTATGTCTGTTATTAATCTGTCTGCGCTCGTAGTTCGTACAGAGTCTTATAGTTAGTCCGGGGCGAAGCGGGGACCAGCGGGGTCGCCGCCTTCGGCTCGGTTTTGGGCGCTTCGTTGGAAACGCTGACGGTGCTCGCGGGTTGTTGCCCGCGCTTTGGCGCTCGCGTGTGCCATCGGAATGCGCGGCGGTTGTAACACGCGGTCGTTGACTGGGTTACAACACCCCCCCCCCCCTTGAGAGAAGGGTGTTTTGAGGAATTTTACAATTATCGGAAATTTCCCTGTACCCTTATATCGATTCAGCTACTACGGCATATTTGTGGTCCGTGGAGGCCTCTCTGGTGGGCGCAGCGTTGGACGTGGATGCTGATCTTTTTGTTTTCCGTGTTTTCGCCGGTTTGGGTATTTGTACCTTTCGGCGCTGTTGATAGTCGCGTATTAACAAATAGATGACGAGTACGATAGTTATTGTTTGTACCGTAGTCGTCGGCGTCGGGTGTACAAGTTGCCAGGTCGCTAGTCCTGATTGATAGTTGTTAGTATCGTCTGTTAGGTCGCTTTCCACTTGATTAAGTTGATTATACAGTGCGGAAAATTCGGACGGATTCTTTAAGAGTTTATGGAGTTGAAAACGCATGAGAGGGTGCGCTATTTTGCCCTGTTGTGTTTCGTTTATAGTCGCGGTAATGTCGTATCGCGGTGCTGTCATTAGTTCGACATCCTGACTATACGCAGTTTTCCGCTTCCTTAGTACTACGTCCTTATTTCGGATATTACAATTCCCTGTGATTCTTAGGATTCCTGACCTATCTATTGTGACGCGTTCAGGTTGTCGTTCGTCGCATTGGATGGTCAGCGTCTCGGGTTGACGTGCTGCGAAAATCCACGTGTCTGCGCGCAAGGTGCCTATCCACATCGTGTGGTTTACCGCGATGTGTTTTATTTCGCAATTTTTCGGAAATTCGTCCGAGGGTTGCAGCCACAGGCTTGCTTCACACTCGAGGTCGTTATTTATGTTATGCGCGATCATTGTTTGTTCGCAGTAATATTGCGCGGCTATCTGTTTACATTCTTCTAATTCTTTGTGGTCGGTGAGCACATACTGATTACTGTTCGCGTCGATGACGAGGAGCGGCGTTCTTACGACTAATAACGCGTACATGTTGTCGTAGGTGTAACGTTCTCAAACGAGACTTAGCCGTTAGTTGCAGGCGATTCCACAAGTAGAGCGGTTTACCTGTGGAATTATGGGATTGGTTCGGGTGGCGTGCAATTAAGAAATGAATTTCACAAACGAGAGTCCTTCTTAAACAAAAATTAACAGTGGATTTATTCAAGAATAAAGGTTTGACTCTAGGTCAAAAGGTGAATATATAATGTTTGAACAAAAATGGTAAGTATTATAATGAATCGACGTATTAGTCGATTTTAAAGAATACGTTTGATTTGGGTTTCGACGCTTGATCGGTAATAAAGAATAGGTTTGATTTGGGTTTCGACGCTTGATCGGTAATAAAGAATACGTTTGATTACGGTTTCGACGCTTGATCGGTAATAAAGAATACGTTTGATTACGGTTTCAAACTAATAGGGTAACTAAGTACGGTTTAACTATTTTGTATAATTGTTGGTATAATGATACGATACTAAATCGTATTTGAGCAATAAGTCGCTATACTTTGTTTAGACAATAATAATGACGCTAGGTCGATTTGGTATTTAATAAGAGTGTTTCTTCTGGTGCCTATGAGCTGGCCCACGCTTTCCAGGAAGGAAGCTGAGGGGCTAGTTAAAGCGACCTCGGAAAGGTTGAATGTAGGATTTTGAGGGGCTAGTTAAAGCGACCTCGGAAAGGTTGAATGTAGGATTTTGAGGGGCTAGTTAAAGCGACCTCGGAAAGATTTTGAGGGGCTAGTGAAAGCGACCTCGAAGGAATTTGAGGGGCTAGTGAAAGCGACCTCGTAGGAATTTGAGGGGCTAGTGAAAGCGACCTCGGATAGGTGTTGAGGGGCTAGTGAAAGCGACCTCGGAAAGATGTTGAGGGGCTAGTTAAAGCGACCTCGGAAACGTTGAATGTAGGAAGTTGAGGGGCTAGTGAAAGCGACCTCGGAAAGGTGTTGAGGGGCTAGTTAAAGCGACCTCGAAGGAAGTTGAGGGGCTAGTTAAAGCGACCTCGTAGGAAGTTGAGGGGCTAGTGAAAGCGACCTCGGATAGGTGTTGAGGGGCTAGTGAAAGCGACCTCGGAAAGATGTTGAGGGGCTAGTTAAAGCGACCTCGGAATAAGGTTGAATGTAGGTAGTCAGGACGTAGAATTTATATATACTTGTTGAGAGACTTTTATAAGCGGCGTGCTTACTGTTCGGTAGCAGAACTCAGTCTGAATCTAAGCTGCTGGCAGGCTCGTACTTATACGGTTCTGCGATACCTTGCTCCAGCCAATCACTAGTCGTTTGGACTAGTGCGCCAATTAGAAATGGGATCCGGTTCCCGCCGGTTCACGTACTACGCTCAGTTTATATGGCGTCCGGTTGGGTGCACCAATTAGAATTAGGTTCCGGTTCCCGCCGGCTCGCGTACTACGCTCAGTTCGTTCGGCGTCCGCGCGGTCTGTGCGCGCGGTCTGTGCGCGCGGTCTACGCGCGGTTTGTGCGCGCGGTCTACGCGCGCGCGCTTAGGTTATTCGCGGCAGTGAGTTCGCGATTAGTTATGCGCATGCGTTGCGCGTCGCTTGGTTCGCTGTTTCCCGCCGTATAATGGCGTCGCTCGCCCGCGTCATAAATGCTAGTTTACAATTTAGGTAAATGTAAGTATGATCGAATGGATTTAACACTTAGTTAGAAAAGAGATAGGAAAAAATGTACGGCGGTTTCGTAGCGGCACGTTACATCTCGCCGCCCGGTTTTTCTCTCGCCCCGAGAGATGTAGTTTTATAGATTTGAATTAGACGGACTACTCGTTAATGTGGAAGGTTTGATTTTCCACTTCTTCTTCCATACGTAGAAAAGTACTCACGTCTTCGCTTGGCTCGGACATCCCTCCTGTCGTGGTAGTTGGTACGTTCCCAGTGCCAAATAGAAATATGTATTTCCACGCGCGTTGTCGTGGATCTGAACGGGAGAGGTCCTTATACGGCTGCCAATCTATTTCTGGTATTGCGATTTCGCGCAATTTCCATAGTATAGATGTTGATGGAGTTGGTGGCGTCGACGGCGTTGATGACCTTGATGGTGTTGATGACGGCGTTGACGGCGTTGATGGCCTTGATGATATTGATGACGGCGTTGACGGCGTTGATGGCCTTGATGATATTGATGACGGCGTTGACGGCGTTGATGGCCTTGATGATATTGATGACGGCGTTGATGGCGTTGATGGTGCTGACGGCGTTGATGATACTGTCAGTGTTCTAACGCGCTTTAACTTTTTGCCTGAACGGTTTGGCATGATAAATTAACACTGGATTACTTAATAATGAATTGAAGATTGCTGAATGATACGACTGGTTTTCAAAGGTACTCGAGATCGAATGAAGCCTGAGTTACTACCTCCCTAAGAATAGTTATGATTCTCCTTACACGGTACTCTCCCCATTATTTACTAGATGTTCCCCTTATGTCTCGTGTCTTCTTTTATTAAGAATGCTTCTCTTTCTTACATTGTTTGAGGTACGGAATTCCGCGAAAGTTTGCTGTCTTACTCTATTTCCATGTTACTCTGTTTATCTATTGTTCAGGAATGCACGGTTTGTTTACGTCGTTGTAACGTTCGGCTGTTCGAGAACAACTGAAGGTTGAGGTCCCTGAGGGGAGAGCGGCGTCCCCTCAAGTATAGGATGGTGGGGGTTCTATTCTACAGACTAAAGATTTAAATCTAAGGCTTTTAAACTTAATAATGCTTATTTATTTAATAAATCAATAATTAACAATGAAATAATAATTAATATAACTTACGATCTACGATTAAATATGCTCTTTTTGGGTTTTTATGTTTTTCTGACTCTAACGCTACGTATTTTAAAATATATAGATATATGTATATTGCAGAGCTCGGCCGCTGCCGTTTCCGGAGCGAAGCTCGAATACTCTTGGCAATCTCTGTAGTAAGATCGGCCGCTGCCGTTTCCGGAGCGAAGCTCGATTCTTGTGACAGAGTTCTTTTCTATGCTCTACAGACTTTGTTTTTACCAAGCACTTCGGCCGCTACCGTTTCCGGAGCGAAGCTCGATGGCTTTGCAAGAACGAGGTTCTATGACTTCAAATGAGCAAACCAAAGAGGAGCACCAGTAACTTTTATACACTGGAGATCCGCCGCTGCCGTTTCCGGAGCGAAGCTGGATCCCACTGGTTGAAACTTAAGCTGCCTCTAGGTTTGAGCATTCGTTCGTCACTTGAGCGTATTCGTAGCTTGAATGTCCCGCTGTGCTGCGTGCGCCTCTATTTATACTGAGAAATTGGCGGGCTGGCGCATGCGCAGTGAATCGCTATCTGTTATTTTACGTTTTGCTTGCTTATTACATATTATTTTGTCTTGCGCGTTTACTAATACTTATAATTAATTATTCCTAATATTCTTATAATAATTGTTTCTCCAATATTTATCTAAATCATTAATTATATATAAAAGTCTTATAATATATTTACGCGGTAACAGAATATGGTTATATGGTAACGGAGATCGGTTCCTACATTACCGACTGTCGGTATCTAACGGTTTAAGTCCCCGTGGGACGTTACACCTCCCCCCCTGGGGGATCTCTCGTCCTCGAGAGATTGGAACGGAGGTGGGGAACGAAGTGGGATACGCAAAAAAAAAATTTTAGGGCAAGTTGGCTTTCTTCACCCGATTCATGTGAACGATTCTTATTTGTTTGGAGTTTATCGCTATCTTCAAGTTGCTGTTGTCCAGGACTTCAGTGATCCGGTAGGGTCCGCTGTATTCCGGTCCCAGTTTTTCTCTTCTTGGTTGCAATAACCATACGTAATCCCCTATATTGTATGTTTGTGGTTGAATCTTCCGGTCGTAATAATGTTTCTGGCGAATTTTTGATTCTTCCAGATTTCTTCGCGCCATTTGTCGAATATGATATAATTTATCTATCAACTTGTCGACATAGTCCGGATATGTTTTAATGTTGTCCGTTGAAGGAATACTCGAAGGAAGACGTGCTTTTCTTCCGAAAACAAGTTCGTGAGGCGTAAATTTCGTGCCTTCGTGAGTGCTTGTATTATACGAGAACATTGCTTGAGGTATCCATTGATCCCATTGCTTTTCTTTTGATACGTAATGTCGTAGGTATTCGACGAGGACATGGTGACTTCTCTCTAAAGATCCATTAGACTGTGGATGAAATGCAGAGGTTCGATATTGTTTAATGTGAAACGCTCTGGCAAATTTCTTCATGAGGGCACTCATAAAATTTGGTCCCTGATCAGTAAGGATTGCTTTAGGACTTCCAAACTTACAGATGAAATGTTCTGTAAATGCCTTAGCTATATCTTCTGAAGTGACACTTGCCAATGGAATAGCGAGAGAGTATTTAGTCAAATTGTCCTGGATAGTAAGTATATAACTATTTCCTATGTTTGTGAAAGGTAGTGGTCCTACTATGTCCATAGAAATCTTATCGAAAGCGTCAACAGGTGTGTCTGTTAGTATCATGGGTTCCTTATTTTTTACTCGTACCAGTTTAGTCTTCTGGCATTCCAAGCAAGTCTTAATAAACTGTGTTATTTCGTATTTCATATTTTTCCAGTAGTATTTGCTTCTTATGCGATGATACGTTTTTGTAATTCCCTTGTGTCCGCCTATAGGTGATTGGTGATTCTCCTGGATGATCTGGTATCTATCTTGTACAGGAGGTGTCAGAAGGGTGCCCTTGCAGAAGATGAATTGGATATCTTCTTGTAGGAATATTAGTTCTATTAAATTTCGTAATTGATTTAATAAAATCTTATCCTCTTCTGATGAGATGTATACTTTTGTGGCTTTTTCAGATACCAGGTATGTATGAAGTGACCTCAGTGAATTGTATACGTCTTCTTCGGTTGGATGGTCTGGTGTGATGAGTCCAAGGATTGTGTGCTTCCCTTCCTTGATTTTGACTAACTCTCCGATTCTTAATGGTTGTGGAATTTTGTGAGGTTTTATATTTTTTTCCTTATATAATTTTCCTCCTGATGGTCCGATTGGCCTGCCTTGTGTGTTTATGAATGTTGCGATATATCCTTTGCCCATCCATAAGTGATCTTCCACCTCTGTATTTTGGTTTTTGACAGGAATATTTGATACTACTCTTGGTTTGGCTGGTGTGGGTTGTTTGTGACGTGGAGAATGTGGGGGAAGAGATAGTAATGGTGGAGGATGAGAGGATGGTGGAGGAGGAGTAAGTATCCTTCCTTTCCTTATCGTTATTGGCGTTATAGGACCTGTGTCCGTGCTGGATTTTGATTTTAATTTCTTCTTTTTAGGTGTGTGGTGAGTGCTTGAGCTTGACTTTGCATCAATTTTGGGAGGGTTTTTATAATTATGTCTTGGTACTATGACCGTTTCATCGATTTCCTCAATTAAGTCCTCTTGCAGTTTCTTGATGTGAGGGGGTTTATATTTTTGAGGTATCACGACTTGCGGGGGTGCGTGTATTTGGACTTGGGGGGTCACGACTTGCGGGGGTGCGTGTACTTGAGGGGGTGCATGTATTTGGACGGGAACGGAAATTTGATGATGCGCGTAACGAGGGGGTGTATGCGTTTCCGCTTCAACATTCCGTTTCTTAGTCTCGGGACGAGAAGAGGAGGTGTTTGTGCTTTGTTTTTTCCGTTTTAATTTCTTTCGCATTAAATTTAACGCATCGCTTTCGTCATATGAAGAGGAATCGGTTTCTGATGAGTTAACTATTAATTGCTTATGTGGAGCTGGATTTCCAGAGGTTGATGCTGTAGTTTTCCTTTGTCGGGTTGGAAATTGGTGAAATTCTTTTAATTTTTTGTTCTCATGTGAATTCGTATCCGAGTGAGCTCTTTTCGCGTGTAATGGTAGTGAAATCGGATTCCTAGACAATGCGTCCGCGTTTGTGTTGTATTTCCCGGGTTTATATAAAATTTTGTAATCATATTCCGCTAATCTAATTTTCCAGCGCATTAACCGAGACGTAGGATTAGAAAGATTTTGAAGCCATTCTAATGGTTTGTGGTCTGTTATTAGATAGAATTTTCGTCCGTAAATGTAAGGTCTGAAGTGAAAAACTGCATATATTATCGCCAATAATTCTCGTTCTGTAGGAGAATATCGTGTTTCGGCATCATTCAAAACGCGAGATGCGTAAGCTACCGGTAAATCTTTGCCTATTTCTCCTTGACTGAGAACCGCACCTACAGCAATACTTGAGGCATCTGTCGTGATGTTGAATACCTTGTCGAAGTCCGGGAATTGTAATATAGGTTCTTTGCAGAGAATTTCTCGTAAGGTTTCAAATGCCTTCTGTTGTTTGTAGGTCCATTCGAATTAATAATTCTTCCTAGTGAGATTAGAAAGTGGTCTTGCAATTTTTGAAAAATCCTTTATGAATCGCCTATAATATCCGCTTAATCCCAAAAATTGTTTGACGTTCTTGACCGTAGTAGGTGTTGGAAATTCCTTTACAGCTATTACTTTTTTTGGGTCAGGTTTGACTCCGTCCTCTCCTATTATGTGTCCCAAATACGAAACTTCTTTCTTCAAAAATTCGCATTTGTCCGGTTGAAGGTGAAGATCCGCTTCTCTTAGTCTGTCCATTAGTCGTTTAAATTTAGTTGCATGTTCTTTTAATGTGCTGGCGTATATGACAATATCGTCTAAGTATACGAACAGCTCTATTCCTTGAAGCCCGGTTAAGACTTGGTCCATTAGTCTCTGGAAGGTGGCTGGTGCATTTTTAAGTCCAAATGGCATTCTAGTGAATTCGTAGTGCCCGTAAATTGTAGAGAATGCTGTTTTATGTTGATCGTCTGGATGCATTGGAATTTGATGAAATCCAGATGCAAGATCAAATACCGAAAAGTACTTTGCACTTCCTAACTGATCTAGTATATCAGTTATATTTGGCAGAGGATAAGCATCTCCAATTGTTAGTTCATTTAATTTTCTAAAGTCAATTACGACTCTGGACTTTTTATTTCCTTGAGCGTCTTCTTTCTTGGGTACAATCCAAATTGGCGAATTATAAGGTGAAGTTGATGACTGTATGATTCCTTTTTCAAGCAATTCTTTAGTCTGTACTCTAACTTCTTCCTTATATGCTTGAGGATACCTGTATTGCTTTGTAAAAACAGGAACGTTGTTTTCTGTAATTATCCTGTGGTATGTTTTGTTTGTCGCTTCCAGTTTTTCCCCTGGAAGATAAAATCTGTCTGCATGTTCCTTTATTAGTTGTTCCACGCTGGCTCGTTCCTCTGAGTTTAGGTGGTCCAACCGTAATAATTGTAATAATTGGTGTGTTCTATTAGTTCTTTTATACGTGGTTGTTGTTTCTTCTTCTGCAGGTATTTCTTCGAATTCTTCTAATTCAACGGATGGTACTGGTATTTTGATGTCCTTTGTGGATGTATTTATAGCAAAAAGAAATGCTACACCGTTGTTATTTGAAACCAGTGCATTTCCCATGTGTATGTTAGGGTGAATATTGATTTTTGGAATATATCCCGTTTTAGACTGTGTATTAAGCACTCGCACATATATTTGGCTTCGTGCTCTTGCTGGTATCGTAATCATTTCTGGATCGATAAATGGAATAATTTCCATTCCAATTATTATCTCTGACTTCATATAGTCGATGGTTGCTCCGTTTGTTTGAAAAAATTCCGTTCCAAGTATTCCGTCTTGTTTGATAGGAAGATCCTCCACAACATGGATAATAATTTCCGTATTTAAAGTTCTTATTTTAATATATCCTATTGTACTAAGTAGGCCGTCCGTAATACCATTAAGGTCGAACAGAGTGTCCGTATAGATTGGTATATTCGGTGAAACAGCACTTCTCTTGATGACATTTAAATCGGATCCGGTGTCAACGTTGCGTGGTTCTCGCTGAATCCTACATCAGAAAGAAGGATGCTAGGAGGTTTCCTTATTTGCTCCGTTTTTAATCGAAGTATGGCCTGCCTACGTACCATACGGGGTTGTTTCTCTTCTTTTTCCTTCCTATCGAAGTATATCTTCTTTCTGCATTGGTCTATCGTGTGACCCCTAAATTTGCAATACTCGCAGAATACTTCTGGTCTTTGTACTCTTTCTGCATAACTTTTGCTTCGGCATTCTTGTATCGTGTGACCTGGTCTTTTACAGTAGTCACAGTACACGTTGGATTGAGGAGCTCTGTTCGTGTAACTTTGGCTTCTACAATCTCGTGTTGTGTGACCTGGCCTTCGGCAATTATCACAGTATACGGTAGATTGAGGGGCTCTATTCGTGTAACTTCGGCTCCTACAATCTTGCGTCATGTGACCTGGCCTTCGGCAGAAGTTACAGAATGTATCGTTCCACGCTTGGTTTCGTGCTCCGTTTTGTGTTCCGCTTCGACTCCTACATTCTTGCGTTGTATGTCCCGTTCTATTACATTGTTGACAAGTTTTTTGCTGCCAGTTGGTTCGTGAGATTCGGCTGCTGCAAGCGGTGGCAATATGGCCGTATCCAAGGCAATTCGTACACTGGTTAGCCTGTGTTATTCCTGCTGCTTCTCTTGCTCGTATCTGGTTTTCGTTATATTCTGCTTCAGCTTTAATGGCGACGTTGATAGCGCGATCAAGATTGCTGAAGGTGTATTCGTGTATTCTATTATGTATTTCTGTTTTGAGTCCCGTTAGAAAGGCTTTAATGGCGTTTTGTTCCGCGTTTGTATTAAATTGTTTTACATGCGTCGGTACCTCTACTGCATTGCAATGTTTAATCTGAAGTAAGAGATTGGATACTCGACTGCTGTAATCTACCGTTGTTTCGTTATGTAGCTGTGCTATTTTTGATAATTCGCCATATAATTGAATAGACGTATGTAATGGAGCAAATCGTGACTCTAATACCGAAATGAGATCATCGATTGAATTATAGTCTCCGCTTAATACTACTCTAGAAGCTTGTCCGAAAAGCTTATTCTTTATAAGTTGGACTAATCCATACTCTGCGTTCGGATTAACCATGCGCCGTGCATGTCGGCAGCTTTTTATAAATTGGTGTATCGGTATGTTTCTACCGTCGAAAGAAGGGACTGTGTCCGCAGTGTCGCGTAGGCTAATATGTGGTAGTTGAGAATATGTACTCGTAGATGTATTCATATTAATTTGTGGAATTGAAGGTCCTGGACTATTTACTGTAGTGATTTCTGGAGTTTCTGTAGTCTCCTGAGTTTGAGTTTCTGGATTTATTGTTAGGTTAGCCATTGCTTCTCCAATTGTATTAGGCATTGTGAAGTTTTAAAGCCGCTGTAAAATTTAGAGAAAGAAAAAATTTCTTGGAAAATACTCACTTATGGAGTGATTTCACTAACGAAATAATTCTTCAAATTGAATTTTATCCTCTAAACGAATGAGAAATCCCACCGCTGTCACCAAAAATATCCGACCTGTAACGTTCGGCTGTTCGAGAACAACTGAAGGTTGAGGTCCCTGAGGGGAGAGCGGCGTCCCCTCAAGTATAGGATGGTGGGGGTTCTATTCTACAGACTAAAGATTTAAATCTAAGGCTTTTAAACTTAATAATGCTTATTTATTTAATAAATCAATAATTAACAATGAAATAATAATTAATATAACTTACGATCTACGATTAAATATGCTCTTTTTGGGTTTTTATGTTTTTCTGACTCTAACGCTACGTATTTTAAAATATATAGATATATGTATATTGCAGAGCTCGGCCGCTGCCGTTTCCGGAGCGAAGCTCGAATACTCTTGGCAATCTCTGTAGTAAGATCGGCCGCTGCCGTTTCCGGAGCGAAGCTCGATTCTTGTGACAGAGTTCTTTTCTATGCTCTACAGACCTTGTTTTTACCAAGCACTTCGGCCGCTACCGTTTCCGGAGCGAAGCTCGATGGCTTTGCAAGAACGAGGTTCTATGACTTCAAATGAGCAAACCAAAGAGGAGCACCAGTAACTTTTATACACTGGAGATCCGCCGCTGCCGTTTCCGGAGCGAAGCTGAATCCCACTGGTTGAAACTTAAGCTGCCTCTAGGTTTGAGCATTCGTTCGTCACTTGAGCGTATTCGTAGCTTGAATGTCCCGCTGTGCTGCGTGCGCCTCTATTTACACTGAGAAATTGGCGGGCTGGCGCATGCGCAGTGAATCGCTATCTGTTATTTTACGTTTTGCTTGCTTATTACATATTATTTTGTCTTGCGCTTTTACTAATACTTGTAAGTCTGGATTCAAGACTTCTCGGATAAGGGGTTTTGATTTGTAGGTTATTAAGTCGACACTCGTTGATGCAGTGAAACCACTGTATTAAGAATAAAACATATTTACAGATTAGCTCAAGGCTAATAACTTATTTACAAAGCGGTAATTAATACCCTACCTGAATCAATACAATTGTCCTTAATGATCTTAAACTAATGGCTTTATGGCTGAAGCACGTGTCTTCCTCATCCATTCGTTCTAACCTCTCCCGCGTCGCCTCGTGAGCGTTGTCCCTTGTCGTGGGGCTAACCGAGTCAGGCGACCAAGTTTGGCGCGTAAGTTCAAACTTACATCCCCCCCTTCATCTAACCGGAGGCTAATTTGTTGCTGAATATGGAACTAACTTGCTGGCGTGAAATAAGTTTGACTCATTCTTCTTAAGCCCACTATTAATGGCATACAGGGTGTCCCAAAAATGTCGCGTTTCCTTAAAAGGGGTGACTCAAGGGGTGATTTGAAACAACTTTTTCCTTAGGGAAAATATTGTCCGAAGCTTCGTTAAGGAGATATTAAGCAAAAACCCCGACCAATCAGAGCGCGCGCCTTCCGCCGGAGTTCCCGCGGTAGCGTTGGCTACGAGGTAGGCGACCGCGCTTGTGCTACGAACGTACGAACAAGCAAGTCGGCATGCATCGAAGGAAACCGCGTTACACATTTCTTTTTTAAAGCAGAATCTTAAATAAGAATAATTTGAAGTGAGAGGACAAGAAGTACGTAAATTTCGTTTTTAAATAAGGCATAAACGAAAAGCTAACGTAACAGAAAATGTACGACAAGTGATCGTAATTCGTTATTGAGGTAAAAATCCGTAGTTTAAGAACGGCCAACACAACTAAATTTAAAAAATAATATTAGGTGTATGAATAAATTCTTTCCGACTGGAATTTCTATCGCGGTGGTATTCAGAAGCTGCCAGAAAAATGGTAAAAGGTAATGAACAATAATGGAAATTATTGCGATGATCGAGTTGTTTTCATATTTTTTAAATCGAACTGTTATTGTACCCTAAAATCGGAAAGAATTTATTTTCACACCTAATAATCACCAATAAATTAAAGAAAACTCACCCTTTCGGACATTCCTTTCCTTGCTTTCCTTCCCTTTTCGGAAACCTGTGTCACTAGGCCACTGTACCGATCCTGGTCATCGGCGTCCAGTGCTCAGCTGATCGCAGGGTCAATGTACCGAATATTCACTTCACTGCACGGCTACTAACACTGATCACTGAATTTATTTTTCACGGAACGTGTTGTTCCTACGTTATAAAAATTGGTGGCTGCGAAAGGGGCCGATTACTGTTAATTACTGGGACGAGATTAATACTATTACCCGGCGAAAAGAAAACTCGTGGCAGACTGTCTCGGGCTGTGCAGTCTGCTGCTGTGACGATTGGTCGAGTCACCTATTTGGGCACACTTTTAAAGACGGGACACACGTATTTTGGTTATTGGCTGAAGTTGCCACATACATTGTCACACTGCGCGACGAAGAGATCGAACGAAACACGAGATCGAGTGGGATAGAGCGATTTGACCAAGCGTAGCCTACGCTTTTGTTTTGACGATCGTCGGTTGGATCCGTATCTGATCGCTGCACAGCAGCGGACTGCACAGCCCGAGACAGTCTGCCACGAGTTTTCGTTTCGCCGGGTAATAGTAGTAATCTCGTCCCAGTAATTAACAGTAATCGGCCCCTTTCGCGGCCACCAATTTTTATAACGTAGGAACAACACGTTCCGTGAAAAATAAATTCAGTGATCAGTGTTAGTAGCCGTGCAGTGAAGTGAATATTCGGTACATTGACCCTGCGATCAGCTGAGCACTGGACGCCGATGACCAGGATCGGTACAGTGGCCTAGTGACACAGGTTTCCGAAAAGGGAAGGAAAGCAAGGAAAGGGATGTCCGAAAGGGTGAGTTTTCTTTAATTTATTGGTGATTATTAGGTGTGAAAATAAATTCTTTCCGATTTTAGGGTACAATAACAGTTCGATTTAAAAAATATGAAAACAACTCGATCATCGCAATAATTTCCATTATTGTTCATTACCTTTTGCCATTTTTCTGGCAGCTTCTGAATACCACCGCGATAGAAATTCCAGTCGGAAAGAATTTATTCATACACCTAATATTATTTTTTAAATTTAGTTGTGTTGGCCGTTCTTAAACTACGGATTTTTACCTCAATAACGAATTACGATCACTTGTCGTACATTTTCTGTTACGTTAGCTTTTCGTTTATGCCTTATTTAAAAACGAAATTTACGTACTTCTTGTCCTCTCACTTCAAATTATTCTTATTTAAGATTCTGCTTTAAAAAAGAAATGTGTAACGCGGTTTCCTTCGATGCATGCCGACTTGCTTGTTCGTACGTTCGTAGCACAAGCGCGGTCGCCTACCTCGTAGCCAACGCTACCGCGGGAACTCAGGCGGAAGGCGCGCGCTCTGATTGGTCGGGGTTTTTGCTTAATATCTCCTTAACGAAGCTTCGGACAATATTTTCCCTAAGGAAAAAGTTGTTTCAAATCACCCCCTGAGTCACCCCTTTCAAGGAAACGCGACATTTTTGGGACACCCTGTATATTAAATCAGATATTTTTTTCTTGATCTTGAATGGTCCTGTTCTGACCATATCCAATTTTCCTCTGTTCAATTTATTACTGTTTTGGACGTAGACTAGATCTCCTATATTATATTCTAACTTCTTTGCCTTTTTATCATAATACATCTTGTTCTTATCATGTACTTTCTTTGAATTTGCGTCGGCTATTTCTCTGTTCTTTTTTAAATTTAACTTGTTATTTTCCTCCAGCTGTTCGGGCAAAATAGAGTTGTCTATTCCAGTTAACAGGTAATTTGGAGTAAAGCCTGTGGAACTATGTATGGTGTTGTTATATTCCTTGATACATTCTTCTGCCACCGCTGGCCATGGTTTGTTTCTATTCTCATAGATTTTACATCTTATTCTGTTGACTATTGTTTGATTTGTCCTTTCATTTAAGCCATTCGAAAACGCGCAATCAACTGCAGTGAAGATTAACGTTATCTCTTGTTTTTTTAAATATTGTTTAAATTCACCAGAATTTATGCCAGCGTATTGGTCAGCTAATAATGTTTCAATTTTTTCCTCTTTTTCTTTTTCTACTTTTTTCATCAGCTTGATAAAATCTTTGGCTACTTGAGTTTTTGATGTGCTTATAAAGGCGTATCTTGTGAAGTGATCGATGATTAAATGTAGGTATTTCTTAGTACTCTTGTTTGCTTTAAAACCTCCTATAGTATCCAGAGACATAATTTCAAATGGTCTTTTCGCTGGACCTAACTGTGACAGAGGCGCTTTGAAACAACCAATTCTTGACTTGTTTTTTATACAGGTTTCACAAGAGCGGCAGATATTTTTAATATGTTTGTACATATTTTTAAAATAGAATTTATGTCCAATTGTTACATTTAATTGTTTGGTCCCAATGTGACCCAGTTTTTTGTGTACCTCTATGATAAGTGTTCTTCCATATTCTTCTGTAATCCAAATTTTTCTCCTATTATTTAGTGTTTTATATATAACGTTGTTTTCCGTCTCATATTTGTTCTCCAATGGTAATAACTTTTGGTTCCTTTGTATTTCTTCTATTTTTACTACGTTTGTTGTTTTTATTTTCGAATTTTCCTCTTCTTGTTCGATTGGTTCTAATACCGGGTTTCGAGATAGACAGTCCGCTTCCAGGTTATCTTTTCCCGGGTTATATACTATTTCAAACTCGAATTGTGATATATAGTTCAAGATTTGTAGCAACTCTGGATCGTCACTTTTCTTTATATTAAAATTTTCTATTGGTTTGTGATCTGTAAATACAATAAATTTTTTCCCTATTAGATAATACTGCCAGTATAAAATGGCTTCTTTTATAGCTAGGCATTCAATAAATATCGCTCTTTTTGTTTTCTGAGTTTTTGTCAGTTTTCTGGAGAAATAAAATACTGGTTTTAGCTCTTTATTCTCTTGTGGCTGTTTCAAAATCGCTCCAACTCCATCTATACTTGCATCTGTATAAATGTATATCTGTCCTTTTGGATCGAAAATTGCTAACACTGGAGCTGAGCATAAGTGCTCTTTTATTTTTTCAAAGTGAACTTGACATTTATTCGACCAGCAAAACTCCACATTTTTCCTCAATAAATTGTGTAGTGGCTCTAACAGTATAGTATGCTTGGGAATATATTGTAGATAGAAATTTACTTTGCCCAGAAATTGCCTTATATGTTTTCTAGTTTCAGGTACCGGAAATTTTTTTATTGCCACCAGATTATCACTTAATGGTCTTACGTTATTTTCACCTATTTCATGACCCAGATAGATAATTTTCCTCTGTGCAAATTTGCATTTTTCTTTATTCAATTTGAAACCCGCTTCTAGCAGTGCTTTCAATGTTAATTGAACGTGCTTTAGATGCTCCTCATATGTTTTTGAATATATTAACACGTCATCGATGTAATTCACAGTAAAATTTCCCAGATCATATTTCCTTAAAATACTAGATAAAACTCTTTGGAAAATCGCTGGTGAGGATTTTAGGCCAAATGGTAGGCGCTTCCATTGCCAATGACCATTATGTGTCACGAATGCTGTTTTATATCTGTCTTTTTCACGCACTGGTATCGACCAGAACGCCGAATTTACATCTATTTTTGTGAAGAATTTACAATCTCTGGCGTGGACCGTTAAGTCATCAATCCTGGGAAACGGTTGACTCTCTGGTACAAGTAATTTATTAAATTCTGTATAGTCCATGCATAACCGTGATTTTTTCCCTTCTTCTTTTTTATATACCAGTATGACCGGAGCTGCATAAGGGCTGCATGATTCTTCTATCAGATCTGCTTTTAATAACTCACCAATTTGCTTTTCAATTTCCATTTTGTCTTGAAATGACGTTCTGTAGGGTTTCTTCGCAATATATTTAACTTGCGTCAATTTAATTGATGCTTCATAGTCTTTTGTAATTCCTGTGTCAAATTTTGAGTTTGCGAATATCTGTTCATTTTCTGACAGTATTTTATCTATTCCTGCCTGTGTCTTATTTACAGTCAAAATGACCTCCTTTTTCATATTCGCGGTTGTTGAGTTTACATTTTTCTCTATTTCACTTTTCTGTGATATTCGCAAATTTTCATCCTGACACAGTTTAAATTTTTTTATCAAATCTAGACCTAACAACAGATCTTCTTTAAAGGTATTACTTTTTATAATGAAAAAAGGAAAATTTTCTCTTATATTGCCAATTTCGACTAATAGAGTTGCAGTGCCTATTTGTTTTAACTTAGACATTAAATCTTCAATATTCACTAAACTTTTTCTTTCTAATTTATTTTGAATACTTCTTGGCAGATTAATAACAATCAGATTAATTTGGGTGTTTACGGATATACCTTCATCTGCCTCCAATAGTAAATTTCTTTTCTTTAATGCGTATTCTAATAAAGAGCCATTTAAAAATTTAAAATTATATGCGTAAGCTATTTCAGCCCAAGATTGTGCCGAAAAGGTTTCTAGAAATGAATTATTCCAAAATTCCCAATTATTCCCCAACGCTTGCTCCTTCATACCACTATTAAACCATTCTAGTGCAGATTTTTCTAAAAATAGTCTTAGGGTCTCAGCATATTGATCTTGTGGTTCTCACCATTAAACTTCTCTAAAATGATATCCTTAGCTTTTGACCGACTAGATTTTTCTGTTGAATTAGCCTGCGCGTTGGTAGATATTGGTGGGGCCTCCTCTAAATACTCATCATGGAAAATCATATTTCCTTCTTCATCCAAATAAATAGGTTTGAGCACCTCAGATAAGGTCACTACCACCTTTCTAAATTTATTACGTGTTTTTAAACTTTTCACCACCCCTTTTACAATCTCATTTCTAAATAATTGTGCATGTTGAACCTCGGTTTGTTTATCTCTGGGAAAAGCAAAAATTTCCTGTTGATCCAACCTCTGGATGGTTTTCACTTTCACCACGGTGCTCTTGGAGTCTGCTCCGGCTTCAGATGCAAAGTGCAATTTCACTTTGATTAAATCCATTGTATTGATTTGTAAGTCTGGATTCAAGACTTCTCGGATAAGGGGTTTTGATTTGTAGGTTATTAAGTCGACACTCGTTGATGCAGTGAAACCACTGTATTAAGAATAAAACATATTTACAGATTAGCTCAAGGCTAATAACTTATTTACAAAGCGGTAATTAATACCCTACCTGAATCAATACAATGGTCCTTAATGATCTTAAACTAATGGCTTTATGGCTGAAGCACGTGTCTTCCTCATCCATTCGTTCTAACCTCTCCCGCGTCGCCTCGTGAGCGTTGTCCCTTGTCGTGGGGCTAACCGAGTCAGGCGACCAAGTTTGGCGCGTAAGTTCAAACTTACATACTTATAATTAATTATTCCTAATATTCTTATAATAATTGTTTCTCCAATATTTATCTAAATCATTAATTATATATAAAAGTCTTATAATATATTTACGCGGTAACAGAATATGGTTATATGGTAACGGAGATCGGTTCCTACATTACCGACTGTCGGTATCTAACGGTTTAAGTCCCCGTGGGACGTTACATCGTTGTCCCATTGACCGCGGTATATACTATCCTTCTTTTGCCTATTCATAAAAGGTTTTTACGTAGCACTAACGTTTTCGTTCGTTGGGTTGAGGATTTGAAGGTAAGGGTTGAAAATAATTATGGTAGAATTGGAATATGTTAGGTAAGAAATGAATATTTATTGAGGCCTTTGTTGGCTCCGTTCCTGGGCCTCTAAAACGTTTAGCGAGACCCCCAAATCTAGAGCTTCGTTATTTTTTGTGTTTAAATGAACGAAGGTTTCGACACAATCGGTACATTGTGCCGCCACTCCCACATTGTATATTTGCCTTGTACATATCAAACAGTATTTAAAATTTATTAAATTTTTTCGTAGCGTTAATAAATATCGGCTCGCGGGGGTGTAGTACCTCGTCTCTTCGGCCTTCAGGTTCTTATAGCACGGGTAGCAAATCTTCCGGCGGAATAAGTCGCTGCGGTCCGTTCTATAACCAACCCATTTGGCCTTTAGGCAGACCATCCTCAAAAGTTTTAGATAAGGTTCTTCGTTTGTCTGATCTTCGGAAGGGCGGTGCATCCATTTTTCTTCTGGCGATTTATTTGACATTTTCTGTACCGGCACACCACGTTTTTATTTTAATAATTTGTTTTTCTTTTAATTAGAGTTTATTCGCTTAATAAGTATGTATTTTCTGTTGTTCCTACCTTATTTTTCTTAATAGTTTTTCTTTTAAGTTGACTCCTCTCTTCTTATTTTTTTTTCTTAGAATGTGCGTCCTTTCACCTTGATGAACTATGTCTGAATGGTTCCGTGAGTACGGTCCCCTACCACTTTTTGGATTTCGTATTTTTGCAAAATTTCTGGTGGATTACTGAAATATCCCTAGGGCCGCCATCTTTGTTTGGCGTATAGGCCTTTTTAACTCTGTCCTGATGGACAACCTTAGTTCGACGGGGGCTCACAGCTATCTTTACATTGTTGTTCTTTAGGATTTCTACGATCGTGTATGGCCCAGTGTATTCGTCGCTAAATTTGTGCCTTTTTGGATTTAAAAGCATAACTTTCTCGCCTTTGTGATACTTAATTGATGATATTTTTCGATCGTAATAATATTTTTGGCGATATTTTGAGTTTTTTAGATTGTGTCGTCCCAATTCGCGAATATTGAACAGTTTAGTAACTAACCTATCAACAAAGTCTGGGTATGTTGCTAATGAATCGTTGGGTGTTAAACTTGATGGCTGTCTGGCCTTTCTACCGTATACTAATTCATGAGGGGTATATTTGGTGCCCTCGTGTATACTTGTATTATAAGAGAACATTGCTTGTGGTAACCACTGGTCCCATTGTTTTTCTTTGGTTATGTAATGCTTCAAATATTCAATCAAGACATGATGGCTTCTTTCCAGGGAACCGTTTGACTGTGGATGGAACGCTGAGGTTTTATACTGCCTGATGTTAAGAGTCCTTGCTAACTTTTGCATGAGAGAACTGACAAGTGAAGATCCTTGATCCGTGAGAATGGCTTTTGGGCATCCGAATTGACATATGAAATGTGTGGTGAATGCTTGAGCTATTTCCTCGCTTGTGAATGAGACTAACGGTACTGCTAGTGAGAATTTTGTTAAATTATCCTGAATGGTGAGTATATATGTTTTCCCTGCTTTTGTGAGCGGCAAAGGTCCCACGATATCCATGGATATCTTGTCAAAAGCATCTAGTGGCGTATCTGTAATTACCATTGGTTCCTTAGTTTTAACTCGCACTAGTTTTTTCTTTTGACAACTTATACATGTTTTAATATGTTGCCTCACGTCCTTTTTCATATTTGGCCAATGGTATAGGTTCCTTATTCTGTTATAGGTTTTGGTTACCCCTTTATGGCCTCCTACTGGTGACTCGTGGTTTTCCTTAATTATCATTAGGCGATCCCGTTCCGATGGCATTTGTATAGTGCCATTACAGATTGTGATGCTGATATTTGTTTGTAAGAACCTTAGTGTGATCATTTGTTTTAATTTTTCCCATGATATATTAATTTCTGTTTTGGGTAATGAAATTTTGTTAATGTTTTCTTGTGTTAATTTGATATATAGGTTCCTAATCATGGTGTGGTAGGCTTCTTCAGTTGGTTGATCTGGCATTACCATTCCTAAAATGGTCCGTCCTGGCTTAAGGATTTCTATAACGTTTCCTGCCTGTAGTGGCAGAGGGAAGGTAATCTTGATTTGCTCCTTATTTAAAAACTCTGTACTTTCCTCGCCCAGTGGTTTACCGTATATAGTGATGAATATTCCCGCGGTTTCACGTCTCATCCATAAATGATCTGAGATTTCCTTGACCCTACCTTGAAGCAATTCTTGGTGAATTATTTTTGGTAATGTTTGCTGTTGTGGCGGAATTTGCTGTCGTGGTGATATTTGCTGTCGGTGTGGTATTTGCTGTCGGGGTGATATTTGCTGTCGGTGTGGTATTTGCTGTCGGTGTGGTATTTGCTGTCGGGGTGGACCGATAAATGTTTTGAACTTATTAATTGGGTCTTTCTTTATTGTTACTGGAGATATTGGTCCTGTTAATGTTCCACTAGATTCTCTCGCACAATATTTCCTTCCCCTGATTGGTGGACTATTTGTCTTGCTGCTGCTACTATTGCTAGAGTTTATTTTGGGAGGCTCTCGATAAATGTGGCTTCCCGGCACTTCCTCGTTTTCAGTGATCTCCATTATTTGATCCCAATCTTTTTGCATAGTATCAATTTCCATGCTGTGTGGGCTGCGAGGGCGGTTAAGGGAGGTTGGTTTAGGGGCTGTCGGTGGATGACCGATTTGTCCAGGAGGGGGGTGAACCTCCACTGACACCTGAATGTCTTTTGCTGCCTCGGAACTACTGGTAGATACCTCCATTTCCGATCTAAATTTTTCAGTAATTCCCCTTTTCTTTTCCACCGGTTGGTTTGATGATGTGGTAGTTGTGGTTCTAAGTTTCCTTTTTAATTTCCTTTTTACCGTATACTGGGCTGGATTAAATTCGGATGACGATGATGAGGTCGATCCGTCTCCTCTTGGTTGTTTCGCTGGGTTTGGATTTGGAGATTCTGTAGCAGTGGCGGTTTGGGAACGCTCACGTTTCCTTTCCACTTGCAACGGAAGTGCGTTTACCGGATTCCGTGACAGTGCGTCTGCATTAGTATTGTACTTTCCTAGCTTGTATATTATTTTATAATTATATTCCGCTAGCTTTATTTTCCAGCGCATAAGTCTTGAGGTTGGATTAGCTAGAGTATGGAGCCATTCTAATGGTTTATGGTCCATGACCAAAGAAAAAGGTTTACCGTATATGTACGTGCGGAAATGCTGAACGGCGTAAATTAACGCGAGTAATTCGCGTTCGGTTGGAGCGTAGCGTGTTTCGGCGTCATTTAGTATTCTTGAGGCATAAGCTATTGGTAGATCTTTCCCAATTTCTCCTTGACTTAGAACTGCGCCTACTGCATAACCAGAGGCGTCTGTTGTTATAATAAAAGGTTTTTCAAAATCTGGATATTGAAGTATCGGTTCCTCGCATAATGCGTCCCGTAATGTTTCGAAAGCGGTTTGTTGTTTTGTTGTTCACTCAAATCGGCGGTCTTTCCTAGTTAAGTCGGACAATGGTTTTGCAATTTTTGAAAAGTTCTTAATAAATCTCCGGTAGTATCCGGCTAACCCAATAAATTGTCTTATGTTCTTCGCTGTTTTGGGTCGTGGGAATTGTTTAACTGCCTCTAGTTTCTTCGGGTCTGGCCTGACCCCTTCTTCGCTAATAATATGCCCTAGATAACACACTTCCCTTTTTAGGAACTCACATTTGTCTGGTTGTAAACATAGGTTGGCTTCTCTTAGCCGTTTCATTAGTCGTATAAATTTAGTCGTGTGTTCTTGAAGTGAGCTAGCATAAATTACTATGTCGTCCAGGTATACAAATAGTTCTATTCCCTGTAATCCAGTTAGTACTTGGTCCATCAGCCTTTGAAATGTCGCGGGGGCGTTTTTAAGACCGAAAGGCATTCGGTTAAATTGATAATGCCCATAGGGTGTTGAAAATGCTGTTTTATGTTTGTCTTCCGGATGCATTGGTATCTGATGGAACCCTGATGCTAAATCAAACACTGAAAAGTATTTTGCGCTGCCTAACTGATCTAATATTTCTACTATATTAGGTAAAGGGTACGCGTCGCCTATTGTTCTTTCATTTAATTGACGGAAGTCTATTACTATTCTCCAGCGTTTATTTCCTTGACTGTCTTCTTTCTTGGTTACTACAAATAACGGTGAATTGTACGGAGAAGTTGAATGCTCAATTATTTTATTTTGTAGAAGTTCGTTCATCTGTTTATTGATCTCCTCCTTATGGACTTGGGGATAACGGTACTATTTGATATTTATCGGTGCCTCATTTTCTGTAATTATTCTGTGTGAGACGGCATTTGTTGCTTCTAATTTATTTCCCGGGAGGTGGAATCTGTCAGCGTACTGTTCGATTAAATTTTCGATATTAGCTCTTTCTTCTGGGTTTAGGTGATTTAGACGAAGCAGTTCTAGTACTTGGTTAACGTGTTCTGGAGATGCAGTTTCCCCTTCGAATTTTACTTCCTCGTATGGTTCTATTTCGACAGAAGGTATTTCTATCTTGATGTCCTTGGAGGATGTATTTATCGCGTATAAGTATCCTATTCCGTCATCGTTTGTGACTATGGCATTGCCCATTAGGATATTGGGGTGTACGTTTAATTTAGGAACGTATCCTGTTTTCAGGCCTGGATTTAAAATTTTTATTGGTATTTGATAACGCATTCGGCCCGGTATTGTTATTTCCCCGTCTTTAAATGGAAGTATTTCATTTCCTATTACGACACCTAGCCTGGAGTAGTCTATTGTTGCTCCGATTCCTCGGAAAAAATCTGTTCCCAAAATTCCATCCTGCGCGAGAGGCAGAGTCTTTACTACGTGGATTTCAACTACTGTGTCTAATATTTTTGTTTTTATGTATCCTAAAGTAGGTAGAGAACCCTCTGTTATTCCTCTTAGATCGTACACGACGTCGTTATAAATCTGTGTTCCTGGAGATATGGCATCTTGTTTTATTACACTTAAATCGGCTCCCGTGTCGATCATCATTAGTACTTTGTTCTGTTTAAACTCTGAACTTGTCAATGCTATGCTGGGGGCTCTTCCGATTGGTTGAAGTGTTAAGACGGCTTGCCTGCGTACGGGATTTTGAGAAGGATTTGACGATTCTTTGGGATTTAGTGAATTCTCGGATCTTCGCCTATCATTATACATTTTCTTTCTACATTCCTCGATTGTATGTCCCTTATTTTTGCAATATCTACATTCGAGTTGTTGTGGTTTACGCGGCGCGGTATTACGTGGTGCCATTCTTGAACCAGTGTTGTGTGACGATGGCCTTGGCCCAGAACTATACGGTGTTGATCGCGACGCGGAGTTTATCTTCCGGCATTCCTGAACCGTGTGTCCTACCCTTCGACAATGATCACAGTATTTTGACTGCCAACTAATTTGCGCTATTTGCCCTACTGGGAATTTACTGCTACAGTCATTCGCTGAGTGCCCGTACCCATAACAATTTGTGCAATGTGTGGAGTGTGATAGTCCTTCCGCGAATTTATTTCTCATTAAGTTCTCCTGACATTCGGCTTCGGCTTTTATAGCAGATTCTATGGCGGTATCGAGGTCAGTGAATTCGACTGTACGCATTCGTGCGTAGATTTCTGGTTTTAAACCCGTTAAAAATGCCTTAATTGAATTTATTTCGGCGGATTGATTGTATTGTGCTACGTGTAAAGGGACCTCTATTTCGTTACAGTGTTTTAATTGTAGAAAAATCCCGGAGACTCTACTGCTATAATCTACAGTGGCTTCATTCTGCATCTGGGCTACCTTTGACATTTCTCCATATAATTGGATTGAAGAATACAGTGGTGCGAAACGAGCGTTGAGGACCTTAATTACCTCCTCTATAGTATTGTAATCCCCATTTAATATAACTCGAGAGGCTTGCCCGAACAGTTTGCATTTAATTAATTGTACTAAGCCGTATTCGGCATTCGGTGCGATCATATTTTTCGCGTTTCTACAGCATTTCGAGAATTGATGTATTGTAATGTTTCGCCCATCAAAGGCTGGAACCGTGTCTGCGGCATCGCGGATCCTAGTATGCGGTTGACGCGAATTATCCTGACTAATTTGTAGGCGTTGTAGCTCTTCTACAACTGCGTCTACCTGAGTTGGCTGCCCTGTTGTGTTTCGTTTATAGTCGCGGTAATGTCGTATCGCGGTGCTGTCATTAGTTCGACATCCTGACTATACGCAGTTTTCCGCTTCCTTAGTACTACGTCCTTATTTCGGATATTACAATTCCCTGTGATTCTTAGGATTCCTGACCTATCTATTGTGACGCGTTCAGGTTGTCGTTCGTCGCATTGGATGGTCAGCGTCTCGGGTTGACGTGCTGCGAAAATCCACGTGTCTGCGCGCAAGGTGCCTATCCACATCGTGTGGTTTACCGCGATGTGTTTTATTTCGCAATTTTTCGGAAATTCGTCCGAGGGTTGCAGCCACAGGCTTGCTTCACACTCGAGGTCGTTATTTATGTTATGCGCGATCATTGTTTGTTCGCAGTAATATTGCGCGGCTATCTGTTTACATTCTTCTAATTCTTTGTGGTCGGTGAGCACATACTGATTACTGTTCGCGTCGATGACGAGGAGCGGCGTTCTTACGACTAATAACGCGTACATGTTGTCGTAGGTGTAACGTTCTCAAACGAGACTTAGCCGTTAGTTGCAGGCGATTCCACAAGTAGAGCGGTTTACCTGTGGAATTATGGGATTGGTTCGGGTGGCGTGCAATTAAGAAATGAATTTCACAAACGAGAGTCCTTCTTAAACAAAAATTAACAGTGGATTTATTCAAGAATAAAGGTTTGACTCTAGGTCAAAAGGTGAATATATAATGTTTGAACAAAAATGGTAAGTATTATAATGAATCGACGTATTAGTCGATTTTAAAGAATACGTTTGATTTGGGTTTCGACGCTTGATCGGTAATAAAGAATACGTTTGATTACGGTTTCGACGCTTGATCGGTAATAAAGAATACGTTTGATTACGGTTTCAAACTAATAGGGTAACTAAGTACGGTTTAACTATTTTGTATAATTGTTGGTATAATGATACGATACTAAATCGTATTTGAGCAATAAGTCGCTATACTTTGTTTAGATAATAATAATGACGCTAGGTCGATTTGGTATTTAATAAGAGTGTTTCTTCTGGTGCCTATGAGCTGGCCCACGCTTTCCAGGAAGGAAGCTGAGGGGCTAGTTAAAGCGACCTCGGAAAGGTTGAATGTAGGATTTTGAGGGGCTAGTTAAAGCGACCTCGGAAAGGTTGAATGTAGGATTTTGAGGGGCTAGTTAAAGCGACCTCGGAAAGATTTTGAGGGGCTAGTGAAAGCGACCTCGAAGGAATTTGAGGGGCTAGTGAAAGCGACCTCGTAGGAATTTGAGGGGCTAGTGAAAGCGACCTCGGATAGGTGTTGAGGGGCTAGTGAAAGCGACCTCGGAAAGATGTTGAGGGGCTAGTTAAAGCGACCTCGGAAACGTTGAATGTAGGAAGTTGAGGGGCTAGTGAAAGCGACCTCGGAAAGATGTTGAGGGGCTAGTTAAAGCGACCTCGAAGGAAGTTGAGGGGCTAGTTAAAGCGACCTCGTAGGAAGTTGAGGGGCTAGTGAAAGCGACCTCGGATAGGTGTTGAGGGGCTAGTGAAAGCGACCTCGGAAAGATGTTGAGGGGCTAGTTAAAGCGACCTCGGAAAGGTGTTGAGGGGCTAGTGAAAGCGACCTCGAAGGAATTTGAGGGGCTAGTGAAAGCGACCTCGTTGGAATTTGAGGGGCTAGTTAAAGCGACCTCGGAATGGTTTATTGTAAGAATTTGAATATAGGAGATTGAACGTGATTTTGAGGGGCTAGTTAAAGCGACCTCGGAATAAGGTTGAATGTAGGTAGTCAGGACGTAGAATTTATATATACTTGTTGAGAGACTTTTATAAGCGGCGTGCTTACTGTTCGGTAGCAGAACTCAGTCTGAATCTAAGCTGCTGGCAGGCTCGTACTTATACGGTTCTGCGATACCTTGCTCCAGCCAATCACTAGTCGTTTGGACTAGTGCGCCAATTAGAAATGGGATCCGGTTCCCGCCGGTTCACGTACTACGCTCAGTTTATATGGCGTCCGGTTGGGTGCACCAATTAGAATTAGGTTCCGGTTCCCGCCGGCTCGCGTACTACGCTCAGTTCGTTCGGCGTCCGCGCGGTCTGTGCGCGCGGTCTACGCGCGGTTTGTGCGCGCGGTCTACGCGCGCGCGCTTAGGTTATTCGCGGCAGTGAGTTCGCGGTTAGTTATGCGCATGCGTTGCGCGTCGCTTGGTTCGCTGTTTCCCGCCGTATAATGGCGTCGCTCGCCCGCGTCATAAATGCTAGTTTACAATTTAGGTAAATGTAAGTATGATCGAATGGATTTAACACTTAGTTAGAAAAGAGATAGGAAAAAATGTACGGCGGTTTCGTAGCGGCACGTTACATAGGTGTGGATCGGGACTGGGGTTGCCTTGATCACTGTGAACGTTTGTGAGGATATTAGCGGGATGGTTATTACTGCTATTAACGTGTATTTATCGAAATACGCGACGACCGATGACAATTTTTCGATTACGTTCGTATTTTCTAGGTTTGGGGCTATTGGAAACGCGAGTCCGTTCGGGAGATGTTGTACGGCGGTCTGTAGCAATTTAGTGATCCTCGCGCTCGTTATCACGTTAGTGCTGATGACGCCTCCTTTAAGGCCGGTGTAGTATTGCAATACGTCGTCTGCGTCGTGAGTCAAGTCGGTCACTAGGGCATTTAAAGTCGTGAAATGATCTACCATGTCAGCTCTTTGTGTCTGGCTGGTGGAGGTCGTCTCGACTTGTACCCGTAACATTCTGATCTGTTCCGCTAATATGTTTTCGTTATGTTTTATTGTCGTTTCTGCGTCGTGTAAGTGGTGTAGCGTATTGTTGGTGATTTGGATCTGTTTTATCATAGCCGTCATTAAAGTGTTTTGTGTACCGTCTAGTCGCGACAAGTGCTGGTTAATTTGTTCGGCATCGTCGGCGTCCATAGTACCGAATATGGTTTTTGCTAAGGACCCTATTCCGTTAATTAACCCTCGGCGCTTGTTGTGCGTATGTCGGCATTTCCGACACCTGATCTATTCTTTTATATAGTTTTCCTGCTCTTCTAAGTAGTGTGTCTAAGTGATTTCCGCACGTCCGTCTTATTTCTATGTTCGCGACCTCACTTGCGCACCGTCGTTGTAGTGCGCTTACATAGGAAGTTACCTGCCGATTTCTTTCGAGGAGAGTGTCCATTTTTAGGTGGGTCACGATCTTCCAGGAATCGGTTACCATATACAGTTCTCCCAGGTGCGTCAAGTGGATTCCTGCCTTATGCTTAATCGGTGATATCGTATACGAAGCTTGGCCGCCAGTCGGCGCCGCTTCGGTTAGTCCCTGTGTCAGTGCGATCATCCTGAAACAGTGAATTTGGATTCTATCCCTTCCCATTTTTCGGCTAATTCGCGCCTATATATATCGGTGCAATCGCGCGTTCGGCTTATCATACTCGTTTTGACATTTGTGCTATCCAGGATGTATTCCGCTGAGCTTAGAGCTGTAAGTACCGTTACCCTTTCCTAAGTTTGTTTTCAATCTCTTTTCGTTTTCCCATTTTTCCGATTATCAATTTTTTGTTTTCCTTTTTCATTGTTAGATGTTTGTGAAGCGTCGCGTGCTCGGCTACATCTACGTGCAGGAGATGTGTTCGCTGCGGATGGAGCGGTTGCTCCAGCGTCGCTACATATCGATGCTTTGGGAGGAGGGATACCCTGACTGGGCTCAGTCGGGGGACCATTTTGGTCTGAGGCGGCTCTTCGGCGAGCCTCCGTTGCGAGTGGAAGTAAGTATTCTTATTATTATTATTATTATTAACGGGCAAAAAACCCTTTAGAGTACATAGTATTACAGAATAAGTACAATGAAATAAACATTCCACAAGCAACGATAAACACTAAACGCGCAACGCAGTTGACAGGTTAAGCGGAAAGTCGGTTAAGCAGCTGATTCCGAAACGAATCAAGTGAGGCAGTGAATAAATCAATGTCCGCAAAGCGCTGATTGACCTCCTCCATTGCGCGGTTTATGGGATCGGCTGTATAATGAAAATAATCTGGAACTTTCGGCTTAAAAAGGGGTCTCAGACGCAATAAACGTTCAGGGGCCTGAAAGTGTATTGATGCCACGAGATCATTACAGTTTATCTGTCCATGAATGATTCTATACAGAAACAATAGGTCAGTACAAACACGACGGTTACTGAGAGTGATGAGCCTTGTGTTGTGCATTTCAGGACCATAGTCATGGTCATTGAACAGCATAGGACTACCTATTGCTCTCATAGCCATCCGGAGGAACTTATGCTGGACCCTTTCGATTAAACTGACATATATCTTGTGCTTTGGGTTCCAAATTATCGAGGCATATTCTACCTGGGGTCTGACCAGTGCTACATACAACAACTTCAGTGATTTCAATTGCCTGAAGTGCTTTGCGAAACGAGCTATAAATCCTAAGGTTTTCATCGCTTTGCAAGTGGTATTCCGGTAATGGTTACGAAAATCTAGCCTAGTCGTAAACGTAACTCCAAGGTCACAGACTTCGTCCACATCATTCAATGGGGTGCTGCATAGACTATATGGCGATACAATGACACTCCTTGCTCTATGGGTTCTCAACACCACACATTTAGCTGTATTTAGCCGCATCTTATTGACGGTACACCACTGCTCGAATCTAACGAGGTCATCCTGCATCTTACTAGAGTCGAGTGCACTGCGAATGGTACGAAATATCTTCAAATCATCGGCATACATAAGAAATTTACAGTCCTGGAATACATCCTTCAGGTCATTAATAAAAATGAGGAACAGAAGGGGACCAAGGTGCGATCCTTGGGGGACGCCAGAGCTCACCTTAACAGGAGCTGATAGTTGGTCGAACACTTTAACTACTCGCACCCGGTCATCCAAATAGCTACCGACCCATGACAGGAACGACCCACTAATACCAATCGAAGATAATTTCTGAAGTAAAATATCATGGTCAACCGTATCAAAGGCCTTCCGGAAGTCTGTGTATACAGTATCAACCTGGAGACCGGCATCGAGGGCCGCTGAGACAGCAGTGGTATACCGCCAGATTAGTCGCCGTCGATCGTTCGGGAACGAATCCATGCTGTTCATTACAGATGACATTTGTGAGAAGAGGCGTTACGTACTCAGTTACAATTTCCTCGAAGAGTTTGGGCAGGACAGATAGTTTACAAATCGGCCTGAAGTTTTTCACGTCCGAGCGGTCACCTGCCTTAAATACTGGGGTTACTAGACTAGTCTTCCAGGCTGGGGGAAAAATTCCACTCTTTAGGGAGGAATTAAAGATATGCCAGAGAGGCCTGGAGAGAATAAAGCGGCATTCCTTCAAAAACAAAGGGGGGATACCGTCGAAACCCGGGCCTTTGGCCGAATCGAGTGAATCTAGCTTGGAATAAATATCACCTATAGAGACGGATAGCGAGTGTATGTTTACACCAGCACCGGGGGACAGACCAGGATTCAGCGCAGGTAACACTCCGGACGGACGGGTGTAAACAGATCCGAAAAAGTCCGCAAAGAGATCGGCAGCTGACGAGTGAGTCGTGGCAGAGGCTTGATCGAGATGCACCTTGCCAGGAATACTATGACCGCCACGCTTAGTATTTACAAATTTCCAAAAGTTCGAGACATTACTAGAGATAGCGTTCTCGACACCCTCAATATGAATACGGTGATCCCGATGTACGGCTTTCTTGCACTGTGATCGGAGGTGGGAAAAGATCATGTAGTCGCTGTATGCACATGACCGCTTAAAGACTATATGCGCTTTCTTCTTCTCACGAATCAGGGACCTCAATCGTGGGGAAAACCACTGCGGAAACGTGGAGCGATGAACAGTCCGGATCGGAATGAAGGCGTTAATTGCTTGGTTAATGTGGCCGTACAAACGCTCAAGGGCAACACATGGGTCGGTATTACCGATCACCATGTCCCAATCCACCGAGTTGAAATACTCCAATACACAGGTATAATCGCCACGCTTGAAGTCCTGATAGGTGAAGTTCTCCACCGCGGTGTCCACCTCTACGTCAAGTTCGTTGAACTTCAAATAAAGGGGCGGATGGTAGGCATCGGGCGCAATTAAATCGTCGAGGACCCGATCAACAGTAACCTTCGAATCGCTAACAAAAATAAGATCGAGCATACCGTCACAGACATTAAACACCGTGTTCACTTGGATTAAGTTACAGTAGCCAGCGCATCCAAGGAGAAGGTCAACCGCCGTCGATTCATTCATCGGCATTCCTGGCTTCCTAAAGCAAGACTGGCCTGAGTCTCTGTACCATATAGCATGCGGGAGATTATAATCCCCGTACAGCAAAAATATGTCGTTGCTATGTTTAAGATATAACTCAGTGATACAGTCCACGTGTTTCTCATAAAGGGTAGGCCGGGATGCAGGCGGCAAGTAAATAGCCCCTAGTAATAAGTACTTATTATTAAGGAGGTGGACTCTCACAAATAATTGCTCAACATCTGCACAGCTGACACTAACGGGACTAGAAGGTATCGACTTTTTGACCGCGATAAGGACTCCGCCACCTCTCAAGTGGCTACTTGTATCAAGGGATCTATCACATCTATACACTGCATAATTACTTAAACCCAACTCGAAGGAAGAAATAGCAGAGTTGAGCCAGGTCTCGACTAGAATAATTATGTCATATGATACAGCTGATGTGAGAAGCGAATTAATTAAAAAGTCCAGTTTTGTGCGAAGACCACGTACATTCTGGAAATACACTAAAGGGTCGTGGGTCAGTTTTTTGCGTGGACTCGCGACAGCGGTTACCCGGCATAATTTTCGGCACACCACGGACGTACCGAATAGTCATGTGGGTCTCTCCGCGTTCGTGAAGGTCACGCAGAGTCGCCCTAAGCTGCGTAAGAGTCCCGCGTTGGAGGATGGTCTTGTCGTCCGATATCTTGAAAGGCCCTTTGTACCGGTGCTTATTCTGGAGGAACTTCCTCGCCTCCGCTGCAGAGTTGAGACTCACGCATAAGGGCCTACAGGATGTTCCCCCTAATTTACCGATACGACGCGTATCCAACTCCTGGGTGCCGAGAGGGAAAATTGCTGTAAGTACGGCTCGTGCGCTATCCGCATCGGCCGTCCTTGCACGCTCCGCCGTGGACTCTTGAGGCTCAGGAACCCCAAATATTATTAAGTTTCTGGCGCGCGCCTCCCTGTCGTTCAACTCGGCGACTATGTCGTCCATCGCTGGAGAGAGCGTCTGCGCTGAGGAATTGGCGGGAGTTTCTTCGAGGACCCTAACTCGCTCAGACAATGATCCAATCTCCGTCCTCATAACCACTAGGTCCATCCTGATACTGGAGAGTATTTCATCCTTGAATACAGCGAGCTCCTTCTTAATTAAGTCGCTCATCATCTCCCTCATATCGTTAGCCGAGGGTAATGCCGAGAGCGACTGTAGTGTGGCAGTAGGTATTGCTGCGAGTGATTGTACCGGTGAAGCGCTGGCTTGGCTAACGGTAATCAATGGCCCAGTGGATCTCGATCGACAATCCAAAAGTTGTCCATCAAACCATGGATGACCAGTACGGCCAAGACATGTGGGTCCCGGGTGGCTGACCATTCCACAACCAGGGCAGGTGACCGGATTGGCAACTGCGGCACTGCAACCCTTGCATTTCTTGGTGCTCATGATTTCAGTGTCAACACTGACAGGCCAGACAACTAATTGGAAGCTAAGATGACGTTCGCCTTGAATCCGTGCGGCAGAGAGGGCCCACACAATAGCACAGCACCCACAATTAGACTATTCGTCAAAAACTCGGCCAAACGTGCCAGCAAATTGATTCGGAAAGATGTGAAAAACGCTCGGAGATAACGGTCGCGGGGACTAGTATGTGTCACACGGACGGGCACGTGCTAACGTTCGCGCAATCAAAACAATCGACCTGTCAACTCGGCGGCTTAACGGAGACTGCCTGTTATCTCTTGTTTTACTCTTTGATTGCTAATCAGTGCCTTTCCTTTTGCTGCCGTCAGACTGGAGTGGTTTTCCCCCCTCGGAAGGTCCAGCATGGTGCTGAAGATAAACTTATTTGACCATTCCTTATTTTATCTTATTTTATCTTAATTAATTTTTTTTTTTTGAATATATATTATTTTATCTTATTTTGTGTCTCTTTCCCGTTTACTTTCCTTTATCACCGCTTCCTATTCCCGCATGTAGTGTTTAAGGTTCGTCGTTGCGTTTCCGTTCTGTTTTAGTTTTCGTTGTCGTTTTGCTATTCAATGAAATGTTTCAATCGATTCGCGTGCGTGCGTAGGGTTTTCCTTCCCTTTTTTATCGTTATGTTAACTTTCGAATTCTTCTCTACTATTATATACGGGCCTACCCATTTGTTATCTAGTTTCTTCGATCTACCGCGTCGCACTGATTCGTCATAGAGCCATACTTTGTCGCCTATCTTGAACTCTATTTCGTGTGCTTTTTTATCATAGTCTTTCTTTGATTTCTCCTTTGCTTGTTGGAGTCGTTCCCTTGCTATCTCGTTCGTTGTTCTTATGCGTTCACTTGTTTGTTGTGCATAGTCGTCGTAGTTGTATGTCTGTTTAGGCGGGCTTTTCAGCGCGGTCGGTAGCAATGCTGTCTTTCCGTAAACCAATTCGTACGGGGTAAAGCCTGTCGCGGTATGTGGAGTAGTATTATAAGTAAACATCGCGTAGGGTAGCCATCTGTCCCAGTCAGTCTGATCGCTGTCTATATAGTGTCGCAGATATTCCACTAGGGTTCTATGTGACCTTTCTAATGCCCCATTCGATTCTGGGTTATACGCGGTTGTTTGCAGTTTCGTAATTCGTAGCAATTTGCATATATTTTTGAACATCTCGCTTAGGAAGTTTGTACCTTGGTCCGTTGGTATTTTTTCGGGAATGCCGTATTCGCAGACAATTTTTTCGACGAATGCTTCGGCTACCGTTGCTGCTTCTTGGTTCGGCAAGGCCTTGCTAAATTTCGTAAGGAGATCCTGAAATGTTAGTATGTAGATGTTTCCGTGGTTACTTTCGGGGAGTGGCCCTACTATATCTAACGCGACTTTTTCAAAGGGTTCCCGCGGTGTATCCGTGATCTCCATTGGGGCCCTCATTTTTCGGCCTAGTTTGTTCTTTTGGCAGAGGCTACATTTTTGTATGTATTCCTCAATATCCTTATTCATACCTGGCCATTTGTATTTTTGCTTTATTCGCTTCGTGGTTCGTTGAATACCTTGGTGACCTCCCGTGGGTGTGCAGTGGTATTCGTGGAGAATTTGTTGCTTCTCGGCTTCTTCGTTAATTTCGATCGGCTTGGTTTCTACTGATTTCCTGTTCTGTCCTTTTTCTTTCTCGCTATTCTGCAACGCGTACACATTCCTGCTCAGCGCGTCCGCGTTGGTATTATTCTTCCCTGATTTATGAATGATTTCGTAGTCGTGTTCGGCAAGTTGGATTCTCCATCTTGTTAATCTGGATCCAGGGTCCTGTACTCTAAATAACCATGCTAGTGCCTTGTGGTCGGTGACTTCTTTGAATGAAGTCCCATAAACGTATGGTCGGAAGTGTTTGACTGCCCAGACTATGGCTAATAGTTCCTTTTCTGTTGTACTATAGTTTCGTTCGGCTTTGTTTAGTATTCGACTTGCGTAAGCAATTGGTTTATCTTCGCCTATTTTTCCTTGCGATAGTATCGCGCCTATGGCTACGTCTGATGCGTCTGTGGTTACTATGAATTCTTTTGTAAAATCTGGATAAATTAGGAGGGGTGCCGTGGTCAATGTCTCTTTTAATGTGTCGAACGCGTTCTGCTGCTCGGCGGTCCAGACGAACTCGACTTTACTGCTCGTGATGCTGGATAATGGCTTGGCTATTTTCGAATATTCCGGAATGAATCTACGGTAGTATCCTGCTAGTCCCAGGAATGCTTGTAATTCTTTTAATTTTTTGGGGACAGGAAACTCTTTCACGGCTTTCGTCTTTTCGGGATTTGGTTTGATCCCGTCGGGCGTGATTATGTGCCCCAAAAACCCTACTTCCTTTCTTAGAAACGCGCATTTTTCTGGTTGTAGTTTTAAGTTATATTTGCGAAGTGTGTCTAAAACTTTACGTAGTCTTGTATTATGTTCTTTTAGGCTTGCTCCGTGGACGACAATGTCGTCGAAGTAGACGAAACAGTCTATTCCTTGTAATCCGATGAGTGCGGCGTTCATGGCTTGCTGAAACGTTGCAGGTGCATTTTTCAGTCCGAAAGGCATGCGATTGAATTCGTAGTGACCTTGTGGAGTTGAAAAGGCTGTCTTGCATTTGTCGCGTTCGTCCATCGGAACTGGTAGTATCCGGACGCCAAATCGAGGGTGGTAAAATATTGTGCTTTTCCCAATTGATCTAGTATGTCTATGATATTAGGTAATGGGAATGAGTCACCTATGGTAACTTCATTGAGTTTCCTATAGTCGACTACTACGCGATATTTAATGTTTCCCTCTGCGTCGGGTTTTTTGTGTACTACCAGTAGGGGTGCGTTCCACGGGCTGGAGCTGTGTCGGATAATGCCGTCTTTCAGCATCTGTTCCACTTGTTTTTGCACTTCTCGCTTGTGGATGTCTGGTAATCTATATGGCTTGACATTACAGGGTGCTGAGTCGCGTTTTACAGGGACCCGGTGGCCGGTTACGGTGGCCGTGGTTAGTCGGTCTCCCGGTAAGTGGAACGTATCGTGATATTCTTTGCATATTTCCTTCGTGGCTTTCTTTTCTTCTTCATTCATATGTATGCTATCTACCTGGTCTGTCACCCGGGCAATGCGCGTAGTCAGCGATTCGTTCGCGGTCAAGGCGCGAACAGCTGCGGCGCTATCGTTGCTGTGGATTATTTCGTTGTCCATCATTTCGCTTAATTGCACTTGTGGTACAATTATTGTTTTTGCTTCTGCGGTTGTGTTCTTAATGCACGCTACGCATTTCCCATTTTCGGGTCTTGTTAGTCGTTCTCCTAAATATATGCCTTCAGCTAGCTGTTGTTTTTCTATTATCCCGTCTCGCGTACTACTTGTTGGGACCATTATTAATTGTTGTGTGCGCGCGGGTATTGTTATTTCCGTGTTTCTATGTAGGGTTTTCCACGGTTTTCTATCTGCTAGGAGGCTCTTGCTGGGGTAGTCTATGGTTGTCCTATTATCTGTGAGGAAGTCTACTCCTAGTATTCCGTCTGCGTTCGTTAGGATGTCTTCTTCTATGACATGTCGGGGGTACACGATTTCTTTCCCATTTATGTAGAACGTGGCCTCAATTTTCCCTAACGTTTTTGTTTTATCCCCCGAAAATGAAATCAGGAGGATGTCGCTTTCTTCCATTATTACGTCTTTGGGGAGGGCACTCTTTTTGATTAGAGATACCTCTGCCCCGTTATCTATCAGCATTATGGTATTTTTATTTTCGCTATTCTTTATTTCTACCTCTATCTTATCTGCTGTGTGTCCATTCTTAAAGAGGGATACTATTTTAAACATACGGAGGGGTCTCGCGGTTCCTCGGGTAGGTGACTCGCGTCTCGGCGGACCGGTGTAATCGCGGCTGCCTTGCGCGGAATGTGCATGATCAACGTTTCTGTATTGCGGCTGTGATTCTGTTTCGTAGGCGGATCGGGTGTTTCCCGGTTCATGCCTTGTTGATTCCCAACTTTCTTCGTTGCTTGCTATGGGTTGCATCCGCCGGTTATTTTCTGAAGGAAAAAATTTTTTGGGCGGTCTGTCCCTATTCTGGGTCTTCCAACACTCCTTAGTGTCGTGCCCCGACCGTCTGCAATCGTTGCAGTACCGTGGTGCTGCCCTATCCCTATTTGGATAAGTGCGTGAAGGGGAGTATGCCCTGCGCATTCCTGCTGACGTCGCGGGTCGTCTTGTAATTGACCGCTCTTCATCTATAGCTATCGTGATTGCTTCCTGTAGATCGGCGGGTTTTTGTGATTTTACTAGGACCTTAAGGTCGTCGCGAAGTCCGTCCTCGAATAGATCTAACGTTTGCTCTTTGTAGACCCGTGCAGTTATCGTTTTTTCCATCATGCTGGCTTTGTTTTTGATCCCGGTTGCTATTAATTCCTTTAATAACGTGGATATTCGACTCCCGTAGTGGTGTGCGTCTTCGTGGGCGCCTTGTCTACAGTGTACCAATTCCCTTTGTACGGTCGAATGCGTACGGGGAGGCTTGTATACCGAAGTCAGTACGTCCTCGAGGTCTTGTATGGACATTATCTGGCGCGTCTGCACTTCGGCTAGGGCGTCGCGTTGGACTCTCATCGATATGATCCCCTTTAAAATCTGGACCCTTTCCATCGGCGTTCGGTAGGAGTAGTACACGTACTTACAGGCGGTCAAGAAACCGGGTAGCCCTTTGGGGTCTTTCCATCGAACGGTGGTATGGCTCTTATCGCGTGAAATAATTTTTGATTGTCTACTTCTGTCGGTACGTCGGGTGGGTTGTCTATCTCGAAATTAGGAGGGACGAAAAGGCTAGCGCGCCTCGGTTCTTCCTCTGGCTCGCAAGGGGGGTCGAAGTGGACCGCGTTCCTGCCTGATGGGCCGGGGGTTGCGTGCGTAGTATTCATTGTTTCTCTTAGTTTTGCTATTTCGCGGTCTATCGAATCCTGTACTGGGCCCTCTCTTGCCTCTAATGCCCCCATTCTATCGTTTGTCGTTATCATGCCGTCGGCCATACTAGCCAGAGTGGAGGTTATTCCTGCGAGTAGTTTTTCCATGTTCGCTAGGCGGTCTTCGCTTTCCGCGGGGCCCTGCTCGACGTTATCGCTCGCGGTTGCTAAGGGTGTGGACGGCATTCTGAGGTCGGTTTCTAAGCCTACTCTCGGAATTAAACTATAATCTAGTTCGTCGAACGGGTAGAGTCGTCGGGCGGTTAAACGTCCGGCGTGGCTTGACGCAGTCGGAAATACAATGGGAACGTCAAGTTCTTCGCTAGTGTTTGCGTCTAGAGTATTCTGCGTACGTTCCCCGATTTCCCGAAATGCTTCGAATGTCGCGTCGAAGAGTGATTTCTCGGAGGGTTGTCGCGGGCGTATCGTACCGAATCTACGCGGATTACCTCGACTAGAGGGTATATGCGTACGAATTTCCTTTCGCTCGATTAATTCTAGATCGCGCTCGATATTCGCATCCAGGGATTTCGCTCGGCGCATGAGAAAAGCAGCGTACGGCCTGGATTTGCTGAGAGTGGTATTTCGCACTTACAGCACGTGGATCAGGTGATGCATCGCTGGTCTCTGCGTTGTCCTAGAGTTTCCTGGAGGCGTCCTCTGCAGACGTCTGTCGGTACCGCGAACTGGATTGCCCTACTATTAAGTGGGTCGTTGTCTCCGCTATGTCCTGTTGTCTCCGTCGGTCAGGCTTGTTCCCTCCGTTGGCAGGATCCCACCGCTGCCACCAATTTTGTTATGCCAAGGCGCCTGGGGTCGAGATTCTGGGTAGAATCTCGGGGTGCTCCGAGTCGTCCTTCACAGTCGTCGTCCAGCGGGCTCCGAAAGGTTCGGGTGATAATGCCGGGACGAGGATATTCGGTTAGAAACCGAAGGTAGGGGATCGTTGCGGGTTAAAGAGTTAGAACTCACCGTAAGGTTAACAAGTTTATTCTGTCCCGATCTGGGTGACAGGAGTACTATAGCGTATGTCTGCTATTAATCTGTCTGCGCTCGTAGTTCGTACAGAGTCTTATAGTTAGTCCGGGGCGAAGCGGGGACCAGCGGGGTCGCCGCCTTCGGCTCGGTTTTGGGCGCTTCGTTGGAAACGCTGACGGTGCTCGCGGGTTGTTGCCCGCGCTTTGGCGCTCGCGTGTGCCATCGGAATGCGCGACGGTTGTAACACGCGGTCGTTGACTGGCTTACAACAACCCCATAGTCGTCGGATATGTCGGCGGCTGGCCAACTTTGGCCCGTGGTCGTGGGGACGACCCTATAATCGTCGGACAAGTCGGCGGCTGGCCAACTATAAACAGTGGTCGTGGGGACGACCCTATAGTCGTCAGACATGACGGTGGCGGGCCAATCTAGTCCCGGGATCGTGGGGACGACCCTATAGTCGTCGGACAAGTCGGCGCCTGGCCAACTTTGGCCCGTGGTCGTGGGGACGACTCAATAGTCGTAGGAAAAGTCGGCGGCGAGCCAACCTAGTCCGGGGGTCGTGGGGACGACCCTATAGTCGTCGGACATGTCGGTGGCGGGCCAATCTAGTCCCGGGATCGTGGGGACGGCCCTATAGTCGTCGGACCAGTCGGTGGCGGGCCAATCTAGTCCCGGGGTCGTGGGGCGACCCTATAGTCGTCGGATATGTCGGCGGCTGGCCAACTTTGGGCCGTGGTCGTGGGGACGACCCTATAGTCGTTGGACATAACGGTGGGGGGCCAATCTAGTCCCGCGGTCGTGGGGGACGACCCTATATTCGTCGGACAAGTCGGCGGCGAGCCAACCTAGTCCCGGGGTCGTGGGGACGACTCTATAGTCGTCGGACATGACGGTGACGGGCCAATCTAGTCCCGGGGTCGTGGGGACGACCCCATATTCGTCGGACAAGTCGGCGGCTGGCCCACTTTGGCCCGGGGTCGTGGGGAGGACCCTATAGTGGTCGGGCAAGTCGGCGGCTGGCCAACCTAGCCCCGGGGTCGTGGGGACGACCCGATAGTCGTCGGACAAGTCGGCGGCTGGCCAACATTGGCCCGTGGTCGTGGGGACGACCCTATAATCGTCGGACAAGTCGGCGGCTGGCCAACTATAAACAGTGGTCGTGGGGACGACCCTATAGTCGTCAGACATGACGGTGGCGGGCCAATCTAGTCCCGGGATCATGGGGACGACCCTATAGTCGTCGGACAAGTCGGCGCCTGGCCAACTTTGGCCCGTGGTCGTGGGGACGACCCAATAGTCGTAGGAAAAGTCGGCGGCGAGCCAACCTAGTCCGGGGGTCGTGGGGACGACCCTATAGTCGTCGGACATGTCGGTGGCGGGCCAATCTAGTCCCGGGATCGTGGGGACGGCCCTATAGTCGTCGGACCAGTCGGTGGCGGGCCAATCTAGTCCCGGGGTCGTGGGGCGACCCTATAGTCGTCGGATATGTCGGCGGCTGGCCAACTTTGGGCCGTGGTCGTGGGGACGACCCTATAGTCGTTGGACATAACGGTGGGGGGCCAATCTAGTCCCGCGGTCGTGGGGGACGACCCTATATTCGTCGGACAAGTCGGCGGCGAGCCAACCTAGTCCCGGGGTCGTGGGGACGACTCTGTAGTCGTCGGACATGACGGTGACGGGCCAATCTAGTCCCGGGGTCGTGGGGACGACCCCATATTCGTCGGACAAGTCGGCGGCTGGCCCACTTTGGCCCGGGGTCGTGGGGAGGACCCGATAGTCGTCGGGCAAGTCGGCGGCTGGCCAACATTGGCCCGTGGTCGTGGGGACAACCATATAGTCGTCGGACAAGTCGGTGGCGGGCCAATCTAGTCCCGGGGTCGTGGGGTCGACCCTATAGTCGTCGGATATGTCGGCGGCTGGCCAACTTTGGGCCTGTGTGAAGTTAGCCCCCCTTTTTTCGAAAACCGAAAATTTCTTGGTTGTACTAGTTTGTACTAGGTTTGTACCGCGTTGTAACGTGGAGAGCTTTCAAAAATTCCCAACCGTTTTCGAGAAAAATTGAAAAAACTAATTTTCAGGCTGGCCCCCCATTTTTGGAAAACATCGATTTTCACGATTGTACTACATTGTACCGAACATTGTACCGTTGAGAGCTTTCAAAAATTCGAAACCGTTTTCGAGAAAATTAGAAAAGTAAAAAAGGGGCTAGCCCCGCATTTTTTGAAAACATCGTTTTTCGCGATTGTACTGCATTGTACTAGTTGTACCGAACATTGTACCGTTCGAAAAAATTGTTTAACTCTTTTGGTTTCCGAGAAAAATCGGAACATCCAAAGTGCAGATTCGTACTACTGAAAAAAAATCTGAAAAATTAAAAACTCTTGGTTGTACTAGTTTGTACTGGGTTTGTACCGCGTTGTACCGTTGAGAGCGTTCAAAAATTCTGAACCGTTTTCGAGAAAAATCGGAATATCCAAAGTGTCGATTCTTACTAGTGAAAAAAAAATATTCTGAAAAATTAAAAACTCTTGTGTGTACTAGTTTGTACTAGGTTTGTACCGCGTTGTACCGTTGAGAGCGTTCAAAAATTCTGAACCGTTTTCGAGAAAAATCGGAATATCCAAAGTGTCGATTCTTACTAGTGAAAAAAAAATATTCTGAAAAATTAAAAACTCTTGGGTGTACTAGTTTGTACTAGGTTTGTACCGCGTTCAAAAATTCTGAACCGTTTTCGAGAAAAATCGGAATATCCAAATTGTCAATTCTTACTACTGAAAAAAAAAATTCTTAAAAATTAAAAACTCTTGGTTGTACTAGTTTGTACTAGGTTTGTACCGCGTTGTACCGTTGAGAGCGTTCAAAAATTCTGAACCGTTTTCGAGAAACATCGGAATATCCAAAGTGTCGATTCGTACTACTGAAAAAAAATATTCTGAAAAATTAAAAACTCTTGGTTGTACTAGTTTGTACTAGGTTTGTACCGCGTTCAAAAATTCTGAACCGTTTTCGAGAAAAATCGGAATTTCCAAATTGTCGATTCTTACTAGTGAAAAAAAAAATTCTTAAAAATTAAAAACTCTTGGTTGTACTAGTTTGTACTAGGTTTGTACCGCGTTGTACCGTTGAGAGCGTTCAACAATTCTGAACCGTTTTCGAGAAAAAACGGAATATCCATAGTGTCGATTCGTACTACTGAAAAAAAAATATTCTGAAAAATTAAAAACTCTTGGTTGTACTAGTTTGTACTAGGTTTGTATCGCGTTGTACCGTTCCAAGAAATTGTTTAACTCTTTTGGTTGCCGAGAGAAATCGGAATATCCAAAGTGTCGATTCGTACTACTGAGGAAAAAATTTGTGAACAATTAAAAGATAATGAGTTTGTCAAGTCGCCAGGGCCGCTTTTATACTTTTGAGGGCCCCAGGCGCATCATTATGTGGCGGCACAAATATTTCAGCTGCCTCTAATTTTTATATTATGAATTTAATAGTTAAAAAGAAGTATTTTATTTTGCAACTATAACTGGGCTGTTTTTTATAATGCTGTTTGTGAGGAGTAAGGTTTGAAAATGTGTCCCCATTCAGCGCCTAGCGGCAAGCAACCAGCCGTACGCCGTTACTGAGGGTAGAATTGGTGACGCGAACTGCAGTAGTGTAGGTGCGGGCTCGTAGCCGCGTAGCGTAAGTATAGTTCGCCTTTTTTTTTTTTTTTTTTTTTTTTTTTTTTAAGGGGGGAAATGCTTTATGCATACCCGGGCAGATGCCTACCCGGGTTATGTGGGACTCCCCGCAGACGGCGGGATACCCACTAAAACCCCCTCTATAGGTCGCCTCTTCTTCTCTTCTCCCCTTACCCATGCAGCGGTACTGTATCGTACTACTTCGCCCCTGGGGTCTTGCGGGGGGCGGGGGTCCTCCTTTTCCAACTCAACGCCCAATCTAGGCATAGTTGGTCTCTTGCGATGGACCGTTGGCGATGCACCGGTTGGAAGCAGCAACGTCGCTCCTTAACGGTTCCAACGATGTCCGGTTCTCCTCTTCCGTTTGTATGTCCCGGTAGTTGTATAAATGTGTGATCAATAAATAAATAAATAAATAAATAAATAAATACGCACATCACACAGATAGCCAATAATCAGTAAATATGTAAAAGAGTGTATGTACTCAGATACAAGTCAGAAAATAAAATAGAATAAAACACCTCGGCGAGCCGAGGTCATCATTAGGTAGAAAGCCAGACCTCGCATTACGATGTCTTAGCACCGGTGTGCAGCGTCCTTCTCTTCTTAGCTGGGGGGAGGGGAGGGATCCCACTCCCTCGCGTCCCTTTCCTCCCTGGTGCTTTCCTCTTCCTATTGGTGGGTCTCCCTGGGCACGTGGGCCTTAAGGCGGCTTGTGCTCTGGCGGCCGTCGCCTTCCTTTCTCTAGCCGCTTTCTCTTCGAGAACCTCCTTTGTGGCTTTGTCCTTCATGACCGTGAAGGAGAAAAGCTGGAATTGGGCCCACCTTTCTTCGGAGCTCGTGATGAGCTGCACGATGTTGTCTGGATTGGGTACGGTACCCAAAGCCGGTCACGCGTGGGACTCACATGGAAGGTTTTCTCGAACAGGACAGTGTCCTTTATACACTCCCGGGAGGTGACCGGGTTAAAACGCCTCCGGCCGACGACCGGACTTCGTCGCCAGCGGACCGGTGCACGATCGCTACGTGCGGGTCACCGGCCGCAACACGGGGCAGGCTGTCACCCGCGGTTTCGCGGGTGGCTAGTCTGTGAGAGGAGGGAGTTTTGGAGAGCGCGACGAGCGGGGGTGGCATGCCAGCCGCTTCCTGCGGCGAGCGCTCCGTGGCAGAAGCGGGGGAACACCCCTCCGCAGTCGGGGAGGCGCGCTGCGTCTCCCCAGTTTTGAGGACCCTGCGCTCCGGCGCTATCTATGGGGGTAGGGGGACTTCCGGGGGTGCGCCGTTGCCGGCGCCTCACACCCCGCGTGGCGTCCCATACGTTAGGAGCGTGGTGGAGGTTCGACCACCAACCGGGGCGGCTGGCACGATTGAGGTGTGCCGTGAGGTGGCCGACTTGATCAGTCGGCTCGACCAGGACGCTGTCTCCCTGGTCCCCGGGGGGAGTTCGACGGGGGCCTCCGTCGCGTTGGCGCCGCAGTACTCCGCTGTGGCAGTGTTGGAGGCGGCACGGGTGATGCTGCGGCGCTGCGACGGGATGTTGCCGCATGGCGGCGCCGCGGCCGGCGCTGGCGACGCCATTGTCCTCTCCTCCGACGAGGGGACGGGGGTGTGTGGGGATGCCGGGGATTCCGAGCCCCGGGGACCCCCAGGGAGGGGCGCCGTGTCGGCGATGGAGGTCGGCGACTCGACTGGGGGGGGGGGGGGGTGACAGCGGTGACGAGCCCGTTACCGCGCCGCCGCGGCGCGCTGGGGCTGCTCGTTGCGTCGTCGACTCCGTTTCCGCGGAGGACGGTGCCCCCGGGGGGAGCGACGCCGGGGACGCCTGCCTGGACGTCCCCCTGCCGTCGTCCGGCGGCGACACCGACGCCAGCCGGAGGCCGGGCTTCGTGCCTGGTAAGAGGGGCTGGAAGCCGGGCGTGTGGACGGACCCGGCCAGACCCGGCCCCGGGATGAAGGCCCTTCCGGGCCGCGCGGAGCTCCGCGACTGGGCCGAGACGATGCCGGTGGACGGTCTCGCCGGGCAGGCCCAGAGTGAGCTGGATTCAGTCGCCGCGACAACCGGCGCGGCGAAGAATCTAAAGACGACCGACAAACAGGCGATTAGGATCGCCATCCGTCGTGCGTCGGCCGTGGCCGCCGAATTGACCGGAAGGGCCGAGAGGGGGGAGAACCCGGACAAGCCGGCACGGGAAGTTGTGTTCCGCCAGGGTGCGTGGGAACGGCGCTCGCATGAGCTCGCCACGCAGAACAAGGCCTTGACGGACCAGGCGCGCACCCTGAGGGAATTCCTCCACAGCGGGGAGCGGGAGTTGGAGGTTTTGCGGGGGAAGTACGCGCGCCTGGAGGCGCGCGCTTCTATGGCCGGCGTGGACGTGACAGAGTCGGAGACTCTGTCGTTCTGTCCCGCCGTGCCCCTCCCCACCCGCGAGGGGCTCCTGCCCTCGTGCCTGTCCCCCTGGACGGACACCTGTGTCCAGGTGGAGGTAGCTCCCGTGCCGGGCCCCTCTGCGGCGGCGAGGCCCTCCCCCTTCGCGAGACGCCGGCGGGGGGTAAAGGGAAGAAGAGGAGGAGGGTGGTGTCCCCCCACCCGCCTCCGGTGGACTCCTCCCGTGATGTCGGCTCCGGGGCCGCTATGCAGCCTTGGGACGCCGTGCTGCAACGCATGGAGGAGATGGAGAGGAGGGTGGAGGGACGTCTCCTCAACTTGGGGAAGGTGATCGGCCGCGGGGGACCGACACCGACCCCGACGCCGAGGCCGGCCGACCCGCCGTCTGCTCTGGCCCAGAAATGGGCCGGGATTGGCGGGGGGCCGTCATACGCGAGCGTGGTCGTGGCTCCGGCCCGCAGCAAGAAGAAGGGGGGGTGCGAGCGGCGTCCCGCTGGTCCGTCGGCGGACACGCCCGCAGGTGGGGTGGGGGGAATTATTCCCCCTGTTGTGCCCTGCGTGATGGCTCGCAAGGCTGGTACGGGATCTGGCGTAATCGTGAGTTCGGGAGCGATTGAAGGATGAGAATCCACCGGGTGAACTGCACCAAATGTGTTTAAACTCAAAGACTAAGTCTTTATTCAGAAACAACTTAAACTAGACTGAGGTGTACAAGTAGGTTTTAGCCGTGTTGCCCGGTCGAGGGTCGGATCTCGAGTCTGCCGATTTGCGGCGGCAAATCGGTTTTTATTTCGCTTATTGGGCGTGGTGTCGTCGCTTCGCGTTGCCGTATATGGTCATAGCGAAGCGCTCGCATTTTTGCTGATTTCGTAGATTGGTGCTCGCCTCGCAACTGATTTAGCTTAGAAACGTCTCGAAACGTTCTAGAGTAATATAATATGTATAATGTATCATAGTGTGTGTAATACGCGTGCTTGGGCGTTGCCTGGGCACAACATCCCTCCCCCCTTGAGGAGGAAAAGCCATAGCTTTTCTGGCGGCCGATGATAAACTATCTTAGGGAAATCCCAAAACTCGTAGTGGTTGGATTGATTATCATCGACTTACATATGGTTTTTTTCTTAACTAGATTATAGTGGTAATAATTTGTTTATAATGATTATAATATTTCAAAGGGAATTGGTGGAAGGCGTTTCTTCCTTACTAACTATTTTGATTATTGCTTCGGGTTTTTGTGTGGTTTTGTCGCGACTCGTGTTGTCTGTGGTACAGTGTCGTGGTGTTCTTGCTTTGCAGCGTACAATGCATTTGGAAAGTGTGAAGATACATAGTGTAATAGTTATAAGTCCTGTCGCAGAGGATAGTGTAAAGATGCTATAGTGATACTCGGTTGGTATAATCTCGGGTTTTTCTAACTCGTTTTGTAAGTGTTCTAATTTTTTGCTAACTTTATTTAATTCTTCCGGATGTTTGATTATTCTTTTAAGTTCGAAATTGGTATGTCGATACGAATTTACAGTGGTCTGTGGAAGCGTAATTTGGCCTAGTGACAAATTGTAACCAGGTAAGTAATTCCATGTTTTTTTCATCCCGTATTGCTTTCCAGTTTCTATTGTGAATTCAGCGGTCGTGATTGTACATTTATTTCTTATCGTTATGATACCAGAGTCCTTAATGCTATACATGTTTGTGCCTTTGTCGTCGCAGGTTGCTGCTAGTTGTATCGGTTTCGGCGCGATATAAATCCACGTGCCCGGTTGTTGCAATTCTATCAGGATCGTGTGATTCAGTGTCATTATCCGTACTTTACAATTGTTTGGTTTTTGCGTTAATTTTGTGTACAACTGTACTTCGCAAGGTCCGTATGGTATCGCTTTGAACATCGGGTGATTAGATGTACAGAGGTATAGATCGTTTATAGTTTTACATTCGGCTAAGTCTTGTTTACTTAGTTGTATATAATCTTGCACCGAGGTGTCAAGTACCACGTATGGGTCGAGGGGTTCTATATACGCGTAGAACGATTCATTTACCTTCGCGGGCACCGGGTGTATCTTACTTAATTTAAATTCCTTTGCGCTCAACAATGGGATGTCTAGTACTACAGTGATTGATTTGGTATCCAAAAATGCGGAGAGTGTTAGGATCTCGTATAGGACGCGCATGTTTTCTAATTTTGACTAAATATATTTTGCTTTTTCCTTTTAATAATTGTTGTGTACCGTTACTCTCCTTTACTACTGCGACCGTTTTTCCCTATTCCTGTCCTATTCTATAAAATGTTTAAGTCGGTTCGCGTGTACGCGGCGCGTTTTTCGTCCTTTACTTATAGTGTAATTATTATTGTCGTGCGTATCTTGTATCGAGTATGGGCCTATCCACGCGGAGGTTAATTTTTTCGATCGTCCGCGTCTTACTGTCTCGTCGTGCAGTAGCACTTGATCTCCAATTTTGAAAGACTTGTCCGCGGTTTTCCTATCGTAATATGTCTCAGACTTTGCTTTATGGGTTCCTATAGTTTCTCGGGCAATGTTATTAGTAGACCGTAGTCTCTCACGCAGCTCCTCGGCGTACTTGTCATAAGTATACGTTAATCGCGGTGTCTGATTTAGTGAGGTCGGCAGGGTAGCTTGCTTCCCGAAAACGAGTTCGTAGGGTGTGTATTTAGTAGACGTGTGCGGGGTGGTATTGTACATGAACATCGCGTACGGTAGCCACTCGTCCCAATCAGTCTGGTCTTCCGCGATAAAATTTTTTAAGTATTCGGCTAGTGTACGATGGCTTCTTTCTAGAGCTCCGTTTGACTGCGGGTGGTAGGCTGTGGTTTGAATTTTGTTCAAAATTGTAAAAATGACCAGCACCGTCTAAAAATGTACATGTGCGAGTACCGGCAAACACGACCTCTCTTTCGTCTTCGTTCTGTCTCCGTCTCGTTGGCTCTTAGCCTCTTCTTCTCTCCCGGTGTCGATCTTTGTACCATGAATCCCCCCTCTTCTCTGATTACTGTGATGTTCGTCTCTGTCCTACCTCTATCCTCTCTCGACCTCTTCACCTGTCTATTGTCTTCTCGAGTCAGTCGCTAATTACCAACCGGCATTCTCGAACGGAAATAAACGATTTCTCATCCTTAACGAAAATCCATCTCAGTTTATTTAGAAAAGTTCTAGTACAATCTCAAACATTTGGTCCTTCGAGCCGGATTATCTCGCTAAATTCAGTTCAACCTCGCTAGCGTGAAAAGTGATTCGCGTAATTAGCAAGTGTCGCAAACCCACGTGCGTGTCGGGAAGTGACGCCATTATCGCAATTAGGCCTCGTGTGAAAACGCTCTGACTCTCGGGATGGCGACTTTCGACGCCTGCGTGGAGAATCAACGCGACTTGCACGGACTCATCGCGAGAACAGTCGAAAATTTGCGCAAAATCGGTGCTGAAAAGAAGACGCAATATGCCATCGAAACACGCATCAAGACCCTCGACAAAAACTGGGCGCAGTTCGAGCACAATCACGATAAACTCGCGAGTGCTCGGGCCGAATCTTCTAAGAAACACGCGTATTTCGAAGATGATCTTTATGCTGTTTGCGAAGAAGCTTACATTGATCAAATGGCAACCCTGCTCCAAGAGCTCGAAAAGATAACAGGTAAAAACCCATCGAGTCGCGCAGATGCTGCGCCGTCGTCGGAGCTCACTCAAGCGCTGCCTAAAATCAATTTACCGCGATTTTCGGGAGCGTACCAGGAATGGATTCCCTTCCGCGATATGTTTAAAGCTTTAATAAGCAAGAGCAAAACTCTCACCGATGTGGAACGTCACCACTATTTACGCACGCATGTTTCGGGAGAGGCCGCTCAGTTAATTTCGAACATAGCGGTCACCGGGGATCATTTCGAATCCGCGTGGCACACGCTGGTAGACCGTTATGAAAACAAACGCATGTTAGTCACCGCGTATCTTGACAAGATCTTCACTCAAAAAGCGATGACGCGTGAGTCCGCTACGGAATTGAAGTCACTGTACGCGAATATTAAACAAGCGCTCGGAGCGCTGAAATCATTACAAGCGCCGATCGAACATTGGGATTGGATCATTAATTACCAGATCCTCCGGTTGTTCGATCAGGAAACGCATCGGGCCTGGACTCAACACATAGGTCGAACCACGACGCCCGCGAGCTTTCCCGAACTCGCTGAGTTTATAAACGGTCAGATCAGCTCCCTCGAAGAACAAGAGGCACGCGTTGGCCGGAACAAACAGCGTCAAACCGATATTGCGAAGCCCGCAAACAAGCGCGTCGCAATCAAATCGCACGCAGCGGTGTCCTCTAATCTCAAGTGCGCCTTGTGCAGTGAGAATCACTATGTATCGGCGTGTCCGGAATATCGGGGAAAAACGAGGACGAACGTCGGGAGTTCATCGAGAAAACTCAGCTGTGTTATAACTGTCTCGGTTATCATCGGGTCAGTGCGTGTCGTACAACGAAACGGTGCTATACGTGCGGGAAACAACATCATTCAACGATCCACGGGGCATCGGAATCAAAAGGAGGCGCTCCTTCAACGATTGCCACGGCAAGCGTGTTGGGAGGACCCAGCGATTCAGACGAGTCTCAACCAGCATCGATGCTCCATGCGTCGCCCGACGACAGCCAGCCAATTGTCGACGACATCGCAGCTCCGCGACGATCTCAGCTGGCGACGGGCATTGGGAACATCATCGCGCAGCATCGGGAGCCGTACGTCGCTCGTGTTTTGCTCGACTCCGGATCCGAACTGTCGTTTGTTCGCGAATCGGTCGTCCAATCGCTACGCTTGACTCGACAACGCGCCGCGGTTCCGCTGGTTGGAATCGGAGGACAACGAAGTCCAACCACAAAAGGAGTCGTCGAACTCACGATACAGTCGCGGGTCGATCCAAGCTTCGTGTGTCCTATCATCGCGTTGATACTTCCGCAACTAACGGGAACAATTCCGGTCGCTCCACTTCCCGAGTGCGACTGGAAACACTTGCACGGCCTCGCCTTAGCCGATCCGGACTACGCTAAGCCAGGAAGGATCGACATCATCATCGGCTCCGATTATTACGGAGATATTCTTCGCTACGGCCTCCGATTAGGGCCTCCTCAATCTCCTATCGCACAAGAAACGGCGTTCGGATGGACCATTTCCGGACCCGTTGCCTCGCCACCAACTCAGCGGAGCTACCACGCCTTCACGACCAGCTGCGAGGAAGGTGATCTCAACACTCTTCTCGAACGCTTCTGGGAATTGGAGGAAGTCCCGCGGCTCCCAACTCCAAAACTAACGAAGGATGAACAACTGTGCGAGCAGCAGTTCATCTCAACGCACACACGAAATGACCAAGGGAAGTATATGGTCCGTCTTCCGTTCAAATCGCGACCTACTCGGCTCGGAAACTCTCGCGCGGCAGCGGAACGTGCACTCCTCCACGTTCATCGCCGCGCTCGATCAGACTCTACCTTCAAAGAACTTTATTTCACGTTCCTCGAAGACTATCAAGCACTGGGCCACATGAGTCCAGTTTCAAATCCACTCCGCGAGCCAGCAGTCGCGTACTATCTGCCGCATCACGGAGTCATGCGCGACTCCAGTACGACTACACGTCTTCGTGTCGTGTTTAATGGGTCAAAAAAGACTGATCTCGGAGTTTCGTTAAACCAATATCTATTGCCAGGTCCGAAACTTCAAATCGATCTCGTCGACGTGCTTCTTCGGTGGCGGAGGTACCCCATCGTCTTCTGTGCCGATCTAGAAAAGATGTATCGTCAGATTCTGGTCCATCCAAGCGATTGGGATTATCAACGGATCGTGTGGAGCGCAACCGCGGACGATCCACCAACGCCGTATCATCTAAAGACCGTAACGTATGGACTTACCTCAGCGCCGTATCTCGCGCTTCGCGTTCTCCGTCAACTCGCAAGCGACGACGGAGATCGGTATCCGCTCGCCGCCGACATTCTTCGTTCCGAAATATACGTGGACGACATTCTCTCGGGCGCGTACACTCAGGAGGATGCGATGCAAAAGATCGCGCAGCTCGACCAGATTCTTATGGCGGGCGGATTTCGCGCACGTAAATGGGCTTCAGCAATTCTGGAAATTCTCCACGGTATCGAAGCCGAGCGCAAGGAAACCCTTAGCGCTCGAACAATTGAAGACACTCCAATTCACAAGGCCCTCGGACTTTCGTGGCGACGGACCGACGACCGGTTCGTCTTCTCGGTGGAACTCGGCGAACCACCCACACACTCGACAAAAAGAAATCTACTCTCAGTCATCGCACGACTGTTCGATCCGCTCGGGTGGATCGCCCCGATTGTAATCGTAGCAAAAATAATTTTCCAGGACCTTTGGAAGGAGTCTATCGGCTGGGACGATAAAATCCCGGATCACGTTCTTCTTAGCTGGACAAGGTTCTACATCGACCTTCCGTCGGTCCGCGAGATATCACTCCCACGGTGGATCGGAACAATTTACCCAAGCTCAGTGATCGAAGTACATGGGTTTTCAGATGCCTCTCTTCATGCTCTGGCAGCGTGTGTTTACATACGCGTTCTTAACGACGACCTCGAAGAAGCCACCGTCACGCTCGTAGCTTCTAAAACACGGGTCGCACCGCTCAAAAGAGTTACAATTCCAAGGCTGGAGCTTTCTGCAGCACTCTTACTTACCCGACTTGTTTCAAGAGTCTGTGCCACGTGGGGTCTCGAAGAGGCCCCACTGCATCTTTGGACGGATTCGGCGGTCACTCTCGTCTGGGTGCAGGGGCACTCTTCACGCTGGAAAGACTTCGTAGGCAACCGAGTCGCCCTTATTCAGGACATGTTGCCGCGAGGGCACTGGCACCACATCCCAGGAGAGCAGAATCCCGCAGATATTGCATCCCGAGGAATCTCGCCCAAACTCCTGCAATCATGCTCGTCATGGTGGCAAGGGCCACCGTGGCTCCGACTACCATCAACTTTCTGGCCACACAGCGAAACGCCAGATCTAAGGCCTACTGACGACCTTGAAACCAGGGCTCACGTTGTGAACACCGTTACCGCCGAACAACTGAGCACCGCATGGGAGGTAATCGATAGATTTTCTCACCTTCATCGATTACTTCGTGTTACAGCTTGGATATTCCGAGCGATCTCCATACTCCGAGGCAACAGGAAGCCCGTAGACCTCATCCTGACGACTGAAGAATTGGCCTCAGCTCGACACTGGTGGGTGAAACACACCCAAGCACTCTCGTTCGATGAGGATATCACTCAACTTCGGCGCTACGGAGAGGTCACGCGGTCAAGCAAGCTGAAGGCACTCACACCGTTCCTCGACGACAACGGGATCTTACGAGTTGGAGGACGACTCAAAAATGCTATGCTGGATCCTGACGTCACTCATCCTATCATTCTTCCACCGGACCAAGCTTTCACTCGACTGGTGGTGGACGAGGGCCATCGGCGTACACTTCACGGTGGCGTTCAAAACACTCTAGCGACCACCCGACGACAATACTGGATCCTGCGAGGCCGCAGGGTTGTCAAGTCGTACATTCTTCGCTGCGTGCGGTGCGCGCGGCAACGCGCTCGAACCGCGCAGCAACTCATGGGTCAGCTTCCTCGAACTCGCGTCACGCCGTCGCGGCCATTTCAAAATATTGGCGTCGATTATGCGGGACCGTTCGTTGTAAAAACGTGGCGGGGAAGAGCCGCTAAAACGTATAAAGCGTTTCTCGTAGTGTTCGTATGTTTCTCAACATCGGCCGTCCACCTCGAACTCGCAACTGACTATTCGACAGCCGGTTTTCTCGCGGCTTATCGTCGGTTCGTCGGTCGTAGGGGCGCGAGCGCTACTATCACGAGTGATCACGGGACAAATTTCATCGGCGCCGATGCCGAACTCAAGCGCATGTTTGCCGCGACCTCGAACGACCTTACGACTGTACGCGATCATCTCGCTCTTCTCGGAACTCAGTGGCGCTTTCAGCCACCCGGAGCCCCACACTTCGGCGGAAAGTGGGAAGCGGCGGTTAAATCAACAAAATATCATTTGCGTCGCGTAATGGGAAACGTTATGCTCACTTACGAGGAGTTCGCGACTTTACTCGCTGAAATTGAAGGTGTTCTCAATTCCAGACCGCTCTGTCCACTGTCGGATGACCCTGAGGACATTGACGCTTTAACTCCAGGACACTTTCTCGTTGGTGGACCTCTCACGGCTTTTCCTGAACCATCGCTTCTCGATGAAACTCCATCTCGGCTCACTCGATGGCAACTCGTTCGACAGCTGACAGAGCGGTTCTGGCAGCGATGGTCGTCGGAATGCCTCCAACGCATGCGAGGCATCTCTAAGTGGCAGTTTAAAGCTGATTCCCTCAAAATCGGAGCTCTCGTGCTCATCGCGGACGAGCGGTATCCACCGACGAAATGGCCACTCGCGCGCATCATCGAACTGCACCCGGGCAAAGACGGACTTGTCCGCGTCGCGACGATTCGCACCGCAACAACAACGTTACGTCGTCCGGTCACGAAACTGTGCGTGCTCCCGGTCGACAACGCAGCGGATTAAAAAATTGCCATGACGGGCATGGCAAGGCGGGCGGAAATGTTCAAAATTGTAAAAATGACCAGCACCGTCTCAAAATGTACATGTGCGAGTGCCGGCAAACACGACCTCTCTTTCGTCTTCGTTCTGTCTCCGTCTCGTTGGCTCTTAGCCTCTTCTTCTCTCCCGGTGTCGATCTTTGTACCATGAATCCCCCCTCTTCTCTGATTACTGTGATGTTCGTCTCTGTCCTACCTCTATCCTCTCTCGACCTCTTCACCTGTCTATTGTCTTCTCGAGTCAGTCGCTAATTACCAACCGGCATTCTCGAACGGAAATAAACGATTTCTCATCCTTAACGAAAATCCATCTCAGTTTATTTAGAAAAGTTCTAGTACAATCTCAAACAAATTTTCTCGATTTTGAGCAATTTGCAGACGTTTTTGAATACCTGGCTTAGGAAATTGGTTCCTTGATCGGTCAATACCCGTTGCGGTATACCGTATTCGCAAATTATCTTAGTGACGAATTCCTTTGCTACAGTGTTTGCTTCTTGATTCTCGAGGGGTATGGCTTTACTAAATTTGGTTAGTAGGTCTTGAAAGGTTAGCACGTATTTGTTTCGTCTGCTTGTCTCGGGTAAGGGTCCTACTATGTCTAGTGCACATTTCTCGAATGGTTCCGTGGGAGTGTCTGTAATTACCATGGGAGCTTTGGTTATTCTTGATAGTTTGTTTTTCTGACATTTTTCACACCTGGCGATGTATTTTTCTACGTCTTGTCGTATTCCTGGCCATGAATGAGTTAGTTTTATACGTTCTAGGGTCCGCTTTACCCCTAAGTGTCCTCCCAAGGGTGTGTCATAGAATTCGCGCAGTAGTCGGTTTTTATCGTCCTCCGTATATATTCTATCGCTCGTTTTTTCTTCTGACCGAGGCTCCTCTTCTTCGCTGGCGCCTTCACTGGCGTCGGCTACTATTTCACTGCTGATCTTTTGTTTCGCTCCTCGCGTTATCGCGAACATTCTGCTGAGGGCGTCCGCGTTCTTATTCGTTTTTCCCGTCTTATACTCTATGGTATAATCGTATTCTGCTAATTTCAACTTCCATCTCATTAATCTAGAACCGGGGTCCTTTACGTTAAAAAGCCAAGTAAGTGGCTTGTGGTCCGTCACGATTTTGAATTTTGTGCCGTATACGTATGATCTGAAATGTTGCGTCGCCCATACGATAGCTAGCAGTTCTTTTTCGATTGTGCTGTAATTTTCTTCCGCCTTGTTTAATACCCTGCTAGCGTATGCTATCGGCAAATCTTGTCCTATTTTCCCTTGCGATAGTACCGCTCCTATCGCTTTTCCGGAAGCGTCCGTTGTTAGAACAAACGGTTTCGAAAAATCTGGATATTGTAATATCGGTGCTGTCGTTAGTTTTTCCTTTAGAATCTCGAGGGCTTCTTGCTCCTGTGCGGTCCATCTGAATGTTTGGTCTTTCTTCAATAGTTGTGTTAGTGGTTTCGCGATTTGTGAGAAATGGTCTATAAATCTCCTGTAATATCCAGCTAAGCCTAGGAAAGATTGTACGTCTTTGACTCCTTTGGGTATTGGGAAGTTTCGGACGGCATCTAGTTTTGACGGGTCTGGTTTGATGCCGTTTTCGGTTATTATGTGTCCTAAGTATATTGTTTCCTTGCGTAGAAATTCGCACTTGTTGGGTTGAAGTTTTAGGCCACTCTCTCGTATGCGTTCAAACACGAGTTCCAGTCGCTCTTGGTGCTCCTTTAACGAGCGTCCGTAAACGACTATATCGTCTAAATATACGAAACATTTTATTCCTTGTAGGCCTGACAGCACGGTGTTCATTAATCTTTGAAACGTCGCGGGTGCGTTTTTAAGCCCGAATGGCATTCTATTATATTCAAAATGGCCGTATGGCGTCGAGAATGCGGTTTTTTCGCGATCTTCCTTTTTCATGGCTATTTGATGGAATCCTGACGCCAAATCTAAGGTTGAAAAGTATTTCGCTCCGCCTAATTGGTCTAGAATATCTGTTATGTTGGGTAAGGGGTATGAATCGCCTATTGTCGCGTCGTTTACCTTCCTAAAATCTACCACTACTCTTAGCCTGCGTTTACCTGTAGCATCTGGTTTTTTCGGGACTACTAGCAAGGGAGCGTTCCATTGGCTGGCGCTTGGTCTAATTATTCCTTCCTTTACCATTTCTTGAACTTATCTATCCACTTCATCCGTATGCGCTTGAGGCAATCTGTACGGCTTCACGTATATAGGTTTGGTACCTTGGGTTAGGGTAATTGAATGTTCCGCTTTTGTGGAGTATCCGAGTTTGTCTCCCTCTAATCCGAATATTTCGTTGTATTTTTCGCAAAGTTCAAGTAAGCTTGTTTCTTCTTCGCCATTTAGGTGTTCGGTCCTGAGGCTTTCGCGCAAGATTTGCATTCTATTTTTTCCGTGCACGGCGTGTACCATATATGTCGGCGCGTCGCGCTCCTTGTCGCAGGTCGCGTCCGTCGGGTCAATGTCGTCACTCGTCAGTGGTTCTAACGTCACAGTCGGCGTACTGATAAGGACTTCGCCCGCTGTGGTGTTCATTACGCTTATTATGCATTTTCCGTCTTTGCCTATCGTTAATGAGTTCCCTATGAGTATTCCTGGCTTGATCTGCTGTCCTTCTACTATTCCTTCTCCTATACTTGTCGTTCTGGCAAAGAGAATTGTTTCTGATCGCGGTTTTAGTGTTACGTTTCCTCTTCCGGAGTAAGGGAATCGTATTCCGTACAATTCTATTCCTTGGTTTGCTCGGATGCATACGTCGTGCTTGGTCCTAAAATCTTGTCCGAGGATTCCGTCTGCTTCTAACGAAAAGTCGTCTTTCACTAACCGACAAGGATGCGTTACCAGTTTATTTCCAACCCTTCTGTTTAATTGTATTAGACATACCGTCTTGATTTCCATTGGAGCTATTCCTCGCAGGGACACTACTTCGTCTTGGGCGTGCACATCGCCCAACACCTTTCCTATCTTTATTAACGTAATATCGGCACCGGTGTCGACCAGCAAATTTGCTTTTTCTTTTACTAGCTCCGGCGCTTCGATTTCAATGGTATTCTCTGTCTTGGAAGTCACTACCAGATTCGCTCGGTATGAATCCACTCTGGCTCCTGCGTCAGTTTGTCTATCGTCGGTTGTTCCGTGGCCCGCGTTCGGGTAGTCTTGATTTCCGCTAGGCGATTCTCGGCTCGGGTTTCTGCTAAAATTCTGTCTAAAATCGTCGCGTCTATTATTCGTATTTGTATAGCGCGGTCTATATTCTCGTTCATTTGCTCTTTCCCTGGCCCTACATTCTTTGATTTGGTGTCCCGGTTTTTTACAATAGTGGCAGACTACTGTGACGCGTTGAACTTCCCTTTTTATGTGCGTCTGTTGCGTCGGATAGTTTATTCGCGGCATGCTTAATCGCGTATAGCAATTCCTCGCTAAATGTCCTAATTTATTACAGCGTTCGCAACGCGGTACGTTTGACCCTTCCCTTCTCTTGGGTTGATCATCGAATTTTTTAAAATTTCTTGAGGTGTTTAGACCCATCGCTTGTTCCTCCTCTATTGCTGAGGCTATAGCTGCATTTGACGTTGCGTAGTTTCGAGACCTTATAATCGTCCTCAATTTTACATTCAACCCGAGAGTAAAAACATCTAAGGCGCGTTCTTGTACTGATCCTACTAACGCGTCATTTACTTCGTTGCTGTTTCCTGGCTTTACCGATAGCTCGGATAACTCTCCTGCTAATTCTTCTACTCTACACGCGAATAGTTTTACACTCTCGCCATCTCGCTGGTGACAGGCGTGAAACTCCGCTCCAACTGCTCCTATTGACCTTTTATCCACGAATAAGGATGTTAAGATGTCCTTCAATTTATCGAAACTCTCTATTTCCTTGTATTCTAGTACCTTGGCTGCCTTGCCTTTTATTTTCGTTCCTATCACCGTTTTCAAGAACCGCGGTAACTCAGTTGCGGGGACAAACTCTGTGGCGCTCGCATAGGACTTAAAAAATTCTGCAAGCTCGTCTGACGATTTCCCTACGAATTTATCGACCAGCGACAACGCGGTAGACAATTTTTTTTACGTCCGGTAGTCCGGGGGGGTTAGCTCCGTCAAGCAACGACATTTCTTGTCCTTCCGAATTTACTCTGTCCAGCAAACTAAAGTCCGCTAGCAAAATCGGGTAGTCTCTATTCGGTGTCACAAAATTTTCCGGAGATGATTCTACGCTTGAATCGTCGTTCTGTCTAACGTTTAGTTTTAACGGCGGCGGTCGAAGTGTTTGGCGGGACGGTCTTGGATGGTCTATAGAAGGTAGAAGGTCTAGTTCTTCTCGTAAGAAGGTTAACTTTTTATTGAAAAACGATTCGAATGATCTCGACAAGCTCATTTGACCCGGAAGCTTGAATTGATTCGCGCGTTCGTCTTCTATAGACATGCATGTACCGTCTCTGGATTTCTTTAGGACTCTGGTTTACAATATTTACGCTCGCGTTTTCTGTTTCGGACTCGGTATACGCTTCATTTACTCACAATGCTGCTCGCAAGCACATGTCGTCGGCTCGGTCGGACGTCCTCTCGTACGTGAACCAACGGCGGTGATAAGATGAAACTGGACCCAGCAAGGTCGATCCGAACAGCTGTTCGCTGCGTACCTCGACGGCTGCTTCCCTCGTACGGCTCTCCGTCCGTCCTTCAGGTGCGGCTCCTACACGTTCCTCGGTCTCCAAGTCCTCTCGTGCGCCTCGGTCCTCGGATCTGTGGCGTCCTCGTAGATGGAATTGGTGTTTGGTAGATGGTTGATTCACCCGTTTACTCACGAGCTGATTTTACTCGTTACTATGTTCGTCGTCGTTCGGACTGCGTCGAACGTCTTCTCAAAGGCCGTTCCTCGGTCCTCTGTGCTACCTCGGTAGCGACGATAACCTGTTTCGGCCTATGCGACTGCGATGATCCAATAATCTTGTCTGAGAGAGTTCAATCTCAGACGGTGTCGATTGATCGGTTGCGTCAAGGCTCGGTAAAACTTTTACCGATGCAGATCCCACCGCTGTCACCAATTTTGTTGTGCCCTGCGTGATGGCTCGCAAGGCTGGTACGGGATCTGGCGTAATCGTGAGTCCGGGAGCGATTGAAGGATGAGAATCCACCGGGTGAACTGCACCAAATGTGTTTAAACTCAAAGACTAAGTCTTTATTCAGAAACAACTTAAACTAGACTGAGGTGTACAAGTAGGTTTTAGCCGTGTTGCCCGGTCGAGGGTCGGATCTCGAGTCTGCCGATTTGCGGCGGCAAATCGGTTTTTATTTCGCTTATTGGGCGTGGGGTCGTCGCTTCGCGTTGCCGTATATGGTCATAGCGAAGCGCTCGCATTTTTGCTGATTTCGTAGATTCGTGCTCGCCTCGCAACTGATTTAGCTTAGAAACGTCTCGAAACGTTCTAGAGTAATATAATATGTATAATGTATCATAGTGTGTGTAATACGCGTGCTTGGGCGTTGCCTGGGCACAACACCCCTCCTTGTATGTTTGCCTCCCCTGGTGTGGGGGGGGGCTGTGCCCCCTCCGGTTCCCCCTGCTCGTACACCGGCGCTTGCCGGGGCTGGGCGCGGGAGACGGGGGGCGGCCCCCATCGTGCCTGGCGGGACGGTGGCGGACGCTGCGGCGAGGGGTGGGGCCGCGGCTCCTCCTCCGGTTGCGCGGTCGAGTGGCCCTGCCGCAAGGGCCGCAAAGAAGAGGGCGGCGGCGGTGATGGCCCCGGTGCCGACCCGAGTTCCCGCCATCTCGGCGGCGCCGCAGGGCACGTGGGCCCAGGTGGTGGGTCGCAAAACCGGGAGGGCGGCGGCGGCGGCGAGTGGCGGCGCAGTGACGGCGGTGCGGGGGAGGGGCGCGGCGGCGCCGGCTCCCCAGCCGTCGGGCGCTCCCGGGAGAGCCCCGGTTGCGATCCCGCGCGCCCCCAGATCAGCAGCGGTGGCGATCACCGCTCCGACTGGGGGGGAGAAGGACTTCTCCGCGCGGGTCGCCGGCGCGATGGCGGCGATCAAGGTCGCCGACCTCGGCATCGCTTCGATGCGGCCGACGCGCGCCGTCACCGGGGGGCTCGTCCTCGAAATCCCGGGGGCCCAGGGCTCGGCCAAGGCCGCGGCCCTGAAAGCCAAGCTGTTGGAGCAGCTGGGGGGCAGCGGGATTAAGGTGCACTGCCCCCAGAAGATGGCGGAATTCAGGGTTTGCGGCCTGACGGAGTTGGCGTCCGAGGACGCGGTTCGCGCCACCGTCGCGACGCAGGGGGGGGGGTGCTCGCCGGCCGACGTCACGGTTGGGGAGAAGCGGCGGGACCCGGCGGGACTTTTCTCCCTCTGGGTTCGCGCTCCCGCGGCGGCGGCGTCCGGGCTCGTTAAGGCGGGGAGGATAGTAATCAACTCCCTCGCCGCCCGAGTGACGCCGCTCGCGCAGAGGAGGCTACAGTGCTTTCGGTGTCTGGAGTTTGGCCACGTTCAGACCAAATGCTCCAGCCCAGAGAGCCGACGCCTCCTCTGCTACCGGTGCGGGGTGGAGGGGCACGTGGCGCGACACTGCGTCGCCGTCCCCAGCTGCCCCTTGTGCACCAGCGCGGGATTGCCGGGCGAGCACCGGATGGGGGGCCCTGCCTGTCGGCCCCCTCCTGCGTCGTCAGTAAGAAGGAGGAGAGCTAGGGGAGGGGGTGTTCCCGGGGGGACTGGTCCCTCCGCATCGGCGGCGTCCCGAGCGGCGCCGCCCCCCCTGTCTGCGCCCATGTCCGCGTCCGCTGCTGCGGTAGCTTGCCCGGCCGCACCCGCCGAGACCATGGAGACCGATGTGCTGGCCTCCACCTCGGCGGCCAAGTCCGGCGCGGGCAAGCGCAAGGCCGGCGGGGAGCCGGGGGCTTCGGCTGACGCGCTCTCGACGCCGCCTTCGCCCGGGGGCTGTCCCCGGAAGGGGTCGAGGAAGAAGAAGGAGAGGGGGAGCAGCCCAGTGCTCCCCCTTAGCGGTCCTCGACCCGAGGGGAGAGAGGCCTTCTTGAAAGCCAGGAAGGCGACCTCCCCCGCGGTTACAACCGGGGAGGTGGAGACGACGATCAGCGCCGAGGAGGCTGTTCTCCTCGCGCAGTCGATCGCCGCGTCATACGGCGGGGAGCTTGACTCCCCCGCTGCGGAGAGCGACGTCGGGGCCCCCGAGCAAACGGGGGCTGCAGCCCGGCCCGAGCAGGATCCGGTGGAGGCCGCAGAAAGGGCTTTGTAATGCCCCGAGGCCCACCGATCCTGCTGGCCAATCTAAACCACTCCATGCGAGCGCACGACCTGCTTGAGCAGGCTCGCCTGGAGTTGGGGGCCGGGCTGGTCGTCGCCACCGAACCGTATCCGCTTCCGGACCGATGTTTTCGGTCCACGAATCCGGATCGGCAGGTGGCGATGACGTGGGGGGTGGAACGGGGAGCCCTGCCGTGTTCGGTCGCCCGACATGGCAGCGGCTGGACGGCCGTTAAGTGGAGGGGTTTCCTCGTGGTGGGATGCTATTTCGCACCGAGGTTTTCCGTCCCGGAGTTCGAGGACCGGCTGCACGAGGTGGGGGCTTTTATCGCCCCTCAGAGTGCCGAGCCGGTCGTGTTTCTGGGAGACTTCAACGCCCACGCTATTGAGTTGGGCGCTCCCAGAACGGACTCCAGGGGCGAGGTGCTACTCGAGTGGACGGCGGCGATGGGGTTCTCTCTAAAGAACCCCTACGCAGTTACGACGTACTGCGGCCCGCGGGGCGAGTCGGTTATCGACTTGATCTGGGTTAACCCCGCGGTCGCCGCAAAAACGTCGAGCTGCTGGGTGGCGGAGGATTGTGAGCCGGCGTCAGACCACATGTACGTTATGCTGACCACCTCCGCCCCCCCCCCGCCGCCTACCCGAGTCGGAAGGCATCCCCCGCGATGGGCGCTCAAACAACTTGATGTTGACGCGGCCCTACTCGCTTCCTCCGTCGTCGCTTGGCCTCCGTTGCCGGGCGACGTGCTGGATGACCCTGTTGCCGGCGCGCTCTGGTTCCGCGGCGCGTTGCAGTCTATCTGCGACGCATCTATGCCGCGGACCGGGCCGCCGGGTGGGGGTCGGAAGGCGGTATACTGGTGGTCGGCCGAGATCGCGGAACTCCGCGCGGCAAATCTCGTGGCCAGACGCCAGTATACCAAGGCCCGTCGCCAAGATCGACGACGGGTCTCGGAGGAACGGCTCCTCGAGCTGCGCTCCGCCTTTGCGTCCTGTCGGGAATTCGTCGCGACCCTCAACGAGGATCCGTGGGGGCGTCCATACAGGGCCGTGTCCATAAAACTCGGACCCTGGGCGCCCCCGGTCACGGAGGGCCTCGATCCCCGGCTCCTAGAACAAGTTCTAGAGGCGCTGTTCCCCGCTCCCCCGGTACACGGGGAGGGTGGCGCCGACGAGTCCGGAGATCCGTGGTTGGACAGGGGCGCGGACACCTCCGACGCCCCGGGGGTCAGCGACGAGGAGCTCGCATCCGCTGTGGCGCGCATGCGCAGGAGGAACGCGGCTCCGGGTCCCGACGGTGTGCCCGGGCGAGTGTGGGCCTGCGCTTTGAGCGCCCTAGGAGCCGGTCTCAAGCGGTTGTTCGACGCCGTCTTGAAGACCGGCAGATACCCCCCAGCCTGGAAGGAGGCGAGGCTGCTTCTCCTCCGGAAGCCCGGTAGACCCGCGGAGTCACCCTCGGCGTATCGGCCGATTTGCCTCCTGGACGAGGCGGGCAAGCTACTCGAGAGAGTAATAGCTGCCCGCCTGTGCGAGCACCTGGAGGCCGTGGGCCCGGACCTGTCCGACCGCCAATACGGCTTCAGGCGGCAGCGATCGACCATCGATGCCATCCAGATGGTACGATCGCTGTCGCGCCGGGCGGTCGAGGGGGGCGGTGTGGGCGTGGCGGTGTCACTGGACATCGCCAACGCCTTTAACACCGTCTCCTGGGCGGCGATCGAGCGGGCGTTGTTGTATCACAACGTCCCGCTCTACCTTCGCCGCCTGGTCTGGGACTTTCTCCACGGCCGTGTGGTCTCGTACGTCGGACGGGAGGGCGACGGGGGACGTATGTGTACCGAGGGGTCCCGCAGGGGTCCGTTTTAGGGCCCCTGTTGTGGATCCTCGCCTACGACGCGGTACTGCGGGTCGTGATGCCATCGCTGAGGGTGTCGTTGGTGTGCTATGCCGACGACACCCTGGTGGTGGCCTCCGGGCAAAATTGGAGGGAGGCGATCAGCCTCGCCGAGGAAGCGCTGCGACGCGTAATAGCCTCGATCGGGACGCTCGGTCTGCGAGTCGCCTTGGAGAAAACCGAGGCGATGTGGCTCGCGGACAAGGTTGGGAGCGGTGTCCCCAACGGAGCGTCCCTGAGGATCGGGGACGCCTGCATCAGGGTCGGCCGAGAGATGAAGTATCTCGGTCTGACCCTGGACACCTACTGGCGATTCACGCGCCACTTCAAAGCACTCGCCCCCAGGTTGGAGAAGCAGGTATTCGCCCTCAGGCGAATCATGCCCAACCTGGGTGGACCACACGAGGGGGTTCGGCGGCTATATGTGACGGTCCTCCGGTCCATGGCGCTGTACGGCGCGCCTATATGGGCCGGCGACCTGGAGGACTGCCGCGTCGGGCGTGAGCTCTTGGCAAGGGTTCACCGCCAGGCGGTCCTCCGATCCGTGCGAGCGTATCGCACGGTGTCACACGCCGAACTGTCCGCTTTGGCTGGGTCCCCCCCATTCCACCTGCTCGCGGAGATGGAGGCGGAAGTTTATTCCGCCGTCCGTGATCTCCGCGACGCTGGGGGCCCGAATGCCGGCGGACATGAAGTGGTGCGGGGCCAGGCCCGGCAACGCATGGTGGCCAAATGGCACCAGTGGTTGGCCCTCCCGAAATATCGGGAGGGTCGCGTTGTCGGGGCGCTTCTGCCCATTCTGGACGAATGGGTGGGGCGCGGGTATGGCAGGCTGACCTTCCGCCTGACGCAGGTCATAACAGGTGTCGGTTGCTTCGGCACATACCTGCGTCGCATAGGGCGGGAGGAGTCGTCGCAGTGCTTCAGCTGCGACTCGGGCGACGAGGACACGGCCGACCACGCCCTGGCTAGATGCCGGGAGTGGGTGGACGATCGGCGTGTCCTCGAGGCGCAGCTGGGCCCCGATCTCTCGCTACCGACGGTCGTGCGTCGGATGGCGGGAGACCGGGAGTGTTGGAGGGCCGTCTCCGCTTTTGCGGAGGCGGTGATGGAAGAGAAGAAGGAGGCGGTGATGGAAGAGAAGAAGGAGGCCGAGCGGGACCGGATCCGCACCGGGCATCCGTCCCGCATAGCCGCCCCACGGAGTGCCGGAAGCAGGAGGGGAAGGAGATGACCCGGGGCCGGGGGAGGTAGGGCGGTGACGTAGTTTCGTGCATCACCCCCGCTCCCCGTCGGCATTACCCCGGGTCGGAGGCGCCTCGGGAAGGAGGCGGCCTTAGCCGCGAGTTGCCGTCGGCATCGCGTCGTGGCAGGGCGCGACGCGCGACGGCGGAGATACGATCAGGGGAGGTCCTCGTGTCAAAGCCCCCCCCCCGACCATCTGCTGCTCCCCCGGGAGCCGCGCCATTGGCGCCGTTTTTAGCGCGCTCCCGAAGAAGGCGGTCGAGCAGGTACAGGGTGAGTGCGGCGGTCAATTGACGATATGACCTTCGGGCCGCGTCCGGGTCACTGCTCGACCGCGGGGGGTCGCGGGGTGGGGGTGCCGCGGGGCACGCTCACCCCTCCACAACATCATGCGACCCCCCCAGAAGTGGCGACGCGGACGCGTGGTCCGTCTCGCGTCGCCGGAGTTTTGGGAAGACCCCAAGGCTGTTGAGCGCGGAGTTTGCACTGCGCTGAGAGGGAGGTAGCGGATGAATCGCTAGTTTGCTCCCACAAAAAGTCCTCCCCCTCGAGCGCGTGACTCCGCGCCCGAGGACGACCACCGTGGAGTTTTAGTGGGTGCAAGTCCCACATAACCCCGTCCCTCCCCCGGGGGGCGGGGTATCCGTTAGGGATTTCAACACGTCAAAAAAAAAAAAAAAAAAAAAAACGGTACCCAAAGCCGCAACCAGCCCTTCCCGTTCTTCGTTATAGATCGGGCACGAGAACATCACATGCTCTGCGTCGTCACGAATCGCCCCACACTCCAAGCAGGCCGGAGACACCGCCTTCGCAATCCTGTGCCGGAATGCGCCGAAGGCCCCGTGCGATGTAAGGAGTTGGGAGCTCCAGTAGTCCAGTTGAGTTCTCCTTCCGTTCTCTCCGGAGAAGGTCCTAACTGACCTTACGATGCGCCTTGTCCAGTTCCTAGGGTCAAACCCATCCCATCTTTCCTGCCACTCATTGAGGGCCGACTCCTCATATTTGGCCTTGTTTTCCCGATGCCTAGTCATCAGGGCAGGTTGATTGCCCACGAGTGCAGGGTTCATTTTGTCGGTTGCCCTGGCAGTGAAGATATTACTCCACATGGATGCTTTCAGCGCAATCGATAGTCGTCCCGCAAGGACGCACAGGGCCATATATGCTACAGATCTATATGACGTGGTGGTCTTTACCAGCGCCGTCTTCTGCGCCCTTCTAATCGTCGCGCTCGTTCGAAACTGAGTTGGCGGCCGACGCCCATATGGGAGCTGCATATAGCACAATGCTCTCCCACACGGAGTAATACAGGCGCCTCACCGCACGGGAGGGGCCCCTCACGTTCGGGAGCAGGGAAGAAAGCGCCCCTACCACCTTATCCCCTTTTGTGGTGACTTCTTTGCGGTGGGAGCGGAAATTACGATGACAGTCAATGTGGACCCCTAGGTACCTGACTGACTCAGCCGACCTTATATTGGCACCCATGATGGGGAAATCCTGCAGCTTATTTCCTCTCAGGCCCACCAGCACCAGGACCTCTGTTTTTTCTTGGGCAACCGATAGTCCTGTCCTTACGAACCAACTCTCCACCTTGGCCATGGTGTTGGGTATGTCCACTTTTACCTTATCAATGTCCTTACCTACAAAAATTAGGGCAAGGTCATCCGCATACGCGATGGGGCGGATCTTGGGGTTATCCCCCACCACCGCCAGTACGCCGTCAAAAACTAGGTTAAATAGGAAAGGCCCCAGCACCGATCCTTGAGGGACCCCTGCAAATATTTCCGCAGTAACTACAGCTGACCTCGTGTGGACCACCACGGATCTGCCCCTCAGATAGCTCTTAAGGAGGGTGCAGATCGCAGTCGTCACCCCCCTCCACTCCAATTCACTGAGGATTACGTCCCATCTTAGGGTATTAAAGGCATTCCTCACTTCCAATGTGACCATTATGCACCGTGTGTCGCTTTTGGCACAGCAGTCAGCCAGCTTACAGACCTCCGTGATGACTTCGGTGGTGCCCATCCCCCTCCTGAAGCCGAATTGCGCCTGGTGGAAGGGGTCATGCCCTATCTGATCTTCAACTACCTCCTTCATAGCGTATTCCCATACTTTACTAAGGGAGAATGCTGATCGGCCTATAAGATCCTGGAAGCATGGGGTCTTTTCCTGGCTTCGGGAGGAGGACCAGCCTGGCCGTCTTCCACATGTCAGGGATGACACCTCTAATAATGGTGTCTTTCGTCATTTCTCCGATAAGCTCGGGTCTGGCCTTCATGGCGACGGCTACCTTTTTTTTTTTTTTTTTTTTTTTTTTTTTAACGTGGAGAAATCCCTAACGGATACCCCGCCCCCCGGGGGAGGGACGGGGTTATGTGGGGCTTGCACCCACTAAAACTCCACGGTGGTCGTCCTCGGGCGCGGAGTCGCACGCTCGAGGGGGAGGACTTCTGCGAGAGCAAACTAGCGATACATTCGCTTGCCCCCCCCCCCCCTCAGCGCAAATGCTGGCTCCGCGCTCAACAACCCCGCGCGGCAACGCGCGGGGTCTTCCCAAAACTCCGGCGACGCGAGACGGACCACGCGGCCGCGTCGCCACTTCTGGGGGGTCGCACGATGTGGTGGAGGGGTGAGCGTGCCCCCCGACACCCCCACCCCGCGACCCCCCGCGGTCGAGCAGTGACCCGGACGCGGCCCGAAGGGTCGCGGCCGGACGGGGAGGCGGCACTAGGTCATATCGTCAATTGACCGCCGCACTCACCCTTTACCTGCTCGACCGCCTTCCTCGGGAGCGCGCTAAAAACGGCGCCAATGGCGCGGCTCCCGGGGGAGCAGCAGATGGTCGGCTGCTCCCCGGGGGGCCCTCTGACACGAGGACGCCCCCTGTTCGTAACTCCGCCGTCGCGCGTCGCGCCCTGCCACGACGCGACGCCGACGGCAACTCGCGGCTAAGGCCGCCTCCTTCCCGAGGCGCCCTGAAAAGGGCGCCTCCGACCCGGGGTTGATGCCAACGGGGAGCGGGGGTGACGCACTAAATTACGTCACCGCCCTACCTCCCCCGGCCCCGGATCATCTCCTCCTCCCGATCCTACCGGATCTCCGAGGGGCGGCTACGCGGGACGGATGCCCGGTGCGGATCCTGTCCCGCTCCGCCTCCTCCTTCTTCAACATTACCGCCTCCGCAAATGCGGAGACGGCCTTCCAGCACTCCCGATCTCCCGCCATCCGACGCACGACCGTCGGTAGCGAGAGATCGGGACCCAGCCGCGACTCGAGGACACGCCGCTCGTCCGACCACGACCGGCAAACCGCCAGCGTGTGGTCGGCCGTGTCCTCATCGCCCGAGTCGCAGCTGAAACACTGCGACGACTCCTCCCGCCCTATGCGACACAGATAATTGCCGAAGCATCCAACTCCGGTCAATATCTGCGTCAGGCGGAAGGTGAGCCTGCCGTACCCACGCCCCACCCATTCGTTCATGATGGGTAGGAGCGCCCCGACAACGCGGCCCTCCCGATGTCGCGGGAGGGCTAACCACTCGAGCCACTTGGCTCCCATGCGTTGTCGGGCCTGGCCCCGCACCACTTCTGGTCCGATGGCATTCGGGTCCTCAGCTTCGCGGAGATCATGGACGGTGGAATAAACCTCCGCCTCCATCTCCGCGAGCAGATGGAATGGGGGGGGGGGGCCCAGCCAGAGCGGACAGCTCGGCGTGTGACACCGTGCGATACGCTCGCACGGCTCGGAGGACTGCGCGGCGATGAACTCTGGCCAAGAGTTCACGCCCGACGCGGCAGTCCTCCAGGTCGCCGGCCCATATAGGCGCGCCATACAGCGCCATGGACCGAACGACCGTCACATAGAGTCGCCGAACTCCCTCGTGTGGTCCACCCAGGTTGGGCATGATTCGCCCGAAGGCGAATACCTGCTTCTCCAACCTGGGGGCGAGGGTTTTGAAGTGGCGCGTGAATCGCCAGTAGGTATCCAGGGTCAGACCGAGATACTTCATCGAACGTCCGACCCTGATGCAGGCATCCCCGATCCTCAGGGACGCTCTGTTGGGGACACCGCTCCCAACCCTGTCCGCGAGCCACATCGCCTCGGTTTTGTCCAAGGCGACTCGCAGACCAAGCGTCCCGATCGAGGTGATGACGCGTCGCAGCGTTTCCTCGGCGAGGCTTATCGCCTCCTTCCAGTTCTGCCCGGCAGCTACCACCAGGGTGTCGTCGGCGTAACATACCAACGACACCCTTAGCGATGGCAGCTCGACCCGCAGTACCGCGTCGTATGCGAGTATCCACAACAGGGGCCCTAGCACGGACCCCTGCGGGACTCCGCGGTACACGAGAGTCACCCCGTCGCCCTCCTGGCCGACGTACGTCACCACACGGCCGCGGAGAAAGTCCCAGATCAGGCGGCGAAGGTAGAGCGGGACGTTATGATAGAGCCACGCCCGCTCCTCCCGCTCCCCCCTCCGGACCCCCGCTTCCGCACGCATCCTCTCACTCTCATTCCTTACCCATTCATTCCACCATCTTGCCCCCCCCCTCCACTCTTCCACCCTCCTCATCCAACTTTCCCCCTCTCCATCATCTCCCAACACTTCCCCCACCATCCCCTGCCAACCCCTTCCCTCTCCCCATCCCGTACATTCCTCCCATATATGTTCCCATGTTTCCTCCCCCCATCCGCAAACCCTACATCTCCTTTTCTCCTCATCCTCCCAATATCTTCCCCCCCTCATCTCACTCCCCAACCTGAACCTAGCCACCCTCCTCCATCTGCTCTCCCCCCACCCCTTCTTTAGGTATCCAGGAACTCCCACCCCCTTTACCGTCCCATACCATCTATTATACCTAGCTTCCCTAATCCTTTCCCACCTATCCCCCTCCTGCAACCTCTTCTCCACACTTACCAGCTCTTCCCCCCTCATTTCTCCCCCATCCCTCATCCTTTCCACTTCCTCCACTGTCCACCCCCTCTCCTCATAAAACCCCTTCCTCTCCTCTTCCCATCCCTCCAGGACCCTCCCTCTCCTTGCCCGCCCTTTAATCTCCTCCCAACACATCCTTGCCACCTCCCCTACTTGCCCCTCCTCCAACTTTCTCTCATACTCCCACGCCCTCATCCCCGCCCTTCCCTTCAACATCTCCCGCTGCAACTCTTCCCTAACCAAATATCCCGGCGTACACCATTCCACCCCCAAAACCCATCTCAAAAACCTGTCCTGTACCCCCTCCACCCTCTCCCTACTTTTCCAGCCCCATATTTCCACCCCATAATTTATCGTTGCCCACACTAACCTATCAAACAACCACACCCTTCTCCCCCAATCCTTTCCAAATCTCCTTTTACCAATCCCCCACACCTGCCCCATCACAGCCGCTGCCTTCCTCCCTCTCTCTCTTACATGCGCTTCTTGCCCTCCATTTCCCATCAAAGTATATCCCAGATATTTGTATTCTCTCACCTCCGCCAGCTCCTTTCCCTTCCACCTCCAAATCACCTTTTTCCATCTACCTCCACCCCTCCTGCACCTCATCACTTTTGATTTCTCCACATTCAACTGCAACCCCTTCTCATCCATATACTTTTCCAACTTTCCTAACATCCCCTTCATCCCTTCCTCATCCTCCGCCAACACCGCAATATCGTCCGCATACGCCAGGGTATATACCTTCTTCCCCCCCAATCTCACCCCACCCCATCCTCCTTTTTCCAGCTCCTCGTCCAAATCCGCCAACAACAGGGTGAACATACAAGGACTAAGTGGGCACCCCTGCCTCACTCCTCTAGCCGTCCAAAACACCTTCCCTTCCTCCTCCCCTACTCTCACCCTACATACCGTTTCCTTCAACACCTCCTCACACCTTTTAACTAACCCCTCCCTCACCCCTCTCTTCCTCATCGCTTTTATGAGTACCTCCCTATCCACCGAGTCGAATGCCGCCTTCAGGTCTATAAATAAAATAATCATTTTCTTCCCCTTCCTGTTGACCTGCCTATTTATCAGGTAGTTCAACGTATATACATTATCAATAGTTCCCCTTCCCTTCCTGAAGCCGGCCTGAGTCGGTGGTAGTAGCCCTTTTCCCTCCACCTCCTCCCTCAGTCTCTCCGCCAGTACCGACGCATAAATTTTGTACGCCGTCTGCGTCAGCGTAATGCCCCGGTAGTCCTCCACTTTTTTCCCACTCCCTTTCTTCAACACCGGCACTACCACTCCTTCCCTCCACTCCTCAACCCACCCTTCCCCCCTCCACACCCTTCTGCATATATCCCACAACCCTTCCTCTACCTCTTCCCCCCCATACTTCCAAACCTCGTTGGGTATGCCGTCCCCCCCTCCCGCCTTACCCTCTTTCAAACTCCTTACCACCCTCCTCACCTCCTCAATCCTTAAATCCTCCTCTTCATCCTCCCCTCCCTTTCTTTCACCCCCTTTCCTCACCCTCCACTCTACCCCTCCTAACAACCCCTTGAAGTACTCTTCCCACTCTTCCATTCTTATTCCTTCCTCCACTCTCCTCCTCTTTTTCCTTTCCCTATTTACCACCTTCCAAACCTGCTCTTCCGTCCTGACCCCCTCCACCTCTTTTTCCCACCTCTCCACCTCCCTCCTCCTCTTCTCCTCACACATTCTCCCATACTCTCTTTTTTTCTCCCTATACTCTAACCCCTCTCCTCCCTCCTTTCTCCATCTTCTCAGTTCTCTCCTTACTAATCTTTTTTTCTCCCGACACTCCCCGTCCCACCACCCCCCTTTCCAGCCCGCTCCCCTCCCTTCCTCCCCTTCTCCATCGCTCCCGTTATCCTATCTCTTAGCCCTCTCCAATCCTCTTGTATCCCTCTATCCCCTCCCTCCCTCTTTCCGACCCTCCTTACAAACTTCTCCCTCCCCTCCTCTGTCCAGACCCCCCTCCCCAACCTCCTACCCACACCTTTTTTCTCCCCCTTTTCCCCCTCTCCCCCCTTCCCCCTCAGCCATACCACCACCGGATGATGGTCCGACTCAATCCTATCCCCCACTTCCATCCTTTTCACCCCCTCCCTTGTGTCCTCATTCCCTACTATATAATCTATAACTGAGTTCCCTCTCCCTCCCGTGTACGTCCACTCTCCATCCTCATCCCCCTCTACGTTCCCGTTCAAAATTCCCCACCCCCTCTCCTCCAGGAATCTACACAGTCTCCTGCCCTCCCCATTCAACTCTCCATCTTTCGATCTCCTGGTTTCCTCTCTACTTTCCTCCCCCTCCTCTTCTCCCCCCCAGCTCCGTCCCCCTTCCCTTCCCGTCCTCGCGTTAAAGTCCCCCCCTATTACCACCCTAACTCCCTCTTCTCTCCCCTCTACCCACTCTTCCAATTCCTCCAGTTTCCTCTGCAAATCTTTATTAACATAAACTCCTACCACCCTCCACCATTCCCCCCCCCCCCAACAACACCTTTTTCACCATTATCCCTTCCTTCTCCCCTCCTTCCTGTTCCCTAGTTTCCAACTCCTTTCGTACCCCCATCACCATCCCCCCAATCGCCCTCCCTTTCTTATTTTCTCTTTTCGCCCACTGCTTCCACCACACATATCCCTTTGGTAGTCTATTCCTCACGTACTCCCAATCCCGTTCCTCCACCCACGTTTCACATAGCACTACCACCTCCCATTCCTCCAGTCCTTTCCAAAACTCCCAATCCTTATTTCTTAATCCCGCCACATTCCAGAAAGCCACGCTACATTTTCCACCTCCCTCTCCCCCCTCTAATCTACCCCCCTCCCTCTCTCCCCGCCTCCGTTTCCCTGCTCCTCTATCCATTTCTCCCCCACCTCATCCCATTTTCTCATCTTACCATTCACCCACATCTTCATATATCCTATTTGCACCACCTTCCCCTTCTCCCTCTCACTCTGAGCCTCTCTTTCTATTTTCCACCTTCCCCTCCTCTCCTCCTCCGTTAGATCATCCTCGATCCTTTCCCTCCCACCCTTCATTTTCTTTCTTGCCTCCATCACCCTCCTCTTCTCCTCCCTTCCCGCGAGCTTCACCAATACCAACCCGAAGCCATCCCCTCTTGCTCTCCCTATCCTGGCCACCTCCTTAATTCCTCCCTCCTCCAGCCCCATCCTGCCCCAAAGCTTCCTTACCTCCTCCTCCACATCCCTTCCCTCTACCCCTATTCCCCTTATCACCACGTTGTTCCTTCTACCCTCTCTCTCCTTTTTGTCTTGTTTCACCTCCATCCTTCTGATCCTAAGCCTCCACTCCTCCACTTGCTCTTCATTCATCACTTCCTTATCTCCCCGTCCCATTCCCTGTTTTTCCCACTTCCCTACCTTCTCTACCACCTCTTCCATCCTCTTTCCCCTTTCCTCCAGCCTCTCCACTTTTTTTTCCAACCCCTCTCTTTTTGTCCTCTCCTCCTTCATCCACTCCTCCCACTTCCTCCTTTCCCTTCTCCATTCCTCTTCCACTCTTCTTCTCTCCTCCCTCTCCTCTCTCAATTCTTCCTTCATTTCCCTCATTTCCCCCTTCATCTCACTTATCCCCCTCACCAACTCCCTTATCATCCCTTCCAACCCATCCACCCCTCCCTCCCCCAGCTTCCTACCCACCAGTTTCCCCTCTTCTGGGGATCTCGCCGTTTTTCCACTCCTTTTGAAACCTCCCCTCGCCCCCTCTCCCACCGCCCCTTCCTCCTCCTCCCTCTCTCTCTTTTTTCCCCAGTAATTGTCCAAGCTCCCTATACTACTCCCTACACTGCTTGTGCTGTCCTTCCTGACCCTTTCCTCGTTCTTTCCCTTCCCTTTCCCCTCCCCCATTCCCTCTATTTGCCTCTCTCTCCCACCCTCAGCCACCCTTGCCCCGCAATCCTTTCCCTTAATCATTCCACTCTCTTCACTTTCTCCGTTCAAATTTCGCGCCTTCTATCCCTTCTAATTCCTTTCCTCTCCCACAGATGTCTCCACTTTCCTTATACCTCTCTTTCCCGCCACACTTCTCTCACCTTCCACCTAACCTCCAAATCTTCTCTTATACCTCCTATTTCTCCACTATTCTCACCCCCAGCCCTCTTCTCACTAGCCCTTTCCCTTCAAACTTCTCTCCCTCACCTTCCACACATACACTCTCCACTCTCTCTCGCCACTTCCCCACACTTTCCTTCACCCGCTAACACCACTCACTTCCAAGCACCTTCCACATACGCGTCCGGAAACGGAAGTTACCCCACGGATCCAGCTCTGCTGTGGCGCAGAGTCCTCTCCATACTGCCTCTTTTGCGTTCCAGGTCATGACCTCGAGCCTCCTTCTCGCTTTGCGGTACGCCTCCTTTAGATCCATAGAATCCGGGCGTCCCTTTTTTCTCGCTCTCTGCGCCGCTCTTCTTGACTTGAACATTAGGCTCCTCGCAGCGGCGATGTCGGTGTTCCACCAGGTGTTAGGGTGCTTATTGCCCCGGGGGGGGGGGGGTGTACCTTCTTGGGCAGAGTAGCTTTGGTGACATCTTCAAGGAGTTCTTGAATCGTGTCCGCCACCGGCTTAAGTCCGCGGCCCGCGATCACAGGCCTGGGATCGCCGTTCCCACTGAGTCTCTGGAGGTGGGTGTCCAGGCATGTCACCAGAGCCTCAGGCTCGAGGTTTTTAGCCGAGTATTGCGGGAACGAGGGGATGGAGTGACTGCCCGCCGTCTTCTTCACCGTGTGGAGGACGTACCTGTGATCGGAGAATGTGAAATGGCCTAGTACCTTAGAGCTCATCCCCCTAGCTGTTACTTGGTCTGCTGACATTATGTCGATGTATGACGTTCTTCCGTTTCTCGTGAACGTGTGCGAGCCCGTACCCCTTACTGGGATCATGCCGTATCTGCTGAGGAGGTCCAGACAGAACTGGCCCCTTCTGTCTGACTTTATCCCTCCCCAAACCGGGGATCTAGCATTCAAGTCGCCACCGAACACAACGCCGAGCGCTGAAGACCGCGCTTCCATTATGATGTTTTCCACTCCCCCGATGTACACCTTGAATTGTTGCAGGTTGAGGCTGGGGGCAGTATGTGCTAATGAATAGCCTGCCCTGCATCGGGACTGCAACTATCCCGTCCGCCTCAATCTGTCGGGCAAGATCCGGTAGTCGTCCATTAAAGCCGGTAACCCATATGGACGCTCCTCCCGACTAAGTATAGTTCTTGGATTGGTTGATTCTTACAGAGCTATCTTCGTTTCTATCAGAAACAACCGATCCAAGTAATTTTCTGGCACCGGTTGCAGAGTCAGTGCGAGATACCGAATTCGCTATTAGTAACGGCGTACGGCTGGTTGCTTGCCGCTAGGCGCTGAAAAAGGCTCGCTGTGCAGGCCGGCCATAGAGAGTGAGGCCGCAGCTTGCGCCTAATGCTCCTATGGTAAACGCGGTCTTGTACATTGCGTCGCGTTTTACGTATCAGGGTGAATGCCAATGGCGTGTGGCTCGCCCACGTATTGATACGCGATATTTATCGATAACTGTACATATCGATATTTGCCTGTCGATATTTTGATATTTTTGATCGATATTTCAAACACTAATATTTACAGGTATCGATAATTTTGTTCAAAGTATCGACAATTGTTACTGCACCTTCTTCCGTTCTAGCCAATTGAAGCTAATAATTTTCAAATTACTACGTGTAAGTAAAATTTAGTAATTCTTTTTCATATCTTATATTGTATGGTGCCCATGATGTTTCTTATTAAAATACAGATTCTAGTTTCCTTCATAAATATGATTTGGGAAGTAAATTACGTGTTTTCATTTTAATACTTTTGAATCTTAATTTAAATAAAATAATTTCTTAATGGTACTATATAAAAATATTTGTCTTAGAAAAATCTTTTTAATGCATCTCTTGGGTATATGTAGATTATTTTTGTTTTGGTAAATTTATACGATCTTCGTATCGATATTATCAATATCGATACTTTTTTAATTATATATTTCATGTCATATCGATATTGAGCGAAAAAATATATATCGATAAGCATTATCGATATGTAGTTGGGACCAATATCGCACTACACTACTCCCAGGCTCACGAGTATGCTTGACGAGCGCGAGTCAGCGTGGCGACAAAGAAGTTCTTTGTTTGGCCCTCCAGCCGAGCCAAGCCTGCACGCGAGCCCAGCCGAGCCACGCGTCGTTAGAATTCACCCTCACGTTCGCACACATTGTCCCAAATTCGTAAGGAGACAGAGCCGGCCTTGGCACCGGGCAAGCGGGGACCTTGCTCCGGGCCCCGCGCTTAGGGGCTTCATTTTGTCAAAATTAAATGAATTAAGTATAATTGTCAAGGTATCCATTTTTCGCACCTCGAAACGTTGTCAAGATCAACATTTTAAACAACTTTTCACTATACATGTTACCGCCAGACTCCTTTAGATTTCGAGATATTTATAAAAATATTTTGGTATTTATTCGGAATCAGATACACCTGCGTTGATCGTTTCTGAGGTATCGGTATACTAGGCTCTGGAGCCGAGAGGGCCCCCCGTCAGGGGGGTTCGCAGCTACGTGTATGTAATTCCAACAAAATTGTAAAAAAAATTAACAATAATTTATTATTAATATCTTGGAAATTAATAAATACCCGAGTCATCCGTAGCAACATGGTACACGCTTTTTGTGCTATTGTGGTTGTGTATTATTTATTTAATTTCATGTTAGGTGTTCTGTTTTTGGTAAGTATACAATTTTATATACCTACTTATATAAATATAAATTTAATTAGGTCTGCGTGTGGTCACAGTCAATTACATATTTTCAATAATATCGACTTTTGCCCCGGGCTCTGCAAACTCGAAGGGCCGCTCTGTAAGGAGGTATGGAGTTCCTCCGAAGGAACTGTTTAGACGATAGATACTTGATATGTTTACGCTATGGTGTAGATAATCCTTCGAATAAGCCTTCGACTTTCTGTCTGCATTCAGTTGAAACAGAACCATTCGAGCAGCAACAGCACAGTGAGACGTTCTAAGCATTTCTTATGCATTTTACATCTTATGCAAGTTACTGTTCAGTTTGTGTTTCGTTTTGTTCGTGTTAGGTGGTGTTTCGTTAATTTTTTGCTAATTACGTTCAAGTTATATGTGTGTTATTTGCTTCATTGATTGGGATTGTTCTGTTTTACATCTACAGCACATTTAATTGTCCTTCTATTTGGTAATTACGAAGTCTGTTCCAGAAAAGAGGCATTCTTGCGCCATCTTACAGAACCGTCAACAATTAGGCGATTAGCGGCTCAGCCCGCTGACTCATGTGGAGCAGCGATCACGATCCCTTCCCTCGATTCGCGATCGATGGAAGGGGGAGACTTCTTCCTTCCAGGAAACCGACGGCGTTTTCCTGGATCGTTCTGTTCGTTCGCGACTTCGCTACGCTATACACGCTTTATATTAAGCTACGCTTTGCTTGCACTAGCTGCTTCGCTACGTTACTAATTCACTCTGTAACTTGCTATAGTGCTTTCGGGTTTATCGCGCCTGCTTGCGTCAAACGCTTCTGCTAAATAATAGTTTAGTTATTGTAAATAGTGTGTAATTTATTGTGACATTGTACATAGACTCAATATAATCGTGAACGTTCCGTTAAAGTCCTCGTGCCTCAAAGAGATAAAGACTCCTCGTCGTGCTTTAAGAAGCTCCTTCAATTCCTTGCCCGATCCGCTGATACGCTTTCTAACAAAGTCACTTAAAGATTAAGAAAGTTGGACCAACCTTTTTTCATTCAGGGTTCCCTTTATTCACAATATTATACAGATCTTCAAAATGTATACTGCAAATCAACTTTTGGATATAATTCTCTCAGAAGATTATAAGCACCTGGCTGATAATCGTGGCTTGCCTGTTGTACCAAGCGATGCAATTTATAAAGATATTTCGGATCGTATGAATCAGATACTGAAACCGAAGTATATTTATATCATGTGCAAGCAGAATCGATACAATATTTGGAAAAAAGTATTAGATTTCCACAATATTCAAGAAGATTTGTCTTTTACTGATTTAGATGCTTCGACGGAGAGCATTTCTGATAACGTAATTCGGTTTAATTTGACCCTGTCACATAAAGAGTGGATAAAAATAAAACCTGAGAACGTGGAATATGCACACAGAAAAGGTCAAACTCGAACGTATTGTACGCTTCAAAGAAAAGTTTGGTCTGACGTACTGTTTCACCATATATTTAAAGAAGCACAACTTCCGTGTCCCTTCGCATTCAAAAGGTGTAAAGTTTCAGAACAGGGTTTGTATTTGAAAATATCAGGATCTTGTTCCGAATGCCAGGCTAAATTTGCGGGATGTATTATAAATAAACCTGTGCACAAATCGAACGTGACTTTAGAATGCGAAGTGGAAGGTTTCGTATCGACCACCAAACACAACAAAAGAAGACAGTTAAAAGGTAGTCGTAGAATTACAATTGCAAAAACGATGGTCGATAATAAAACTTTGCCTAGCATGCGGCGAAGAGCAGAAACAGATAATCTGATGGAGATTGGTGATCCCGAGCCTCCACATTTACCGAAACCATGCGTGTTGCGAAAAGCTAAGAAGCAATTAATAAACAAAAATTTAGGAATTACTTCAACCGATCCAGTAAACAGCATTCTACAAATGAAATATAAATATCATCCGGGTTCTATTCACTCTATAGGTTTAGATCCGTTTTTCGTGCATTACTGGACAGTTGAACAAACAGCCGTTTATATTCAATATTATCGTAGAATATTTATCGATGCCACTGGATCACTTGTTAAAAAACTGCGTAGGCCTGATGGAAATTTGTGCCCACATATTTATTTATATCAAATTGTTGCCGAGACACCTACATCCAAAATGCCAGTGTTCCAAATGCTAAGCTCTACACAGAATACAAACGCAATACAAAATTGGCTGTATGAAATAATTCGTCTCGGTTCCACTCACACAACTAACTTTCCACTACCAAAAGAGGTAACTTGTGATTTCGACAAAGCGCTTTTGAGTGCTATAACGCGAGTTTTCGCACAATGTAAAAATCTAAAAGATTATTTATCCAAATGTTTTCTATGCTTAACAAACGAGTCACTTATGACTTTGCCACGTTCATTCGTAAGATTCGACATTTGCTATTACATGCATTTTGTATGACGTTGGAAGCCTATAAAATCTCTTCATCCCCAAGTCAAAACCTTCTATCTATTGGCTATGGGGCAACTGACGAATCAAACAGCTTTTGCAAACTTTAAAGTCTTCGTCAAACATTTATTAATTTTATGTTATGCACAGACATGCGGTTTAGACAAATGTGGACAAAAAACATTATCTGAAGAGGCTCGCATTTACATGATAAATGTCATTAAGGGTAAGGAAAAGTTCGCGGAAATGGCAGATGTCGAAACAAATAACGATCCCACGTGTGAGTCTAATTTTGAAGACCTCGAATTAGAGTCACAAGATTTTGACGATGAAGCGTTGGTATTCTCATGGTGTCGCGAGTTTAGCTTAAATATTAAAAATCAAGGTGAAAATGAAAAAAAATGGTACAGAGATAAATCCATATTGTTTCGGAAATAGTTTTGTGAGCGCTGGTAGGATTTTGAGGTTAAGGTCGACGGTGAAAAGGTGCACACTCAATCACAGCGATTAAAAGAGAATGAGGTCTTTATTATAAAATGTGCACAAACGGTTTAGCCGTGATGCACGTTAACAACAGAATGAGCCCCCGTACACTCTATCGTACAATAATGAACACGTATCAAACACGTGGACACGCGGCCACGCACAATCGCGAATGCACAATCAGTCGATTTATACACTCGAACTGTGTCGCGAACGCCGTGCTGAGTCCCCTTTTGAGTCTAACGTGATTTGAGCACTGATTTACTTGTTGAGCAACGGTTTTGAAAGACAATGAACAAACGTGTTGTACTTTGAACACAGTTATGAACAGAATGAATCAATATGGATGCGCATTTCCGCCTTGGCGTCTTCTCGAACCTTCTCGAGCGTCGATCGACAAGACGGACAACCACCCCACTTCAGGAACCTCGGTGATTCCTCCACAACTAATCAGCGGGGTGTCTTAACCGATACCCTGCTGAGTACGGGCCGCTAAACGTGCCCCCCTACTATCTCTTGCAGGACTGTTGCAAGGAGTAGGATTGATACATAGGGAGGCTTGATACATTCTTATATTTCCCACATAAAAAACAAAAGAGAAGCGTACACTTCAGCAATAGAGGACGCTTTGTAGATCGCGTTCAGTTACGATTGCTTCAAGTTAATTTATTATCCTGAAATTATTCTATTAAGGAAGTGCATTTTGGTGTTTGGAAACATAAGTTTGTACTTTATTTATAAAAGGTTTTTGTCACTGTGTATTGATTGTTATGAACCATCGTTACCTGCACTGGAAAATACCCTCAATATTACACATATGTACCAACTCTCGTTGCTTTCAGTCTAAGGTTAAGTGTTGTTAAAATTATTGTTTTAAAATTCTACATTTGGGGAGATATGAGACATACATTCAAGGGCGGTTTGATACATGTATCATACCTCCCCAAAGTAATTTAACCTTACGTAATCTGTAATAGATATTCTCCAGCAAACAAATTATAACGCAAATTTGTATATTTTAATATAACATTTTTAAATACATTCTTTGTTTCAATTTAAAAAATTTATGATTGTTTTGTTAAAGAATAGAATGCTGAATGTAAATGTGCAAAAGGATCATTAAAATATTATTTAGTTTCGTTTACACAATCATTTTTCTCAAAAACGTATCAACCCTCCCCAATCTCCCCTACACGTGTATCGAAATATACGGTTTCGCGTGTATTAACATCCATATTTTATTAGGTGTCGAGTTAACGCGGGTTACAGCAATACGGTGAAACCCGTAGTTGTAACCGTGCGTCCAAATAGTAGGTAATCAATTTCATTTCAATGTCAGACTACAATTCCTTGGTAGCGTGATGCGTGCACGTAAAAGTAATAAATATGCAGGGTCAAGGATTAACTTGGCCTCGCCGAATTCGCGAGCGCCTGTCGAAGGTGCGGGTTTATGACCGTGTTGTTCGGTGCTCCGGTAGTACCTACCCCACGGGGCACGGACGAGACCGACTGTCGACCAGATGACGGGACCTTTACCTATTGTTTGAGGATTCTAAGGTGTCGAAAATATTCGAATGCTAGAAAATACTAAACAATGGAAGCTATAAAGCGAAACGCGTACACGGCTGTAGAAAATATTGAAAGGCAGAGTTCCGTTATGGGTGGACAATATGGAACAAAGAAAACTTATTTCTAAACCCGTTTGACTGGTGGAAGGCTAGGACAATTAAATACCCGGCGACTTCCGAAGTTGCCAAAAAATATTTAACGATTCCAGCAACCTCGGCGATGTCGGGACGATGTTTTTCATGTGCTGGAAGTATTGTAACAAAAAAGAAGAAACTGTTTACTACCAGAAAATATTAACACCTTAGCCTTTTTACGTCAAAAGAAACGATTAACCCTTTCGGTACCGCGTACATTTCCGCGAAAGTGCTTTTTTAACTAATTTGTTTTTTTTTTACACTATTGGAGATACCGACTAAAGTGGCACTGGTCCACACAGGTCAACAGATGGATGCCGGATATATCCGGCGCTGGTACCGAAAGGGTTAAGTAATAGTTATATATAAGTAATGACGCCTAATAAAATATGCATATGTTAATATACGTGAAATCGTATATTTCGATACACGTGTACCCGTGTATGTTAATACTCAAGTAACCGTGTAGTAAGAAGTACACGGATTAGAACACGGATATACAGGGTGTCCCAAAAATGTCGGTTTTCCTTGAAAGGGGTGACTCAGGGGGTGATTTGAAACAACTTTTTCCTTAGCGAAAATATTGTCCGAAGCTTCGTTAAGGAGATATTAACCAAAAACCCCGACCAATCAGAGCGCGCGCCTTCCGTCCGAGTTCCCGCGGTAGCGTTGGCTACGCGGTAGGCGACCGCGCTTGTGCTACGAACGTACGAACAAGCAAGTCGGCATGCATCGAAGGAAACCGCGTTACACAGTTTTTTTTTTAAAGCAGAATCTTAAATAAGAATAATTTGAAGTGAGAGGACAAGAAGTACGTAAATTTCGTTTTTAAATAAGGCATAAACGAAAAGGTGACGTAACAGAAAATGTACGACAAGTGATCGTAATTCGTTATTGAGGTAAAAATCCGTAGTTTAACAACGGCCAACACAACTAAATTTAAAAAATAATATTAGGTGTACGAATAAATTCTTTCCGACTGGAATTTCTATCGCGGTGGTATTCAGAAGCTGCCAGAAAAATGGCAAAAGGAAATTAACAATAATGGAAATTATTTCGATGATCGAGTTGTTTTCATATTTTTTAAATCGAACCGTTATTGTACCCTAAAATCGGAAAGAATTTATTTCTACACCTAATAATCACCAATAAATTAAACAAAACTCACCCTTTCGGACATTCCTTTCCTTGCTATCCTTCCTTTTCGAAAACCTGTGTCACTAGGCCACTGTACCGATCCTGGTCAGCGGCGTCCAGTGCTCAGCTGATCGCAGGGTCAATGTACCGAATATTCACTTCACTGCACGGCTACTAACACTGTTCACTTAATTTATGTTTCACGGAACGTGTTGTTCTTACGTTACAAAAATTGGTGGCCCCGAAAGGGGCCGATTACTGTTAATTACTGGGACAAGATTACTACTATTACCCGGCGAAAAAAGACTCGTGGCAGACGGTCTCGGGCTGTGCAGTCCGCTGCTATGACGATTGGTCGCGTCACCTATTTGGGCACACTTTTACAGACGGGGCACACGTATTTTGGTTATTGGCTGAAGTTGCCACATACATTGTCGCACCGCGCGACGAAGAGATCGAACGAAACACGAGATCGAGTGGGATAGAGCGATCTGTAGCCTACGCTATTGTTTTGTTTAGACGATCGTCGGTCAGATCGCTCTATCCCACTCGGTCTCGATGTGTTTCGTTCAATCTCTTCGTCACAGCAGCGGATTGCACAGCCCGAGACCGTCTGCCACGAATCTTCTTTTCGCCGGGTAATAGTAGTAATCTCGTCCCAGTAATTAACAGTAATCGGCCCCTTTCGGGGCCACCAATTTTTGTAACGTAAGAACAACACGTTCCGTGAAACATAAATTAAGTGAACAGTGTTAGTAGCCGTGCAGTGAAGTGAATATTCGGTACATGGACCCTGCGATCAGCTGAGCACTGGACGCCGATGACCAGGATCGGTACAGTGGCCTACTGACACAGGTTTTCGAAAAGGGAAGGATAGCAAGGAAAGGAATGTCCGAAAGGGTGAGTTTTGTTTAATTTATTGGTGATTATTAGGTGTAGAAATAAATTCTTTCCGATTTTAGGGTACAATAACGGTTCGATTTAAAAAATATGAAAACAACTCGATCATCGAAATAATTTCCATTATTGTTAATTACCTTTTGCCATTTATCTGGCAGCTTCTGAATACCACCGGGATAGAAATTCCAGTCGAAAAGAATTTATTCGTACACCTAATATTATTTTTTAAATTTAGTTGTGTTGGCCGTTGTTAAACTACGGATTTTTACCTCAATAACGAATTACGATCACTTGTCGTACATTTTCTGTTACGTTACCTTTTCGTTTATGCCTTATTTAAAAACGAAATTTACGTACTTCTTGTCCTCTCACTTCAAATTATTCTTATTTAAGATTCTGCTTTAAAAAAAACTGTGTAACGCGGTTTCCTTCGATGCATGCCGACTTGCTTGTTCGTACGTTCGTAGCACAAGCGCGGTCGCCTACCGCGTAGCCAACGCTACCGCGGGAACTCGGGCGGAAGGCGCGCGCTCTGATTGGTCTGGGTTTTTGGAAAAAGTTGTTTCAAATCACCCCCTGAGTCACCCCTTTCAAGGAAAACCGACATTTTTGGGACACCCTGTATTAACTACACGTGTACACGTCGTACACGTCAAATCTGCATCTCTAGTTACTAATGTTACTATAGCTCATAGAGGCACTGTACCCGACGTTTCGGGCTCGGGACGGGTCGGAAATTTTCGGGCGGGATCGGGCGGGGTCCCGATACTTTCGTATTGCTCGAGATCCCGAGACTCGTTTCGGGCTACAAGCATGCCCGCCGTGAGCGGGCAATATGATTCCAGGTCGGCTCGGCAAAACTCGGGCGCGATCGGCTCGAAAGTCAGCTATTAAAGGGGTAGACACGGGTAAAACAGCGATCTGTATACCGACACAATCTGGCCCGAAACATGGGTTTGCGCGAATACGTTGTTTGTCCTTATATGAGCAGATTTTGAGCTGGGTGAGGTCTCACTCGAAAGGGGAAGGTCTGATGCAGCCCGCTCTGGTCATGGTTCGACGAGATTGTGTTAATATCTAATAATATGAGTGTTGAAAGTAGATCAAAAGTCGAAAAAAAAAAGAGTTTTGTGACTCAAACCATGACCAGAGCGGGCTGTATCGAACCTTCCTCTTTCGAATGAGACCTCACCCAGCCCAAAATGTGCTCATATAAGGATAAACAACGTATTCCCGTGACTGCATTCCCAAATACGAGTTCCGCCATATTGGCGATAAGCAGAGCAAGTCACGTGACAAATTTAGTTCAGCTAGTTGATACGAGATGGCGCCTACTCGGGAGGACTGCCAGCGTGGAATAATAGTAAAACTGAAGCGTTAGCTGGATACATGTGCCACAGTAAAAGCGTGATGCAGTCAATGTATGCATTTTCGTCCGATTAGAGGTTAGGTTATATGCATTTTAGGCATACATTTACTAGGAATTGCTGGGAACTGTATACATTTACTAAACTAACGCCTTTACCGTGACACATACATCACTTGAAATCGCTGTCGAATTTATGTTATAATTATATGGCCACATTATTTAAAGTAAAAAAAAGAGAGATTGGAACTTTTGTACTAATACTGGAAATATTAATTTACTGATATTATATTTTCAGAATGTGGAAGTTACAGCAATTATTTGCAATCATTGCTCTTATTACACAGTACAACAAATTTTGACTTTTTTTCGGACTTGTAACATTCAATAGCCGTTTCTTATAGGTTTTCGTGCGCTGAAAACGAATCCGTAAACCGTTTGTCGCCATCACCCTCAGTTTTTGAGAAATTCGATTTTGAAAAAAACTGCAAATTTTCGACTTTGAACATCTTTTATGCCGAAACGGTAATAGTTATTCGGTTGCTCGTTGCGTCAAATTATTCTATGAACCCTCCCGAATACAACGATATAAGTTATTATTGCATTATGAACATTTAAATATGTTTAAACAACGATCAAAGGGAAAAGGACACCCGAAATGCACCCATTTTGGCAGATATCCTTCAATTTATTTCCAAAACTAAGGGTCTGGGAGAAAATCTGACCATTCCACGCGATGCAGCAGACAGTTTTCCTTCGGAAAGCGTCAACAGAAGTGGTAAGTCTCGTTTTGTTTTCAATACAGAAGCGAAATAGTTTGGCAAAACGCGCGGAGCCGGCAGTGGTAGTCAACGGCGCGGCGTCCGGCGCGGCGTATCCACAGCCGCTCGCGCGCGATCTCACCGTGCTCCAATATTCTATTTGTTATTTATAAACTAATTAATAAAAAATTATTAACTATTACATAATAAACTATGTAATAAATTTTCTGTAATTTCAAACTTTGATTTTTTGGATATGCAAGGTGTCGGCGCTATGTGTGTACAGTTAGGTACATCAGTTCCTAATGTATTAAAAATACCAAAGAACTGTTCGTGTGAAAGTCATTCTATACGACGGGGTAAATTCATTGTCGAAGACGATTTTTTTACATTATTATTTTAAACAGATACAGGGTTATCCATTTAAGACTGGCGGCGCTCCCGCGAGTACAAATGAGAACGGCAACATGTACATGACCTACACGAACCTATACTTTTAGCAACAGCCCATAGATAGCGGATGTATCGACATATGATTGCACTAGTAAGAATGCGTTTGACGCTGTTACCGTTTTCATTTGTACTCGCGCGTGCGCCGCCAGTCTTAAATAGATAACCCTGTATCTTTTAAAAATAATAATGTAAAAAAATCGTGTTCGACAATGAATTTACCCCGTCGTATAGTATGACTTTCACACGAACAGTTCTTTGGTATTTTTAATACATTAGGAACTGATGTACCTAACTGTACACACATAGCGCCGACACCTTGCATATTCAAAAAATCAAAGTTTGAAATTACAGAAAATTTATTACATAGTTTATTATGTAATAGTTAATAATTTTTTATTAATTAGTTTATAAATAACAAATACAATATTGGAGCACGGTGAGAGTCGCGCGCGAGCGGCTGTGGATACGCCGCGCCGGACGCCGCGCCGTTGACTACCACTGCCGGCTCCGCGCGTTTTGCCAAACTATTTCGCTTCTGTATTGAAAACAAAACGAGACTTACCACTTCTGTTGACGCTTTCCGAAGGAAAACTGTCTGCTGCATCGCGTGGAACGGTCAGATTTTCTCCCAGACCCTTAGTTTTGGAAATGAATTGAAGGATATCTGCCAAAATGGGTGCATTTCGGGTGTCCTTTTCCCTTTGATCGTTGTTTAAACATATTTAAATGTTCATAATGCAATAATAACTTATATCGTTGTATTCGGGAGGGTTCATAGAATAATTTGACGCAACGAGCAACCGAATAAATATTACCGTTTCGGCATAAAAAAGGTTCAAAGTCGAAAATTTGCAGTTTTTTTCAAAATCGAATTTCTCAAAAACTGAGGGTGATGGCGACAAACGGTTTGCGGATTCGTTTTCAGCGCACGAAAACCTATAAGAAACGGCTATTGAATGTTACAAGTCCAGATGGCTGTTGTACTGTGTTATTATTCTTCCGACTATTGAATAAAACATATAACAAGGAAAAGTCTCCAAACCGGTCAACAGTTGACTCCCTGATTTTTTTGTAATTCTTTACGGTCCTATGCAGAGATGGGCATTATTTAAATAAAAGGATATACTTCCGAATGGCCCCAGTGGCTGATCGACACGAGGTTTGGGGGAGGGGTGTGTACCCTAAATCTAAAGTTCTATATAAGGTTCGGGTATTTATTAGTTTCCATTGTTTATTCGAAGGCCTTTCATCTTGGGCTTCGAATAATTTTTCTTCTTTCATTACATCATTATCCTAAGGTCGTATTCAGATATATTGGCCGGTCAACAGCGATCCAGGAGAAATCAGCCACCACCATCTGACGATCGTGGATTTGTCAGTTGGAGTTGCTGGGCCCCCGAAGGGTATGGCGGGGTAACGGGAATGCTGCTCGTGTAGCTGTTATTTATTCTTAGCGTAATAGTTGTGTGCGTTACGAACTTAGAGCATATATACTTGGAGGTCTCATCGAAAGCTTGAAACTAGAGGTCGTGGCTTTTCACGTGTATCTAAATACACGTGAACACGGGACACGTGTAACGTGTATTAAGGAATTAAAAATCCGTGTTCTTAATACACGTGTACACAGATTATAAGTACACGGATGCATGGTCGCCAAATACCGCCTCGTACAATCAACTATAAATAGAAATACATACTTTGTTGTCAAGTCGGCATGACAACGTTCATGTCGTCCGTGAACAGAACTACACGAATATCCGTGAACGGAACTACACGGGTATCCGTGTATTAAAAATTACACGGATTGAAGTTCGGATACGTTTACTACACGTGTACACGTGTATGTAAATACACGTGAAATAGGGACCTCTGCTTGAAACTGTCGCCAACATGGTGCGAGAGAGAAAGACATCGTGCGAACTGGTGCGAGAGAGTGAAGTATAGATTCTCTCGCTCGCACGATGTCTTTCTCTCTCGCACGATGTTGGTCGGCAATTGGATCCACAGGAGACAAGAGGCGATGAGACCTCCATGTATACCTACTATATGCTCTAAGGTTACGAAGTTATGCGTAGACCAATATGAGATGAAGCTATCGAGAAAGAATGAATGTTCTGACCATAAAACTTCTGAATTTTTCGGAGCTAACGCACACCTATTCTGATGTTTGTATTTCTACGCTCAGAACTCGGTTGGCCTACACGTCAGGTGCTTGGCGCAATCTCTACCACTTCTGGCCCACTCTTGTTCTACGAAGGCGAGAGCGAGTCAGAAAACGTTGAGAAAAGGAGCACCGAGGCAGGAGAGCGGTATGGTGGGAGAATACTCCTCACGAAACTCACCGGCCAATATATTGTAGACGATCTTTATTTTCCCCTCGAAATTACTCAAACTACAATCGGTACAATCAAACTAATATGGACGCTCGGATACGACTTCTTTCAAAGATCGTCCTTTTCTGTGTTCTCCCTGCTCGCGTCCGCCATGCGACCGCTCCTCCCCTCTCCTCCTCCTACAACTGTCAACTTTTCGGCATTGTTGAGATTCGGATCCCTCGCCGGCGCTGCACCGATGCATATTTTTCCACAATATGTATCTGAATACGACCTTAGAAGCTCGAATGCCGACGAAAACCTTCGTGGCCCGAGCCGCGCGAGATCGCCGTTGCTCGGCGATGCGTCATCGATTATACACAAGCAGAATTTGTTTATTTTTCATCGCATCGATATGAAAGTGACACCGCTGCATTTCTGGCATTCTCCCGGTTATATTGACAGAAAATAATTTAAATCGGACTATTTTTATCGAAACGGGCTTTCACTTCTATAAACAAATTTTTCACGTAATTTCCTTAATTATGGTCCGAATTATATCATTTTTGGGGCCAATTTGATCGAGAAAATATGATGAATCGATTGACGCCACTTTCGCAAAGATCTGATTAGAAATGCATAACTGCAGATTCGTCACTGCTTAGTGCGCAACATTGTATGGCCCCACTGGTTTCGAGCGCCGAAGCCCACGAAATTCAGCGAGTCGCATGATTGCCAGCGAGAAGGACAAGAGGGGACTTTCGATGGCGAAGGAAAATCAGCCTCCTACAGAACTCAAATCGAGAAAGACTTTGCTGACCGACTTTATTATATTCACGTCAAATAAATACTTTAATTGTAAAATTTAGACGATGAAGTATTGTTGAATTTCGCCAGTTCTTACATATGCCCCATTTGGTTCGGAATTCCTGATCTCAGAGTTTCATGCATGTACCTATTGAAATGTTATTTTTTCTTATGAATACATGATTAGGACACACTCTACGTTCACTAAAAATTGACCGAATTGCACCATATATGTTTGATATCATTTTCATCGGGAAATCCTAAAAAATTCATCGGTAATACTTTCATCAACACTTATCAAAAACATGAACATTTTATTTTTCTGTACTGGGTATTTTATCTAGCTCGTCGGTTTTATTGCTCTCGACTGTCAACGGGCGGTCTACTAGGGCCCGAAGGTCCTCGCTCGCAGCGAGAAAGCAAAACAGTGGGGTGGGTAGGTCTTTCCCGATAATCTGAGCCCACAGGCTTCTCAACAATTGGAAGACTGTACTTTCTGATGCTCTTGACGATACGCGCAACCATTTGCGTGCGTGGCTTCATGTTGCACGATAAAAAGTATTCTTTTAATTACAATTAGTAATTCAGTTTGCAAGTGCTATTAAATTAGGCGTAATTAAAATCAGGCACAGTTCATTAATTTTAACTAATTTACCAATTCTTTTATATTTTAATTCATTAATGCAGTACTCTGATTAAGAACATCGTAACGAGGAGCTAATATTATAGGCCCTAGAATCTACGGTATTGCCAATGTGCAATTGAAACGCGCCGCCATTTCACACTATCGTTTCTTAGCATTTGTACAAGGTGATTCTTTAGCCAGAGTCGTCAAACGCGATGCTCGCCAGCAATCATGTGTCTCGCTGAGTTTCATCGGCTTCGACGCTCGAAACCAGCGGGGCCATACAATGTTGCGCACTAAGCACTGATGAATCTGAAGTTTTGCAATTTCTAATCCGATCTTTACGAAATCTCTTTACGTCAATCAATTCCTTATGCTTTCTCGATCAAATTGGCCCTAAAAATGATATAACTCGGATCATAATTAAGGAAATTACGTGAAATATTTGTTTGCAGAATTGAAAGCCTATTTCGTTAAAAATTGTCAGATTTAAATATTTTTCTGTCAATTTAATCGGGAGAATGCGAGGAATCCATTGATGTCACTTTCATATTGATGCGATGAAAAATAAACAAATTCTGTTTCTGTATAATCGATGACAACATCGCAATACCAGCGGCGAGTGTATTAGCGCATATGAAAAACCATCGAATAAGCAATTGCAATCTAAATTCACTATGGCACCAACTCAATTTTATATATAATGTTTGTTCAATAACTGCTTTCTGCGTGGGACGTTTAATTATCTTATAATAAGTGTATAACTTTCATGTTTTGCTTCAGCGTTTTGCTAATAAAAAATGTCTAACCTAACATAATAAACTTCGTTTTCTGGGGATATCCGCTCATCTATTTTTTCTTTTCACTTATAACTCCTTACGGCCAACGTAACATATTATATGTAGCATAAGTACATTTTAAGTAATTAAAATATACAATGAATTGTCTACGTTTGCTCTACCAACAGACCTTTCGATTAAATATTTACAAGTACAACGCAAGAGCAAGGAATTTATTTCCTTATTCCGAATAGAATACGGAAATAGCAAACAGTTCCCTCTCGCGTTCACCGGGCAGTCGTCGATCTATCGGTATTACCATTTCTGTGCAGAAAAATCTGCTGTAATACCGACCTGCCGAATCGGCCAGGTCACGTGACGTGTCTACCCCCTTAAGAGGGGATCGAGACGGAATCGGGGATTTGTGTTGTCGGTCGATTGCGTCCGAGTTTTGCCGAGCCGACCTGAAATCAAATTTCCCGCTCACGGCGGGCATGCTTGTAGCCCGAAACGAGTCTCGGGATCCCGAAAACTTCGAGATCTCGAGCAATACGAAAGTATCGGGACCCCGCCCGATCCCGCCCGAAATTTTCCGGACCATCCCGAGCCGGAAACGTCGGGTACCCGCACACCCCTGCTATTAAATAATAGTGATAATGAAATCAGCAGCTGTGATTCGTCTGATAAAAGCGAAAATGAAGATGATATTAACGGGCCATTTAGAATCAGAAATATTATACATATAAATATTATTAATTGTAAACAAAACGCTCGGAGAGATTGTGTTTGCCTAAAAATTGACAGACTATGTTAAACGTGTCATTCCGGGATATTCAGGAACAACATTCGGAGAACATTATCGGTAGGTAATAAGTATATAATTATACATTTGTATTAAAAAAAAAACATGAGATGAAGTTTCTTCAAAATAATAACGTAGAAAAGTGGCAGTTGTAATCCTTAGAGAATGAATTGTTTTTATTACTTTTCATTAAATTGTATCAGCCATAATCAAAGATTGTATAAACAAATACGCATGCGGGCGCGCGCAGCGACTGCTTCTCCTCTGAAATTCTGCGTTTGTTGCACGCTCGCTGCAGCGGAAGTGGCACCGTATTGGTGGCAAGTGAGAGAAATTCTAGAGAATTGTATGCTACCACCAATACGATGCCACCAATTTCATGCGCTCACTGCACGAATCGGAACGCACCCTGGGTTCCGCCGGCCCTAACGGACTTTTCGCCACCAGTGTTGCCGGCAAGTGGATTCGGGGGTGTTCCCCCTCCCAAAATAAGTGACCCCTGAAAATTTCGCTTAGCATCCCTGTTCCTGACGTAGGGAAGTCAGTCTTCGAGTAACCATCAGTGCTAGAAGTTTATAGTGACAGTACAAGGAAGTACCTTATGGCGGAAAAAACAATGGAAGATATGACACCTGTAAGTATTAAAATTTGATACTATTAAACGGGGCGATTCTGCCGCTGAGTTCCGTGGATTTCGACGCACAAAAATATTTTTGATTAGAATATTCGCTTAAAAGCAATACGCGATAATTTGTAAATTTTATCTTCTCTGCAATTAGACATTCGAAAGATCGAATATTTTACGCAAACGTATTTTTAGCACAGGGTAAACGTACCTAATATCGCCTAGCAAATGTTAAATCGCTGTCAATTGAATAATTGATATTTTTGCATGCAATTCGTTTCAAAATAAAGAGAAATTATTCATCTTTCATGTAGCATAATTTAGATTCGAAGAAATCTACAAATTTTTAATTATTTATCAAAAAACTCAAGACATGCAAAGTTCCGGTACTGGAAAAAGTGTACCTAATATCGCCTACTCAAGAAATATTGATTAATTGTTTAAATTCTATAAATGTTTTTTTCTCTATCTTCGATTTCATTTTTATTACAAAAATATAGAAATACGATTTTTAAAATACTTTATTTTTTACGTTCGAATGTACATATTCGACAAATAAATTTTATTTGGGTTGCTTTGCAAATTTCGTGACCCCACCGGTAACGAACATTACGTACATCGAAACCATTGTTCTCCGGTAGGCGGTATATAGAACACGCATACTGCTTACAAGTAAACATTCACTTATAAGGAATGGAGTTTCCCGATTTGGAATATATATTTGGAAGTACTCATAGTAACTAAGAAATCCTGAAAATTATATCTGCACTGGACGTATTTTACTCATGTTATCAATAACATTCAATACCGCCTCAAGGCGTACCTATACGAAAAACGGCAAAATCCTCTTATTGCAAAATAATTGGGTAAAACCAGGCATCTGTATGTTTTTTGTGTTGCCGAATCCGAATATGACGTTATTGTTTGTGTAAAAAAAAATCCTAAGGTAATTCTGTTAATAAAAAATCGGTTTTTGGACATAACTCAAAAAGGAAAGGCCGGAGAATTTTTTAAATATTTTGTTCGGATTACTCGTACAAATTTACTTCAAAATCCATTTTAACCTGTTATTAACTCCCAGGGGATACATCTGGGCCCATAGAGCAAGATACCAATTCATAACCAGTTTAGGTTAGGTTGAAAAACAGTCTGTGACTGAACCTCGCCTTAGCGTTTCTCTGTTTTCTTTATTTCTTTTCTTGCTTATAAACTTGTTTTGTGCAATAAAGACGCTTAATAATAATAATAATAATAATAATTTCCAAGAGAAATGACCACTGCGTGTCTAATGCCAAACCCTTCTACCTAAATCCACTTCTCGAAAAATTTCATGTTGTTTAAAAGTTGAATTTCACGTTCAAAATTGTAAACAGAAGTGTAGGGACACCCTGTACCAGGAATCGGCAGACTCCAGATACCACTGATGGTGGGGGAAACACCTACAGGAGCGGTGGTAATGTGTGCGTGACTGACGCAGGCGCAGTTCATGCATACATAATCACCGCCCCTGTAGCCCCTGGGAGTTAAAAACAGGTTAAAAAGGATTTTGAAGTAAATTGGTATGAGTAATCCGAAAAATTATTTAAAAAATTCTCTGGCCTTTTCTTTTTGAGTTATGTCCAAAAACCGATTTTTTATTAACAGAACTACCTTTGGATTTTTTTTTACACAAACAATAACGCCATATTCGGATTCAGCACCACAAAAAACATACAGATGCCAGGTTTTACCCAATTATTCTGCAATAAGAGGATTTTGCCGTTTTTCGTATAGGTACGCCTTGAGGCTGTATTGAATGTTATTGATAACATGAGTAAAATACGTCCAGTGCAGATATAATTTTCAGGATTTCTTAATTACTATGAGTACTTTCAAAATATATATTCCAAATTGGGAAACTCCATTCCTTATAAGTGAATGTTTACTTGTTAGAGAAAAATGGTATTTTCATTACGAAAAATATTTGACTCGATTTCATTCCTTAAGTACATCATTAATTACATACTTCTGGTAGATATTCTTGCATTCACAGAAGTATTATTCAGTAAAATTGTGGCAGCCCAATAAATTTGTACACTATTAAGATTCTCTAAAATACTTCCCTTTCTGTAATTGTTGATCACATGATGCTGCAATTCCAGTATGTCTTCCTACATATGTTTAGGTACTAATTCAGTGCATTACCGATAAATTTTAGTGCTTACTTTGCGAGATATAGCGAGTGGCGATATTAGGTACGGTCACCCTAATCATCATTATACCCATTATAAGCGGCAACAAATAAAATTTTCATAAAAAATGGAAAATTTCATAAAAATTGTATACTTTGGTGCCGATACGCAACCTGAAGAAAAAGTCCGAGAAAAAAATCCTTTCAAACCCAGATTATGGACTACCTTGGACAACTTTTAACACCTACATCAATATTATATCTGAAAAAAATATATTTTAGCTCCACCCTAACGTACTGTCAGCGAGAGAATCACCCTGTATGTTCATACAATCATACTATTTGCCATAAAATAATACATTCATTATTTCAATTCCAGATGCATCGGGTATTGATGGAAGTGGGTGAGAAAACGAGCGTGGAGGAACCGACGAGGAAGGGGTAGGAAGCGAGGGAGGAAGGAGAGATTGTGGAAGAGCCGGAAGCGAGGGAGGAAGAAGGAATAGCGGAAGTTTTGCGGAAGGAATAGAACAAGGTAATTATATGCAATACTAAATACACTGTTCTTTTGTTCGTAATAATGTACCTCTGTTGGAGACGAATTGAACAATGTTCTATACGATAATATTTGATTTCATGTGAGATCTACGGTTTATCAATATTTCACAAGTTTCAATGAAACGAAATATCATCGTATATTATATCAATTTGCCTCACAAAGAACTGCAGTATTATGAATAAAATAATACAGCATTGCATTTATTGAAACTGACTTAATCGTATGTTATTCCGTTTGTGTCCGAATATTTTTGGGATCCATTATATGTATGGGTAGAAATAGAAAATTTAATTTTTATGTTACTGTTTCAGGTGAAAAGAGAGATGCGGAAACTGAAATTCCGCAGTATAAAGGAGAGAAGCTGGGGAGGATGGCGCGGTAGGGGTCGGGGAGGATGGCGCAGTAGGAGCCGAGGAGGAAGGCGCGGTGGAGGACCGGGAGGTTGGAGCGGTGGAGGACCGGGAGGATGGAACGGTGGAGGCCACGAACGAGGGCGTGGAAGTGGAAGTGGAGGAAACAATATTTATATAAATTACTAATATAAAATAAAAACGTCTTACTGAGAATTATGTTTCTTGCATGTTAATTTAAAATAATAAAATATTCTCCTTCCCGTATATTTTTGTTAGTATGAAACGACCAGGAAATATTCCTTTCTGTATGCTTATAGTTGTTTGTACATTTTTTATTCTAAATCTGAACCTATCCCGAAAAACATAATACCCTATATCTGTGGTTGTAAGGAAAAACGCCGCATGTCACATGTTTCTACTTTCGAGATATTGTCGTTTAAAGTTGTAAACATCATTCTTATTATTCGCAATGTTTCCTTGTTTTCTTTTTACGACATAAACGCATAGTTCCTTCACTTTGCACAATATTCAATATTCGTATAATTAACGTAAATAATTAGAAGAGATGATTTCGGCCCACTGGTTCGGTCAATTAAATAATGAAATGACACCTGTTTTGCAATTTTTAGAATTTTTATCAAATTGCAACGTTTCGGTAAATGATTATGACCATTCTCAAGGAAAGTTAGATAAAAAGAAAAAATACTGCGTATGCTTTTATAAAAAAAAAAATTTCTTTCAAACAAATATCACGTTCATAGCTGGGAACGTGCGACGCACGAGTCGGTTAACCGGTGACTGATGTAACAAACCCCCAAAAATCCCCTTTTCTTTTTTCCATTAATAAACATAATTAATATTCACTATAATACTTATATTCTTATTATTCTTACATTTATAAGGCGAGTTTAGCATTAATATTAATATTAGCTCAGAGTACCGCGAGACGTGAGTGCAATGAAAGAGAGAACCGAGTGTTGAGGAGTGGGAGAATTGAACGCATGCGCGATCCTCTGTCGATCGGCGGATCGGCGAGAGCAAGGATCGAGAGCAGAGAAGTGTGCATAGCAATGAGTGGCAGAACCGAGCGTTCCAACCAAGGCCATTGTCGCCAGGTTTGACGAGACGTTCCAGCCTTGAAAGCCGCCTTGTAGGCCCCTTAGTTTGATGAAGCAAAGTTATTAATGATTATTCTCAGGTTAGTAATATTACTCCTGAGCAACGTGGGAGCGAGATTATTCCTGGTGGCAAAACCTGCCCCTGATGAAACGGAGAAATAATAGAGAGAGAATCTCAACTTAAACATATTCAATCCTAACTCTTACTACATAATTCTAAAATCCTTCTACATCGACCAAAAGAGTCCATATACATAAGCTAATTCCATTCAATCGACTACGACGTCGCTATTAGATATTTACGTTACTTTACTTCAAATCAATCGATCATTCTTTTGTACCGACCAAGAGTCGGAACCCAAGACGATCACCTATATTCTTTTGTACCGACCGAGAGTCGCAACCTAATTATTCTAATTTCTTTAATATTATAAGGCGTTAATTCTTGTTTGTTTGTATAATTTAGAAGTGTTTTATTGAATAAACAGTATTAAGATTAATTCTTCTTCTTGAATTTTAATTCTTTATCGCACGCCACTCGAACCAATCCCAAAATCCTGTGAAGCGCGTTACGCCACGCGTGGAACCGTTACACTGATGTAAACAGTGGACAGAAGGCAAGATTTATATTATTTAAAATGGATGGCGAAACACTCACACCCACGGCAAAGGAAAATTTTTTCACGTCAATATCAAGACAGTTTGGACCTGAAACATTAAGGAACCCCAAGGACTTATCGAGCAACAGATCGAATTTGGTTAAGATAAGTAACAGACATTTTTTTTTCAGTAGTATGAATCGACACTTTGGATATTCCGATTTTTCTCGAAAACGGTTCAGAATTTTTGAAGGCTCTCAACGGTACAACGCGGTACAAGTCTAGTACAAACTAGTACAACCAAGAGTTTTTAATTTTTCAGAATATTTTTTTTTCAGTAGTACGAATCGACACTTTGGATATTCCAATTTTTCTCGAAAACGGTTCAGAATTTTTTAACGCTCTCAACGGTACAACGCGGTACAAACCTAGTACAAAATAGTACAACCAAGAGTTTTTAATTTTTCAGAATATTTTTTTTTTCAGTAGTAAGAATCGACACTTTGGATATTCCGATTTTTCTCGGAAACTAAAAGAGTTAAACAATTTTTTCGAACGGTACAATGTTCGGTACAACTAGTACAATGCAGTACAATCGCGAAAAACGATGTTTTCAAAAAAATGCGGGGCTAGCCCCTTTTTTACTTTTCTCATTTTCTCGAAAACGGTTCAGAATTTTTGAAAGCTCTCAACGGTACAATGTTCGGTACAACTAGTACAATGTAGTACAATCGCGAAAAACGATGTTTTCAAAAAATGCGGGGCTAGCCCCTTTTTTACTTTTCTAATTTTCTCGAAAACGGTTTCGAATTTTTGAAAGCTCTCAACGGTACAATGTTCGGTACAACTAGTACAATGTAGTACAATCGTGAAAATCGATGTTTTCCAAAAATGGGGGGCCAGCCTGAAAATTGGTTTTTTCAATTTTTCTCGAAAACGGTTGGGAATTTTTGAAAGCTCTCAACGGTACAACGCGGTACAAACCTAGTACAAACTAGTACAACCAAGAAATTTTAGGTTTTCGAAAAAAGGGGGGCTAACTTCACACAGGCCAATTGTTGCGCGGAAGTGTAATTGCTGTAGCATATATTCAATAAAGGGACAAAAGGGACGCAGGAAGGAAATTCACCAATATATATACTATTCCCTAATTATGTATGTATATATGTATCCGCACAAAACCAAGTTACAAACAATTTATTTAAATATGGGATAAGTCATAGGGCATTACTATTATTCCAGATATGAAACTCCCATTAGAGGGCCAAATAGAGGAGGACCCCGAATTTTATGGGCCAATAGATGGAGTCCTTCCCCAAAACTACCCAGAGGCCTACCGCCCTTTAATGACACTATTCTGTATAACTAAGTTTGTAGTCAGAATATACACGTTTGATGAATTAAGGATCTGCACAAGTTGTTATGAAGAAACTCCGGATGGAGAAAAAGAATATTATGAAGAAGGAGCATGGCACAACATGTGCTCATATACTGCTATTACGATAGCATCAAAGTGTTTCAAATGCAACACCAGATTGGCTACCGTAAAACCGGCGAGCCAATGTCAAGAATGCATAGAGGAATATCTTGAATTGGGACCAGAGGAATGGGGGCACCTACACATAGGAGGATTCCTCGAAGTAATTACCCGTTGGTAATTACGGGAATAAACATGGCCCTACAATAGAAGCAATATGCGTGTGTTACTTGATATACAAAATACAGGGTGTCCCAAAAATGTCGCGTTTCCTTGAAAGGGGTGACTCAGGGGGTGATTTGAAACAACTTTTTCCTTAGCGAAAATATTGTCCGAAGCTTCGTTAAGGAGATATTAACAAAAAAACCCCGACCAATCAGAGCGCGCGCCTTCCGCACGAGCTCCCGCGGTAGCGTTGGCTACGCGGTAGGCGACTGCGCTTGTGCTACGAACGTAGGAACAAGCAAGTCGGCATGCATAGACGGAAACCGCGTTACACAGTTTTTTTTTTAAAGCAGAATCTTAAATAAGAATTATTTGAAGTGAGAGGACAAGAAGTACGTAAATTTCGTTTTTAAATAAGGCATAAACGAAAAGGTAATGTAACAGAAAATGTACGACAAGTGATCGTAATTCGTTATTGAAGTAAAAATCCGTAGATTAATAACGGCCAACACAACTAAAATTAAAAAATAATATTAGGTGTATGAATAAATTATTTCCGACTGGAATTTCTATCGCGGTGGTATTCAGAAGCTGCCAGAAAAATGGCAAAAGGTAATTAACAATAATGGAAATTGTTTCGATGATCGAGTTGTTTTCATATTTTTTAAATCGAACTATTATTGTACCCTAAAATCGGAAAGAATTTATTTTCACACCTAATAATCACCAATAAATTAAATAAAACTCACCCTTTCGGACATTCCTTTCCTTGCTTTCCTTCCCTTTTCGGAAACCTGTGTCACTGGGTCACTGTACCGATCCTGGTTATCGGTGGACGAAAAGATTTATGGTTGGGTAGCGCCCAGTGCTCAACTGATCACACTGCGTCCGGGTTAATGTACCGAATATTCACTTCACTGCACGGCTACTAACACTGATCACTGAATTTATTTTTCACGGAACGTGTTGTTCCTACGTTATAAAAATTGGTGGCTGCGAAAGGGGCCGATTACTGTTAATTACTGGGTCGAGATTACTACTATTACCCGGCGAAAAGAAAACTCGTGGCAAACTGTCTCGGGCTGTGCAGTCCGCTGCTGTGACGATTGGTCGAGTCACCTATTTGGTCACACTTTTAAAGACGGGGCACACGTATTTTGGTTATTGGCTGAAGTTGCCACATACATTGTCGCACCGCGCGACGAAGAGATCGAACGAAACACGAAATCGAGTGGGATAGAGCGATTTGACCAAGCGTAGCCTACGCTTTTGTTTTGACGATCGTCGGTCGGATCCGTATCTGATCGCTGCACAGCAGCGGACTGCACAGTCCGAGACAGTCTGCCACGAGTTTTCTTTTCGCCGGGTAATAGTAGTAATCTCGTCCCAGTAATTAACAGTAATCGGCCCCTTTCGCGGCTACCAATTTTTATAACGTAGGAACAACACGTTCCGTGAAAAATAAATTCAGTGATCAGTGTTAGTAGCCGTGCAGTGAAGTGAATATTCGGTACATTGACCCTGCGATCAGCTGAGCACTGGACGCCGATGACCAGGATCGGTACAGTGGCCTACTGACACAGGTTTCCGAAAAGGGAAGGAAAGCAAGGAAAGGAATGTCCGAAAGGGTGAGTTTTATTTAATTTATTGGTGATTATTAGGTGTGAAAATAAATTCTTTCCGATTTTAGGGTACAATAACAGTTCGATTTAAAAAATATGAATTCAACTCGATCATCGAAATAATTTCCATTATTGTTAATTACCTTTTGCCATTTTTCTGACAGCTTCTGAATACCACCGCGATAGAAATTCCAGTCGGAAAGAATTTATTCATACACCTAATATTATTTTTTAAATTTAGTTGTGTTGGCCGTTGTTAAACTACGGATTTTTACCTGAATAACGAATTACGATCACTTGTACATTTTCTGTTACATTACCTTTTCGTTTATGCCTTATTTAAAAACGAAATTTACGTACTTCTTGTCCTCTCACTTCAAATTATTCTTATTTAAGATTCTGCTTTAAAAAAAAACTGTGTAACGCGGTTTCCTTCGATGCATGCCGACTTGCTTGTTCGTACATTCGTAGTACAAGCGCGGTCGCCTACCGCGTAGCCAACGCTACCGCGGGAGCTCGTGCGGAAGGCGCGCGCTCTGATTGGTCGGGGTTTTTTGTTAATATCTCCTTAACGAAGCTTCGGACAATATTTTCGCTAAGGAAAAAGTTGTTTCAAATCACCCCCTGAGTCACCCCTTTCAAGGAAACGCGACATTTTTGGGACACCCTGTATACCTAATTCTACCTCCAATCTGTTGTGAATCCTATTCATTAATCCTCACATAAAATAGATATGTAACCTAGTAATAAGAACGAACGTCGGAATGATTACAGATCGAAAATCGAATCAGAATTCTAAATGGGAGTACCACATGATCCTAGACGACCCCAAGATAACGCGGGACATCATGGCCCTATTGACGGAGTACTTCCTCAAAACTACCCTGAAACCTATTCGCCACTACTATCATTATTTTGCGTCCGACAAAATAGATATAGATTATGCATGTCCGACACGATGTGCGTATGCGAAGAATGTTATATACGAGTAATTTTAGAGTCAGAAAGGTATGTTATGGAACATTACCTACATGCCCTTTGTGCCGACGATGAAGCACAGCAAATTTCTACTTGCGATAAATGCAACGACAACGTAGCATGGGTAGGTGTAGCAATAGCATGCGCAGGATGTACAGAGGAATATTTAAACTTGACTAACGAGGAGTACAATGGTTTGAGAAATGGAAATTATAAAATCGTGGAAGAAAAATGGTAAAAACAAAAATAAATAGACTATAAGGTTTAAGGTTAAAATAACTATATTCAAATAAGATTTATATACATATTTACATTACTCCCCGTAAAATGAAAGAATGTCACCCTGTACCCGACAATAAAATCTTTCGTAATCCTCAACCCTGAGGGTACCAGGAGGATGTTCAAGATTTGCGAGGAAAACTGACCTCGGGTGCCCAACCCGGCGTTGCAAATAAATAATTTGCCTCACTCGCAAAAAAGCCAACCGCCATAATCTACGGTAACGCTCCGTATCACTTCTATCAGACATCTACGGAACCAATAAGTAAAATAGTTAACTAATAAACCAAATTTTAGAAATAAGAAACCGAAATAAACAAAAATATCAATGTAAAACTTCCGTTATACTTTAGCAACACTTCACTTAAAGCAAACTTGAGGTGGCTACTCTACGGTAGCCACAAACGTAATGAAGAAGTTGCATATGATTAACCGTCAAACGAATATGATATGATTACCTGCGAGAGGAGACACATGGGACCAAGAAAGGGTACCCATGAAGATGTCTGCTATATATATAATAAGATTAAGAGAGTACGAGAATTAAAAGAGTTATCACAACTCGTTATTTAACTAACGATAGTTCAAAACAAATTTTTTTTGTTAAAAGGAGAATCACCATGATTTTACCATGGATAATTCTAATCAACTTGAATCTAGTATTGGCCCTCATTGGATACGATTGCGACGGGCAACATCTAAACGTGACAACCGTTTCACTAAATTCAGTAGGAGATTGCGAAATTAACCCAATATCCACAGCCACTAAGGAAATCTACATCCAACTTCTGCAACTCTCGGACTTCAACTACGTAGAAATCATCCAATGCAAGCTGATAATTTCAAGAACCATTTATTATTGCGGAATGCACTCAGATATTTCCGTAGTACACAACGGGTTAAATGAATACCTCGAAGATTTAACCGAACGTCAATGCCGAAATATGCATGAATATGGATCCACCGTTGTAGGTAATAACGTCTATCTGGTGGGACTCAAGATGAACCAAATGTCAACCCGGACATTCACCATGGCTGGATCACTCACTTCAGATGGAAAATGTATCGGAGCATAGTTTTCTGATCCTTACGGATCATGGGAGAAGGTAGTAGTACAAGCAATGGCGAAGATAACGCTCAAAACAGCTCTAGTACCAATACGATTAGAATCCAACAAAATCATATTGAAATCTGGAACAATATGTCAATTTCAAAACGAATTTTGCGTGGATAATGAGGACGGACACACGTTCTGGCACTCTTTTCCACCATCAACGTGCAAATTCGACCGCTATGATGTACTCTACGAAGGGCTGGCATCCAAAATTACTGACACCAGCCAAGCCGAGATAAAAACACCTTCCGTGTATGCACTGACCACACAAGACATTACGTTTGCCTTAACTTCAACAGGAGAGCAACACTTATGTGGTTACACGCTTATACAAACGGAACATCCAAAATTATTCATCTTGGAAACAACAAAGGAAAGAACATTTGTATCTCTCCATAAAATTTGTCTACGTCGAGAAACACATCAGAAATGAATTGAAAACTCTATACAGGGATATAATCATGCAAAAATGCTTATTGGAACAACAAATACTAAACAATGCTTTAATAATGCTACGCTAAGCCCAGACGAATTTGCCAATATAGTCACGAAAACACCGGGACATATGGCACTAGTAGCTGGCAAAGTGATTCACATTGTAAAATGCATTCCTGTCCAAGTTAAAATACGTAAAACGACGAATGTTATATAGAGTTACCTGTATGGTTAAGAAATAATTAAATGTTCTTAACACCGAAGACACATATTTTAACCACTCAAGGGACACATAGGGAATGTAGTCCCATTCTACCAGTCATGTATGAAATTGACCAAGCATGGCACAGAATTTCACCACATCCAATTGAAGTTCGTCCACCCCAAATATTACAGCCAAAAACGAAACTCAACTGGCACTATACATCTCCATCAGGACCCAGCAACTAGCGGAATATATACACAGAAGGAATTGGAAAATTTACGGGACGACATTATGTTCCCTGCAGAAAAAGCAGCAGTATTAAATACCCTCGCCAGAGGAGTATCCAGGAAAAATATCCCCGCAGGATCAATTTCAATGATGGGAATTTTGGTCGAAGAGACCATCACCACATTGGCAGAAAATGCAGCAGCCAAATTCTGGAACGGATTCCTTAAATTTGGAACCGTCACCGCAGGACTACTTGGAGTTTTCATTATTATTAAAATAATAAAAACAATATTTGACACCATCATACATGGATATTGTTGCGAACACCCTATGGGTGATAATCCACGGCCCGCCGGTATACGCGGCATTGACAGAGGACAAGCGAAAAGAAGGCGATCGGACCGATCGCCTGTCAAGCTGTCATTCGGAGTCCAGACACGACTACGCGCAGACGGATAGAACCCAGATTAACTGTTCCCCAATTTATAGTTCCTTATTGATTAAATATTGTTATCGTGTTCTGAGTTATCCATTTCTATTCACGTTCCGTATATCTAAGTGAATGCGTTATAATGTACACCGGATTGACGAGACCACGCAACAATATCAAATACATGCAGTCTATGGATGCGGACTACACTTGTTAGGAGCAATTTGGAGCTCCTTAACAACCTTAATAATACATCTGGCCAACAAACAACAACCATCATCGCAGAATGCAGATCAACCAACAACAACTAACGAGGGACGACAACCGACTCCGGCAGCAAGAGAATTCAAAGAAGCCATCCAAGAATTAAAACAAATTTCCTCTGGAAATTTGCTTACCAAAGGGGGAGGTGTCACGTCCCGCGACGTGGAGTCTACTACTAATTAACCTTTTAAAACATACAATATTTACTATTTCGTACTCCGAGGTATTATAACCACCTCGTATGAAAAACATATATAAAACATTATACAAAGTATCGCCGATAAGGCATTATCTTATAAACTACGATAAGAAGAGATCGAGCGAAGTGAACACGGACTGCAACAGCGAACAGGAGAGCCAGCATCAAGGAGGTAGCGGCCAGCCAGCCGCACACCAGCTAGCCAGCCGCACTCACACTAAGGAAACCAGTGGACACCAGCTGATGGGTCAGAGGCCCCATCCGCCAGTGGAGTCGACACCTTAGCAGAGCTGTGCCCCTGATCCTCGCCAGAAGATTGCCCTCCCGTTATTCCACGCAAATCGATCACCGATACTAATCCAACATATTTAACTTCAACCCTTAGTAAGTAAACTGTACGAAGCCGATCGTACAGAGCGTATTATAAACAATAGCGTAGAAACATGAAATGTGAATTAATATAAGAATCTTGCTATCGTCGCCACTGGGAATTGAATGGAATAACGCGTATTAGTCGCGAGGAAACACACCTAAAGGGTGCAGAAAGAACGTGACTAACTAGTAAACGGATTCGCAGATAAGAACGATGGCAAGATTCTTTCTGGACGATCCCAGGCAGAAGCTGTGGGATGAGGTCCTCCCACCTATGATTTGTCATGTGACAAATCCTAGAGAAGGAGTGACCAAGTGCCCTATAAAAAGGGACTGACCACCCGCAGAGCTCATTACCGTTTTAATTATCGTTTCAACAATAACCATTCTAATAATTACCAGTATTAACTGTCTACCGTTTTAAATCGTTACTATTATCAAAAGAACTACAAGTGTTAGAACTTTAAAAGTGTTGTACTCACCACCAACAAGAAATATAGGTGATTATTGTTATTGTTAAAATCAGTGAGTGAAGTGTTTCCTCTCATAACCACCCATCTCCCTAATCGTGCATATTTTGCAAAGCGAACAAAAACCAAAATGTGCATTGACAGTTCGTGGGTTGCGTTAATTGACGGTTTTACCTACGAGCAGAACGTTGCCCAAGGTTTACTCGAAATTAAGCGTAAAACGCGAGCGACATGATTATATTAGAATTTATACAAAATACAGTGATAGATCACGGGTCGCGCCGATTGACGGTTTTACCTACGAGCAGAACGTTGCCCAAGGTTTAACCAGAAATTGAGCGTAGCGTGGGATCTACCCGATGAATGTTACGAATACATAAAAATCACGCTCGCCTTCCCCGATGGTGCCACTGAAGGGCAGAACATTGCCCGCGGTAGCGCCTGGCGTGGAAGTTGAAGAGTGATTTATCGATAAATAAATAATTGATAATTTTAAAAGGACGAATGCCACGAAAACACCGTGCGGGACGACGCGTGCAGTTACGTCGTTTAGCGGCACAATACGCGAGTGCACCGGCTGATTATTTCGCCGTATTAGGAATTACGAGCGCCCCGACGACCAACAGAACGGTGGTAAACTGCGGCGATTGGGCCCAAACCAGGATCGACCAACCACCCGAGATCAACGGGATACCAAGCAGCCCCGTTGAGTGGGAATTAATTCCGTTGGATCTGCCCTCAATCGAAACCTAAGGTAAACAAGGAATAAAATGTATCTTAAACTACCCTCCTATCGTTCTCAACTATCCCAGAGCGTAAAGTCCCAGGACTAGCTCGAAAGCGGATCCAAATATAAACTCCGCAAAATCGCGCCCCCTAATAGGCAGTAGGGACGTAACACATACACGTCCAATACGCGTTCAAAGTAGTTCAATAGATGCTTGATACGTGATCATAGTGGTATGATATAGCCGGATGATGTGTCTAAAGAAGAATGGAGGAACGGTTCGACCAAATGATACATGCGAAGAAGGAAAAGGAGAGGATGGCCAGTGAATAATTCGAAGAAGAAGATGGTCAGCGAAAATGCAGGGGCAGCGCAAAGACACCTTTTACAAAGCTATGTAACTTTAGGCATGGGTCCGCATGTGACAAATTGTATGAACTCCGCGAGACCAGTTGCTCATCAAGCTTGATAGCTAGCAGTCGTCGTTGTGTTAAAAGATAGTTAAATTTTGTGTGTTTTTTTTGAATATGGGATTGGATAGAATTGCACCTGAGTGTGACCTCGAGGTATGTATATAACAATATTTTTTACATTTATCGCGTTTAAACTTTAATATCCATCGAGCTCAAATCAGGCGATCGTACCAATATTATCTATATCATGAGTTTCTATGTTCTAGGGTTTGCCACCACCAACGCCCCCCTGGTTGCCCGATTGGGCTTCTCCGCTGTCGTCACCTTCTCCGCCGCCGCAAGTGGTATGTAACATACTACATTGTTTTGTGTGTTTTATGTTTAATATGTTTAATGTGCTAATATTATATCGACGTTTGTGTATGTGTTCTAGGATCCACAAGCACTGTACGAATAGTTGCATATGTTGGCGCGGATGCTGGCGGAGAACGCACCCCCGGCGGTACCACCCCAGGAGGTGCAAATGCGTCGGCATTCGGGACCAGTCATCGGCCCCATGATGGGCGCACGACGTTTGCATCCCTGGGTGCCGTATAGGCAGGTGGGACACCTGCGACGACCGCGGTCCCCATCGCCTCCATCTCCACCATGGATCGATGTTATCAGGCCGCAGCCATCTCCGCCGAAACCGTCACCATCGTCCGACTGGCTCGAGGGGTTGCTGTCGCCGTCCCCACCTTCTCCCCCTTTTTCTTTGAGTAGTTTTTTATTTTATTATTTTTCTTTTCATTTATATTTTTTATATTTTTTATATTTTTATATTTTTTAAAAATTTTATATTGTATTTTATATTTTTTATTCTATTATTATTATTATTACTATTATTATTATATTTATATTTTTATATTGTATTTTTTCTATTCGTTCAATTTTTCTTTTTTCTTTTTATTATTTCTTTTAAATTTTTCTTCTATATGTAACAATATATACAGGGTGTCCGCGCGTAGACTGAACAGCTGGATATCTCCTAAAGTATTGGAGATAAAAAAAATGTAATTAAATGGTTCGAGGGGGCTAATTTATTAGCCGCTAATTTATAGTCCGATTTATGTGAAATTTGGTACGATTTTCATCGGAGAAACATAAGGAATCCAGTGGTGCCACTATGATATCGATGCAATAAAGAATGAAGAATTTCTTACTACGCTGAAACTAATATTTCACATTTTCACCCTCGACTGCGGGGGCTCGACCTCATCTCGCTACGTTGGGCCCAGGATTCATACCTTCTTCCGGAAAAAACCATAAAAATCCTTGACGGGCGTTGCTCCAGAATTAGCCTGTATCATTTGTGCTGTGTGTGAGCCGACTACCCTCCGTGTAATCGGTCTGCGCGAAGTGGGGCGCAAATTCGATCATTGTCAGTACCCCTGCCCGAGAGGAATACGATTTATTTTAATTATACAGAGTGTCCCAAAAATGTCGGTTTTCCTTGAAAGGGGTGACTCAGGGGGTGATTTGAAACAACTTTTTCCTTAGCGAAAATATTGTCCGAAGCTTCGTTAAGGAGATATTAACCAAAAACCCCGACCAATCAGAGCGGACTGCACAGCCCGAGACAGTCTGCCACGAGTTTTCTTTTCGCCGGGTAATAGTAGTAATCTCGTCCCAGTAATTAACAGTAATCATCGGCCCCTTTCGCAGCCACCAATTTTTATAACGTAGGAACAACACGTTCCATGAAAAATAAATTCAGTGATCAGTGTTAGTAGCCGTGCAGTGAAGTGAATATTCGGTACATTAACCCGGACGCAGTGTGATCAGCTGAGCACTGGGCGCTACCCAACCATAAATCTTTTCGTCCACCGATAACCAGGATCGGTACAGTGACCCAGAGACACAGGTTTCCGAAAAGGGAAGGAAAGCAAGGAAAGGAATGTCCGAAAGGGTGAGTTTTATTTAATTTATTGGTGATTATTAGGTGTGAAAGTAAATTCTTTCCGATTTTAGGGTACAATAACAGTTCGATTTAAAAAATATGAAAACAACTCGATCATCGAAATAATTTCCATTATTGTTAATTACCTTTTGCCATTTTTCTGGCAGCTTCTGAATACCACCGCGATAGAAATTCCAGTCGGAAAGAATTTATTCATACACCTAATATTATTTTTTAAATTTAGTTGTGTTGGCCGTTGTTAAACTACGGATTTTTACCTCAATAACGAATTACGATCACTTGTCGTACATTTTCTGTTACGTTACCTTTTCGTTTATGCCTTATTTAAAAACGAAATTTACGTACTTCTTGTCGTCTCACTTCAAATTATTCTTATTTAAGATTCTGCTTTAAAAAAAACCTGTGTAACGCGGTTTCCTTCGATGCATGCCGGCTTGTATGTTCGTACGTTCGTAGCACAAGCGCGGTCGCCCACCGCGTAGCCAACTATACCGCGGGAACGCGGGCGGAAGGCGCGCGCTCTGATTGGTCGGGGTTTTTGGTTAATATCTTCTTAACGAAGCTTCGGACAATATTTTCGCTAAGGAAAAAGTTGTTTCAAATCACCCCCTGAGTCACCCCTTTCAAGGAAAACCGACATTTTTGGGACACCCTGTAGTGCATGTGTGTTTTGTAATAAAGTGTTTCTATCGTCTCCTGAATTCAAGAACTGGAATCCCGACATCTACGCTCCTACAATCCACCGGCAATACTCCTCGTGGGGAGACAAAGGAAGAAAAGGGCTAGCCCGCTGTCGACGCATGGTCCTCTCGAGTATAAACACGAGCTTCAATATCAAAACCCAAAGCATGCGTTGACGTATTCCGCGCGAGAGAAGGTGGGCATTGGGGAGGGGGTATTGCCGTGAAGAGGGCCTCTTCAAGAGAGCAGCCGTTTGTGAGGGATGCAAATCCGATTGGTTCTAATACAATCTGCTCCCTATGCTTGAAATTTAGTCTAGCAACTTTCACACCTCCTAACCTAACCAATCGAACTTGCATCCCTCCCAAAAGAACCGGCCATCCGAGCGTAGAAGCTAGTGCGAAATAAAAGTAACGGTGCGCTTCTCGATACCGCAGATGTACATACGTAAGTAGCATTTCTGACGGAAAAGAATTGTCCAGCCTTTGGGCCCGCCATTCCTGGGGTAGGTATCTGTTTCAACAGGCAATGCCACCCGTGGCGCCAACAAGACCGCCCCCGGTGCTTGCTATTCCAGAGGGTTTTCTTCAAGTGAAAATCAGCAAATTTGCAAGCGCAATATTTCAAAAACCAGGGTAAATCAAGTGTATACATTAAAGCTTATTGAATTTGTCTTGGAACGCACTATCAACTGACCTCTTCAAAAAAAATAGTTCCATTTAAAAAACCGAACTTGACCATCGTATTTTTTAAAATAATAATCGAAAAAAAAATCGTCGCGGCTAATAAATTAGCCCCCTCGAACCATTTAATTACATTTTTTTTTATCTTCAATACTTTAGGAGATATCCACCTGATCAGTCTACGCGCGCACACCCTGCATATCATAAACGTATATTATTTCTTCATTTTATTTACCCGTCTTCCTCCTCCTTCTCTCGCCACCAAATTTTAAGATTCTACGTTTCAAAATTATTTCTCTGCGTTGGGGGACAGTATCTGTTGGTTTGGAAAAAATATTCCAGCGGCGGATCTGGTATAGAAAAATATTTTGGGGAAAAATTTTCTGGGGCCGGATCGAGTCTGAAAAAGATTTTTCAGGCAAGACCCGGCCCCAAAAATTTTTTTAGAGGCAGGGGACGACCATCTGAAAAAGTTCCGCCGGCGGGTCAGGTTTGGAGAGGTCCCCGCGGCGGCTCGGCCTGGACTGATCCCCTCCATGATTACAGCTTCCCCCACTCCGCGGCTCATGCGCGCGCAACCGGTCTTCCACTCCCCGCTCCCCCCGCGGCCGGGTTTTTCCTCCACCGCGCTACCCCGCGCGCCCACACTTCTCCCCGCCCCGCGCTCGCCTAAGAAAACCTGAGTTAGAACTCTCCCAGTAAACTTTAAAAAAGTAAAAAAATTACGCCAAGTACACGAAATCAAATAAACCACAAAAAATAGAAGATAATTACAAAATAAAAAAGTTGTGAAATCAAAATGAGCTGCAAGTACATAAAGGTGCTTTCCCGCAGCGTGTAAAGGTGACACTGTGTAACGCAATGTAAGATTCGGTGCTTTCCAACTGCGCTTAATAATATTAAGCAGATATATTTTTATAGAAATAAATATTTCAATACCAATAAATATTTTATTCAAAATACTTGGCGCTGCTCACCGAATTGGTGTTGTTAAACTGAATACATATGTATAAACTGCATTAATCTTTTTCATTCTTTCTTGTGCGTGCATTCGTGAATGTGTGTGTGTGTGTGTGTGTGTGTGTGTGTGTGTGTGTGTGTGTGTGTGTGTGCGTGCGTGTGCACATGCTACGTATGATATTAGAATTAAATATAGGGTAAAGAACCCAATTACTGACACCTAACCAATTACTGTCACCTTAAGCTATTTTACTTAAAATAACGGCTAAATAAACTATAGTATATAATCTATAGTATAGATTATAGGTTGAATTACATCATTCTTTTTTTGTATGACTTTACAACGTTTATTTATTCCTTGTTTTAAGTAAAGTAGTTTAAGGTGTGTTAAGAGAAATCGGCTAACTAACGCCATCTACCGAGCCCGATTATATTCAGACGTGACGATACATTCTATGACCCCCCTTGCTCGCACGGAGCATCGATCATGCGCTCCCTTCCATCGATCGCAGATTGATTGGCGGTCAAGAGTCTAATGGCGGCCATCTTTAATTTACCCAGTCTTACAAGAGAATCCGGGCCGGAACTCAAGGACTTCTATTATACCATGTGCGATTCTGGGGAAGCCCTCGCGGCCCTGAAAAGGCCCTATGATGCCAGCGGCGACTGGCTCGTGCACGTTATCGTTGAAAAGTTGGACCCTCAATCACGGCGTGAATGGGAGACACTCCACGGCAAGGCAAAGCTGCCCTCGACCTTTGACGAGTTGAGGGAATTTGTGGAGGGACGCGTCAACACCGTGGAGGCCTTGGAGGAGCAGCGGAGGGGACCAACCGGACGAGCCTCGAAACCCGCTGGAAGAGAGAAAACCGCCAAGATCCATCAGGTGAGCAAAGTTAAGAGCTCATCGGATCAATGCACGCTATGCGGAGCCAGTCACTTTATTCTATTCTGCGCGGAGTACAAGTCTAAGAGCCCGAAAGAGCGCAAGGGAATATTACTAGACAAACATCTATGCTTCAACTGCTTGGGGAGACATCGAGTCGCAGATTGCAAGTGTGACAAGCGTTGTCAGGAGTGTCGACAGAAGCATCACACCTCAATCCATGATGAGAACTCCAACGCTGCTCCAGATACTGCCACCGAGGTCTCAATCAATTTGGGAAGGTCCGAGCCGAGGGAGAGCCTTCCTCGTGCTACCGCGTGTTTCCCGTCCGTTCTCTTAGCTACTGCCAGGATTATTGTGCGGTCCCCGGACGGTGAATCCAGATCAGTACGGGCACTGATCGATCAGGGGAGTGAAGTCTCCTTGGCTACGGAGGCCCTGGTGCAATTGTTGCGGCTCCCTAGAAAGACATCCAACGTTCACGTAATTGGCATCGGGAATCAGCGAACGGAACGAGTGAAGGGGAGCGTCCACTTGGAATTTACACCAGATGGAGGTCGAGGCCCACGGCGGACAACCACAGCGCTGGTGCTGCCGTGTATCACGACATATTCACCACAGGTTAGTCATGAGAGAAATACCTGGACTCACCTGCAGGGCCTTCATCTAGCGGACCCGAACTTCACCGAGGGCGCTCAAATCGATGTCTTGCTGGGTGCCGATGTCTATTCGCTAATTCTGGAGCACGGATTCCGTAAGGGACGGGAGGGCGACCCCATTGCCCAGAAGACGACCCTGGACTGGATAATTTCGGGTCTCGCTTCGCACCCGCCTCGTGAAGTGCCACGATCTTCGAGTGGCCTCGTCACACTCAAGTGCACCGTGGACAAGGACCTTGTACCGCTGGTGCAACGATTCTGGGAACAGGAGGAGGTAAAGGTGACCTCAACCCTCAACGCTGAAGACCAGGAGTGCGAGGATTATTACACCGCTACGCATCAACGTCTACCTTCAGGCCGCTACATGGTGCGCCTCCCCTTCAAGGAGACCCAAGGACTGGGCGAGTCTCGTGCCGGGGCCGCCCGGATGCTTCGCCGCATGGAAATCAAATGCAGCAGGAACCCTGAATTCAAGGAGGCTTACCAGTCGTTTCTGAGCGAGTACGAGGATTTAATGCACATGACAAAGATAGATCGAATTTATTCAGATGAGGGGAGTTTCTACCTACCGCACCACGGAGTACTAAAGGAGAGCAGCACCACCACGAAGCTGAGGGTGGTGTTCAATGGATCCCATGCTACCACTACCGGGAAATCGCTGAATGACCTCCTCATGGTGGGACCCAATCTGCTACCGGGTCTACCTCAGGTGTTGCTGCGCTGGCGAACTCACCGCATCTGTCTAACCGCCGACATAGAAAAGATGTTCCGCCAAATCCTCGTGCACCCTGAAGATCGACGCTTCCAGCGACTTCTATGGAGACGGCAGGAGGGGGAGGACGTAAGTGATTACGAATTAAACACCGTCACTTACGGGCTGGCCTGCGCCCCCTATTTGGCCATCCGCACGCTGCGGCAGCTGGCGCAGGACGAACGAGCCAAATTTCCACGAGCCTCGACAATCTTGGAGAGGGACGTCTACATGGATGACGTGCTTACGGGGGCGGACTCTGAGGAGGAGGCGCAAACGATCCAAACGGAGTTACGTCTACTCTGCAAGGCGGGCGGGTTCAACTTGAGAAAGTGGGTATCGAACACACCCACCTTACTGGAGAGCCTCCAGGGAGAAGAAGTGCCAACGGCCGTCAACTGGGAGGAGGGCACCTGCCATACAGCTCTGGGCGTCCACTGGAACGTGTGCGAGGACGAGTTCCGAGCTCAGGTGGTCGAGAGGGTTATTCCTGCAACAGTAACCCGCCGCACTGTCCTCTCCCGGGTCGCGCGGATCTTCGATCCGCTGGGCCTGCTGGCCCCAGTCACTGTAACAGCAAAAATATTTTTGCAATCACTTTGGCTTTTAAAAATAGATTGGGACACCCCGCTGCCTGACGCCGACGGACGGGAATGGCTACAGTTCCTGTCGAGCCTGCCGAGTCTAGAGGAAGTCCGAGTGCCACGCTGGATCGGACTTCACCCGAGGATCAAGGTTCGAGAGATCCACGGGTTCGCCGACGCATCGGAGAGAGCCTTCGCTGCCGTGGTGTACCTGCGCGTCGTGGACCATGACGAGGGAGTGCAGGTGCATCTGGTTACGGCAATAACTAAGGTGGCACCGCTGCAGAGGGTCACCATTCCGAGGCTCGAGCTATGCGCGGCTGCACTATTGAGCCGCCTCGTCACTGAAACACAGAGAAGCTTGGGGTTAGACGGCGTCGAGACCCACCTGTGGAGCGACTCGCGGATCGTCCTGGACTGGATTCGAGGCCATCCCTCAAGATGGAAGACCTATGTGGCGAATCGGGTGGCGGAGATCCAGCGGGAACTACCGGAAGCACGCTGGCATCACGTGGCAGGGGACGACAACCCAGCAGACTGCGCTTCCAGAGGGTTACCGCCAAGCCATCTTCCGAGCTTCAAACTGTGGTGGAAGGGACCCGCTTGGCTCACCGGGCCTCCTCACTGGCTGACTGAAATCCATAACGAGGAGATGACTAAACTGGAAGCCAGAGCAGGCTGTCATCTGGTCACCAGCGCTAAAGAGGTAAAACCCAATTACCTCCTGAATAATCACTCGTCTCTACAGCGTCTCCTGCGGATAACTGCTTGGTGTCGGCGCTGGACACCACGGCGACAGACACGACTAGGCGGAGGCCGCTGCCTAGCCCCTGCCGAGCTGGAAGCTGCTCGCCTGCATTGGATCCGGGTGATTCAACGCCAGGAGTTTGCCGAAGACTGCTGCCAACTGGAAAACAAAACCCCGCTGACGAGTCGCAGTAAGCTATTACGACTCACCCCGTTCCTAGATTCCCAAGGGTTACTGCGGGTCGGCGGACGGCTGAGGCACTCTGCGCTGCCTTACTGGGAGAAGCACCCCGTCATCCTGCCAAAGAGTGGACATCTCACGGAGCTGCTGATCGACGAAGCCCACAGGCGGACACTCCACGGTGGGACGCAACTTACCTTGGCTGCACTACACCAACGGTACTGGGTGCTGCAGGGCCGACAGCGCGTCAAGGCCCACATCCACCACTGCGTCACCTGCTTGCGCTGGAGGGCGGCGCCCGGACAGCAACGGATGGGGGATCTGCCGACGTATAGAGTCACTCCAGCACGGCCCTTCCTACAAGTGGGCCTGGACTACGCTGGACCCTTTACACTACTGGCTTCTCGGGGCAGAGGCCAACGAACACACAAGGGTTATGTCGCGGTGTTCCTGTGCTTAACCACTCGGGCTGTTCACCTAGAGGTTGTCTCTGATTACAGCACTGAAGCCTTCCTCGCTGCACTGCGGCGATTTACCTCGAGGCGAGGAATCTGCTCCGTCATCCACAGCGACCGGGGCACCAACTTCGTGGGGGCAGCACGAGAGCTGCGCGAGAACTTGGGACCTCTCTGTAGCACAGAGGAGGTTATGCAGGCCCATCTACTGACGGAGGGCATCACTTGGCGCTTTAACCCTCCAGCGGCACCACATTTCGGGGGAATCTGGGAAGCAGCCGTCAAGTCTACAAAGCATCATCTACGGAGAGTGGTCGGCGACCAGAACCTCACGTTTGAGGAGATGATGACGCTGCTTACCCAAATTGAGGCATGCCTGAACTCTCGCCCACTGCAACCTTTGAGCGATGATCCAGGAGACGTCACGGCGCTTACCCCAGGACACCTTTTGATCGGCGACGCGCTGCTCGCCGTTCCGGACCCGCCACTGGACGACATCCCCCGCTCACGCCTGTCCAGATGGCATCTCTTGCAGCACATGAGGCTGCAGTTCTGGCGCAGCTGGTCTCGGGAGTACCTGCAGTCCCTCCAAGCTCGCCATAAATGGACCCGACTTCATCCGCAGCCACGGGTTGGGGACCTGTGCATTCTAAAGAACGAGCTACTACCACCCAATAAGTGGCCGCTAGCACGGATCACGCGGTTGATTCAGGGACCGGATGGTTTGCCACGCGTGGCACACGTAAAGACCGCGAAATCGGAATTTGTACGACCGATAGTAAAGTTAATCTACTTACCTTCTGTACAGGATGACGAACCGACTGTTTCCACTATTCACACACTACGCTAGAATCCAACCGATAGACGATCTCCGTGTGGGCCAGGGGGCTTCGCCACGAGCCGCGTCGAAATCACGCCACAAGGTCTAGACCAATCAGCGTCACTCCCGCCAAAGGATCTATTCATCGGACCGATGAATGGCGGGCGGGAAGTGTTAAGAGAAATCGGCTAACTAACGCCATCTACCGAGCCCGATTATATTCAGACGTGACGATACATTCTATGACCCCCCTTGCTCGCACGGAGCATCGATCATGCGGTCCCTTCCATCGATCGCAGATCGATGGAAGGGGGAGAGACCGTAGATTCGAGGAAATCGCACAAGATTTCCTCGATCTACTAGTCGACGAGCCGTCCACAAGGTAACACGCTTAAAACTTGCTAACACCGTTTTGCTTAAATCGCTTGCACCGCTTCGCTTAAATCGTTCACTTTACTGGATTCGGGCCGAATCCACGTGCTTTGCCGCCGCTTAATAAAAGTTGCCTACAGCGTAGGAAATTAGTGTCGCTAAGTGTTTAGAACCGTAAATTTAATAGCAATAAAACGTACATAACGAACCTTTATTATCAAACTGTATATAGTTGTGCATAGTATAGACTTAGAATTAAATTTAGTGACTAAAGTGAAGTGTTCTTAAATTCAGACAACCCTCTCGCGAGTTCCCGATTCCTAAGACGCGCGCTTCCGTTATTTTGCAAACAAGGTGACAGTAATTCGTTACGTGTCAGTAATTGGGTCCTTTACCTTATGTAGAATAAATCGTGAGTTATTGTAAATTATTAATTTACTATTAATAAGACAATTAACATTTTTTTGGATTCGCAGCGCCAAGTATTTTGAATAAAATATTTATTGGTATTGAAATATTTATTTCTATAAAAATATATCTGCTTAATATTATTAAGCGCAGTTGGAAAGCACCGAATCTTACATTGCGTTACACAGTGTCACCTTTGCACGTTGCGGGAAAGCACCTTTATGTACTTGCAGCTCATTTTGATTTCACAACTTTTTTTTATTTTGTAATTATCTTCTATTTTTTGTGTTTTATTTGATTTCGTGTACTTGGCGTAATTTTTTTACTTTTTTAAAGTTTTTTATGGGGATATCACTTCTTTTTACAAAGATAATTTGCATAGGGAATGACTTCAGATAATTTTTAATATTATATTATCATCTATTTTTTTGTGATTTCGTGTACTCGGCGTAATTTTTTTACTTTTTTGAAGTTTTTTATGGGGGTATCACTTCTTTTTACAAAGATAATTTGCATAGGGAATGACTTCAGATAATTTTTAATATATATTATATTCTATTTTTTGTGATTTATTTGATTTCATGTACTTGGCGTAATTTTTTAACTTTTTTTAAGTTTTTATGGGGATAAGCTTTACATAAAAACCCTAAATTAAAAATAAAATGCTGGTATAAAAACAAATCCCCATAAAAATTCTATTAAAAAATTTTGGCGACTTACCTTGTTAATTGACACAATAATTCAATGTCTTGTGTGGATTGTGGTGTAAAAACTAGTCACATTTCAGAAAATTTTGACAACTTTCCTTATTTGACACTCGCCAGGTTTATAACCTGACTGTAAGCTGTCAAAATTTGGAGTAGATTGCACAGTGAAGGTAACGTAATAGCGTTTGACGAACGAAACATGTGTTAGTTTCTGTTAGCTGAAGGTGTGCGTGTAACGCGTGTGACGAACGAAACATGTGTTAGTTTCTGTTGGCTGAAGGTGTGCGTGTAACGCGTATGACGAACGAAACATGTGTTAGTTTCTGTTGGCTGAAGGTGTGCGTGTAACGCGTGTGACGAACGAAACATGTGTTAGTTTCTGTTGGCTGAAGGTGTGCGTGTAAAGCGTATACGTATTATGTTTGACGAAATTTGGTTGAAGAAGAAGAATCAGAAGAAAAAATTACCGTTTCCGACTGATCCATGAGACGATATTATGATATCTCTGTCATGCGTGGACAGATTTTATTGAAATTTGGTCTTATTTGAAAGATTATATGCGGTTTACATAAGAAAAATGCCTTTAAATTTAGAAAATATTGCAGACGTGATGAGATATTAATGAAATAAGTTTCAGGTTAGGTTGGAATAGCCGTTTCTCGAGTAAATGATAGCGGTAGCGACAGTCGACATATTCAGGGTGTCTTTCCTGTACTTGGCGTTGAGACGCTGCCGCGTCTCTAGATTACTACTGAATTTCATTCCGATATCTTAAAAGAAATACCCAAATGTCACAGACTTCTTCAATCCGGCAGATAAACAGAGCTAGATGTACATATAAAAAAAGCTAGTCTTTCACTGTCTGCGACAGTTCTCGAGACCTCATACAACAATAGACCCTTTTTTCAAGTGCTTCGAAAAGGGCCTGTGCGGCGCATCGTTCCACTGGTGAGGCCCTGGCGTTGACGCTTAGATATAGGAAATACCATTTGCGGCTGACGACTGTGACCGGCGGAGCCCACCTTTACGGCCTCCATAGACTCGCGCGTAGGACCCACTTAGTGACAGGCGAAAGATCTCTGGTCCAGGCCAATACGACAGAGAATCCCGGCCAAGGCATCGAAGGGCCAGCGCCCGATTCCTCTCATGAAATTAAGAATTAGCCGCGCTCACCGTTCTATTAAAACCGCCACTGGTCACAAGCATTAAATATAAGCATTTGATATAAGCCGTAGGATAAGACACGGTCTTTACGCTACGAGCCTGGCCGAAATATAGACTGGCGTACTACCCAGATAACTCGGAGCCGTTATTCAGCTCAAGGGCCCTGATCAACCAACTGAGTCTGCAATCCCTCTCTTCGTCCCACGGCTGACTCGTGCACCATAAGTAACAAGATGATTCCAGAGCATATGCAGAGGATGTAAATCGAGCCTACTCTTATTGGCACACTTATCCGTCAGAAATCAGAGCCCAGCGGGCAAACACGTAGGTCTCAAATTATGGTAAACGTGGAGATTTTCCACACCACAATTTCCATACATAATAGTGATTTTCCAGCTATGATAATGTTCAAAACAAGTAAAAAATCTGTCTTTATCTTGATAGAATTTATTTACTGTAGTATGTTCCGAAGTTATCAGAAACAGTGTCATACATTTCATAATTTACTGGTTTTCATGGTTTTAATAAAGTTTGATAAATTATTTAATTTGATCGCTCTTTCCTCTTCTTCTTGTTTTCATAATGTTTTATCTTATTTTCTAAGCTTTCTGTAAAAAAGTTTCGTTCATTGCAAACATTTATTTTTCAATTAAAAATTAACTCACAAAAGGTTTAATGGATTTATGTACTAACCACACGTTACACGCTTCATTAGCGGTTGATACACTTTCGGCTGCACACCAAGAAGCAAGCATTCACTTTGGAAAGACAAGTCCTTACAGTTTATTGAAGTTTCCAAATCCGACAGCATATTCTCAATCATAACTGATCTGTGGAAAACAGAATCCTTTACTACGTGATATAGGATTATGTTATATGAAGCAATTAACAAATTACAAATTGTACAAAAATATGGTGCCATACAATGTGAAAAGTGGATCCAATATACTGGGTGTTTGACTATTGGTGGTTGTAAAATACTTGAAATGTCGCTCAGAGCGTTAGGGTGCCGGCAAGGTTATGTTCGATACAATGATACACCAAACACAGCGCTTTGAATAAAATGATGGTCTATTTATTAAAACAGTGCACAAAAATCGGCTTTGCCTTGAGCAAACGTTTCACATGTGAATTGAGCCCTCTAACACTCGTCTAGCACACACCGTGTGAAATCACCCAGCACGCTTCACCGCCACGTGTTCGCGCACCCACAGCAGTCCACAATCCGTTCAATGAGCACGACTAACGACAGGTTGAGCACGTAATTCAGTTGATTTGATTGAACTTCAAAGTTAGAAATGCACTGAGCAATTAGATTTCACGAGGTGAGCTTGAAACAGTAAATCGCACGCGACACGTCCGTTGCTACACGCTACGAGAACAAGAGTGAATTCAAGATAGATGATTACTTCCGAAAAACGGCGTCGTCTCGAACGTTCTCGATAATCGATCGACGCGGGGAGATCTCATTGGTTGATTGATTGTGGATCGACCGCGACTTCCGCTGTCCAGGAGGTGCTGCGGTGAGCGAGAGTGCGGCGGCGAAGTGAACTACTTGATTCCCAAACAGTGGTCATCCTTTTAAGGGGTGGTCCTACCAGCCAAAATAATACGAAAATAAACAGTAAAATTTTTTAATATCGCACCTCGCTATCGGGAAAGTTGGCGTTAAATTTCAGCTAAATACGCGTACTCCGAAATGCAACGACGCATACACCTTGCCTCCGTGTGCCCATCAGGCGCCGAGAATTATACTTCGATGCACGCGTATTTAGCTGAAATTGAAAGACATTTTTCTCGAAAACGATGTGCGATGTAGTACAGAACTTTATTCTGTATCTTATTTTGGCCTGTAGAATCACTCCTTAAACGGACGCCCATCAATAGTCGAACACCCTGTATATGGGAAAAGTTCCCACGAAGCAATTCCAATAGTTCTATTATTACTTATAAAAATATTTTTAGGGAAAAGATATACTTTTTATTTCAGTCGCAGTAGATGATATGTCATCTACCTGCGCGAACTATACACCGTTCTGCATTGTTACAAATAATTTTCAAACAGATTTGTAAAGACTTTTGTCCAATGTCTGTCGGTATTTATTTACTTTAGCGATTCCTCACCGATTTTGATGAAATTTCGATATGTTCGCAAAAATATTTTTTAAATTTCTTGCTTTGGTGTTATAATTTGGGTTAATGTTGGGTTAGGTTTAGTATAAACGGCGATCGAGCGGGCGCTACTCTATCATCGCGTCCCGCTCTACCTTCGCCGCCTGATCTGGGACTATCTCCGCGGCCGGGTGGTCTCGTGCGTTGGCCGGGACGGGGAAGGTGTGGCTGCCATGTACTGCGGCGTACCACAGGGGTCCTCTTTGGGGCCCCTGCTGTGGAACCTGGCGTACGACGCAGTGCTGCGGACGGAAATCGCCGGACGTGTCGCTCGTCTGTTACGCAGACGACACTCTGGTTGAGGCATCCGAGCAACGGTGGCAGGACGCGATCAACCTCGCCGAGGAGGCGCTGCGACGCGTCGTCGCTTCGATCGTGACGCTCGGTCTGCGAGTTGCCTTCGAAAAAACGGAGGCGATGTGGCTCGCGGACAAGGTTGGAAGCGGTGTCCCCAACAGAGCGTCCCTGAGGATCGGGGACGCCTGCATTAGGGTCGGCCGATCGATGAAATATCTCGGTCTGACCCTGCACATCTACTGGCGATTCACGCGCCACTTCAGGGTCCTGGGCCCCCGGTTGGAGCGGCATGTTTCTGCGCTTGCGCGCATTATGCCCAATCTCGGGGGCCCTCACGAGGCAGTTCGGCGCCTTTATGTGACGGTCGTTCGGTCCATGGCGCTCTACGGAGCGCCGGTGTGGGCCGGCGGCCTGGAGGGCTGCCGCGTCGGTCGTGAGCTCCTCGCAAGGGTTCACCGCCGCGCGGTCCTCCGATCCGTGCGGGCTTACCGCACGGTGTCGCATGCCGAGCTGTCTGCGCTAGGTGGGTCTCCCCCGTTTCATCTACTCGCGGAGATGGAGGTGGAGGTTTACTTCGCCTCTCACTATCTCCGCGGGGCGAGAGACCTGCTGGCGAACGGAGCTGAGGAGGCGCGGGGCCAGGCCCGGCGACGCATGGGAGCCAAATGGATGGAGTGGCTCCCGGAACATCGGGAGGGGCACGTCGTCGGGGCGCTTCTGCCCATTCTTGACGAATGGGTGGGGCGCAGGTATGGCAGGCTCACCTTCCGCCTGACGCAGGTGATCTCTGGAGCGGGCTGCTTCGGGGATTATCTGCGTCGAATAGGGCGGGAGGAGACGTCGCGGTGCTACAGCTGCGACTCGGGCGACGAGGACTCGGCGGACCACACCCTGGCCAGATGCCGGGAGTGGCACGATGACCACCGGGTCCTCGAGGAGCAGCTGGGCCCCGATCTCTCGTTCCCGACAGTCGTGCGTCGGATGGCGAGAGACGGGGCGTGTTGGGCGGCTGTCTCCCTCTTCTCCGAGCAAATCATGCTGGAGAAGGAGGAGGCGCAGAGGGGCCGCGAGCAGACGGGACACCCGTCCCGGATAGCAGCCCGAGACCAAACGGCGCGAGGAGGCGGTACGAAGCCGATCATACAGAGCGTATTGTAAGCAATAGCGTAGAAACATAAAATAAGAATTAATATAAGAATCTTGCTATCGTCACCGCTGGGAGTTGAATAGAATAATGCGCATTAGTCGCGAAGAAGGAACTTAAAGGGTGCAACGGAGGAATACCTAAGCTAGTAAACAAAACTCTCAAATAGCGCGATGGGAAGATTCTTCCTGGAAGATCCCAGGCAGAGGCTGTGGGATGGGGTCACCCACTTAGGATTTGTTATGTGACAAATTCTAGAGAAGGAGTGATCAATTGCCCTATAAAAAGGGACCGACCACCCGCGGAGCTCATTAGTATGTTTGTTAATATTCGCTCTTTTCAAATTATTAATCACATGTGCCGCAATCCAGTATCACTGTAAAAAGACTTGTGAAGTGAAATAGTGAAGTGTAAGCACCTTGTTATATATAATGGTGTAAGGTTTAATTAGATCACACCCGTACCCGGCTCGTAGCCTAAATAATGCTTTATTTCGTAACCACATTTGTCGTCTCGTGTGAGGCGTACCGTTGACTGCTGTCCGCCACGGCGTCTCGCTCGACGCGTACATATATATATAACAATAGCCCATCGATCCGCTCGGCGCGTATACTACACACCTCAAGAGGAAATAAAGGTGAAGTTTTACCCTCGTGTTCCTTATCCCTACTTTGGGCATTAGCATTTTTCTTTTAATTGATTTCAATAACCGAGAAAATATGATTAAATTAATTGGGCTTTGCGCCCGTCAATGGTGACATTTAAAAGCGGACAGCCGCCCACGGTGTCATCAGGTATCGGGTGTGAAGCGCGATTTCCGCGATTAATATTCTTATCGTTAATGATTCCGCCAGGTGCGGGTTTATGCCGGCGCCAGAGTTCTGCAACGGGCGGATATATCGCGGGTTTACCCGTCCGTTACCCGTCCGTCTTTCGATTCACCCGACCCGCCCGGACCCGCCGGCGGGTAAGCGGGTCAGCGTCGATTTCTATCCGCCCATACCCGCCCGGAGCTGACGGAACTTTTATCTGACTCGCCCGTATCCGCGCTATACCCGCTAATACCTGCGCTACGCTATACCCGCTAATACCCGCGCGTTCAAACATAGTTAATATTTTATTTATATTATAATTATAAACAAAGGGAAAGTAACAAAAATTCCAATACTGCAGAAAAAAATAAAAGCTTTTAATATAGGACTGATAGCATAAAAATAATATTGCACTTAATACATACTATTACAAAATAATTAACACAAAACATTGTAATTAAATTTTTGCATGTATCCATAATTTCTTGAACTTGATACAATGCATGCCATACTGTTCATTCGTAGAATGAAATAAATCCGCATCTTGATATAACAACTGCCGAATAAAGTACCAGTAAAGTCGGAATTGAAGTGCAGCTAAAGGCACGGGTACGAACGGATAACAGCGCGACCACGGGTGAGTCAAGTACGTGTCGCGACAGCTTCGGGCGGGTAGAAATCGACGCTGACCCGCTAACCCGCCAGCGGGTCCGGGCGGGTATGGATAGCTTCGTAGCGGGTATCACCGGGTGAGTGCAGATACGGGTACGGGCGGGCGGGTGAATCGACGTCACGGCCGGGTGACGGGCGGGTCAAACCCGCCCATTGCAGAACTCTGGCCGGCGCTAGGTCGCTCGACGGGAAGGAGAACAAACTGATACCTTGACTCCGTTTATGATTGGCACACTTTATTTGCAATGGTCCACTTTGACCACTGCACGTCACAAAACACTAAGACGACACGAAGACACAACTACGAGAGTACAATGGCGCGTGGGCGCTGGGCGAAAGCGATCGCCGATCCAACGATGCGGCGCAAAGGGCGCTGGAAAAACGGTTGTGCGTGATCGTGCTTATCCTCGCTGAGGTGGCTTTCGAACTAACGGTCGCCGGGCAAGCGCTCCGAAAAGATCGTTGACGTCAACAACGCAATGTCAACGGGCCTCAGCTGACTCGTCAGCTGTTGCGATGAGTCAGCGGGCGCACGTTTGAAATCGCGACGCGGCTCGCTTCTTGCGGCCGCAACAGTTAAAGTTGTGACCGTCCCCGGGTTCGACGAATAATCAAGAGCAGAGTAAACAAATAACAAGTGTTTATTGGCGTCAGATGGTTACAGTCCGGTCGCGGTTACGAGTCTGGCGTGTTCAATCGCGGCGGTGAAATTCTCGCGGCGGCGGCGCTAGCAACAAGCTGGTGGGTTGAGGATGCGGATGTTATGTAACGTTCTACCCTGGGAAGCCTAGAAGGCGCGTCCGTGCGGGAGTCGTATAACGGAGTTCCAATGTGCAATAGGGCTCTGGCCTATAGGGCGCGGAGTCACCTCACTGGCGGTGGAAGGGTGCAAGATTGCTCTCGGCTTATTTCGGAAAGAGGCTGGTAAATGGCACAGCGTGGCGATGGCCGACGCGTGCACACCTCAAGGAGTTAAAAGGAGCGTCTCGGGTGTACGGTCCGGCAGGGTTACCCACTATCCATACGTTACGAGAGCTGTCAGCCTTGCTCTCCGCGGCCTTTATATTGAAAGCCCGTACACCTTCGCTCGCGCGGCGCGTGACGTGACTTCGTCACAAAGTGTTTCGTAAATGTTCGGATTTTGCTTCAACCAATGGTGACACTTATAAGCAGGACAGACGCGCACGGTGTCATCAAACAGTGGTTGTAAAAATCGATTTGCGCGTTCAATCAAACCCCTAAAAACGGTTATTAGCCGATCGAAAATGACTTATAAGCGATCATGTTTTGCATCGGTCAAAGGTAGTAGTAAGGCAAAGCTGATTCTAACCCAGGTCCTCTGAGGGGAGCGCGGGGGCGGGGGGAAGTGAGGGCGCGCGGGGGAGTGCGGTGGAGGGAACTATGGGCGTGGGGAGAGCTGGGAGTGGAAGACCGGTTGCGCGCGCACGAACCGCGGAGTGGGGGAAGCCGCAATCGTGGAGGGGATCAGTCCGGGCCGAGCCGCCGCAGAGATCTATCCAGACCTGACCCACCGGCAGAAATTTCCGCAGAGGGTCATCCCCTCCCTCTAAAAATTTCTGGGGTTGGGTCTTGTATGAAAAAATCTTTTTCAGACTCGATCCAACCCCAGAAATTGTTTCCCTAAATATTTTTATAAACCAGATCCGCCGCCAGAATATTTTTTTCCAAACCCACAGATACATTCTCTCCAAACGCAGAGAAATAATAATTTTTAATCAATGATCCAGCGAACCATTATGTAGAATATTTTTTCCCCAAAACCAACAGAGCAAACAAATATGCATCATATATTCTAAAGCTAACAATTTTTCAAACTCTAGTAGCAAACAAATATGCATCATGCATTCTTAGCACTGTGAAAATGGTATCGCCTCGCGCGACTGCACCAGAAGAGTCAAATTACACGCGCGAGACGATACCATTTTCACAGTGCTAAGAATGCATGATGCATCTTTGTTTGCTTTAAAATTATGCGAAGAGGAAAGAAGGAGGATGGATGACAAGTAAATAAAATTGAGAAGTAATATATGTTTAAGAAATTATATATATTGTTACATAATAAATGTTACATAATAATAAATAAAAGGAAAAATATATATTGTTACAAAGAATAATTGTACAATTTAACATTTTGCTGCAAGAGACATCGATAATATCATTCAAGACATACACACACCAGCAGTTCGCAATCAACAAGAGATTTACCATCAAAATATTCACTATCGCATATAGCTTTAGCAGCGCAGCATGAGTCTAAAGTTTCATCGACGGTATCACACCGCTGTAACACGCTCACAAAATTTGAAAACTTCGTATCGGCATAATGTATAGTTTCATAAAGCTGCATATATACATGATTGATACAGCGCTCGAGATTCGGGCGGTCGAGGGGGGCGGTGTGGGCGTGGCGGTGTCACTGGACATCGCCAACGCCTTTAACACCGTCTCCTGGGCGGCGATCGAGCGGGCGTTGTTGTATCACAACGTCCCGCTCTACCTTCGCCGCCTGGTCTGGGACTTTCTCCACGGCCGTGTGGTCTCGTACGTCGGTCGGGAGGGCGACGGGGTGACGTATGTGTACCGAGGGGTCCCGCAGGGGTCCGTTTTAGGGCCCCTGTTGTGGATCCTCGCCTACGACGCGGTACTGCGGGTCGTGATGCCATCGCTGGGGGTGTCGTTGGTGTGCTATGCCGACGACACCCTGGTGGTGGCCTCCGGGCAAAATTGGAGGGAGGCGATCAGCCTCGCCGAGGAAGCGCTGCGACGCGTAATAGCCTCGATCGGGACGCTCGGTCTGCGAGTCGCCTTGGAGAAAACCGAGGCGATGTGGCTCGCGGACAGGGTTGGGAGCGGTGTCCCCAACGGAGCGTCCCTGAGGATCGGGGACGCCTGCATCAGGGTCGGCCGAGAGATGAAGTATCTCGGTCTGACCCTGGACACCTACTGGCGATTCACGCGCCACTTCAAAGCCCTCGCCCCCAGGTTGGAGAAGCAGGTATTCGCCCTCAGGCGAATCATGCCCAACCTGGGTGGACCACACGAGGGGGTTCGGCGGCTATATGTGACGGTCCTCCGGTCCATGGCGCTGTACGGCGCGCCTATATGGGCCGGCGACCTGGAGGACTGCCGCGTCGGGCGTGAGCTCTTGGCAAGGGTTCACCGCCAGGCGGTCCTCCGATCCGTGCGAGCGTATCGCACGGTGTCACACGCCGAACTGTCCGCTTTGGCTGGGTCCCCCCCATTCCACCTGCTCGCGGAGATGGAGGCGGAAGTTTATTCCGCTGTCCGTGATCTTCGCGACGCTGGGGGCCCGAATGCCGGCGGACATGAAGTGGTGCGGGGCCAGGCCCGGCAACGCATGGTGGCCAAATGGCACCAGTGGTTGGCCCTCCCGAAATATCGGGAGGGTCGCGTTGTCGGGGCGCTTCTGCCCATTCTGGACGAATGGGTGGGGCGCGGGTATGGCAGGTTGACCTTCCGCCTGACGCAGGTCATAACAGGTGTCGGTTGCTTCGGCACATACCTGCGTCGCATAGGGCGGGAGGAGTCGTCGCAGTGCTTCAGCTGCGACTCGGGCGACGAGGACACGGCCGACCACGCCCTGGCTAGATGCCGGGAGTGGGTGGACGATCGGCGTGTCCTCGAGGCGCAGCTGGGCCCCGATCTCTCGCTACCGACGGTCGTGCGTCGGATGGCGGGAGACCGGGAGTGTTGGAGGGCCGTCTCCGCTTCTGCGGAGGCGGTGATGGAAGAGAAGGAGGAGGCCGAGCGGGACCGGATCCGCACCGGGCATCCGTCCCGCATAGCCGCCCCTCGGAGTGCCGGAAGCAGGAGGGGAAGGAGATGACCCGGGGCCGGGAGAGGTAGGGCGGTGACGTAGTTTCGTGCATCACCCCCGCTCCCCGTCGGCATTACCCCGGGTTGGAGGCGCCCTTTTCAGGGCGCCTCGGGAAGGAGGCGGCCTTAGCCGCGAGTTGCCGTCGGCGTCGCGTCGTGGCAGGGCGCGACGCGCGACGGCGGAGATACGACCAGGGGGGGTCCTCGTGTCAAAGCCCCCACCCCCCGGGGAGCAGCCGACCATCTGCTGCTCCCCCGGGAGCCGCGCCATTGGCGCCGTTTTTAGCGCGCTCCCGAGGAAGGCGGTCGAGCAGGTACAGGGTGAGTGCGGCGGTCAATTGACCATATGACCTAGTGCCGCCTCCCCGTCCGGCCGCGACCCTTCGGGCCGCGTCCGGGTCACTGCTCGACCGCGGGGGGTCGCGGGGTGAGGGTGCCGGGGGGCACGCTCACCCCTCCACAACATCATGCGACCCCCCAGAAGTGGCGACGCGGACGCGTGGTCCGTCTCGCGTCGCCGGAGTCTTGGGAAGACCCCGCGCGTTGCCGCGCGGGGCTGTTGAGCGCGGAGTTTGCACTGCGCTGAGAGGGAGGTAGCGGATGAATCGCTAGTTTGCTCCCGCAAAAAGTCCTCCCCCTCGAGCGCGCGACTCCGCGCCCGAGGACGACCACCGTGGAGTTTTAGTGGGTGCAAGTCCCACATAACCCCGTCCCTCCCCCGGGGGGCGGGGTATCCGTTAGGGATTTCTCCACGTCAAAAAAAAAAAAAAAAAAAAAAAAAAAGCGCTCGAGATTAAATAAACAGATTAATGTGGCAGGTTTGAAATATAGCGACTTATTATATCGCATCATCTTTACCATTTGCGAATTATAGATTACACAAAATTCCACCGTCAAATCATTAATCCATAGTGATGATCCGCTTGACCGCATGCGCTGCTCGATGTCGGTACGTTTTTCAATTAATCCTTTCCATGTTGGAATAGACAATACCAACTGATTCCCACGATTGTCGCCGAGAACGATTTCTACTTGTGTTATAGGTCGCACACTGATTCCGATTTCCAGATACATATATGTTGTAGATGTTAGCGCATATCTTCTAACCATGATGCGAGCTGTGTAACGGGAGCTAAAAAAGAACAATAAAAGCTATGAAAATGATCACTATTATCGAGAAAACACAACTAAAAATCATGAGAGGATATGAAAAAATTATATCATACCTGTTAGATGTAGTCGTCATGTTTGAACATGCATTATCGTCTGCGATTATTGGAGTGTAATAATTCCCAACACTAGCGTTATACATTTTTTGGAACACTGTGTTTGTATATGTCGAACATCACTGGAGAGCTACTGAGCGATTAATGTAATACCGCACGAGGAGCTGGATTAAATAGAGGTGCATAGCACCATCCCCTCCATAGAATGCTGGGATGGGTCATCAGTTTTTTTACATGCAATGCATCCGAGGGAGAACATCATAGCATATCACATGATTGAAATTTCAGTCCCATCCTCAAGATTAAAAGTTTCGACACGTGTTGAATGTAACAGCATCAGCAGAAACTATGATAATGGAAGAATTCGCGCAAGTAGAACGCCAATTGTCAGATCAATCTGAACGACTGATTTCACGGGAAGAATACCTCGCGTGGGAAGAACGGTGCAACGAGTGTATCGAATCGTTGGAAGAACACAGCCGAGTAAAACGTCCTCGATTATCGATTGGTGTTCGGCAATCATTGGTTGCTCAAATCGCGCGACTCGAGGGACTGAAGCTATCGTTGCGTGGACGTTTCATGCATGAAGGTGCCGGGCATTCGAGCACAGGACTTTCATGGCGCGAAATACACACCGCATTCGATAGCCGCATATTAACTGGTGTCGTGCTAAATTCCAACTACATTGAACCGCGCAACTTCCTCAAGGATGCGGAGACCATTGTGTTGGAACATGTACGAGATGCTTTGAGGAAACATCTGAACCTCAAAGTGAGTACTATGTTCAACGGTGAATTTGTTGCGGGGGGCAAGCATGCTTGTAAAAGCATCAATACCCGAAACTGTGAACTCTTCGGTACATCTGATCTACATGAGTGGTACCAGCGATGTGTCATCGAACCCACCCTGTCATCGCTGGAAGAGTGCCAGGAACGCGACAGCGGATGGGCATTGACGAGAATCCTCAATCTGACCGTCAATGTCAACAAGTATAATCCACTGCACGCGGGGTGCCACTACAAGTTGCCGCGAGAATTATTGCTGAAGAAAGCGACGATTAGCATACAATCCCCAGACAACGCCTGTTTCGCGTGGGCAGTGGTTGCCGCACTACATCCAGTCGAAAGACATGTTGACCGTCCAAGTTCATACCCCAATTATGCCTCCATATTATATCTCCATGGCATTGAGTTTCCAATGTCCACGAAACAGATTGGGAAGTTTGAACAGCTGAACAACATCTCGGTCAATGTGTACAGCTTCGAGGAGCGATTGGAGAAGAAGACCGAGAAGAGAATTGTTGCAGTGTTTCCGCTGCATCTCACTAGCTACAAGAGGGATCGACATGTCAACCTGCTCTACACGCCAAATAAAGAGCATGGGGATGTAGGGCACTTTGTACTAATCAAGGACTTGTTCAGGCTGGTGAGCATGCAGCTGAGCAAGCATGGGAAAAATAAATTCATCTGTGATCGGTATGTATATAAACTTGCGAAATGTTGAAATGTTGAAATGTCTCGCGAAAAAATTAATGAAAAAATTTTGGTTTTTGCAGATGTCTGCATTACTTTGGATCCGCCGAGAAGTTGGAGATGCATTCGCTAGACTGTGGAAAAATGAACGATTGTGCAAATCTGCTGCCCAGCGAAGACAACAACTTGCTCAGTTTTAAGAACCACTGCATGAAGGAGCGGCTCCCTTTCGTGGTTTATGCAGATCTCGAATGCATCATCGAGAAAACGGGGGACAATCGCATGGGTGATGATAAATTACACACGTATCAACACCATAAAGTGCATAGCATTGCATATTATATGCATTGTTCGTATGATACATCACTGTCGATATATCGATGTCGCCGCGATGTGAATTGTATTTCATGGTTCGTCGACGAATTAAAAAAATTTTCAAATTTTGCCAAGTCCATTCTAGCCAATAATGCTTCCATGGAAAAGTTGACGAAAGACCAGTGGGCGACATTTCGCAATGCGTCACATTGTCATATTTGCGAAGAGCCATTTGGGGCTGGTGATAAACGAGTTCGCGATCATTGCCATTTATCCGGACGGTTTAGAGGATCTGCACATTCGGAGTGCAATTTAAAATATAAAAATGCGTTTTACATCCCCATAGTTTTTCATAATTTATCCGGCTATGATTCACATTTCATTATCGAAGAAATATCTACCGCTTTCAAAGGTCGTGTTGACGTATTGCCTATAACTAAGGAAAAGTATATTTCTTTCACAAAAAATGTCGAAGATCAGACTGAATCAGACCTGCGAAATTGTATTAAATTGCGATTCATCGATTCATACAAATTTCTCAATATCAGTCTCGACAAATTAGCATATTTTCTTAGCACAAATAAATTAAAAATTTTACCATCCCAATTTGAAACATTGTCCATTGAAGATTTCAATTTATTAACGCGAAAGGGTGTCTTTCCATACTAATATCTTGATTGTGTGGACAAGCTGCAGGATCCATGATTACCACCGCGCGAGTCATTCTACAGTTCGTTAACGGGTGAGACTGTATCCGAGAGCGATTACGCGCACGCTGAGACTGTTTGGCAACGTTTCGGGATTAAAACCTTGGGCGAATACAGCGACTGGTATTTGAAAACAGATGTCTTGTTATTGGCAGATATTTTTGAAAATTTTCGCGAAAGTTGTATCAAGAGTTATGGATTAGATTCAGCGCATTATTATACATTACCTGGTTTCACATGGGATGCCATGCTAAAACATACCAAAATTTCATTCGAATTGCTCACTGATGTCGATATGGTCATGTTTATCGAACGCGGTATACGTGGGGGTTTAAGTCAATGTTCTGGAAGATATGCACATGCCAATAACAAGTACATGTCATCTTACGACGCATCGGAACAATCATCATACTTGATGTACTTTGACGTAAACAATTTGTATGGATGGGCAATGTGTCAGCCCCTACCATATGCCAAATTTCAATGGGTCGAAGATGTCGCAAATTTTGATGTGTCTTCAATCGCTATCGATTCGCCCACAGGATACATTCTCGAGGTAGATCTAGAATATCCGCAACGTCTGCACGACGCTCATGCTGATCTACCATTCTGCCCGACGCGTGCCAAACCGCCAGGCACCAGACAGGAAAAGTTACTCGCGACATTATACGATAAGCAGCGTTACATTATCCATTATCGCAACCTGCAGCAGTGTACGCGTCACGGTCTTCGTATTACAAAGATACACCGCGTGCTTCAATTCGCGCAATCTCCCTGGCTCCGCGATTACATCGAACTAAATACACGGTTCAGAACAGGCGCGACAAACGATTTTAAAAAAATTTATACAAATTGATGAACAACGCGGTATTTGGTAAAACTATGGAAAACGTGCGAAATCACGTGGATGTAAAACTTTTAACACATTGGGATGGACGACATGGCGCGGAGGCAATGATCGCTAAACCGAATTTCCACAGCAGAAGTGTATTTTCGGAAAATTTAATAGCTGTTGAATTGCGAAAAGTCGAGGTGAAATTCAACAAACCGATATATGTGGGTATGTGCATTCTGGACATATCAAAAATTTGTTTGTATGAATTTCATCATGAGTACATGTCTCCCCTGCACAGACACATTCAATGCGAAGATATCTATGAAACTATGAAATACAATATCGATAGATTTGACACATCCGATTATCCTATCAACAATCCATATAATATGCCGCGCTTAAATAAGAAGGTTCCAGGGTTGATGAAGGATGAAAATAATGGTGCGGTAATGACTGAATTCGTAGGTCTTAGAGCGAAAATGTATGCACTTCGCGTAGACGGTAAAAAAGATACAAAAAAAGGCGAAAGGCGTCAAGGCCAACGTCATAGCCAGAACGATAACTTTCGACGACTACGCGCAATGTTTGCAAAGGGAGATCGAAATGGTTCGCAGACAATCGTGCATACGTTCTAAATTGCACAAAGTGTACACCATTTCGGAATCCAAAATCGCTCTAAGTCCATACGATGACAAGCGGCTATCATACCCGATTCGATCGACACTCTACCCTGGGGACATTACAAAATTCCGCTATAAAAAATTTAATTGTAAAAAAAATATCATTGTAAACCATATATTATTTTACAATACATTATTTTATTTAAATATCATTGTAAACCATGTATTATTATTTTACAATGCATTATTTTTCATTATCCATGAATTGTGGGATTTATCAAACCCCAACCACTTAACGTATACCTTATCCCCCTTCCTACGCAACACTTTTTCCACTAGATATACATCAGGATCGGTGACGCGTTGCAGCTCGTATTCATAGAATCCTCCAGCAACAGGTTTTCCACAGGAATCGATGAGCAGATACGTCGCGGGATTAGTTGTCTGTACTTTCGCTATCTTGAACACCTCCGTTGTCCAATTCGGTGTATAGCCTTTATCGAAGATGGTTTTGAATTTGCTCACACGCACAAACTCGCCCAATTTGAATCTCGCTGGAGCAGCAATCTTTATGTTGCTGTATATGGTGGCTAGCAGCTTATCGGCGATCGCAGGGGTAACATCGCGAGGACACATTTTGATGGTTCTATGTTTTCGTGCGTTATATTCTGAAAGTAGACGCGGTAGCGCATCGATCCATTTATAGGTTCCATTGAGCATACACAGTTTCCACATATTGTTCTTCAAAGTTCGATTGAAACGTTCTACGACCGAGGCCTTCATCACCGAATACGTCGAATAATGATTAATGTCATGCTTTGCCAAGAGTTTCAGCACATTGGTGTTGTAAAATTCTTTTCCTTGGTCGGTTTGCAAATTTTTTGGATATCGATCTCTAAATATCTTTGCAAACGCTTTAGTCACCTCTGCACCACTTTTAGTCTTGAGCGGCAATGCCCATGCATACTTGCTCAGCACATCGATGACGGTGAGTATGTAGTGGTGACCTTGGTTGAATCGCGAGTATGGGCGCATTTCTACAACATCAGCTTGCCACAGATCATCGTATCCATGCACTATGACGCGCCTCCGTGGGAAATGTCTTCGAGCTGGAGCATACAATTGCTCAACAAGTTGACGCTTCTTGTGGCCATGGTTTTCTTCTTTACTCTTGGATTTTGATAATGGTTGCATGTTTGATCGCAGAGGTGTCTGACACGAATGGTTCGGTAATTATTGTGTATGTGCATTATGCGTCCTCCACCGCCTCGAGGTAATTCTGGACAAGTTCAATCGTCTCGCATGATTCTCCTTCACAGCGCTGCTGTGGGATAGAATTCGACGCCTGTGGTATCTTTTGAATGCTGTTTTGCAATGTCAGCATATCTCTCTGAAACACAACCAGCTTCCTCTCTAATTCTTCCTGCTGCTCTCTCAAAAGTTTAATGCTCATTTCCATGTATAGTTTATTGACAGCATCACTGTCAGCTGTGGGTTGCGCTACATGTCGTATCTTACATGATTTTGCATCAAAGTCAGCACCGATCATGCAAAGAGCGTTATCTCGCATACAATTTCGAAGCACACCGCTCCATTTGTAATAGTCCATTCTAGCTGCCCCACTCTTCTCGAGCGATACCCCAAATTTGTTGATCGGCATCTCGATGCATACAATGCACATTATCGGTGCGCAGCTTAATTTATAATGAGGCCTACCTCGCGGAGTTCCTCGATAATCGATAGAATTTCGTTGTCGTGCGAGTTGTTACCCGCCTGACGCGATGCTTCCAGCAAACGGAATCGCTCCACCAGCTCGTTGGGATCGTCCCAGTGCACGTAATCGATCTTGTTATCGCTTACAACCATGACTCTCGGTGTCATCAGACCTTTCCCTGTCCTACTAGTCGATACACGGGGGAGTAGCGGTGCAATTACATGTTTGTACTTATATCCTTTGTTGCCCAATATGGGATTTTGAGCGTTATGATCGCGTCTGTGAGCATTCGTCGCCAGCAGTATGCTTTTGTATTTTTGTTTATCAGCATCGGTGTATGTGGTATCGTCGGGAATTCTCTTGAAAATCAGTTCGTAAAGACCAGGTGTTCCTCCATATCTTACACCATCGATGATTATATTATCATCCTTGTCTATATCGAAAGCCTTATCCCCAAGCATCGTTCCACTACCGCCAAAGTATACACCATACACATAGTCCATGGTTGTATCCCTATCACCACTTAGGATTGCGCTCATGTATTTTTGCCCCAGCGGGCCGAAATGGTTGCGAAACGTTTCTTGTCCCTCGGATGTTTGGAGTTGATGTCTAATAGATGCTGCAAACGACACATCGGGACTAGTTTCGAAAACGTCTTCATCATTGGTTGTGAGCGATTGTACATCGAGAAATGTATTTATTGGTGTCGAAGGAATCGAGGAATCGTTTGATGCAACATTCTGCCGTTTCCGCTTCGATTGAACTGGTGTAGAGGTTACGAGTGATTTTTCCGATGACATGTGTGGCACTTTCTCTTGCGTGATGTGTTCAATTTCGGATGGATTTTTGTTTTAGGCGTTAATGTTTCATTCCCATCGACATATGTGCTCATCAACGGTGACGTGTCAGCTTCTGTCGCTGCGGTATTTTCCACAATATGTTTTAGGGGTTCGACAATAGGTTTAAAGTATCTCTCCAACGCAATATCTTCCTCCATCTTGCCAGTCTTCAAAGCCTGATGCTTCTTACGAATGGATTCGCTGGTTTTTGCAAATTCCTTCGCTATTCTCTCGCGATCCTTAATCTCCAGACTATCGATATCAATCATCGTTGTACCGCAGGCGTTGCTTTCCCCACCGACGTGTTGACGACAAATGACAATCTCACGGTATCGCAAACTCGTTAAATCCCTTTCTATAACGTCCTTTGGACATCGCGCTATCCTTGTCTATTACCGCGAAACCATACTCCCGTTGCCAACAATTACGACACAACGCTCAGAAATCCTCGTAAGACATATCAGTGTTTACGTGGTCGTTGTACACACGTTTCAAGTTGGTACCATCCTGCTTAAACAGAATCAATAGATTCGCATTGTCGCGATGTTTTGGAATCTTTGCATACGTCTGACAGAGATAGAAACAGTCAACGTTCGAGTGGCGCCCCATTGCAAAGTATTCCCTTATCGTATCTTGCTTGTCACATGCCACATCATCAAAGATAAAAATGGAATTCGGAAGCGATTCGCTCGGTGGGATGACATCACTGTTATTCGAAAACGTAAAGTAGCCAATTTCATCTATCGGAGTCAATAAATTCTCCAAATATTGATATTTTGGTTGTTGCAACGACTTGGAATACACGTACACGTTCTCGAAGCGGACGCCGTGTGGACTTTCCAACAAGGTCACCAGCACGTTGGTCTTTCCACAATTTGATGGACCACAAATGAGGCAGCGTATAGTGTTTGGTAGCATGCTACCATGTCTGTGCATTGTTTTCGAAGACATCACTCGCGATTTATCGTCAAAATTTGTCACGCGTATCGTTACAGGTTGTCGCACGAATCGCATCCTCTCCGCGAACTGCAAAAAATGATTTTGATACATCGAAGCGGTGACCTGACCTATTTATAGGTCTGCGCCGATGCAAAACAGCTCAGTATTCAAAATGCTTCTGGTCCTGTCGGATAATTTCGATATTCGAAACCTAACCTCTGAACAGCTGAAATATATACCAAAGATTATTCTACTGCGAGAGTTTGATAGGCACATTGATCAGTTGTGGGACAGATTCCCCAAGCATATAAAAGCCGATTCTGAGGTTCAGCAGTATCGTCGGTGTTTGAAACATTATAATTGTCCTTGGCAACGAACGCATATCGACGGTACGACACCATTGATTAAAAACTGTAGCGAATGTCGTCGACGAGAATAAAGAAAGGTCGTGGTTTGTTAAATCGGGCGATAAACGCGCTACCTATCGAATTACATATCCCAGGATATCAGTTTTGCGGTCCAGGAACTCATCTGGCAAAACGATTGGCTAGAGGTGATCAAGGTATCAATCCGTTGGACGCAGCGTGTCGCGAACACGATATTGCGTATTCGCGTAGCAACGACCTCGGCGAACGACACGCTGCAGATAACGTTCTCGCTGACAAAGCGCGAAAACGCATCGTTGCACGAGACTCGACACTGGGTGAAAGAGGTGCTGCTACAGCTGTTTGGGCAGCTATGAAGGCCAAGACGAAAATTGGGATGGAGATGAAAACAAAAATCCGCAAAAGGACTCCAAAGAGAGCATTGAAAAAGCCGATTCTTCCGATAGCAAAACGCGGTGGTATATTACCACTTCTCCCACTGCTAGGTGTTCTCGGATCAGTAGCTGGTGGAGCAGCGGGGATCGCCAAGGCGGTAAACGATAATAAGGCGGCGCAACATCAGCTACAGAAAATGCAACGTCATAATCGCTCCATGGAAGGTCGTGGACTTTATCTCACACCATACAAGCGCGGGCAGGGAATATCAAAACGAAAAAAAAAAACGCCGAAAAGAAAATAAAAATGCCGGCGGACGTAACTACCGATGTGCAATTGGAGGAGTTGGCAAAACGTATGCGTATTCCATTCTTTAGAGGTGTTTTTATGCGCAATGCACTACCTGCCGGAGGAGTACATCGAAACGAGAGCGGTATCGTAAATTTGGACAATGTCGAGGGGTCAGGGACTCATTGGGTGGCATATGTGAAGAGAGGGTGTCGAGCTATATATTTCGACAGCTTTGGGAATCTTCAACCACCTAAGGAATTGGTGCAATATCTGGATAATGATGCTGTGAAAATCGAATACAATGGAACGTCTTATCAGAAGTACAATCAGAGCAATTGTGGACAACTCTGCTACGCTTTCTACAAACGATCGGTCGCAAATTTAAGGATTGACTTCCCACCGCTATGATTCAGTACTAGTCGAGTCGTACAGCTCGGAATATGTCGTTAACATTCACTCTAACCGGCAAGAGTAGCACCCTCGCGGTGAGCTACTTTCCACCCATAGATTTGAGCGATGATGATTACGAGCTTGGTTTAACAATCTTTGAAACTTATCATACAATACCGAACATCGACTGGAGCAACGATAATTTCTACTTCACCTCAAACTATGGCATCAAAAACAGCAGTGTTGATACCACTCCTGAAACTATTAGGATTCCACACGGCTCCTACGAACTAGACGCCATTGCCAAGTATTTGAGGCAGCGATTACTCGAGCGGTATCCTAAAAATCCTGATGACACTGATGATGATAACGATGTGTATCCTATAGTGTTGCGTCCCAACAATAACACCATGAAAAGCGAGCTGTACTGCTCATTCACCGTAGATTTTACGAAGCGCAATAACATTGGATCGCTACTAGGATTCTCGATGAATCGGGTATAAGAACCAGGACGGTGGCACGAATCGGATGATCCAATTAATATCATGAACGTGAACATTATTCGCGTAGAATGTAGTGTGACCGCTGGCGCATACAACAATGGGAAGCGTGTACATACGATACATGAATTTTCTCCGAGAGTCCCTCCAGGATATAAGATATCGGAAACGCCTGCACAGATCATTTATCTTCCAATCACCGCACGGGTCATTACGGATCTAACGATACGCGTTGTGGATCAAGACGGACGGTTGCTCGATTTTCGAGGTGAAGAGATTACCATCAGGCTGCACATGCGACGGCGGCGATAATACGTGTGGTGTGAATGAATGAATGAGATGCTTGTGCTGAACGACTCCAGAAACCCGTTTCTTCCAAGTGAAATTGTTTACAACAACTACAATAGCTCTGATTACGCTAAAAAGAAGAGACTCAGTGCTGCAAACATTGCATTTTTGAAATCATTGGGATTTATTGTATGCATATAAGTTGAAAAATGGCTGACATTCTAAGCATTGAAGGGAAGCCGACGTTTGATGATCGCATCGTCAAGCTCGAGACTCACACGTACAACCCATACGTCAACACACCGTTTGGACATAGTGATGAGATAAGAATACCTATACAGCAGCAGGATTTATACACATTGCCGTGTGAAAGTTTCCTCTACGTGGAGGGGAAATTGGTGATAAATAAGCCAAAGGATGCATTAACAGTGATGTTGGGAAATAATTGTATGGCGTTCATATTTGATGAGATTCGATACGAGCTGAATGGTGTAGAGATTGACCGTAACAGAAACGTTGGAATAACTAGCACGCTTAAAAACTATGTATCGTTGAGATCTGACGAAGACAAAAATATGGAGAATGCTGGATGGGGCTTGAAACGACATGATGAGCTAATAGTGAAAAATTATTTCAATTTTTGCATCCCGCTCAAATATTTGCTGGGATTTTGCGAGGACTACAAACGCATGATTATTAATGCGCGTCACGAATTGATTTTAATACGATCGCGCAACGATAACAATTCTCTAATAGGATCATCGACGTTGGAACCAGAAATTGAATTACTTAAAGTGCAATGGCGGATGCCTCATGTGACGCTGAACGATGTTAATAAGCTATCGTTGCTACATGCTTTGGAAAGTGGACAAAACCTGAGCATTAGTTTTCGCTCGTGGGATCTGTATGAGTATCCTCTCTTACAGAGCACAACCAAGCATTCGTGGGCTGTGAAGGCAGCTGCACAGTTGGAGAAGCCGCGATACGTTATCTTTGCTCTACAGACTGCTCGAAAGAATGTGATGACCGAAGATGCTACTCGGTTCGACCATTGTAAATTGACCAATGTAAAACTTTTTCTCAACTCGGAATTTTACCCATATGATGACCTGAACTTGGACTTTGACAAGAATAAGCACGCCATCTTGTTTAACATGTATACACATTTCCGTAAATCGTATTATGGGCATAGTTGCAACGAGGCATTATTCACCGTGGCCCAATTTTTACAATTTGGTCCCCTCGTGGTGATTGATTGTTCGCGACAAAATGAGTCGATCAAGAATAGCACCGTGGGCGTGCGCATAGAATTTGATTGTAAAGAGAATGTGCCTGCAAATACTACAGCCTACTGCCTGATTCTGCACGATCGGGTGGTTGAATACAATTCGCTGACAAACGTGGTGCGCAAAATCAATTAAATTGTCATGCTACTTACACGCCCTCTCCTATGTCAAATTCATACAAAAAATTTCATCATGAAAATTGAGATGCTTTACAAGAAAGACTGCATTCTCCCGTCTGTTGTGGAAGCGAGCGGACCTCTAAATCGTATCGATAATGGTTGTAGCAACATTTGTTGATCTGCAAGGATTCATCGTTGATGGAAGATTTGTTGTCAATGAAGTGGCTATCCTACGAATGGGAACAATTCTCTCGCACTATATTTTTGGGAGTTCGATGCCTCAATATCTTCTTACAAAATCCGACAAATCAAGCATCCGATGGTTGGTTGCAAAACATCATGGGCTACGGTGGGATGATGGAGACGTTCCATACAGTATGGCTAAACAGCTAATTACGAAAGCTATAGCTGATGCTGTCGACGAAGAAGATGATGCATCCCATATCGTATATGTTAAAGGGTTGCAGAAATGCGGCTGGCTTGCGGATTTCCTCGATGAAAATACGAGAGCGAACGTGATCATTGAGACGTTGGACATTTACTACGACGATATCAAATCTCTAAATAAGCTAAATGTAGTTAATACTCTGCGATGTTGTAGACACACAAAGCATTGTGCTTTGCAAAATGTATTTAAAATATTCAACTGGTGGTCTAAACACCAGATGGAAATTCATGAATAAAATCATTTTTTAATGCATAAATGTTTTTTTTCTTCACCCTTCCCAAACCCAGCCTCCTTAATATGATGTACGCTAGATTAAGACGATGGCTGTAATTATTTAGAAGTGGTACGATACATGTTCGATACACGTTCAGAGAGGTATCATACATGTTCAATACATGTTCAGAGCGGTGCCATACACGTTCGACACGTTCGATAGAAATGGTATCGTCTCACGCGACTGCGCCAGAAGAGTCAAATTACACGCGTTATCGCGCGAGATGATACCATTTTCACAGTGCTATGAATGCATGATGCATATTTGTTTTCTAGAGTTTGAAAAAATTGGGAGCTTTAGAATATATGATGCATATTTGTTTGCTCGGTTGGTTTGGAAAAAAATATTCTGGCGGTAGATCTGATTTAGAAACAATATTTGGAGGAAAAAAATTTCTGGGGCCGGATCGAGTCTGAAAAAAGATTTTTTTCATTCACGACCCGGCCCCAGAAATTTTTAGAGGGAGGGGATGACCCTCTGCGGAAATTTCTGCCGGTGGGTCAGGTCTGGAGAGGTCTCCGCGGCGGCTCGGCCCGGACTGATGCCCACCACGATTACGGCTTCCCCCACTCCGCGGTTCGTGCGCGCGCCACCGGTCTTCCACTCCCAGCTTTCCCCGCGCCCATAGTTCCCTCCACCGCACTCCCCGCACTCCCCCGCGCTCCCCTCAGAGGACCTGTGTTAGAATCGGCTTTGCCTTACTACTAAAGGTGATACTTATAAGCAGGGCAGCCACCCACGGTGTCACCGGGCATTCGATGCGAACCATGATCCCGGGAAATAAAACAACCCCAACTCAATTCAACCCCAATTCTAGAAGGTGGTAATGTCTAAAGGCCATCGCGCGGGTCGTAAAAATCAATTACGGCGATTGGCATTAAAGTATAGAGTTGAAGCGGCCGAAAGGTTCATTCTGTTGGGAGCGACCAGCACTCCCTGGGTCCGTAAGGTTCAACCCAGGCGTTGAGTGCGAGGGTACAAGGGCTTCGATTAGACCATTATCGAGTACCAGAAATCCCACCGTTCTTTAGAGTCGACCCTGCGTTGTGGTTTATTCAGGTAGAAGCCTCATTGCGTAGAGCAGCAATTTCAGTAGAATCGACGAAAGTAGACTTCGTTATTGCTGCTTTGGATTACGAGGTTATAACCGCGATTAAGGATTGGATTTTATTGGACCCGCCCCCCGATGACATTTTCAGTCGGTTTGCGGTTTCCGCAGAACCGAATTTACAAAAACTTTTGAAAGGTCAGGTACTGACCGATGGAAAGCCATCGTTGATCTTAAATCGATTGTGAAACTTAGACAACGATAAATGCGATGAAGTATTTATAAAGTAATTATAAAGTCAATCTTTCTAGACCAGTTATCATGTATTAATCGCTTCAGAGATTGCGGACCTAAATAAATTGGCAGAATTAGCGGACAGAGTAGACGAAAATTCTGTTAATTCTGATTTGCAAGTCGCGACGTCTGCGTCGGTTTCAAACGCATCGAAGTCAACCTCAGTCGATCTAGCAGAGGAAGTGAAACGTTTAGCGAACGAATTAGAGGCTCTCACGATGAGATTCCAGCGTTTAGAACTTGCAACCACTCGGAGAGATTTCCGATCTGCGTCGCGCACGAATCTCGAGCGAGGCTATTCGCGGGATCGCGAAGCGAATACATTATGTCGTGCCAATACAAGGCACCCGGATAATCCAACGTCGTGCAGGAAATGGTGCACAAAATATACCACTTGGAAATCGGGAAAATAAAGCGACCCTCCGTCGCGGAGACGGTCGTCGAGGGTCGGGAGATTTCTAGACGTCTCGATTTACGTGATCGTGTGTCGGGCCAGTCTTTTCTTGTAGACACTAGTGCGGATGTATCGTTACTTCCAGCCAACCCAAAAATTCGCGGGCAACCGAGCCAGTTCAAGCTGTTTGCCGCGCACAATACTTACATAGATACTTTTGGTGAATCGTTCCGGACTCTGGATCTCGGGTTAAGACGTCCTGTTAAATGGAATTTTACCATAGCTGCTGTCCCTTATGCCATATTGGGAGCAGATTTGCTTACGCATTACGGGCTCCTAATCAACCTGCGCAGAGGATGTATATTCGATGCGGAGACGGGCGTTTCGGTTGCTGCCATGTTTAGGACGGTTTCGACAGTATCGGTCGGTACGGTGGATCCTTTATCGACATATGCTAAACTTTCAGCAGATTTCCCGGAGATTACTGGGGCATCGCCTTTGGTCCCTCCGGAGGCTGGAAGTGTGTATCACCATATTTCCACAACGGGGTTCCCCGGGGCGTCCGCGGAGGTTGAATCCGGAAAAATTGAAAGCAGCCAAAACTGAATTTCGGGCTTTTGTTGAGGCCGGTATTTGTCGCCTTTCTTCGAGTCCTTGGGCGAGCCCAATTCACATGATTTTAAAAAAAGATGGAACTTGGAGGATCGCGGGGGATTTTCGGGGCTTGAATGCAATAACGATACCCGACAAGTATCCTACACCGCATCTTCATGATTGTGCAACCAATCTGGCGGGAAAGACCGTGTTTTCGTCGTTAGATTTACTTAGGGCCTATAACCAAATACCGATGGCTCCCGAAGACGTTGAGAAGACTGTGGTTACCACGCCTTTCGGGCTATTTGAATTCGTATATATGACATACGGGCTGATGAACGCGAGTCAAACGTTCCAACGTTGTGTCGATCGCGCTCTTGGCGATCTAGACTTTGTCTTTGTTTATATAGACGATATTTTGATTGCATCCTCGTTTAAAGAAGAGCACGAGATCCATCTCAGGACAGTGTTCGAGTAGTTAAAGCAGTTTCATTTGCGGTTAAACATTAGCAAATGTGTTTTGGGGGTCTCTAAGATTGAGTTCCTTTGGTTATTTAATAGACAGTAATGGTATTCGACCGACCGCTAATGAAGTGGAGGCGATTGCAAAGTTCTCAAAACCAGGAACGATCGCAAAATTGCGAAGATCTTTAGGGATGATCAACTTTTATCGGCAGTCTGTTCCTCAGGCTGTGCGTGATCAGGTCCCGCTTAATGCATACCGGAAGGACTCGCGGATGAATGACAAAAGATCAATCGTATGGTTCCGGGAGGCGGAAGAGGCGTACGATCGGGTAAAAACAAGCTTCGCGAATGCGACCCTTCTGGTCCACTCGCGTGCCGGGGCAGAAACACGAATTGTCACCGATGCGTCAGATTCCGCAATGCGCGTAGTCCTAGAACAAAGATCAATATCGAATTCATGGGAACCATTGGTATTTTTCTCTAAAAAATTATCCGCAGCACAAACAAAATATAGTGCTTACGACCGTGAGTTGGCTGCAATTTATGAGGCAGTAAAATATTTTAGATGCTTTGTGGAAGGTCGGGAGTTTAAAATCGTGACCGATCATAAACCTTTAGTATATGTTTTTATGCAGCGGTCTGATAAGGCGTCGCCTCGCCAGTTGCGACAACTATCCTTTACAGCAGGCTTGGGAATTAAGTGATCTTTTCGGCCGAGTTTCAGAAGCAACGCCCTCTTTCTCCCGCCGCGCGTCTTGGCCCCCGCGACTGCCGTAAAGGTCGAGCCACCCCAGGCGCGTACCACGTGAATCGCGCGTGGCGCGTTGACCAAACAAAAACGCATCGGCAATCGTGCTCTCTGGGACGTGTGGAAACCTATTGATACAATGTCGCCCTAATGCGCCCCGCGCGGTTCGCGTGGTACGGGCCTGAGACGCTCCAAGCAGCTGGATCGCCGCGGGGGCCAAGACACGCGGTGGGAGAAAGAGGCCGTTGCTTTTGAAACTCGGCCGAAAAGATCACTTAATTCCCAAGCCTGCTTTACAGCTCAATTTACGACGAAAATAGAACATATCCGGGGACAAGAAAATATCGTTGCAGATTTTTTATCGAGAATTGAATCTCTTACATTGCCACTATAAATTAATTTAAAAGAGTTAGCTGAAAAGCAGGAAAGCGACGTTGAGTTGAAGCAAATTTAAAAAATGCCTGATCCACCATTGAATTTAATAAAAATTCAATGGGGACCGGCACACACTTCGGTTTTTTGTGAGATGTCCGGAGAAGCGCTCCGTCCATATATTCCTGAGTGCCTTCGAGAAACTGTTTTCAATATCTGTCATAAACCAGCGCACCCGGGTGCAAAAATAACCGATCGCTTAATTTGTCAACGGTATGTTTGGCCAAATATGCACCGCGATATATCGCGATGGTGTAAATGCTGCATCGAGTGCCAACAGGCAAAGGTGTCGCGCCCCGTAAAGCGGACACCAGAGCATTTTGTGGCGCCAGATGGTAGATTTGACCATGTCCACATGGATATAGTCGGTCCATTACTTGCATGCAATGGGTATATACATATATTGTTTGACCATGTTGGACCAGTTTTCTCGTTGGGTCGAAGCTGTCCCGCTCGTGGAAACGTCGGTTCAGACAGTGGCTAGAGCATGTTTTAACTCTTGGATCTCGCGTTTTGGTACTCCTGAAATTCTCACTACCGATCAAGGTGCTCAATTCGAATCGAGATTGTTCTCTGCATTGCTAACATTGGGTGGGGTGTGAACGAGTACGTACAACACCTTACCACCCTGCAGCAAACGGAATGATAGAACGGTGGCACCGCGTTTTAAAGGCTGCATTAGTGTGTCATACCGACAAAGATTGGACTAAAATGCTTCCCACGGTATTACTAGGGCTACGCTTACGCATGCGCGAGGATACAGGGACATCTCCCGCGGATTTCATTTACGGCACTACCTTGCATCTCTCGGGAGAGTTTTTCCTTCCGGACGACCTGACACCGGAACCAAATATGTTTATTGAGGAATTCCGTGAGTATATGCGCCAGGTCCGACCAGTACCCGTGGCGCACAAATATAAACGACGTGCATTCTTTTTCAATGAATTAAAGTATGTACGCATGTGTTCTTAAGGAATATGGATAAAAATGCGTTAGAACGTCCGTATTCCGGCCCTCATAGTCTTAAAACGAATATCAGAGTCCGTGTACGATATAGACATAAACGGCGGTTCGCGTTGTGTATCGACCGAATTGTTGAAACTAGCGTATTTCCTTCTAGAGGATCTTTGCGAATCACCAGCGGCTATCGCCGGTCCTTCGTCGGGCGTTCCCGCGATCGGGGAGGCACCGAAGCGTCCAGCTCTTACGACATACGAGCGAAAAAATTTAACTTTTGTGCCGGGTACGAGACCACAACTAGTGCAACGTTAAGTCACGCTCCCGTTTAAAAAACATTGTAGATAGTGTATATTTGTAAATATGGTATTATATCGTTCTACAGGGTGTTCCGAAAATGCTGCGGTATCTTAAAGGGGGTGATTTGGGGGGTTATTGCAAACAACTTTTACCTTTGCGAAAATGCCCTCCGAGGTTTCGTTAACGAGATATTAATAAAAAGCACCGACCAATCAGAGCGCGAGCCTTCCGCTGGAGCTCACGCGCTAGCGTGGCCGCGCGCCGGGCCGCGCTGCGACTACGAACAAGCAAGGCGGCATGCATCGAAGGAAATTGCGTAGAATGGCAAATGAAAAAGACGTAACAAAAAATCCAACCTTTTGCCATGGTTTGTTTGCCATTTAAAGTGACTAATGAATAAAGGATAAATGGATGAAAATCACGTGTAACGTATAAAGACGAATACACATTTTTTTTAGAAGATTCGAAAATAATAATTATTTGAAGTGGGAGGATAAGGAATACGTAAAATTCCTTGTGTTAATAACATATCCACGAAAAGGTAATGTAACAGGAAATTAACGAAAAGTGATCGTAGTTCGTTAGTGTGATAAAAATCCGTAACTCAATAACGGCCAGCACTGTTGCTGATAACGAATAAGTCTGTTTAAAAAGCCCGAATAAATATTTTCGTACGAGAATTTTGGGAATTATCGCCGGAAATAAGCCATAGCTTGCGTTAAATTTAAAAATGAATGATCACCATTAAAGTAACTGAAACTCACCCTTGTCGAAAATTCACCTGCAATTTGAAAACTTGTGTCACTGGGTCACTGAACCGATCCTGGTCATCGATGGACGAGCCCAGTGCACAGCTGATCCCAGGTATACGACACTACCCAAAGTTAAGGGTCGCAATGTCAGGTGCGTCCAGGTCAACGTACCGAATATTCACTTCACTGCACGGCTACTAACACTGATCACTTAATTTACTTTTCATGGAACGTGTTGTTTCTACGTTATAAAAATTGGTGGAAATGAATTTTTACTTGGCGTTCGGAGCCGTGGGTAATCCCCGCGCAAATTCTCACGCTGCAGCACTTGCGTCCTCGTTGTTCGGGGGGTACACCCAGAACATCGCGTAATACTCTTGAGCAGAGAACATTTGTCTGCGACGTGATTGCTGACTGCTGACTGACAAGATTTTTTCCAAACGACTTCTTCTATCCCCAAATAGTTTCTCTCGTTCCATTATGAGTTGACCCCCACCAGGCCAAGAGGCTTCAGGTAAAAAGAAGCCAGCACATTTTCGGAACACACGTGTTTTGCAGAAGTGCAACGAAAACTTTCACAAAAGCCCGCGCTCCGTCCTTCTACTGCCAATGTACCCATTGCTTCGTGATAGAAAACAGACACCACGTGTATCGGTTCGAAAGGGTCCGAAGAGAAGAGAAACAGAAAGTCTTCGAGTTGCTATAAAGAAGAAAATGCATACCATTCCTGTTTCCCCTTTCTGACACCCAGAGTTCACGTCTGCTACGAGGCGGAACCAAGTAAGTCATAAATTATCCGAAACTGTAGGAAACCGTTCTCTACCGCCGACTTGCGGGACAATACGGTCATAAACCGCGACCCTGGCGGAATGCTCTGGCCGATCAGCCTAATTAATTTTGGAGAACTAGAAATTACAGAGTATTATCCAGCATCAATAAGTCCCGCGGAGAGACACAGGAATTCTCCCCCCAGGGTCAACCACCTTGAGCGTGGTGGGGGAGCTCTGGGAAGGCGGCTATGTTCCCCTCCGGGCGCTGGTCTTGTCCCTTCCCGGTGGCCGGTTGGGGGATGCTGCCTTCCTGGCTAAGGGTTGACCACCCTCCTTTGGCGAACCTGATATAATTGAGGACCTTTGAGAACCTTCCCGTCGGGAAAAGGTAGTGGAAGGCGCTTGGTCCACTCATCTGACGCCCCCCCCCCCCCGCCGCAGCGAGGTCGCTGGGTGATCCTAACCAGGGTTACCCGGGCCTCGCAGCCAAAACATCTAACGGGGGAGGGGGAGGGGGTGCAGAGTCGGAGGGCTGACGGTGTAGGGGAGGCCTTGCCACTCGTCCAGGGGTAGCCTCTAGGACGCGTGACCGGGTGTGCGTCAGTGTCCCCACTGTTCTAGGTCCGCGTGTGGACCTGTAATGGTAAGGAGAATTGGTGGGGACTGGTGCGGGGTACGCTTGGGGCTGGGTAGCCCCAACCGACCCCGGGCTCATCCATAACATCTGTGTTTGGTGGGGACGCTATCTGGCGAGCATCGGGTGTGTGTATGTTTAGAAGGGAGGGTTTGCTGGGCCCCCCGTGAGTCTAACATCTTTCCATGGGGGGCCCCAGCCCCGGGTGTGCCGGAGCCAAGGACCTGGCAGCGTTACGGTCCCTCCGACGACAGTCGGTAGAGCTGCGGTGGCCAGTACAACAGGGCCACGAGTTGGGAGAAATCCGCTGGGCGGTGGGGCCGTCGCCCTTTAAGACACCTTATGATTCTATGTCTTTTTCAAGCCGTGCCCCGGATGCAAACTCGGCGAAATCTGACAGAAGGTCAGCCCCTGACTGCGACGTCGGCAGCAGTCAGGGTAAGAGTAAGACCGATGACACCGTGCCGATGCGGCGGGCCGGTGCCACCCCGGATGGCGGTATTTCATTACCGCCACTGCACTCCGGGGAAGAAGTGACAGCGGCAGGACCAGGCAGTGAAAGGGACTCCGACATGGGCATGGATCGGATCCGTGGGCAGCCCGAGGGGACTCTCCCCCTCATTATTCTGGGGGATGATCCCTCGGAGGCTGCACACGGGGGTGTAAGGGTGTCGGCGGCGGATCAGTATGCGAAGCGGCAACTGAAAATCGCGAGGCTGGAGGAAGCGGGGGTCACGGTTACCCCCCCCCCCCTGGCAGGGGTGGGAGCGTCAGGACTATCATCCCGGAGACCCCCCAATCCACCCGGCTAATACGGGGATTTTAAGAGGGAGGACTCTGGCAAGGACCCCTCCGGAGCGCAGGGCCCTGTCGGAGGGCCTCGCTATCAGCGGGGTGGTGGCAGCGCCGAGGCTGCAGCCAGGCTCGATTGATGTGGGGGGAGGTGCCTCATACCCTATGGGCAGTAATGAGGGGGGTGACCCCCTGCAACGGCCCTCTGCAGGGCTTCAGGAGACGCCTACGGGCGGAGAGACAGGGGGAGAATCCGTGAAACGTCCACTTTTTGGGCTTCCTGGGACGTCGAAGGGCGTGCCCACCATCAGGAGTGTGGAGCTTCTGGGTGGGGAGGTTGGGGTTGGGGGGGCCCTGTATCAGGGTTCCGTGCCCCTAATTACCCCCCCCCCCCAGTGTCGGCGAGGTCCGAGGTTCAGCCGCGGGCCAAACGACGGACCCCCGAGCAGAAGCTCGAGAGCCGGTTAGAGGAGGTGGGCTCCCTCCTCAGGGAGCTGATAAGCGAGTGTAGGGACCTCAAGGCTGCCGTCTTCTCCGGCAGTGTCACGAAGGGGACTGTGACCTCCTTCACTGATGGCATCGTCGGGAAATGCGAGGCGGCGTCAACAGCCGTCATTGAGGCCCTTGCGCTTCACGACGCGGGGGTGGCAAAGGCTAGGGGTAAACCGGCCAAAGACCAGCAGAAAGGACTCGTGCAGTCCAGGCTCCTGGTCACCCCCATTAGGTCGACGGTAAGGACAGCGGAGTCGGCCACCCAGACGGAGGAGGTGGTGGTTACAAGGGGACCGGGTATCTCGGCCCCTGAGGAGGCCCCGGGTGCCATGCCCGAGGAGCTAAAGGGGGGTAAGCCCCTCCCGCCTAGGAAGGGGGGAAAAATCACCCCGGCCAAGGGCATGGGGAAAAGGCTGCGTACCTCCCCCAATGAGGTAGGGTCAGCGGTGGGCTTGAAGAAGAGGCTCTTCTCAGAGGTTCTGCCCTCTGCCGCCGCTGGGGCACCTACGCCTGTGGGCCCGAGGCTCCTACACACCCCACCCCTCGTTGGGGAGGGGATGGTGCCTTCCGTGAAGGTTGGGGTGGACCCCCGCCCCCTCCCAATGAGGCCACGGGCCTGATGAGCGGGGATGGTGACCGCCCTTTTGCGGTGGTCAATAGGAAGAAGAGGAAGAAGGGGAGAAAGGGGCCGGCCGCCTGTGGCGACACCGAGGTCGGGCCCTAAGGTCAGTACCCCCCGACCACCCCCACTGAGTGGTAATAGGCCAGGGACGAGCGGCCCAACTAAGATGGTGGGTACCCCCCGCACCGAGGCTCGGATGACGGGGGCCCCCACCCAGGCGGCGGCTCCTCGAGGGCAGGCCGCCCCCAAAAAGAAGAGACCGACTAGGGCACGGCCGGAGGCAGTCTTAATCAGGGTCCCGGAGGGGGGGGGGGAATACTTGGAAACTTACAGGACGACCGTGACCCTGGGGCGTGCTCCTGGAGTTGGGCCCTAAAGTGAGCGCGTCCTCTGTGGCCGCGGAACTCACCAGGCTTACGTCAGGGAAGGTAGTTTGTTCCCCCCTCCAGGACAAAATAGCCCTGGAAATCAGGGACATTGATCCTATGATCGATGCTCCGTGGCTCCTCGAAGACTTGGGCGCGGCCCTGAAGGTGGAGGGGACCGGTCTGGTGGTCCGTTCGCTCAGGCAGGTTCTGAGCGGGACACAGACCGCGGTGGTAGAAGTTCCTTCCACCGCTCTCCCTAAGGGTGCGGAGCCCGTCCGTTGTAGGACGGGTTTGACCGTGGTGCGGGCTAGGACCCTGGTTAAGAGCACGCGATGCATCGCGTGCTATCAACTGGGGCACCTGGCTGCGTCGTGCCCCACGGTCCCCAAGGGCAAGGAACTTTGCAGGAGATGCGGGGCCTCCGACCATGCTATTGCAGCGTGCATTGGCGTGGCGCGATGCCTCATTTGCTCGACGGCAGGGGTTAGGGGCCATAATGCGGCGCATGTCACTGCGTCGCTGGCCTGCACAGTGATTAGGGCGAGCTCGGCTGCGGGGGGGGGGGGGGGGCAAGAACCGGTAGACTCGGTTAATGATCCAGGTCCTGCAGATTAACCTAAACAGGTGCAGGCTGGCACAGGATCTCATGATCCACAACGCCTGCCTGCTTGGGGTTGGCCTCGTGGTCATCTCCGAGCCGTTCAGGATGTTACCTGAGTGGATCGGGGATGCCACGGGGGATGCAGCGATCTGGGTCACCGGGTTTAAGGGTAGGTTCGCCTCCCTTACCCCCCCTATCGCAGCCGAAGGGATAGCCACCGCGATCGTGGATAACACGGTCGTGGTGAGCTGCTACTGCCGGGCGAGCAAGAAAGGCCCCGCATTCCTGCGGTACGAGGAGCTCGAGGAAATAGTGTTAACCCTTTTTACCCCGGGGAGAGGGGTTATCCTTGCGGGGGATTTGAACGCCAAATCCCCTGCCTGGGGAGGGAAGGTCGCTGACCGGAGGGGTCATGCCTGCATGGCGCTACTGGCGAGGATGGGTCTTGTGCCCATAAGATTCCGGGACCGCTGTACGTTCCGGAGGGGCAGGGGGTCGTCCTTCATCGACGTACTGTCTGTTGACAGAAGTCTGGCCGGGAAGGTTCGGAGGAGTGAGGTGCTTCGGCACTACACGGCCTCCGACCATCTTTATGTCCGCCACACCCTGGCTAAACCGGGTGTGGCTCGCCGACCACCAGGCGACGGCTGGACCCCTTACGTGATGAGGGATGTCACCCCGGAGTCGATCTTGGAGGGCTTCCGCGTGTTGCGAGACGCCCTCCCAACTCCGCCTTCCTCGCTGGCCGCCCCTGCGGGCGTGCAAGCCCTTCCCCCTCCGCTGGAACCGCCCGGTCTTACGGACGAGGTGCCGCGGGCGGAGGGTCTTCAGCGCCTCCTAGAGGGGGTTTGTGCCCGGGTCCTCAGGAAGAGGTGTCTTCCCCGGGGGACCCGAAAGCCCAACCGTTGGTGGAACGCCGATATTGCCGAGGCAAGAAAGGCGATGCACCGTGCCCGTAGGCTGCTCCAGAGAAGCCGGAGGAAACTAGATCCTTCCTCCCCCCGCCTCGAACAACTGAGGCGGGACTTCTCCTTGGCGAGGCGTACAGTTCAGATCTTGATCTGGCGCTCCAAGGAGAAGCTCTGGAGGGAACTGTACGGCACGGTGGATGGGGATCCGTGGGGGAAGCCATACAAAATAGTTATGGCTAGGTTGGGGGGGGGGGGGGACGTAAACCAAATATGGTTCTGACGCGGGAGCAGGTGGGCAGGGTAGTTGATACCCTGTTTGCCACCGCCCCGCTCCCCCCCCCCTTCCGCCCCTTCCCCACTCCAACGGTTGGGCCTGTGCGCTCACAGGCCCCCCTCTCCATGCGACCCCTCTCCTCATATTGGAGAGCGATACCGGAGGTGACGCCCGAGCAGGTCGAAAGTGCCCTCTCACGTATCAAGCCCAATAAGGCCCCCGGACTCGATCGAGTCCCGTCGGGGGTCATGGCCTGTGTGGCTGGGGCCAACAAGGAACTGATACGTGAGATGGTGTCCGACACACTGGTGCGGGGTGGAATCCCGGCTTCGTGGAAGATGGCAAGAGTCATTCTGATCCCGAAGCCGGGTAAGGATCCCCTAAGCCCGAGGGCCTATATGCCGATCTCCATACTCCCAGCCCTATCAAAGGTCTGGGAGTACGTCATGAAGGAGATCCTGGAATCCCAGCTCGGCAGGAATCCGCCACGGTGTCGGCACCATGGAGGCGGCCACCGAGGTAGCACGGTTTGCCGAAGACTCCAGGGCCAGAAATAGAATCTGCCTCCTCTTCTCATTCGACGTCCGGAACGCCTTCAACACCCTTCGGTGGGATGTCGTCCTGGACGAGTTGGGTAGGAGGGGGGTAGATCGATATGTTCGGGCGCTCCTCGCGGATTATTTTACTAATCGCGGGATCGCGGTGCACTCATATGAGGGCACCGTGGTCTGTGCCATATTTGCCGGGGTTCCACAGGGGTCCGTTTTAGGGCCCTTTTTGTGGAACCTCGTGTACGACGGACTCCTCACCGAGTTGAATCGCCTCCTTGCGGAGATGGGCGTGGGCGGGGCGGGGTGTGCGATTGCATACGCCTATGACCTCGCCATGTTGTTTTCGGGCAGGGACCTCTCCCAGATCAGGTCGCAGATGGCTTTCGTGCTGCCGAGGATTGGAGCCTGGTTTAGCAAAACCGGCCTTTCCTTGGCAGCGGATAAAACGGAGGCCATCCTCCTGACTGGCCACAGGATCCAGAAGGCGGTCACTCTTCGGATCCTGGATGCCGACATCACCACGGCGGCCGGGGTCCCGTATTTGGGGGTAGTATTTGACTCCCTCCGCAATTATCGGACCCATTTGGGGGAGGTCTCTGCTAGGGCGGATAGGGTCTCGGGAGCGCTTTCTGCGCTCCTCCCTAACACCAGGGGCCCATCCGTCTACGCCCGGAGACTTTACTACTCGGTGTGGGAGTCCGTCATTTTATACGGATCGCCGGTCTGGGCCGTTGCGCTGGACAAGGAGGGGGCACGTACCATCATCCGTCGTGCTCAGCGTACGGCCCTGATCCGATGTACGGCGGCACATAGGACTGTGTCCTTCGCCTCGCTCTGCGTTTTAGCAGGGCGAATGCCGCTGTACATCAAGGCCAAAATGGGGCGCGCAATTTTTTGCGCGAAAGCGCGTGATAGGGCTGACCCCTCCCTTGGCGGCGATCCGGTGATCTTAAAGATGCGGGCCCACCTCCACAAAGCTGCTGCCCTTGCAGCGGCTATGGAGGAGTGGCAGGCCGTGTGGGATGGGTCCCCACCCACTGGGTGGGTGAGACGCCTTATCCCTGCGGTCAGTTTGTTCGTAGACGCCTCGGGCCCCTCAGTAATTTCGGACTATTGGTCCATGCAATTGCTGAGTGGGCACGGGGCCTTGCAAAGATTTAAACATAAAATCGGGAAGGCACCTTCCGAGGCGTGTCTGGACTGCGGGGCGGCCCGGGATGATGCGGAGCATGTGCTCACCGCATGCCCGGTGTTCGCCCCCCAGCGCGAGGTACTGGCCGCCGGTCTGGGGGCACCTGTGGAAGTTTCCACCGTGGTCCCCCTTGCCACTTCCTCCCCGCAGAAGTGGGCCGCTTTCAGGGACTTCGCGGCCTCCGTTATGGGGGACCGCCAAGTCGCGGAGGCGGAGGCCGACCGCCTCCTTCGTGCGGAGCGTGCGCGTCTGGCCCTAGAGGCCGCGGCCAATAGGGCCCGCGTACGCCTCAGACTTAGTAGGAAGAGAAAGAGGGTCGGCCCCCGCTGATAGCGAGGGAGGGGAGTAACCCCTACCTGCGGGGTCCACATAATGGGACCCGCTGGCGTGTTCTAGCCTAGGTTTTGTGTGCTGGCTTGGTTTCTTTTATATTTTAATGTTCAATATATTTGGTATTTTAGTATTTTATATTTTAATATTTTAATGTTTTATATTTGAATATTTTAACTTAACGTGTAGACTTTTATAGGCTTAGTTTGTAGACTAAGTTTTAAGTTTTTATATTGCGGCACGCGGCATCGCCGTTTTTACGGGGTGCTCCGTTAGTAGACGGGGGCGTCCACCCTGACTCCTCAGGGTGGCTGCCTAGTCGGTGGTTCCCCCCCCCTTCCAAAACTATATTTTGGGAGTGGGGGGTGTTAGCGGGGCCTCATCATGCCATGATAGCGGCGCCCGACGGACTACATCAGAAGTGCCGGGCGCCGCCATGGGGCCCCTGGTGGAGACCACCAGAGGGGGTTTTTAGTGGGTATCCCGCCTAGATTCTAGGCGGGGAGTCCCACATAACCCCGACAACAAGTGTCGGGGTATGCGTAATGCATTTTCCCCCTCTTCACAAAAAAAAAAGCAGAGTACGAGCGGCGTCATTTAGGGAGAGAAAATTGAAAAAGAGTGCAGGGAAAGAGAGAAAGGGGTGAGCATCGGAAGTAAAAAAGAGGAAAGTCAGAGGAAGGGGGAAGTAGAAGGCGGAGAGGAGGAAGTGGGGGAGGGGGTGGCAAGCAGGGTACGCAGTAAAGGGATAGAAGAATACTTCAAAAGGTGAAGGGAAGAGGAGGAGGAGGGAACGGATTGGGCATTCAGTAAAAGTAGAGAGGTATGGAGGACAGGATGAGCAGCATAGAGGAGCTGCTGTGGAGGGTTATCAGCTGCGTGTGTACCTTATTCAACTTACAAGTAAACATTCACTTATAAGGAATGGAGTTTCCCGATTTGGAATATATATCTTTAAAGTACTTATAGTAACTAAGAAATCCTGAAAATTATATCTGCAATGGACCTATTTTACTCATGTTATCAATAACATTCAATATAGTCTCATGGCGTATGCGAAAGACGGGAAAATCCTCTTATTTAAGAATAATCGTCTAAAACCTGGCATCTGTATGTTTTTTGTGGTGCTGAATCCGAATATGACTATATTGTTTGTGCAAAACAAAATCCTAAGGTAGTTCTCTTAATAAAAAATGGTTTTTTTTTTGGAGATAATTCAAAAAGGAAAGGCCGGAGAATTTTTTAAATGTTTTTTTTTCGGATTAGTCGTACCAATTTACTTAAAAATCCATTTTAACCAGTTTTTAACTCCTAGCGGCTACATCTGGGCCCATAGGGCAAGATACCAATTCATAACCAGTTTAGGTTAGGTTGAAAAACAGTCTGTGACTCTCTGTTTTCTTTCTTTCTTTTCTTGCTTATATACTTGCGTTGTGCAATAAAGACACTTAATAATAATAATAATTTCCCTGAACAAGAGAAATGACCACTGCGTGTCTAATGCCAAACCCTTCTACCTAAATCCACTTACCGGCAGTCTTAAGAAGAACGAATAGCGAAGCGACGACAAACGCGTATCTCATTGTCACTTGAGTAGTAATAAAAGGCGGGTTCTAACGCAGGTCCTCTGAGGGGAGCGCGGGGCGGGGGTGAGTGAGGGCGCGCGGGGTGCAGATGAGCTTGTTGGAAAATCCACACGGCGTTCGCTTCGAGAACGTGTACGTGTATTCCAAGTCGTTGCAACAGCCGAAATATCAGTATTTGGAGAATTTATTGACTCCGATAGATGAAATTGGCTACTTTACGTTTTCGAATAACAGTGCCGTCATCCTACCGAGCGAATCGCTTTCGAATTCTATTTTTATCCTTGATGACGTTGCATGTGACAAGCAAGATACGATAAAGGAATACTTTGCAATGGGGCGCCACTCAAACGCCGACTGCTTCTATCTCTGTCAGACGTATGCAAAGATTCCCAATCATCTTATACGCGACAATGCGAATCTATTGATTCTGTTTAAGCAGGATGGTACCAACTTGAAACATGTGTACAACGATCACGTAAACACTGATATGTCTTACGAAGATTTCTGCGTGTTGTGTCGCAATTGTTGGCAACGGGAGTATGGTTTCGTGGTAATACACAAGGATAGCACGATGTCCAATGGACGTTATAGAAAGGGATTTAACGAGTTTGCCATACCATGAGATGTTCAATTGTCGTCGACACGTCGGTGGGAAAGCAACGTCTGCGGTACAATGATGATTGATATCGATAGTCTGGAGATTAAAGATCGCGAGAGAATAGCGTAGGAAATTGCAAAAACCAGCGAATCCATTCGCAAGAAACATCAGGCTTTGAATACTGGCAAGATGGAGGAAGATATCGCGTTGGAGAGATACTTTAAACCTATTGTCGAACCCCTAAAACATATTGTGGAAAATACTACAGCGGCAGAAGCTACGCATCACCGCTGATGAGCATTAGGGTGGACCTTATTTTTCGACCATCAGATTATTTTGGTCCTGTACCCCAGAAATGTGACACTTGTTGGGAAAATGATCTGGAAAAAATTTCAGCCCGATTGGACCACGGGAAAGGGTCGCGCATCGAATTTGAAAATTTTGAACTTTTTAAATCTTGACATAAATATACATCATGATATATCGTTGAATTTGTATTTTTTTTCTGTTCAAGAAAACATACACAGCATATACGATTGTTGACAAAAAAAACGTCCGTGACCTTGAAAACTCGAAAGAGTGACCTTGAAAAAAAAAATTTCCTGCCATTATATTCGCTTCTTTATATACTACAACTTTTGTCTGAAGAGTTTTTTCATATATCCATAAACGATGGAGATATTAATGATTCTCATTTAAACGCCCATATAGCTTGTAGAAAAAAGGTAGACAATGGTACATAAAGGTACATTTTAAATTTCATGTGAAATAGTTGCATTTCTGACAATACTACAGTTTCTTAAATATTTAATTCGTACATGTATTGAAATGCGAGATTTGAAAGCCTTCGAAATGCAGCTACAGCTGAGTCAGGTAATCAGTTTGTACCCCTCAGAAACCGTTAGAATTCTACCTGCGCAGGAAGGGATGGGACAGAAGGCCCGAAAATTCAAAGTTGGGCCATTATGTTCTGAGCGTTCAGCGAGGTAACAGTGAATTATCGAAGTGAAAGTGAAATGGAAGGTACAAGGAAAAAATTATATTTACTCGATCATGATGAAATTCAAATAATCGGTGCAAAATTGCCATCCAACGGGCAAGTCTTAAGAGTCCTATTTCACAATCTCCGGAATGTGAAATTAAATCTTAAGTCTAGTGCATCTTTAGTTATTAAGGAAGTTCAAATATTTTGGGAGAAAGCGCGAATTCCAATGAAACGATCACAGCATTGCATTGACAAGCTAGATGCATTGCATCAGGAATGGGTGGTTTTGCATAAAAGTTGCAGCCGCAGTTCTGAACTCCAAAAAAATCGGGAGAAGGAGTTTGTAGACAAGCTAGATGACCTTTTTGATATTGCACCCGCCGATGCGTTAAATACTGTGGGATGTGACTGTTGCGTGCCTGCGTGTGCGTACGCGTGTATGCGTGAGCGGCGTGCGCTCGGGGCGACGCTTCTAGAAGACCTCGTTGCTAGGTGCGTGGCGTGTGCCTCGAGGATTCAAAGCGTCCCTGAGGATTTCGCGAATCTTCGAGACGCGTCTGGAAGCCGCGACAATTGCGAATCGCGGCGGACGGTATAAGAGGAGCGTCCAGCGGGGACGCGCTCTCTTTCGTGCGGATGTAAACCGTGAGCGCGTGGCGTCCAGCCTTTTCCATTACATATTCTTTACTTTCAACGAGTGCATTTTTATTACTATCCTAAACCCTCCTTGCAATCCCACAAATCTGGGGGCTCGTCCGGGATTGATAGAGTCTAAACTGGACAGTAATCGCGAGTGCGCGTGAAGTCGTGAAGTCACGTAGTGCGGTCGGCGACCGTGATCGAAAGAGCCGATGAGCGTGAAAAAGCTAAAACTCGTGAAGTTAAAAGAACGTCTAAGAGCGTTGGATCTGCAAACGAGCGGGTCGCGAACGGAATTGTTGGCGAGGCTAATGGACGCCATTGGTGAGTCGCGAGGCGTCAGTAATCAAAGTGACGCGCGAATTGTCGTAGACGAGTGTGAAACGCGAAGTGTAACTAGCGAGAGTGACGCGCAAATTGTGACTGGGGTAGGCGAAACTATCGCCATGGATAACCAACCCGAAGCCACGGACACCCTGAGGGAATTAGCCCTCCTTAGAAGAGAAAAGGAAGTGGCCGAGCACGCGTTGGAAGTTGCGCGACGCGAAATCGAGGTCATGCGACAATTGCAACAATTGACGGTGGCGACGGCAGCCCAGTCCGCGCCGCCACCGGCCCAGTCCGTGCCGCCACCGGCCCAGTCCGTGCCTCCACCGGCCCATTCCGTGCCGCCACCGGCACAACCCATACCACAGCCGTCGGTACAAGAAGAGCGACAGCCAGCGAACCGACGGCAGAAGATCTCGGAGATGGCGGAACTGTTGGGTTACTTCGACGGAAACGGCAGCCAGTTCGAACAGTGGGAGAACCGGCTAAGATTGCTTCGAACGACGTACGAGTTGCCACCAGAATCTTGCAAAATTTTGGTTGGGACGCGACTGAAGGGGAAAGCCCTTGAGTGGTTCCATTCGAAGCCCACCATTTATACAGATGCCCATCGACGATTTTCTTCTGGAACTACGAGGAATGTTTTATCACCAACCAGGCAAGGCGATGAGGCGGAAGACATTTGAAGAGCGAATGTGGAGGAAGGGTGAATCATTCAAAGAGTATTTCCACGAAAAGGTGATACTTGCGAACAACGTGCCGGTAGGCGAGGACGAAATACTGGATTGCGTTATCGACGGAATTCCGGATCCAGTATTGAGGGACCAGGCGCGCATGCAACGGTTCAAAACCAACGCGGCACTCCTGGAGGCGTTTGAATCTGTCCTGTGGGGAGGAAGGAGCAACGGGATGATCGGCGACAGAAGCGACAGAGGCGACAGAAGCGATAGGAGCGACAGAGGCGCCAGAAGCGATAGGAGCGACAGAGGCGCCAGGAGCGACAGAAGCGACAAGGGCGACTGGCGAGGTTTCAGGAAGGAGAACGGCGAACAGCGAACGGGGGAGAGTCAACTCCCCAGGCCAGGCCGTTGACGGAACTTCTTAAAGCGAATGTCGAACTCCGTATCGGAGAACGGGAATTATCCGCGTTCAATCGGTTAAAAATGATTTTAAGCGAGGAACCAGTACTCCGGTTGTATAAAATAGGCGCAGAAACAGAGTTGCACACCGATGCATCGATGCATGGCTATGGAGCCGTATTAATGCAGCGGGATAGCGTCGATCAAAAGTTTCACCCCATATATTATGCCAGTGGAAAGACAACCTCGGCGGAGGAGAAGTATAGCAGCTATGAGCTGGAAATCTTAGCGATAGTCCGCGCACTGAAGCGATTCAGGGTGTATTTGCTGGGTATACGCTTTAAGATAGTCACGGATTGTAGAGCCTTTACCCTTACAATGCAAAAAAAGGATCTTTACCTTAGGGTGGCACGTTGGGCGCTGTTTCTCCAAGACTTCGAATACGAAATTGAGCACCGGCCGGGAACCGGTATGCGCCACGTCGATGCTCTGAGTCGCAACCCATTACCGATGTGCATGCTGATCAATGGTAACGATACATTGACGGTGCAGTTCCGGAGAGCGCAGCGTGCAGACCCCGACGTGGCGAAAATCATCGAACTCGCGAAGCGGGGAAAGGCCGATTCCTACTCGATGAGGTCAGATTTGTTGTTCAAAGAAATTGACGGCCAATTAAAATTAGTAGTACCAAAAAGATTGCAGTCACAAATAGTTCGTCACGCGCATGAGAGAGGTCATTTTTCAGTGGCGAAAACCGATGCATTATTGAAACTGGAGTATTATATTCCCAATGCGAAATCGAAAATCGAGAAAATAATACGTAATTGTATTGTGTGCATCTTAGCGGAGAGAAAGAGCGGTAAACAAGAAGGCCTGTTAAATCCATTGGAGAAAGGGGAAGTACCTTTAGACACATACCACGTGGACCACGTCGGACCCCTTCCTTCAACTAAAAAGAAGTACAAACATATACTTGTTGTAATCGATGCTTTCACAAAATTCGTATGGTTGTACGCGACGAGGACCACAAATGCGAAAGAGGTGGTTGACAAACTAAGCAAACAGTCAGTCATTTTTTGTAATCCGCGACGTATCATCACAGATAGGGGGACAGCGTTCACCTCCAACGAATTCGCGGAGTATTGCGCTAGGGAAAATATAGATCACAAGCTGATTACGACCGGGATTCCGCGGGCTAACGGACAAGTCGAGCGTGTGAATCGAACGCTAATACCACTTCTAACTAAACTTGCGCACCCCAAGCGGGAAGAATGGCACCGTTTTCTAGAAACAGCACAGATATGTTTAAATACTACCGTACAGCGGAGCGTGGGCACGACACCGTTTCGCCTGCTGTTCGGAACCTACCCACGCCTACGCGAAAATCGCGAAATTAGAGAGTTGTTAGAGAAAGAGTGGATTTCGGGGTTCCAGGACAGGCGAGATGAACTTCGAGCCCAGGCTAAGGAGTGTATCGAAAAAATGCAACGCGAAAACAGGAGAAACTACAATAAAAATAGAGTGGTAGCTAGGGAATATCGCGAGAATGACTTAGTAGCAATTAAGCGTACACAACAGGGTCCCGGCCTAAAATTTGCGAATAAGTTCCTTGGACCCTACAAAATAATTCGGAAATTACGCGGTGACCGATACATAGTCGAGAAGGTGGGTGACGGCGAAGGTCCGATGACTACGTCTACTGCGGCCGATCACATGAAAACATGGGCGTGCGACTCGTATGATTCATTGGGCGATGACGACGAATCTGCGGACGAAGCGACCGACACCTGTGGTCAGGTGTTTTATTCAGGGCGGCCGGGTATGGGATGTGACTGTTGCGTGCCTGCGTGTGCGTACGCGTGTATGCGTGAGCGGCGTGCGCTCGGGGCGACGCTTCTAGAAGACCTCGTTGCTAGGTGCGTGGCGTGTGCCTCGAGGATTCAAAGCGTCCCTGAGGATTTCGCGAATCTTCGAGACGCGTCTGGAAGCCGCGACAATTGCGAATCGCGGCGGACGGTATAAGAGGAGCGTCCAGCGGGGACGCGCTCTCTTTCGTGCGGATGTAAACCGTGAGCGCGTGGCGTCCAGCCTTTTCCATTACATATTCTTTACTTTCAACGAGTGCATTTTTATTACTATCCTAAACCCTCCTTACAATCCCACAATACTATTAAAATAGAGGAAGACAAACTTTTTCTATTAAGTCAACGAAAAAAAGGGCGTCCTGGTTCTATGATTGGAACCGATCATATATTATACCGGAAAGAACAGAAAAAAGCGTTTCGGAAGGAGCAAGAAGAATCGAGGCAGGCGCAGTGTGAAGTAGAAGCTGTGCAAGGTAAATATTCTTTATGCAATTCATTTTTAAAACTCAAAATATTGATCGTTATCTTAGATATATAATATAAGATATATTGGTCTTTACTGACACTTGTATATCGTTTAAATCAAGACGAAACAATGAACAAAGTAGCATCATCCAGCGAAGAAGATGGTCACCTATTAAGTGAGGGTGAAAATATTGAATTTATTATTCCCGTGGATGAAGCTGGTCCAAGCAACCCTAAAAAAAGACGTGCTCAAACCGATATAATTACGGCAAAACTTGTTGCAACCCTTGACAAGTGCAAAGTAAGCGATCGTGATGCTGTTCGTATAATAACAGCAACAGCTCAAGCTCTTGGTCATGACCTAGGCGACTTAATTATTAATCGAACGTCTATACGGCGTCATCGCACAGATCTTCGAGCACAACTTGCAGATAAATATCGTGTAGCGTTCAAAGACTGTGAGCTTGGTGCTATTACACTACATTGGGACGGAAAGCTGTTGCCAGCTTTAATAGGCAATGAGAAAATTGATCGTTTACCTGTACTAATAACTTGCAGAGGTATTGAGAAGCTGCTTGGAATCCCTGCAATTATATCGGGTACTGGGGACAAACAAGATTCTGCGGTAAGCGATTTAGTTCAGAAATGGGATTTAGCTGGCAAAGTGCAAGCACTTTGCTATGACACAACGTCATCGAACATGGGGCGTTTCCAAGGCGCATGTATCCTTCTCGAACAAAAATTTGAAAGAGATTTGCTATATTTTCCTTGCCGGCATCACATATACGAAATTATTTTACGGAGTGTTTTTGAAATAAAGTTAGAGAAATCATCGGGTCCAAATATTCCTCTGTTTAAACAGTTTCAGCAGGCTTGGCCTCAGATCAATAAATCAAATTTTGTGGCAGGAATTGAAGACGAGTACGTCCACCAATCTACAAATGCAAATATCACTGAAGTGCTGGAGTTTGCAATGCAAACGTTGAAAAGCATCAAACAACCACGAGAAGATTACAGAGAATTCTTGGAGCTTACAGTTCTTTTCTTAGGCGGAACTCCTAGAAAAAATTATACTTTTCGAGTTCCAGGAGCTTTTCATCACGCTCAATGGATGGCCAAGGCTATATATTGTTTAAAAATATACTTATTTCGTAAAGAATTTATCTTGTCTAGCGAAAAGGCCACTGGAATTCGCGACATTTGTATTTTCCTCGCCAATTTATATTTGAAAGCGTGGATACAAGCTCCAGTCGCAACAGAAGCCCCGCGCCAAGATTTGGAATTTCTAAACAATTTATCCGCTTATCGGCAAATTGGCGATACAATAAGCCGCACTGCAATAAATAAAATGATTAATCATTTGTGGTATTTGGCACCAGAAACTGCCGCATTGTCATTTTTCGATAGTGCCATTGGGAATGACAGTAAAATAAAAATGATAGAGGCAATAAATGCCAGTCTAGGCAGTGACGATAACGAATGCCTTAAAAAATATAAAATCCTTCCAAAAGATGTGGAACAACTGGTAAAGAAAAAAATGGAACACTTTATTTCTCCGGATTCCAAAAGATTCTTTGAAAGGTTTTTAATACCTACCACATTTTTTGAAAAAGACCCTTCTACATGGGATGATGACGAAGGTTTCCAAATTGGGCGAAACATCGTGCAGGGATTAAAAGTGGTAAATGACACCGCTGAGCGTGGCGTTAAACTAATAGAAGAATATAATAAAATATTATCCAAAAATGAAGAGGAGAAACAATTTATACTGCAGAATGTGGTGGAATATAGAAAACAGTATCCTGACGTCACAAAAGAAAACTTATCAAAGGATTTTTAAAGCATTTTTAATATAAAGGAACCCCTAATAAGTACCTCCGTGGCTATTTGAATTTTTGAGACGCATTTAAGACTGTGTTTGTTAACACAGTCGCGTCTAGGGCAAGATCTGCTCGGTCTTATCGAACGTCCACGAACAGGTCTGGGACGAAACGCTTAGGGTATCCATAATTTAGAAACTTACATGATAGCTTAAATTCAAGGTGAGCGTATTAAGACGTTGTGTCGGGAATTGACACAGGTTCTGCTGGACCCTACTGACGAGTCCAAGAGCAGATCTGGGACGCAATACTTTGATGACATTTCTATTCGTAATTTACATAATAGCTATAATAACTTATTTTCAGTCTTAGAACTGCTTTTCTTCTGTATATTGGAGCGTTATAATGAAAATCAAAAATGTTTAATATCTCCATCGTTTATGGATATATGAAAAAACTCTTCAGACAAAAGTTGTAGTATATAAAGAGGCGAATATAATGGCAGGAAAAAATTTTTTTTTCAAGGTCACTCTTTCGAGTTTTCAAGGTGACGGACGTTTTTTTTGTCAACAATCGTATATGCTGTGTATGTATTTGTAACGTTCGGCTGTCCGGGGACAACTCAGCGTCGAGGTCCCTGAGGGGAGAGCGGCGTCCCCTCAAGTATCGGATAGGTGGGGGTTCTATTCTACAGACTAAAGAGTGATATCTACGGCTTTTAAACTTAATAATGCTTATTTATTTAATAAAACAATAATTAATATAGTAACAACAATGAAATAATAATTAATATAGCTTACGGTCTACGATTATATATACTCTTTTTGGTTTTTTATGTTTTTTTGATTCTAACGCTACGTAATGTTTGAATATGTATATATGTATATTGCAGAGCTCGGCCGCTGCCGTTTCCGGAGCGATCTCGAATACTCTTGGCAATCTCTGTAGTAAGATCAGCCGCTACCGGGTCCGGAGCGATCTCGATTCTTTTGACAGAGTTCTGTTCTATGCTCTACAGACCTTGTTTTTACCAAGCACTTCAGCCGCTACCGGGTCCGGAGCGATCTAGATCGCTTTGTAAGAACGAGGTTCTATGACTCTCAAATGAGCAAACCAAAGAGGTGCACCAGTAACTTTTATGCACTGGAGATCAGCCGCTACCGGTTCCGGAGCGATCTAGATCCCACTGGTTGAAACTTAAGCCGCCTCTAGGTTTGAGCATTCGTTCGTCACTTGAGCGTATTCGTAGCTTGAATCTCCCGCTGTGCTGCGTGCGCCTCCTTTTATACCGAAGAATTGGCGGGCTGGCGCATGCGCAGTGAATCACTATCTGTTATTTTACGTTTTGCTTGCTTATTACATATTATTTTGTATTGCGCTTTTGCTAATGCTTATAATTAATTATTCCTAACGTTCCTATAATAATTGTTTTTCTAATATTTATCTAAATCATTAATTATACATAAAAGTCTTATAATATATTTACGCGGTAACAGAATATGGTTATATGGTAATGGAGATCGGTTCCTACTTTACCGGCGGTCGGTTTCTAACGGTTCGAGTCCCCGTGGGACGTTACATATTCTTGAACAGAAAAAAAATACAAATTCAACGATATATCATAATGTATATTTATGTCAAGATTTAAAAAGTTCAAAATTTTCAAATTCGATGCGCGACCCGTGGTCCAATCGAGCTGAAATTTTTTCCAGATCATTTCCCAACAAGTGTCACATTTCTGGGGTACGGGACCAAAAAAATCTCGCAAAATAATTTTCGTCAAGAGTAGCTAAGGTCCACCCTAATGAGCATAGACGTTGAAGGGAATGAAACATTAACGCCTAAAACAAAAATCCAGCCGAAAGGAAACACATGGCACAAGACAAAGAGGAAAAGACACATGTCATCGGAATATTCACTCGTAACCTCCACACCAGTTCAATCGAAGCGGGAACGGCAGAATGTCACGTCATACGATTCCTCGGTTTCTTCCACACCAATAAATACATTTCCTGATGTACAATCGCTCACGACCAATGATGATGACGTTTTCGAAACTAGTCCCGATGAGTCGTTTGTAACATCTATTATAGTTACATCTGTGATGAAGGCCTCCGTCGTAGAACGTTTCAATCGAACTTTGAAGAACAATATGTGGAAACTGTGTACGCTCAATGGAACCTATAAATGGATCGATGCGCTACCGCGCCTACTTGCAGAGTATAACGCACGAAAACATAGAACCATCAAAATGTGTCCTCGCGATGTTACCCCTGCGATCGCCGATAAGCTGCTAGCCACCGTATACAGCAACATAAAGATTGCTGCTCCAGCGAGATTCAAATTGGGCGAGTTTGTGCGCGTGAGCACATTTAAAACTATCTTCGATAAAGGCTATACACCGAATTGGACAACAGAGGTGTTCATGATAGCCAAAGTACTGGCAACTAATCACGAGCTGCAGCGCGTCACCGATCCTGATGTGTATCTGGTGGAAAAAGTGTTGCGTAGGAAGGGGGATAAGGTATACATCAAGTGGCTAGGGTTTGATAAATCACACAATTCTTGGATAAATAAAAATAATGTATTGGTAAAATAAATACATGTGTACAATTTTATTTGATATAATTTCACTATTTATAAGGATGAGTTAATAAATACAATTGTCCGTGAAAATTATATCATCGCATGCAGGTGTCCCCGGGGATTCAAATTAGGCGTAATCGCGCGATACGCTGCGACGTTAAATCGGAACTCTTTAGAATGCTGCATATTTGTTTGAAAAATATTTCTCTGCGTTGGGGAAAGTATCTGTTGGTTTGGAAAAAATATTCTGGCGGCGGATCTGGTTTATAAAAAATATTTGGGAAAAAATTTCTGGGGCCGGATCGAGTCTGAAAAATCCTTTTCATACAAGACCCGGCCCCAGAAATTTTTTTAGAGGGAGGAGACGACCCTCTGAAAATTTTCCAGCGGCGGGTCGAGTCTGGAGAGGTCTCCGCGGCGCACAGTGGTCAAAAATCGAGAAAACCTGCCCAAAACATGAAGATGACCTTTGATTTGTACAAAAATGGGTATACTAAGGTTTTCGAGGTTGCTGATTAAGAATCTGAAGTCAAAATTGCAAAAAATAAAATGGCAGAACCAATATGGCGGACGCGCATATCAGAAAAACATTAGATTTAATCTAAATTTGGTAGCCTGGAGTTTTCGAGATCGCTGATTACGAATTTGAGGTCAAAATTGCAAAAAACAAAATGGCGAACCCAATATGGCAGACCGCATATCAGAAAACATCAAATTTGGTCTAAACTTGGTATTCTAGAGTTTTCGAGGTCTTTGGTTACGAATTTGAGGTCAAAATTAAAAAAAAACAAAATGGCGGACCCAATATGGCCGACCGCATATCAGAAAACATCAGATTTGGTCTAAACTTGGTATCCTGACGTTTTCGATGTCGCTGATTACGAATCTGATGTCAACATTTCAAAAAAATCTAACTGGCGGACTCAATATGCCGGACGCGCATATCAGAAAAATATCAGATTTGGTTTAAGCTTGGTATCAGCAGCCAACAGCCGTTGCGAGTGATCAAAATGGGCTATCCACCTGGACAGAACCCAAAATTGAAAGTGGTTAAAAAAATCTTTCAACACGGTAAGTGCAAGGTAGATAGTAGATGAGAAGAATCAGTGCTGTTCATGACATTTGTTCATTTGTTCAATGTAAACGTACGCGTGAGTCTACGATCGAAGTCTCGTTACTCGTCAGTGTCTGTCGTTCGCGGAATTTTTTATTGGCAGTATTTATGATATATATTCAATTTGTGATGGATTCCAACATGAACCGTAAGTACAAGGATCCTAAACCTTGAATATATTATTTGTTTGCCTAGAATCAAAAATATACAACAAAAATTTAGTCCTTGTACTTTGACGACCTGTTAAAAAAAGTTCCGTTTTGTTCCACCTTGGGTCTTCTTGGAACTTGTTCACACAACTGTAGAGAGTACGAAAAAATTATTTCCATTTGCTACTTTTTGCAACTTTGGAGCTGGGACATTTTTTAATAAGTAAATGTAGAAAGGGAATTTCCATGAATGCGAATCTAATACGGGACGCGATGCCATGATTGTTGACGGTCGCACGTGGCAACGAGCGAATCGCGACGTTGTTATGTTAGTGTGTGTCGGTGTGTGTAGGGAGGCCGTGCATTTCGTTGTAAAACAACGAGAGTTTTCGGATAGTGAACGAGTGGTGTACAAGCGTTTTGATTATTTACAGGTAATTTCCTGCGGAAGAGAAGAGTCGTTTTTCAATTCCTCTGCGAGAGGAACAGCGTCTCTATGTCGACCAGTGTTGAAGTCCGGAATTCAATTCATGATTTTATTTTCTATCGCCCGTTCATCCCAATCCCACTTTTCTATATTCCATTTGCATTAAATAAACGTATATTTCGTCGAACTACTCCATTCAGTTTCATAGGTGAAGCGGAAATAGTTTTGTCCAGCTAGAAAACCCATTTCGACCACTCGCGACAGCTGTTGGCTGCTGATACCAAGCTTAGACCAAATTTGATTTTTTTCTGATATGCGGTCGAAAGTTGCAAAAAGTAGCAACTGGAAATAATTTTTTCAGACTCTCTACACTTGTGTGAACAAGTTCCAACAAGCCCCAAGCGTGGCAATTACCGACCCTCGGTAAGGTAGAAACCGCGTAAACACAAGGGATCACGTGCTGTTAGCAATTAATGCGCATTAACTGAGCCCCCAGACCTCGACAAGGTAGCACAACCTGGGGGGTACGACCCCCGGAGGGGAAGGGACGCTCAATTACAAGTTTATATGGGCAAATCAGGAATTTTTAACTTACGGCCGCAACAACCTGCGTTAGAACCCGCCTTGTATTACTACTCACTTGTACAAACTTTATATACCTTTATTCCTTTTTTTAATAAACATTATATTTTCCATCTCTACATGAGTTTTAAATTTGTAAATTTAGTGTTTCACATATCGACAGGAGATGGATCCGAAAGTCATCGTTGGAGCTTTAGTAGCCGAGTTTGGGACAAACGAACGGCAGATGAATCGGGAAGAAGTGAATGTCTTCACACACATCTGTTCTCTCCTAAAGAGTGATATGGAAGTAGTGGAAGAAATCCAGACATTGGGTTTTGCGATCGGACAGGGAGACGATCAGGGAGACGACATGGATTTCGGGGATGATGAAATGGATTTTAGCACGCCATCGTCTTCACAGCAGCCGCCATCTTCGCAGTCGTCCACAAGCGCTTCGGAATACCAGCCGTCACCGACGAAGAAGCCGCGCACCCGTTTGAGTAACGAGTACAAGGAGAAAGCGTATTTGTTCTGGACAACGAATGGTGCGACCGGAGAACTCCTGAAGAAACGGAAAGCTGCGAATACCGTCTTGACGCGGTACAGGCTCATCACGAAAATACAAATCCTTTACGATTACGAGAAGACCCGGAATAAACCGACCATTCGTGCCATCAATCTGGCAGTTTTGGTCAAGTTTAGGGAGATGGCCGAACGGTACGCAATCATACACGACCGGACACTGCGCCTGTGGGCACTTCAAATTGATGCAGAAATAGACCCGGGGAATACCCTTTCCTTCAGGGCTTCGTCGTCGTGGGTGTATCGCTTCAAGTACCGGAACCGGATCGTGAGCCGTGCAATCACACACCGGGTTAGCAAAAACTGGAAGACGAAAGAAGCGGATCTCGTGGAAAAGGCTGACCAGTTCGTACTTCCGATTCGTAAGCTCATTATTAACGATAACATCCTTCCTTGTAACGTTTTGAATTACGATCAGAGTCGCTTCGAGAAAGAGCTCCATTCCTATCGCACCTTGCGTGAAAGAGGAGCGTTTGCAATTAGAGCATCAGTCGGATCTGTTGCCGCAACGACTCATTCATACATGGTAATGCCAGTCGTTACCATGGATGGCGAAATCATGCGACCAATGTACGTGCTCATAGCCGAAGCTAAATGCGTTTTCCCGAAATCAAAGAAGGACGATCCGCCAAACATAAAGTCCTATGCCGGGCGCACGGCTAACATGACCAAAGACGACCTGCGTACATTCTACACTGACGTCTTCTGGCCAAGTATTCCGGAGAAGCGGAAGATCCTGCTTTTGCTGGATTCGTGGACTTCTAACAGAGATGATGCCCTTTCGGATCAGGTAAAACCAAACGATGTCGAGCTCATCAAGCAGCTCATTCCTGGAGGCTGCACTGGTATGATCCAGCCGTTAGACGTGTACTTCTTCAGACCATACAAATCATTCGTGCGGTTCATTACTGACACTGCGATTCAAGACGGCGACGTGAACATCTGGCCTCGGGACAGATTCCTGGATCTGCAATCCTTCGCCATCTTCCAGTTCAGTGCACCCCGATTCCGGAACATGATCCGTTTTGCCTTTTACAAGTCTCGATACTTGGATATGAAGCCTGGAACTTGGATCAGACCCTACAACTTCTGTTTCGACTCCATTGTTAACGACAAGTGTTTCAAGTGCGACAATCTGGCGTGTGTGAAGTGTGCTCACTGTGAGATGAGTATATGTATGAGTCATGCATTGTTCGACGATCTTCACATTGACTGCTCTACCGTGCTGGAGTAAAATTGTAATTATTTTCATCATGTTTCCCCATGTTAACTTTGAAGTCGTCTATTTAAAAAATTCTCCAGCCTTTCCGTTTTGAGTTATCTCCAAAAAAACGATTTTTTATTAAGAGAACTACCTTTTGATTTTGATTTGCACAAACAATAACGTCATATACGAATTCAACACCACAAAAAACATACAGATGCCAGGTTTTAGCCAATTATTCTTAAATAAGAGGATTTCGCCGTTTTTCGGATACGCCTTGAGGCTATATTGAATGTTATTGATAACATGAGTAAAATAGGTTCATTGCAGATATAATTTTCAGGGTTTCTTAGTTACTATAAGTACTTTAAAGATATATATTCCAAATCGGGAAACTCCATTCCTTATAAGTGAATGTTTACTTGTTAGATTTGTTCAGGACTAGTCAAGTAATATCACTTATTCACATACACTAACACAGACCTCTGATCACAAAATAACACGTGACCGTTGTTTACATTGGCACGGCGCGAAGGCGAGAAACACGTCTATACTCGAGCTCATTTTAGAAGGAACTTATTTCGCGCATGTTGAATGAGCTATTCGACTGTCGCGAGGTCTCTGTTCCCCCACTTTACCACCCAGGCTTCCCACTCTCCTTGCACCATTCCGATTCTCTTTCACATGCCGGGTAACCAAATAAAATGTGTATTCTACTAAATTCCTGCCATATTAAGAATTTATTTATTAGTCGTATTATACTGAAATGTTTACGGTATTAATATTATGAAATATAACAACAAATTTTATTATACAAAACTTAAGAAAGGTACAATTTGTATATATTTATAAAACATTGGTATATATTTATAATGCTAATAATATTTCAGTTGCTTACCTTTCCTTTTTTATTTTTTTGTCCAGAATTCATCTTCATTAATTGTGTATAACAGTTTTTATATTTGTGTATTTTGACATATTCAACAAAAAGTCGAAACACGCGGTATATACGAAAGTGGCGCCACGCCAATGCTTTCGGCGCAGAACGGATGCGCAGCCGAAAGATCATTGGTGGTGGCATAGCCAAGGAGCGCCAACATGCGCAGAACCGATCTAAACTCGTCGGTCGGCAAGTTCCTTCTAAAATGAGCTCGAGTATACACTCTTCAGTATCTAGCAGAGAACTGATATGAGAACTGATCTTACGCACGAAGTTGCGGAGAACCAGGGTTGCCAGGCGTACTGGATAAATGGCGGCGTGCTGGTCTATATGACGTCATACGGTGTAGGAGAAGGGGAATACTTATATTTGGTTGGTGACGCCGTGACGTCATGCCAACGCCGAGCCAATCCAAGCTAAGTGACGTCATATATGCCAGTATGTACTGCCAGTGTGTACTGGATCGCCTGGTAACCCTGCGGAGAACAAGTCGCCGACGACTTGAAGGCAGTGCGTACCCGGCCTAAGAATTTATAGAAAAATTACGTTTGCTTATTACATTTAGAAAAATGACCGGTGTGCTTTATCAGTAAAAATATATGTACATACTTTATTGTATTTAAGGTCCAATCCTTCTGCAGAATCCTTAACGTGTTTAATAATTCCTCCTTATCGATGTACCACTCATTAATTTCATATTCACAGTACCACAGATTTAGTGGTATTTCGTGAGCTAAATTGTATTGTGGTTTTCGAGGACACTTTGCAATATTTAACAGTTGCAAAATAACTTCCGGCTCTTCCTTTCCTTGACCAATGAGTAGCAAGATTCCCATTAAGCAACGAATTTGATGCCATAAAAATGCTTGACTTGTTATAATCAATTCGCATATATCATACCCTGCAAATGATACATGTGTCAATGAGCAGAAAATCTGTTGTAACCATAGAAACGTATACAATATACATAAGGGTTAATTATTGAACCTCGTCGATTAACATAAAGCCGTGTGCTCACTGCATCGGAATTTGCCAATCGGCAAGGCCGCTTGGGTCGCATGGTTTGAAAAGCCGAACGCGTGCCGATCAATTTACCGAGCAGCCTTGCCGATGTAGTGGGGACGCGGCTTAACGTTCCATAAATATATAGTGTGTTCGACAAAATCAAAGAATAATGAGATTACAATGGAGGCTTCATTCGTTACTTATTAATGTTGAAAGATTCGGGTTAGAAACTCCTGAAGACCGGAAATTCAGCAATCAGTGGCTTGCGTTGCGTTGATCAACACGACGTGTGTCACGAAAAATAGCACGTTTCATTTTTATGCGAAAAACAGCACTACTCAGTTTGCCAGGTGAAGAAGCACATTGCACCATTTCTGACGAATATTAGCACGTTTGGTCTTCCGCTGCGAAAACTATCATATTATACTGCTTCGTTACGAAGAATAGGACATTTGGGAATTTACGGCAGAAACTATCACGTTTCGGGACGTAGTCACTTTAAATTCTTTAATTTCCCTCGATAACAGTCGCGACGCGAACCCAAACCTAATTTTGATTAGATCATATTCGATCAAACCTGACTTATATGGTCCCACAAAAATTAAATCGTGTCGGTTTCTGCGGTATAAAACTTTTTTTTCGTATCCAATCATTCAAATTTGCATCTTTTCGCCGCTACAAATGGTAGGCAAATACTACTTTTCGTGGTAAACCACTAAAAACGTGTTAGTTTTCGTAGTGAAAGACGAAACATGCTATTTTTCGTAACCAACCATCCAAATGTGCTATTTTTCGTCGTTACAAACGGAACATGCTACTTTTCGTGGTAAATCGCTTAAACGTGCTAGTTTTCATAGCAACGAAGACAAACGTGCTGTTTTTCGTAAGAAACATGAAACGTGCTACGTTTCGTAACGCTCGTCAAATAGATCCGCGTATCAGAGGCGGGAAAATTTATTCTAGTTACTAATTAATAGTAACGATTGAAATGTAATTCTTAATACAATTATTAACTACTTTCTGTAATCGGTACTTATTACTGGCCTCAATTACAATTGTAATTACCACACGTTAAGAGCCCCATACACGTTGAGATCTGTATTGATAAATGGTGCAAGTATCAGTATTCCGATACAAATCTCAACGTGTATTTGATTATCTCGGTATCGATGCATCTGTATCACCTGATATCATCGCCTGTATCAATGTACTAAAACGTCGATACCGCGAGTGTGCAACTGATACGAATATCTACATGTTTCAGCGTATATAGTATAAGTTTAGCACTCAAGGATGCTCCCGGCAATTCACAGTGTGAAGGTGAATTCAAACGGCGCGTGGCTCGGTGCGCATGAAGGGTCGGCTCGGCTCGGCTCGAGCGCTAAACAAAGAACTCCTTTGTCGCCTCGCTGACTCGCGCTCGCCAAGCAGAATCGCCGAGCCTGGGCGAGCCTCACGCGCCGTCTGAGTTCCCCTTCACACAGTTCAAAACGCGGTTTCATGGAACTTCGTTGCAACCACGTTGCAGCAATGTTGCAGTGCTGTAGGGGCGCCCACAACGAACAGATATTCGACCATTCTTTTAGGCAGATATAAGACCACCCTTACGGTCCGACGTGATGGCTATCTTACTGTACCTGCTTGAAAATCGCAGGGGTCGAAACTTTCGGAATGAAATATTATCGCAGTACGAGAATATGAAAACACCGGTGAACGGGATGATTAGAATAATATGTTATGTTATAAATGCATTTTTAATACTTAATATGTGCATGCAGTTGTGGGCCTTGACCCGGGCCGGCCGCGTGACAAGCTGTCACGGTGTAGCCACAGAACGTCCTTGGGTGCAGATGCTATGTATCTGGATTACATACAGTCTTCCCCGGATTATCGAGAAAGATTCAGGACCGGGGAATTCTCGATAAACCGGGGCAGGGGAAGTAGTTAGCACCTAATAAACTGACCCTTGTCAGGACCCTCGCCCGAACCGTCTGACAAGGAGACTGAACGACGTAAACCGAGAGTGAGTGAAATAGCGTACCAGCGGGAGACCCTCGGTCAACAGCGAATTGGAAATGGAAGAGAGTATTACCGATGGATTGGTGAGTTTATGTCGACGAAAATGAGTCCAAACACGAAGCAATTCGGTCTATTTTTTATTAGTGACGTTTTATTAGTGATTTATTATATCACGTAGTGACGTTCACTAAAAATGGACCGAATTTCTCCATATTTGAACTCATTTTCATCGGGAAAATCCTAAAAAATCCATTGGTAATACTTTCATGAACATTTATCAAAAACATGAACATTTTATTTTTCTCTACTGGGTATTTTACCTGGCCCAACGGTTTTATTACTCGCTGCCGTTAACGGGCAGCCTACCCGGGACCACAGGCCCCCGCTCGTAGCGAGGAGGCAAAACTGTGGGGTGGGTAGGTCATTCTCGATAATCTTAAATCAAATAACTTTAAATCAAAATATCTCGAAAACGAAGGCACGTATTGAAAAAAGGCGAAACGGTATTTTTGTACTACATGAGCACTACGACCACAACCTGGAAACCTCTGTATTGTTACGCTCGTACGATATATTACGCTATAAAGTTCGGAAACTCAAGTTTTTATTCGTAACACTGTAACGTATCCATGTTGTAACGTTACGGTGTAATGTAACGCGGTTACGTTACAAAATCTGTACGCATTATACCGTCCGAGTAGCGTTTTATGACATCACCTGATAAAGTCTCTGATGACCAAATGTATCTACTATTAGTCACATCAGTTAGTTAGAAAATACAGTGAAATTAGAAAGATGGTAACCAGATATGCTGACAGAATATTTTGGTTGGGACATAATGAGAGTCAAATTATTGGCTCCGAATTACCAAGTAATAGGCAAGTTTTGGGTGTCCTTTTTTATAATGTACGTAAAATGAAACGAGAACTCCGCCCAAATGCTGCTATCGCGATAAAGGAAGTGGAAGTATTCTAGGATAAAGCACGAATACTATCTAGAAGAGAAACACATCATAGTATCGACGAGTTATTAGAACAACATAACAATTAGGGAATGTTGTAAAAATCTGGAATTCGCCAAAGTGAGATTCAGGAAAAGAAGGGTGTCGGGTGCCGTGGAGTGTTTCGCAGTACTAAAGGAAAGCAGGGAAAATTAAGCACGGAAACGGGTTTCGTGTGTTCCGTTTTACGGGACAAAAGCGGGCTCAGAGCGAGGCGAAAATTCAACATCTTTACGGCAATTGCTTGTTCTCGAAGCATACGTTGGGAACCATTTGTCTGCCAGATGGCCATGAGGCAATCGACATCGTGCCGTTTTTGAGAGGGATGTCGATTGTCTTCGCTCTGAGATAATCTGCTGATTGCTCTGTCAGCGGGTGGTATACGGTAACCTCGGACCGGCACATACCGTCATCTACCGCTGACTCGCGGGACAATACGGGCATAAACCGCGACCCTGACGACACGCTCCGACCGAACAACCTGGTTAGGTTTGCTAACCAGATGTCTGGTTTTTCCTCCGCTACGTCACCAAGAAGGACGGTTCCTTCTCCACCGTCGAAATCGCGGAAGGACGCTCTTTCCACTAAGAGGAATAGCTAGCCGATCGGCAATTTTTGCAACTCCCGAAATTCTGATGTCTTGTTTACCTTCGACGTCGAAAAGGTGGACAAGAACAGAACGCAATCGTCTCTCGGTACAACACGATCGTCACTCTCCTGATACAATCAATGATCCGACTGTTACATGGGCCCTTCTGGTCCATCCCGTGCTCACTGTCCTCGCGTCGCTTTCCTCCGAATCGGCGATTCAGCGGAATTGCCTCGCGCGTGTCAGGCAGGTCGACGAACCGCGGAGGTTCGTTGTAAGCACACGGCATCTTAATCTGTTGTACTCTCGAATAATTGCAGAATAGTCCTCATTTTCCGCTGTAATTCTTATTGGTCTGCAAAAGCGAATGCTGTGCGGAGTAGGATTGACCCAAGAACATTCGTCTGACATATCACTATTTAATTGTATGATTATCATGCTGCTTACAAAAAGTGAATGCTGGGCATTTGGCTCCTCATTTTCTGTATTTTCATAGTGTTGATGGGGGTTTGAATGACCTGACGAGCTACCAAACCCTAAGGTGACAATTAATTTTAAATTCAGTAAATGATGCTGATCCCAATTTACCGCCACTGCACTACACAAACGCTCAGCTGTTTTATTGAGCATATCTTGTAATGGAACGATAACTTGTGTTTCCGATATTCTATAATTTTGCGGTTGACATTCAGTCATAGCTTCTCTGACAGATTGGTAGGCCGGATAAATTGCACAGTTCCTCGATCGAGAATCCTTAACCAATCCTACATATCTACTTTTACTATAATCATGCTCCAAGTGATTGAAGAAAGGCAAGTAAATTGAAACGAGTGAAGACTTACGTTATTTGCTGCAAAAATAAATATGTAATTGTGAAGAAATTTATATTTACTTTAAAATACTTTTCAGCCAGATGACAGAAGGAAGCCGAAGACCATATACTAATTGTAAGGCCAAATAACAACCATATATTAAGCGGTTACGAAAGGCTTTTAAAAGGTAGAGATATTCACATGTATCACAGTTTTTGGATTTTTCTTATTTAATTATATAGTAATTGTTAAGTTATCCACCAGTATATTCATTTTCCTTTCTTAACCATCTCCTACCATGTTAATTTGGCGTGTGAGATGCGTATACGGTTCGGCAATCGAGTTGCGAGCATATAGTACGCAACAGGTTACGACATGTAAACCCTTTATATAGCACAATTCAAAGTATTCAAGTATTCTCTTATCTTTTTATACTCCACATGAATAAATACAATAAATAATTGTTATCAAAGCACGTAAGCCAGAAAAAACACGGTTCTTATCGATTTTTCAACTTAAATCGCATTTTTCTTCGAATCCTGAAGGGCTAGAAAAATTCCGCGGTCAGATTTGAATTCAGCGCGTCAAAATCTATAGGAAATGATGTATAACAAGTCAAAGAAAAACTTCAACCACAAGTTATAACGGAAAAACCAAAATTTTCTTCGAAAATGTCAATTTTGACTTAGATTTTCAAGGTCAAAACTTGGTTGCCATACATTCTCAACATTTATCCCGTAATCTGCAACATCTTAGCTTTAACCTCCAAAAAAATTCATCCCTCTATCTTATTCCTATCGAAAGTTCTACGATTTTGACACAAAAAGGAGCAGTTTGGCCCACTGTTTCTCTCCAGAAGAACAGGTTCAAGTAAATAAAGTTTTGTTTCCCTCAAACAAGGTAAAATCGGTGTGATTTTCCGAACCCCACCTGAATGTCTGTGGGGCAATTCTTTCGGAGCCACCAATTTTTCTAACGTAGGAACAACACGTTCCATGAAAAATAAATTAAGTGATCAATGTCAGTAGGCGTGCAGTTAAGTGAATATCGGGTACATTAACCCCCATGCTCATGATGTTGCGACCCTTAACAAGTGTGGTTCGTATACCTGGGACCAGCTGTACGCTCGGCCCGTCCGTCGATGACCAGGATCGGTTCAGTGACATAGTGACACAGGTTTTCAAGCTGCAGGTAAATTTCCGAAAGGGTGAGTTTTAGTTACTTTATTGGTGATTATTATTTTTTAAATTGAACGTAGGCTATGGCTGATTTCCGACAATAATTCTCCAAATTTCCGTACGAAAGTTTTTTCTTCGTGGTTTTTAAAAAAACCTATTCATTATCAACAACAGTGTTGGCCGTTATTGAACTACGAATTTTTATCACAATAACGAACTAAGATCACTTTTCGTTCATTTCCTGTTACATTACTTTTTCGTTTATGCGTTATTTGAAAACGAAATTTACGTATTTCTTGTGCTCTCACTTCAAATAATTATTATTTTCGATTCTGCTTTAAAAAAAAATGTGCATTCGTCTTTGTACGTTTGACATGATTTTCCTCGATTTATCTTTTATTCGTTATTCACTTTAAATGACAACCAAAAGTAGACAAAAGGTATCGATTGGCGTCGTTTTCGCAGACATCTGATGAGATAATGCGGAGCTGGAAGATTTCTCACTTCTTAAGGAGGTTCGATACCTCACTTGCGGTGTAGGCGGCGAGAGGGGTAAGCCAATGCTTATACATGGGAGCTGTGCAGTGATACCAATCTTAGTTAAAAAAAAATTATGTACACAAAAATGTTATTTACATGTCTATTCCTAATAAAATTATTACTACATATTTTGTTTTGGAATTCAATTCAATAAAAACTGTGTTTAATGCAGCTAGAAACATAATATTTGCATTAAATGTAGCGTAAAAAATGTGAGTGAAATTCGGCAACGTCGCTTTGCGTCCATCTTTTTTTCTCTTTCCATCTGACACTTGTGGCGTCCTTTCGCACGTGCGTGACCATTCATAATTTTTTCGTGATCGAGATGGAACAACGTAGATATAAAGGCAAATTTATGAATGAGAAACGTTACCAATTACGGATGAAGTAGCTGGAAACCGGGAAAATGCGGAGAAAACAGAAAATAGAAAGTGACGATGATTTCAAGGTTATGGCGAAACAGCTATACTGTGAATTGTGTAAACAAATCCTGTCTCTTGATGATGTAGAAAAAGAAGAAAGAAAAGGATTAACGTCAATGCTAATAGTGAGGTGTAGAAAATGTCTCGCGACTACTACTGTTTCTACAGGGAAAATGCTACAGGAACCAACAGGATCACATAGACAGCTCTTCGACGTAAATTCTAAAGCTGTTTTTGGTAAGTGTAAATATCAATTTAATTACTACATAAGAGATTTTCAGTTCAAAATTGAAATGTGAAATAAATATTTTTAAAACAACGTATTGTAATAAATTTGCATGTTATAAGAAAATTTTTTAATAACATGTAAAAGTATACATAGAAGTTAATAAGCTTTAATATTTCTAGTGCGTACATGTAATAATTTTATTTTATGTTTATGCTTTAGGTGCTCTTCACTGTGGACTTGGCCATACATCAATTAATAAATTTTTGCATGTAATGAATATACCAAGTATGACTGCGCGTATTTTCAAAAAACATGAAAGAGAAATTGGACCGGTAGTCGAAAGCATAGCTAAGGATACCTGTGCAGAAGCTTTCGAACAAGAAAGAAGACTCACACTTGCTAATATAAATAAAATAAAAAAGTGTTTGTAAGTTTATTTACGTATTGAAAATAATTTGAGATAGGGTGAATGTACCATTGGGTGACCGAGCACCGGTGGTACAGTCAATGGTACACCGGTCACCCACTGGCACATTCACCCCATAAAAATTAAAAATTAATTTGTCATTAAATTGAAAATTAATTTTTAATTTGTACTAATTAAAATAAAAATTAAAAAAATTAAAATACAAAAGATAAAATCTAAGGTATTACGAAAAATCATTAGAGACATGACTTTCATTTCCGGTACGGTTGAGAGCAGAAGTGTGAGTGAGCAGAGCGGAAGGAAAGGGCATAAAAGGTGGAAAAGTGGGAGTGGGGAGTGAAGGGATTGGTGAAGGAAATAGGGGGAGACACGTAAGGGAAAGGAGAAAAAGGGTGAGGAAAAAGAAGGCAGGATAGAGAAGAAAACAGGTTGTAGAGTAGAAAATGGAGGTTAGGACAAGGCGGGAAAAGAAGCGAGCGAGAGAGGGAAAGAAGACAAAGGAGAGAAGGATAGAAGAGTAGACAAGGAGGACAGTGGAGACATCGTGCGATAGGGAGAGGTAACGAGGAGACTGCATAGCAGTAGGTAGAGTAGGGAAGAAAGGATAAGAAAAGCGGTTGAAAGGAAGGTGGAAGAGAGGAATAAAGAATGGAAGGGAAAGAGGGTGAAAAGAGAAAGGTAGCAGGGAAAGGAAAGCTAGCAACAGAAAAGATAGCGGAGGAAAAGGAAGAGGAGGGGAAAAAGAAGGGTAAGAAAACAAATGCGGAGAGGCTGACAAGAGAAAGGACAGCAAGTGAAGGAAATGTGATAGAAATTAGAGAGGAAGAAGAGGAAAAACAAGTGGAAGAGAGAGAAGGAGAGGAGGCATTTTTAAAAAGTAGAAAGGTGCAAAGGTCTCCAGCCGAGAAAAGGGAAGAGGAAGGGAGAGGAGTGGAGAGATTGCTAAGGGAAATGAGGAACGAGGTGAGGAAAGATTTAAACGAGGTAAAGCAGCAAGGGAGAGAAATAAAGGAGGATATGGCAAAGCTAACAGGGAAGATGGAAGAGTGGGAAGAAAAATGGAGAAGAGAAAAAGAGGAAAAGGGGAACAGAATGAAAAGAATGGAAAAAAGGCTAGACGAAGTGGGAAGAGAAGAGGAAAAGATAAAGGAGATAGAGGAGAGGTTAAGGAAAATGGAACAGGGGAGGGAAAGGGAGGAGGAAAATGGAGGAAAAGGAAGGGGCGGGGACAGGACGGATAAGAGGACAGAAGGGGACGAATGGGAAACGAGGGTAAAGGAGATGGAAAGAAGGCTAGAAATGAAGGAGATAGAAGAGAAAAGGAAAAACATAATAATAAAAGGGGTGAGCAGAGAGGGAACGGAGATGGCAAGGGCAAAGGCAGTGCTAGAGGTGATGGGAGTACAAGGGAGAATAGAGAGAGTGAAAGAGATAGGAGGAGACAGAAGGAGGAGGTGATGCTGGAGGTGAGGATGGGAAGTGAGGAGGATAAAAGAGAAATAATGAGGAACAAAGGAAAATTAAGGGGGAGAAAGGAGTGGATAGGAGATGACTTAACCTGGAAGGAAAGAAAGATTCAGTGGCGGTTAAGAGAGATAGGAGAGGAGGAGGGAAGAAAAGGGAAAAGAGTGAGGGTACACTACGGTCGGATAGAAATAGACGGGAAAACGTGGTTTTGGGATGAGCAGGGAGAGGTTTTAAGAGATTGGAGAAGGGAGAGGGGAAGGACAGAAGGGGGAACAAGGGAAGAGAGAAAGGAAGGAGGGAGGAGAGGTAGAGGGGAAGAGAGGGGACAAAAAACTAAGCGGGGTAAGGGAGGAGGAGGGAAGGAAGGAACAAGGGGGGAAGTGAAAAGCTGGAGGATAGGATTTTGGAACGTAGCAGGACTGACAAATAAGGAGGAAGAGTTCTGGAAGGGGATAGGGGAATGGTAGGTAATAGTCTTGTTGGAGACATGGATAGAGGAAAAAGGATGGAGCAGGGTTGGGAACAGACTACCGAAGGGCTACAAATGGAGGGCACAATGGGCAAGCAGAAAGAATAGGAAAGGAAGAGCGATGGGGGGTATGATGATAGGGGTGAGGGAGGAAATGATAGGAAGGCAGGAGAGAGGGCAGGAGGAAGAGGAAGGGATAATGGTGGAAAGAGTAAAGGCAGGGGAACAGGAATGGGCGGTGGTGGCGGTGTATGTGAACGGGGATATGGAGAGGAAGTTGGAAAGTATTAGAGGATGGATGGAAGGGCAAAGGGAAGAAGGGGGGTGGTAGTAGGGGGAGACTTCAATGCGAGAACGGGCAAGCAAGGTGGCAGGATAGAGGGAGGGGAGGAAGAGGAGGGAGGGGGAAGGAAGTCGAAAGATGGGAAGGTAAATGGGGACGGAAGGAAACTAATAAAGGTAGTAGAAGAGACGGGATGGGAAATTTTTAATGGGACCATAAAGGGGGATGAAGAGGGGGAATACACATACACGGGAGGAAAGGGGGAAACGGTGATAGACTACGCGTTGGGGGATGACAGAACGAGGAGAGGGATAGAAAAGTTGCAGGTAGGGGACAGAGTAGAATCAGATCACCACCCGTTGGTGGTGACAATGAAGGAAGGAGGGGCGGGGAGGAGAAGAAGGAAAGAGAGGGAAAGAAAAGTAGGAAAGGGAAAATGGTCGGAGCGGATGAAGGAAGAATACGAGAAGGGGAGGGGAGGGGCGAGCATAGGGGGGGAGGGATACAGGAGGAAGTGAATAAGGTGGAGACAAGAATAAAGGAGGAGCTGAAGAAGGGGGTGGAGGCGGGGGGGACAGAAATGCAAAGAAGGAGGGAAGGGTGGTGGGATAGAGAATGCAGGGAGAAAAATAAGGAGGTGAGAAGAGAGTTAAGAAAGTGGAGAGGAAATAAGAGTAGGAGGGAGGAGTACAAGAGGGCAAGGAGGGAATACAAAGAGATATGCGAAAAAAAGAAAGAGGAAGAGAGGGAGAGGGTGATAAGGGAAGTGGCGGAAGTAAAGACGGAGATAGTTAATAGAGGAAGAAAGACATGGAAAGGGGTGAACGAAGGAATAAGTAAGGAAGAGTGGAAGGCGTATTTTATGGGATTACTAGGGAGAGTGGAAAATAGGGTGAGGATGGGAGGGGAGGAAGATAGGAGGCAGGAAAAGCAGGAAGGAATAAGTAAGGAAGAGATAAGGGAAGCGATAAAGAAGCTAAAGGAGGGGAAGGCGATGGGAGGAGACGATATCCCGAATGAGGCGTGGAAGTTTGGGGGAGAGAAGGCGGTGGAGATAGCGTGGGAGATTTGTAGAAGAGTGTGGGAAGGAGAGGGATGGCCACAGGGATAGAAGGAGGGGATTATAGTACCACTAGCGAAAAAAGGAGGAGGAGAGGAGGTACATGATTACAGAGGAGTGACGTTGATGCCGTCGGCATATAAAATTTATGCAGCGGTACTGGCAGTGAGGTTGGAGAAGGAGGTAGAAGGGCAGAGGATGATTCCAAGTAATCAGGTAGGATTCAGGAAAGGAGTAGGGACAATGGACAATATCTATGTATTAAATTATCTGGTAGGGAAACATATAAACAAAAGGAAAGGAAAGATGATAGCGATGTTCGTTGACCTTAAGGCGGCCTTTGAGTCAGTAGATAGAAGGATTTTATGGGAGGCGATGGAAAAGAGAGGGGTGAGGGCAGGGTTAATGGAAAGAGTGAGCGAAATATACGGGGAGACGATAAGTAGGGTGAAGGTGGGAGAGGAAATAGGAGAGAGCTTCTGGACGGCCAAAGGACTGAGACAGGGGTGTCCGCTAAGCCCAATCCTGTTCAATCTATTAACAGCAGATCTGGACGAGGAGTTAAGGAAAGGAAAATGGGGAGGGGTGGAGGTGGGGCAAAGGAGGATATGCGCACTGGCATATGCAGATGATGTGGTGGTAATGGCGGAGAGGGAAGAAGAAATGGAGAGTATGATAAGGAGGGTGGAAAAATATATGGAGAAGAAGAGGTTAGAGGTGAACGTGGAAAAAACGAAGATAATAAGATTCAGGAAAGGGGGAGGGAGAGAAAAAGTGATGGAATGGAGATGGAAGGGAAGGAGAATAGAAGAAGTAAAGGAATTTAAATATCTAGGATACGTATTTAAGAAAAATGGAGGGCAAGAGGCACACGTCAGGGATAGAGTGAAGAAAGCGGGGGTGATAATGAGGCAGGCATGGGGAATAGGAAAGAGAAAGTTTGGGAAGAAATGGAGTAGGAGGATGTGGCTTTTCGACACGCTAGTGTCGACGGTGTTAGGATATGGAGCGGAAGTATGGGGATGGAAGGAAAGAGAGGAAGTGGAGAGGGTACAGGAGAGGTTCATAAGGTGGACACTAGGGGTAGACTGGACATGCCCCCTCTTCATCAATGGCCGCTGTTGCCCCAAGTGTGGCAACAACAGGGTCAATTCCAGTAGCGGCAGCAGCAGCAACAGCAAACTCAATAACAATAACAATAGCAGTTTCAGCAGCATTACCATCCGCACCAGCAGCAGCAAGGGCAAGGGCAAGAGCAGTGGCAGCAGGTTGGAGGGGGAAGGTCCAAGGGCAAGGTCGACCCCGGGAGCCTCCGTTTAGGTGGAGGGCTCAAGTATCCGGGGGCCCCCGATGGCTCCGCCATGGCTAGAAGGAGGCCCGAGGCCATTTTGGTGAAGGTCCCCGTAGGGGGAACCTATATCGATACTTACAGGTCCCTGCTCACGGCCGGGAAGGATACCCTGGCCGGGATTAAGGGTATAAAGATGACTCGACTGGGTCATGTCCTGTTGGAGGTGGACAAGAAGGTGTGTTCGACCACCCTGGCAACAAGGATTAGGGATAACAATAAATCCCCAAATCCAATAGAGTGCACAGCGCTACAGGACAGAACGACTCTCGAGATCAGGAACTTAGACCCCATAATAGATAAGGAGGAACTGGAGAGGGACCTGGCCAAAGCCCTGAAAATGGAGACCCCGTGTGTGGAGGTTAAGTCCTTGAAGATGGGGGCAAGGGGTCTGCAGGTAGCCATCGTGGTCGTTTCGACTAATAAATGCACTATCCCCCTTGAAGGGTTCAGGTTCAGATCGGGTCTGAGTACGGCAAGAGGCAGGATTCTATCGAAGGTGGTCGGATGCTTTAGATGCCATCTGCTGGGACATCTGGCAAAAGACTGCAGAGAAGTGGCGGCCGGCAGGGAACGCTGCAGGAGGTGTGGGGGAGATGACCATACCATTGAAGCGTGCTTGAACAAGCCCAAGTGTGCGATATGCAGCGGTAGGGGGGTTACCGGAAATGGAGCCGCGCACGTTACGGCCTCCCTAGCCTGCCCCGCGAATAGACAGTCAGTCAGAGCAGCTGACCAGAGAGGGAAGAAGAAGGGGGGGGAGGGCCGCCCAAAGGGTTGACAACACCGCTTGGATGCCCTTGAGGTTACCGAAACCTCTAAAGGTGTTGCAGTGCAACCTAAACAATTGCAGGTTGGCCCAGGACATGATGACCCACAACGCCTCTACCCTGGGAGTGGACGTGGTTCTAATATCGGAACCCTATAGGCAATTAAGAGGCTGGCATAATGACTCTGCGGGCCTGGCCTCGATATGGGTTACGGGAATTAACGGCCGTCTCCCGGATCTGGCCCCGGTGTACGCAGGGGATGGAGTGGTGGCAGTAAAGATGGAAGGTCGGGTAGTGTTCAGCACTTACTGCTCTCCTAGACATAAGATTCCAGAATTTGCTGCCTACCTTGCTATGGTGGAGGGCTTAATTGTGGAAGCTCGGTCCCCCGGCATGGGGGTGATAATAGGAGGGGATCTCAACGCAAGATCTCCGGTATGGGGCGGTCAAAAGGGTGATCGGAGAGGCCAGCACGTCTTAGACCTCCTAAGTAGGCATGCCCTAGCCCCGGTACGAATTGCGGGGACGCACACATTCTCAAGGAACGGGAGGAAGTCATTTATTGACCTTATCTCCACCGACCAACCAACCGCGAGTCGGGTGAAGAGTGTGGCCCTGGGCCACTACACCTTCTCGGACCATCGATATGTCCTCCACTCGATTGGGTCCCGTATCCCTGCCCCCCTCCACCGGTGCTGGCACAATTTTCGACGAAAGATATTGAAGAGGAACGAATACTCCGGGAATTTGATGTCAGGTACAATAGTGAAGAGCGCAGGGATGTCCCTGTGGCTTGCAGGTTGCAGCTCGCGTTGGAGGAGACTACGATATGCTGTCTCCCACCGAGAGCCCGACCACGCGGGAACAGGCTGCCAAATGCTTGGTGGTGTGAGGAGATAGCCACGGCTAGGAAGGATATGTTTAGGGCCAGAAGAGTGACCCAAAGGGCTAAGAAGAGGTGGGCCCAGGATGCTGCCCAGTGGTTCGAGGCGTACCAGAAGGCCAGACGCCACGTCCAATACGCGATTTGGTCGGCCAAGGAAACGCAATGGGGCGAGATGTCTTCCCTAGTGGAGTTAGACCCATGGGGGAAACCTTATAAGGTCGTGATGGCCGCCGCTAAGGGTAGGCCACTCCCATCAGTGATGTCTCCGGCGCAGGTACGTGCCGTGATAGACAAGCTCTTCGTGACCTCCCCCCCCCCCCCTTTCGGTATCCGCGCGCAGCAGGAGGATGGGACAAATAACTGGGTGGCTGATAAGGGGAACCAACACCAACGCTCTGGAAGGCCTTGATGAGCAACTCATCGGGTCTATAATCCCCAAAATCAAGAACAAGAAAGCTCCAGGTATGGACGCGGTCCCTTCGGAGGTGGCGGCATGTATTGCGAGGACGAGACTGGAAGTACTACTTGAAATGGTCCGGGACACCATAATCCGTGGAAAGATCCCAACGGTGTGGAAGGTGGCTAGAATGGTCCTAATCCCCAAACCGGGTAAGGACCCAGTGACTCCGGGAGCCTATAGGCCCATAAGTGTCCTCCCTGCCATGAGTAAGATCTGGGAATACGCTATAAAGGCCCTCATTGAAAAGGAGATCGGACAGGACCCATTCCACCAGGCCCAATATGGATTTAAGAGGGGGATGGGTACTATCGAGGCCACCTGTGAGGTAACCAGGTTGCCGAAGATGGCCACTGCGAAGGGTTTGCAGTGCGTAATGGTGTTGGTAGACGTCAAAAACGCGTTCAACACCCTTCGGTGGGACATATTTGCGGAGGTTCTGGAGGACAGGGGGGTGTCGGCCCCTATCCGCGAGCTAATGCGGGACTACTTCACGGACAGGAGAATCGTCGCGCATACGTCCCGGGAGCTGATCGAGGTGCTGGTCTTTGCTGGTGTCCCACAGGGTTCAGTCCTGGGCCCCTTCCTATGGAATCTCGTCTTCGACGGAGTATTCAGGGCGATTGGAGTCATCCCCCGGATTAGGCCAATCGGCTATGCCGATGACCTGGCCATTGTCTTTTTGGGTAAGGACATGGACAATATTAGGGCTGATATGGACTCCACCATGGCAAGGGTCGTGAGGTGGTTCGCTGGAGTCGGGCTTGACATGGCCGAAGATAAAACGGAGGTTATCGTTCTTGCAGCCCTTAAGGGCCAAAGCAAAATACAAGATTTCCCTATGGCTGGCTCTCTGGCCAAATCTTCAGAGATGGTGAAATACCTGGGAGTCCGTTTCGACTGCAGGCGTAATTTCACCCAACACCTTAAAGAGGTCACGTTACGTGGGGACAAAGTGGTGGGAGCCATGTCTTCATTACTCCCGAATGTGGGTGGCCCTAGAAGCGCGGTCAGACGCCTTTACTATTCGGTTTGGGAGAGCATTGTAATATACGCCTACCCGGTTTGGGCAGCGGCGGCGGACTCAGTCGCCAACGAAGCCACCCTTAGGAGGGCCCAAAAAACAGCAATGACGAAGACTACGACATCGTACAGGTCGGTGGCATACATGGCCCTGTGCGTCCTGGCAGGCAGGATGCCAATCGGGATCAAGGCCAGGATGTGGAAGGAGGTGTTCGAGGCCAGGGCGAGGGATAGGTCTGTAGCGTGCGTAGCTTCGGATTTCGAACGGAGTAGAAGGCGACCAGGTAGAGTCATAAAGTCAACGGAAAGTTTCGTAGCCGTTGGATTTTGCCAGGCGACGAAACCTCCCCTACCTCAGGACTCGGGGTTTTTCCCGATTGTTGCACACGGTACGCGTTTCTTTGGGTTTTCGGAAGGAACGCGACCGTTGTCGTGGCATTCGGCTACGAGCTAGCGTCTTCACGAGTGATGAAACGAAATTTAACATCACTATCGCGAATCTCGGGGAAAAATATATAGAGCAGGTCGAGGATGTGGTGATTAATCCGCCTGCTACCGAACAGTACGAACACTTAAAACGCGAAGTAATTAAACGCCTGACTGAGTCCGATGGTACTCGTGTGAGAAAGTTATTAGAGAGTGAGGAAATCGGTGATCGGACGCCTTCCCAGTTTTTCCGGGATTTGAAGAAACTGGCCATCTCATCAATTCCGGATGATTTCATCTTAACTTTGTGGAAGAACCGCCTGCCGCCTAATACGCAGCGAGTTTTAGCTGCAACCACAGATTCGAACATTACTGTTCTGACGGAGATGGCGGATCGTATCCACGAAATTCGTCCGGAGCAGGCACGACTCGCCGCCGTGCAACGGGAGCCAGTGGGCAGCGAGCTGGTGGAAATACGCGAGCAGCTGAAGAAGCTGCAAGACCAGATCGCGGCTCTGTCCGTGGAGCGTCAGCGATCCTCCAGCCGATCGGGCAAACGCGGCCGATCCCGCAGTCGGGAGAAAGATGAGCTGTGTTGGTATCACGCCAAATTTAAAACTCGGGCAGCAAAGTGCGTTTCCCCGTGTAATTGGAATTCGGGAAACGAGAAGAGCCGTCCGTGAATGTGGCGCACGACGACGGTACCAGGTCTCGCCGCATCTTAGTGACTGACAAAAAGTCAAAGATTGCCTACCTGGTTGATACGGGGGCGGATTTATGTGTATTTCCTCGTCATCGAGTACGCGGTCCAGTGGAAAAATCCGAATACGAACTTTTCGCGGCCAACGGCACAAGTATTCCGACGTATGGTACTCTAGGGGTAAATTTGAACCTCTCCCTACGTCGAGATTTTCCATGGCGTTTTGCCGTGGCAGATGTTGGTGTACCCATCATCGGCATGGATTTTTTGAGCCATTATGGCCTTCTTGTAGACCCGCGGAACAGGCGTTTGATTGATCTGGAGACCAATTTATCGACTAGTGGTTACGCGGCCAACACCAATGTTCCTAGTGTTAAAACCGTTATTGCCGACTCAGTGTATCATCAGCTTCTGGCTAAATACCCTGAGTTGACTCGGCCACCGGGTTTCGGAAAAGGGACAGTTAAACACCGCGTCAGACATCATATTAAGACGACGCCCGGACCGCCGGTGCACAGCAAGCCACGCCGCCTCGCTCCCGACCGTTACCGACAGGTCAAAGCGGAATTTGATTTGATGATCAAATTGGGGATCATCAGGCCGTCGAAGAGTCCGTGGTCGTCACCGCTACACGTTGTGCCGAAAGAAGATGGCACTTTGCGACCCTGTGGAGATTATCGAGGACTCAACGCCCGCACCATACCGGACAGGTATACTCCGCCTCACATAGAGGATTTTTCGCAGCGGTTACATGGAAAAAAGATTTTTTCAAAAATAGATCTTGTAAGAGCATATCACCAGATTCCTGTCGCGCCGGAAGATATCGAGAAAACCGCTATTACGACTCCGTTCGGTTTATTCGAAGCCGTAAACACCATGTTCGGACTACGTAATGCTGCTCAAACGTGCCAGAGATTCGTTGACGAAATTACGCGTGGTTTAGATTTTGTTCACGCGTACATCAATGATTTTTTAATAGCCTCTGTTGACGAGAAGCAGCATCTCGAACATCTGGACATGTTGTTTAAGCGTTTGAGCGAGTATGGCATAGTAATCAATCCTACGAAGTGTACTTTCGGGGTTGAAGAGATCATATTTCTCGGTTATACGGTAAATGCTGACGGAATTAAACCTTTAGATAAGCGCGTCGAAGCTATTGTCAATTTTCCAAAGCCCGCGACCATTAAGCAGCTTAGAGGGTTTCTTGGTATGATAAATTTCTATCGACGTTTCATACCAGAAGCCGCGAAAATTTTACAACCGTTAAACGATTTGCTCAAGGGTTCCAAAAAAGGCAACGCGCCTATTTCTTGGACGGATGGGGCAGAGAACGCTTTCAACAATTCAAAGCAGGCACTCGTAAATGCTACGATGTTAGCTCATCCAGTACCGGGCGCGCCGATTAGTATAGTAGTAGATGCATCGGATTTTGCTATTGGCACAGCTTTGCAACAACGCGTAGGGAATGACTGGCAACCGTTAGGTTTTTTCACGAAATCTTTATCTTCGTCGCAGCAAAAATATAGTGCGTATGACCGTGAACTTCTTGCAATGTATAGTGCGGTCAGACGTTTTCGACATGCTGTGGAAGGGAGAGATTTTATAATTTTTACCGATCATAAACCATTGGTTTATGCTTTTAATCAGAATCTCGATAAGTGTTCGCCACGTCAATTTCGTCATTTAGACTACATTGGTTAATTTACGACAGACATACGATATATTAAAGGTTTGGATAATAGTGTTGCCGACGCGTTGTCTCGCGTTGAGGCGATTGAAAAGCCGTTCGATCATCAAGCCCTTGAAGCCGCGCAGAAGGAGGATCACGAATTGCGTGAGATCCTTGACTCCGATGCGAGCGTTCTAAACTTTAAAAAGGTTCGTTTTCCTGACCATGGAATTGAAATTTATTGCGATACTGCAAAGGACGTTGTACGACCATATGTCCCGAAATCTTTACGTCGTAGAATATTCAATGCCTTGCATGGTCTTTCGCATCCCAGTATACGGGCTACGCAAAAGTTGGTTACAGGCCGTTTTGTCTGGCCAGCGATTAACAAGGATTGTCGAGATTGGACGCGACAATGTATTCCGTGTCAAAGGTGCAAAGTCACAAGACATGTATCCGCACCTGTCGGGAAATTCGAAGACTTAGCCGGTCGTTTCGAACATGTCCACATAGATATTATTTATATGCAACCCGCGCAGGGGTACAGGTATTGTCTTACCTGTATCGACCGTTTTTCGCGTTGGCCGGAGGTAATTCCCATCGCCGATATGGAAGCCTCGACTGTCGCTTCAGCTTTTCTTTCGACATGGATTGCTCGTTTTGGCGTATCGTTACGAATAACATCCGATCAAGGACGCCAATTCGAGTCGAAATTATTCGAAGAACTATGTAGATTGCTCGGTGCTAAGCACATTCGGACAACCGCCTACCATCCACAGGCTAACGGGATGGTGGAAAGGCTGCATCGGCAGTTAAAGGCAGCGATTAAATGTCACGATAATAGTAATTGGGTCGAAGTTCTACCCATTGTTTTATTAGGCATTCGAACGGCGATCAAGGAAGATTTGAAGGCGACAGCGGCCGAATTAGTTTATGGTACCGGGGTTCGTTTACCTGCAGAATTTTTCTTATCTACCGAGCGAGAGGCAAATTCGGAGTTTGTCGAGCGTTTGAAAGAGCGGGTAAATGATGTAAAACCACGACAGGTCAACCGACATGGTATGAAAAAGACTTTTGTGTTTAAGGAACTTTTTACGTCACCGTATGTTTTCTTACGTCATGATGCGGTTAGAGGACCATCTCAACCACCTTATGATGGACCATACAAGGTGCTCGAACGGGGTGACAAAACTTTTACAGTCTTAATTAATAATAAACGGGTAAAAGTTTCTATTGACAGACTGAAACCCGCTTTTGTTGTTTCGGATGATATTGAGAGATATGCCGAAGAAACAGAAGTCGATCGCGAAATAGTCATCGAAACGGAGACTCGTATTCCGCGACGCGACGTTGTAACGCAAGAGCGGCCCGACGTTCCAATGCAGGAGCGACGCGAAGGAGTGACGCAGGAACAACGTGACGTTGTTACGCAAATGCCACGTAGCGATATTGAAAATCGCGAAAATCGTAGTGGTATTACTACGCGCTCAGGTAGAGCAGTTCGATTCCCAGACCGGTTTCAAGCCGGGTTTAATTGAATTTTTTGTACAGTTGGTATAAGTTAGTTTTACAACTTAGGTTTATTGTTTAGTTGTAGGAATTAGTTTTAAGTCATTAGTTGTAGATAGATTTATGCGTAGTTGTATAAGGATTTTCTGGGAATGTTCATCCTAGTTGGGGTTAGATTCGTGGCACTGTTGGAAAAAGATGAACCATTAATGTGGGGTTTCTTTTTTCTCAAGCGTTATCTCTGGTAAGGGGGTACTGTAGCGTGCGTAGCTTCGGATTTCGAACGGAGTAGAAGGCGACCAGGTAGAGTCATAAAGTCAACGGAAAGTTTCGTAGCCGTTGGATTTTGCCAGGCGACGAAACCTCCCCTACCTCAGGACTCGGGGTTTTTCCCGATTGTTGCACACGGTACGCGTTTCTTTGGGTTTTCGGAAGGAACGCGACCGTTGTCGTGGCATTCGGCTACGAGCTAGCGTCTTGAGCGTTTGTGTTTTTTCGCCCATTACATTTTAACTCTACGGAAGTTTTTGGTGTTACTTTCGTAAATAAACATTTTCATTGTTGAGTTTAATCAAGACGTGTAATCAATTATTGCCCTCACGTGTCCCACCTCAGGTCAAACCCGTTACTGGCGGGGAATCCAGATTTGTTGTCTACGCTCTACCGGGAGCACAGAGGAAGAGCGTTAAAGCGGGCAATGGTAAGGTGGCAGGAGGACTGGGAGGCCTTTGATCCTCGGAATTGGACGAGAAGGCTGTTTACCTCGGTCGGCACCTTTACGGGCGATATGGGCAAAAGATTCCAGGTGGACTATTGGACGTCGCAGCTCCTGACTTCGCACGGATCATTCGGGGCGTTCAGGTGGAGGATCCAGAAGGCCGCGGATCCTTCATGTCGGGACTGCGGCTCCATGGTCGATAACGCGGAGCACGTTCTGTTCGAGTGCCCCGCGTACGAGGATCAAAGAAGAACCCTGACGGCGGAAATCGGTGGCCCGATAGGAGTGGAAAGCCTGGTTCCCCTGGTCACTGAATCGGAGCCTAAGTGGGCTGGTTTCCAGACCTTTGCCCGGCATGTCATGGGGGATCGTGCTAAGAAGGAGCTGGCCGTGACCAAAGCGGCCCGGGAGGCCAGGACGGCAGCAAGAGCACAGACGCTGGAGAGAGCGATGGCCCGCAACCGCGCAAGAAGGAAGAGGAAGGTACCCGGCAGGGTAACAATGGGGGCTAACCCTCCCCCACCGGCGGCGAAGAAAAGGAGGATATTACGTCGTTCTTGGTGTCAGTTTCATCGGAAAAGCATAAGGAATCCATTGGCATCACTTCCTTCTCGATACGATGAAGAAAAGAAGCAAACATTTGAAATCCTGTACATTTCTCACTTCTTAATGATATTCCAAACCCTTCGAGGGTCGAAACCCTTCAATTCGCTACGTTCGGCCAAGGATTCCTACCTTTTTTTTTTCGGAAAAAGCCATAAAATTCGATGGGCACTGCGGGGTGTGTTCCTCGCCACGGGGTGCCGGGCGTAGCTCCAGAATTATCTGTTTAAGAAATAAAATAATTCTTTATTTTTTTTCGTATGGATATGGAAGTGTCGCCGATGGATTCCTTTGAGTTTTCCGATGAAGATCATGCCAAATGTCGTGTAAATCGGACAACTTTTACATAGGGAATACAAATAGCATGTGTCAAAGTAGTCCGATTTGCGTGATATTTGGTATGATTTTCATCAGAAAAACATAAGGAATCCATTGGCGTCACTTCCCTTTCGACACGATGAAGAAAAGAATTTCTTAATACGCTGTAATGGATATTTCACCCTCGACTGCGGGGGCTGGACCCCAATTCGTTACGTTCGGCCCAGGATTCGTACCTTTTTCCGGAAAAAGCCATAAAAATCGGGCGAGGCACTGCGAAGGGCTGTCCTCGCCACGGGGTACCAGGCCGCATCTCCTTGACGGGCGTTGCTCCAGAATTACCCTGTATCATTTGTGCAGTGTGTGACACCCGAATACCCTCCGCGTAATCGGTCTGCGCGAAGTGGGGCGCAAGTTCGATCATTATCAGTACTCCTGCCCGAGAGGAATACGATTTACTTTAATTATAGTACATGTGTGTTTTGTAATAAAGTGTTTCTATCGTCTCTTGAATTCAATAACTGGCGTCCCGACATCTACGCTCCTACAATCCACCGGCAATACTACTCGTGGAGAGACACAGGAAGAAAAGGGGTAGCCCGCTGTCGACGCGTGGTCCTCTCGAGTATAAACACGAGCTTCAATATCAAAACCTAAAGCATGCGTTGACGTATTCCGCGCGAGAGAAGGTGGGCATTGGGGAGGGGATATTGCCGTGAAAAGGGCCTCTTCAAGAGAGCAGCCGTTTGTGAGGGATGCAAATCCGATTGGTTCTAATACAATCTGCTTCCTATGGTTGAAATTTAGTCTAGCAACTTTCACACCTCCTAACCTAACCAATCGAACTTGCACCCCTCCCAAAATAACCGGCCATCCGAGCGTAGAAGCAAGTGCGAAATAAAAGTAACGGTGCGCTTCTCGATAACGCAGATGTACCTACCTAAGTAGCATTTCTGACGGAAAAGAAATGTCCAGCCTTTGGGCCTGCGTAGACCTTTGGCAGGTAGGTATTTATTTCAACAGGCAAGGCCACCCGTGGCGCCAACAAGACCGCCCCCGGTCCTTGCTATTCCAGAGGGTTTTCTTCAAGTGAAAATCAGCAAATTTGCAAGCGCAATATCTCAAAAACCAGTGGAAATAAAGTGTATACATTAAAGCTCATTGAATTCGTCTTGGAACGCACTATCAACCCAGGACTTCAAAAAAGTTAGTGCCATTTGAAAAACCGAAATTGACCATCGTATCTTTTAAAATAATAATCGAAAAAGAAATCCGTCGCGGCTAATTAAGTAGCCCCATCGAACCATTTAATTACATATTTTTTTTATATTTTTATCTCCAATAGTTTAGGAGATATCCAGCTGTTCACTCTACGCGCGGACACCCTGTATGATAAGGGAGGAGACGAAAAGGATGAAGCTAAGGACGTGGGCAGGAAGAAGAGCGTGGAAGTATGAGAAGCTGAGCAGGGGGGAGGGGGGGGGGAGCTAGCAAGACTATGTTGGGGAGAGGTAAGGGAAAAGAAGGAGGAAGAGCTGACCACATGGGAGAGAGAGAGGAGAGAGTTTAAGATAGAAAGGCAGGAGGAGGGAGAGGGGGAAAGGAGGCGAAAGGGGTATGAAGAAATGGAAAAGGAAGATTGTAGGAAACAGGAAGAGGAGAGAAGAGAGAAAATAAAAGACTGAAGATACAATAGATGGTACAGAGAAATAAGAACGGAAGGGGTACCGAAATACTTAGGAGCAGGATGGGGTGTGGAGAGATATGGAAGGATAGCGAGATTTAGGTTGGGAAACGAAATGAAGGGAGGATGGTTTTGGGAAAAACAGGAGGAGAGGAGATGCAGGATTTGTGGAGGGGAGGAAGAAACATGGGAACACGTGATGGAGAGATGTGCAAGGGAGGAGGAAAATGAGAGGGGAATAGGGGAAAATATAAGAGAGATATTGGATGAAGGAGGAAAAGGGGAGGAATGGATGAAGAGGATGGAGAGAAAGAGGAGGGTGGGAGCAGGAAGTGGGTGAGGGAGAGGGGGGAGGGGAGGAATAAAGGGAAGGAGGAGGGAGTGAAAGAAGGAATGGAGTGGAAGAAAGGAAATGAAAGTCGAATGTGGCGTTAAGAAGTAAGAGAAAATAATGTAAGAGGAAAGAGAGAAGGACATGCGTAGATTAAGAATAAAATAAGAGAGAGTAGGAGGGGGGAGGACGGCGAGAGGGAACGAGGGCGGCGAGACAGCGGGAGCGGTAAGAGGGCGAGATCGGAGAGAGCGGCGAAAAGCGAGTACGGCGAGAGCGGAGAGAGCGGAAAATAGAGTAAAGTAGTTTAAGAATTAGAGTAAGGATAGAGAATAAGGATAGGGCAAGAAATTGTAAAGAGAGGAGAAGGAAAGGAGAATGTAAACCCTTAGGGGAAACAATAAACCATATACATACATACATACATTAGAGTGACATTTTACATAAACATGCATTAATTTCAATCCTGGGATATATTGAAATAGTAATATAATTACACATTTTCAATTTTTAATTTGTACATATACACATTATTATAAATATTATAAACAATACATTTGCTTATACAAAAATGTAATGTTTGGAATAAATTTAACATGTAATAAAAAAATGACATGTATTTTTTAGTTGTTTTTGTTACTTTTAGGCCTGAAACGGTTGAAGAAAATTTTCTTACACCCAATATGTACAATCCAGTAGTAACAGAATCATCAGTCGAGTTAATAGAAGCAGCAGGAACACAAGCAGTGTCACAGTTAGCTCAAGTTGATGATAATAATGATGAATGTGTTAGAGTTTTTGGTAGCTATGACATGGCATGGCATACACGAGGATCAGGTCTCCAATATGATAGTTTGAATGGAAGTGGTCATATTATAGGTTGCGAATCTGGTAAGGTCATGGATTTTGCAATGAGAAATCGGAAGTGTCGCATGTGTGACAAAGGACATGCAAAAAATGTTCACGATTGCAGATTAAATTATTACGGTACTGTGACGTCCCACTATTTTTCGCGCGGTATTTTAACACCACTTCCTCACAAATCCATCCACAATCCACCAAAAACCTTCAATCTCGAGTCATACCCTACTCCCTCACCCAACCGATCATTTGGACGATATACCTTAGTGGTCCCTATCTCTAAATGGTCAATCCCAATCGCCGATCACCTTGATGTTGTACCTTAGCGGTCCCCAACACAAGATGACCCATACAAAACGCCACCTCGATGATGTATCTTAGAGATCCCCATCACGAGATGATCGTTACAAAACTCCTTCGCCTATTCGCCATATGAGGCATGACCACTTCCTTCCAAATCTACGTTTAAACAAATCCCTCATCCTTAAAACCCTCTTCTAAATCGAGACTACGTCTCACGCCCTTACTATGACCACAGAAGTCAATACACCGTTTACCCCATTCCTATACGACCTCCTAAACTCCACCAAATGGGTTGAGTATTTCGCTTCAAAGCCCCATGCAAAAACCCTAGAAATGTTACTGCGACGCAAATGTACAAACGTGATCAACACGTGATTGTAATTACGACGCATTTGGCGTACGTGACATAAATACATCTATTAATAGCCATACCGTTTACAAAAACCCCCAAAATCTACTGCGTCTTGTTCCGAAATCTGTCAAGGTCTTTACCGCGCGAACCCCCGCAGTACTCCTGGAAGATCATATAAATACGAAGGATCGAGAGCTCAGAACGCTCTTTTGTCAACAGACAGTCTAATAGATAAGAGTATCATTAAAACAAGTGTCAATTATTCAAATCAGTGCGTTACGACAATCACTGTAAGTCATTATTATATACCATTATTATAGTGCATATCACCCCATACCATATTATTATTTATCAACGCTTATAGCTTATTATTATATTCTTTCATTTATGCTTATTGCTTACTTACTATTATATTCTTTCATGCTTATTGCTTACCTACTATTATATTCTTTCATTTATGCTTATTATATATATATCGCCATTCATATTCATAACTCATATTATAAATGTTGCGCGTGTGAATACAAAATCTTCCCACGCATTGTTAAAACCACTCTAACAAAGCTAATAAACCGCTTTGTTATCAATCATGTTTCGAATTATTGTGTGTATCCTCGAGTCATAAGGCTTTCCAACGAAACCAAGCTGCCGCAACAGCTGATTCGCGAGAGCTCTCCCAGTATTTACAAACACACTGCTGCATGAGCCGTGCTATTCTTAGGAAAACTAAGTATGGTTTCTTTTGTACGAATGCAACGGTAAATCCTATTATCAAACCAAAACAAAACAAGAGTGCTAACGGGTGTTCCTTCAGTACCAATTTGCTTTAAAACCTTCCCTGGTCGATTAGTGTGACGGATGATAGATTCGCGCCTGATATTCCTTTCAAACGATTAGTGTGACGGATGATAGATTCGCGCCCGACTTTCCCTCAAAACCCACAGTGTGCTGGATGACAGATTCACGCCTGATATTCCTTTCAAACCCTCAGTGTGACGGATGATAGATTCGCGCCTGACTTTCCCTCAAAACCCTCAGTGTGCTGGATGACAGATTCACGCCTGGCTTCCCTCAAAACCCACAGTGTGCTGGATGACAGATTCACGCCTGATATTCCTTTCAAACCCTCAGTGTGACGGATGATAGATTCGCGCCTGACTTTCCCTCAAAACCCACAGTGTGCTGGATGACAGATTCACGCCTGGCTTTCCCTCAAAACCCACAGTGTGCTGGATGATAGATTCACGCCTGGCTTTCCCTCAAAACCCACAGTGTGCTGGATGACAGATTCACGCCTGATCCTCCTCTCGAACCCTCAGTGTGACGGATGTTAGATTCGCGCCTGATCTTCTCCTCCCTTCTAGTCACCGTTCCCAAAAACCTCACCCGGGACGTGACATAAATTTGGTGACAGCGGTGGGATTGCGTTCGTCGATAATAGAAATAGATTCTCTATTATACGGCACCCACAAAGGCCTATTAAAAATGTGCATTAAAAACCCACTTCGTGGCACATTAAATTACCGCAGCCGCAGATTACAAATTTTAACGGCACATATGCGGTGGTTGATCTGTGTCTCCGGGAAAATAGCTACAACTTACGAAGGAGACGACATTTGTTTGAGCTGCTATGAAGTAGATCTAACAAATGTAGAAACTTTATATCAAGTCCATTATTATCAGACGCCGACAGTGTCTCCCAATTGCTCGTGGTGCAATTCCGCTCTGTTTCAAATCTGCCCCGTGAGCAGTTGTGTCGTGTGTTCGGATTGGTATCTCCTAGCTAGTGAGAGCCACCGAGAATTTGATAACCAAATGAACCTAGAACATCCTGAATTTTAAATAACGGTTAATTATAACAATATAACTTCGTACCCTCAAGTGTAGGAATATTCAAATACCGTTAACAAAAATTTTTGATTCTCTGTATGCACGTTACCCTCTACGTCCCTATATCTAGTATGTGTAACAGATTCCAACGGCAACATCTATCAAACCTGTGCCGCCAATTTGTGAACCAATTGGCACATACTAATGAACTGACCTGTGTTTCGGGCGGTGTAGCAACGACCACGGGAGGCTATAAAATTTGCCTAGACTGCTTTGATCTGGATCCGATCGAAGTAAACGAAATCGATCAGGAACATTTTTATACGTTAAACAATATATTCCCAAAGTGCCCTCGTTGCAAAAACCCTTTATTCCAAACGCGCCCTTTAAGTAGTTGCGCCGAATGCACAGAACATTTTCTCCTTTCAAATAGGAACCATTACGGACTAATAATTTTTGGTTCCCGGGATAGAGCACCTTGAATTCAAATAACGGCTAACGGGCGCCGAAAGTATTAATTACCCTAACCCCATTTAGGTAAAAACCAAACTAACTAAACATGTCTGTGTACGGCGAAACCGACGATATCAGCGTAAACGACCAAGGCGCGGGGACTTCCAATAACACTATAGAAATCGCGACCACCGAAATAATGGAACAACTACAAGTATTACGCGAAAAACAAGCCGAGATTGAAAGTTTGCATACGAAATTTGTAGTTGTTTCGACAAATCATCTCTCTCTCTCTATTTATCTCTCTCTTTCCACATCAGCCGCAAGAAACCTGGATCAGCTGATGAACCATGTATTTACTTTTCGCGATCATACATACATACTGTTCAACACCACATCTCACTTACACTCACATACACACTCTCGCTCTCGCAACCGACCCGAGCGTTCGGTTACACACAGTAGTAATCTCTCGTGTCTCGAGCTGATGAGCATCATTTGTATTACCTCAGTATTAATTCTCTTTCTCAATAAACTGCACAATTCTCAACATTTTTTGAGTTCTCTCTATACATTTTTTGGTCCTTCGAGCCGGATTGTTGTGAATAGTGCAGTCTCAGTAAAGTAAAAAGTGCAAACTCGTTCTCTAAACTCAAAGAAAGTCTCGTGTGTGTGTGTGGCAACAAGAGACAACGGTTATTCTCTCTCACTCTTGCCTTCGCCGCGCTCTCGTCTCATCTCTAAAGTCTACGCGCGCTCTCTCAATAGTAGTGATTTTCGCGCGTGTAAAGTAATTCGTGCACGTGCGTGCTCTGGAAAAATCATCTTATCGTGCTCCGGAAGTGTCGCGAAGTTGTTAAATCCGTGTGCTAGTACGTTACAAACGATTTGAATCATGTCCGCTACGGTCGCTACTATTGTTGACAAACAGACCACCCAATACGGTCTGATCAGCCGAGCCGTCGCGAATGTGAAGAAATTGGAAACCAAAAAGCGCACCCCCGAACAAGTACAAACCAGAATCGAAATTCTCGACAGCAACTGGAAGAAGTTTCAAGAAAATCACGATCTTCTCTCGTCCTTGAAAGCTGAAGAACGATCCGCGCTACCGTACTTCACAGATCATCAATATGAACAATGCGAAGAAGTCTATGCCGATCAAAAGAGCGAACTTCTGTCGTATCTCAACCAACTCAAGAGCAAGACAGGTCAATCGGCGTCCACAGCATCAAGTGCTCCAAGTTCCTCTCATACGCCGACTTCTCGACAGCTCCCTCGACTCAACGTGCCTAGCTTCTCAGGAGCGTACCGTGAATGGCGACCTTTCCGTGATCTCTTCTCAGCAATGATTGTCAGAAACAAAGAAATTCCTGACGTCGAAAAACTGCAATATCTAAACATGAGTGCCACCAGTGAAGCAGCTCAACTCATCAGGAAGTATGAAGTTACCGATGAAAACTTCGCGCGTGCGTGGCAAGAACTCGTTGACCGCTACGAGAACAAGCGAGTGCTCATCGATACGCATCTCTCCACGTTATTCTCTCTTCAAAAGGTAACTCAACAATCGCCTACCGAACTCAAAGCTCTAATCGGCGACGTTAAAGAATCTCTGGGAGCTCTCAACGCTCTCGGGTGTCCTACAGACGCTTGGGATCGCATCATCGTATACATGGTGACGCGCAAACTCGACGCGGAATCTCTACTCGATTGGGAAATGCAAATCGGTGCAACGACCGAACCCGCGACGTTCGCAGAACTTCAAAAGTTTATCTCAGGCAGGATACACGCTCTCGAAGGTTTCGCGCGCGCAACCGCTAACTCAAAATCGCGTTCGGCCGTTCCCGCAGCAACGAAAGGCAAGTCTAGCGCGAAATCACATCAAGCTGCCGTGACTCTCAAAAGCGATAATTCTCCGAACGTTGCGACAAGTTCATCTTCGTTCACGTGCTCGCTATGCAATTCCGCGCATTACATCTCCGCATGTCCAGCGTATCGAGGCAAAACAGTCGAAGAAAAACTAGACTTTCTCAAACAAAAGAATCTCTGTTTCAATTGCCTCGGTCCGCATCAATTCCGTAACTGTCGGACAGCAAAACGCTGCCGAGTCTGTGGGAATCCTCATCACACGTCGATCCACCGGACCACCAACACGTCAGATGGTCCAGCTCCTCGCGCGTCAACCACTCAGGGAGCGAGTTCACAACAACAACAATCGGTATCCGTCGCTCCCGGGAGCCAAACAAGCGCTTCCGTGCTTCCGCGCAACGAGGATACTCACTCGGGCGCGTCCGCCTCGACCAATATCGCTATGACCACCTCAATCAAGTACATGCCCGTTCTGCTCGCAACAGCTCTCATCAAGGTCACGTCATGCTACGGCGACCAGTACGAAGTTCGGGCCCTCCTCGATCAAGGATCAGAAGTATCGTTTATCACGGAATCTCTCGCGCAACGTATCAATCTGCCGCGTCAACGAGTCTCTCTCCCAATCCACGGGATCGGTGCGCAACGGTCGACTGTTTCTCGCGGATTTATAAATCTCAGCATCGCGTCACGTGTCCATCCTACATTTTCGCTCTCGATAGGTGCGTACGTGCTCGCAAAGCTCACGTCGTATCTGCCTTCGATCCGAGTGGTAAACAAACCATGGCCACATCTCGACGGCCTCGAGCTCGCCGACCCAGAGTTCTCGTCAACAACTCAAATCGACTTAATTCTCGGCGCTGAAGTCTACAGCTTGATTCTCGAAGAAGGGCTACGCCGGGGCGGACCCGGGAGCCCGATCGCTCAACAAACCGCTCTAGGGTGGATTCTATCAGGATCCGTCGCATCCGAATCGACGTCACACTCGAGTGTTCGCCCTGCTCAAGGGCTACAGTGTTCTGTCGATCATGACCTTCTCGATCTCGTCCAACGATTTTGGGCACAAGAAGAAACGAACGTTGAATCAACCAGTACTCCGTCCGACGCAGAAGCCCAGTGTGAACAGCACTTCATCGAAACTCACTCTCGCCAGCAGGATGGACGCTACGTCGTGCGGATACCTCTCAAACGTCTCCCGGAAGATCTCGGTGACTCGTATAAACCAGCGTTATACGCTCTCTCGCGACAAGAGAAAAGATTCTTGGCAACCTCATCTTTGAAGTCGGCGTACTCCGAATTTCTCCGCGAATACGAAGCTCTCGGTCACATGGCTGTCGTTCCGAAATCACTCGCTCAACCGCGTCGCGTATTCTATCTCCCTCACCACGCAGTAGTGCGGGAGACCAGCTCAACCTCAAGGATACGCGTTGTCTTTAATGGATCTTATCGCACCAACTTCGGAATTTCAATCAACGATCTGCAACACATTGGGCCGAAACTTCAAAATGATCTCGCCGATGTCATCACTCGTTGGCGTCGCTACGCGTACGTTTTCTCTGCGGACATCGAGAAAATGTATCGGCAGATTCGCGTACACCCTGAAGATTGGGACTTGCAACGAATTCTCTGGAGGGACAATCCAGAAAATCCTCCACTCACGTATCATCTCTGCACTGTGACCTACGGCCTCGCAAGCGCTCCATATCTCGCAATCCGTGCACTTCGACAACTCTCAATTGACGAAGAGCAGCGCTTTCCTCTTGCGACGAGCATCATTCAACGTGAAATTTACGTTGACGACGTGCTCTCAGGTGCCGACGACATTGAAGAAGCGCAAGAGAAAATTCGACAAATCGATGGATGTCTCAAGGCCGGATGTTTCACACTGCAAAAATGGACCGCCAGTGACGAAAAGTTGTTGGCACTCATCCCGTCAGAAAGACGAGAGAAGTCATCATCAGTGCTACTCGAAGACGCTCAACTCTTTCGCGCTCTCGGACTTCTCTGGCAACCAAACACAGACTCGTTTGTATTTGCCTCGCGCATCCGCGACGAATCGCCTCGTACCAGTAAACGCACCGTGCTATCACGTGTCGCGCAACTCTTCGATCCTCTCGGATGGATTGCGCCTGTCGTCGTTCGCGGAAAGATCTTCATCCAGGAACTCTGGTCAGCGAAGCTCGGCTGGGACGACCAGCTACCTGAAGAGCTCGAATGCCGCTGGAGAACTTTCGACAAGGATCTGCAAGACGTCTCTTCAATCTCAGTGCCCCGATGGCTCGGGTCTCGCGCATCATCGTGCGCCGTGGAGTTGCACGGATTCTCGGACGCGTCTCAAGTTGCTCTCGGTGCAGTGATCTATTTACGCGCGATCGCGGATCTCGACGATGTTCGCGTAACAATCGTCGCCGCGAAAACTCGGGTTGCTCCGCTGAAGCCAGTGACCATTCCTCGACTCGAACTCTCAGCCGCACTTCTCTTAGTTCGAACTATATCTCACGTACGAAAAACTCTCGATCTCGAAGAAGCTCCGATTCATCTCTGGACGGATTCCACGGTCGCGCTCGCGTACATTCGTGGTGATGTCCGTCGGTGGGCCGATTACGTTCGAAATCGCGTAACGGAAATTCAGGAGCTCTCAAACTCTCAGTGGCACCATGTCTCAGGGAAGGACAACCCTGCGGACTTTGCATCGCGCGGACTCTCTCCTCGGCAACTCAAAGACGAGACTCTCTGGTGGAATGGCCCGACATGGTTGTGGAAACATTCCACATCTTGGCCATCATCGAATCCATCGCTTGATACGGATGTCGCTCTTGAAATTCGCAAAACTCCGGTCGCGATCGCTAATAAGGACGAGCCTCCAGAACTCTGGACTCTCGTTGAGCGGTTCTCGAGTCTCAGGACTCTTCTTCGCGTGACGGCGTTGTGTTTCCGAGCCGTTCACAAATTCAAACGCATCCAGGGCGCTCCGGATCGAGCATCGCCATTTACTCCCGAAGAACTCAACACCGTTCGACTTTTCTGGGTAAAGAAAACTCAAGTCGCGCACTTCGGGAACGAAATTAATCAACTCTCGCAAGGCACGAAGCTCTCGCGGTCTGCCGCGCTCATTCGACTCGCTCCTTTCGTTGATTCTTCGGGACTCTTACGCGTCGGAGGCAGACTCCGAAATTCTCTTCTCGACTATGACGAGAAACACCCTCTTATTTTACCTCGTGAATCCGCGCTCACGACCCTTATCATCCGTGATACACATTACCGCACACTTCACGGAGGAACGCAGGTCACTCTCGCCACGTTACGACGTCGATATTGGATCGTAGGAGGCCGTGTGCCGATTCGCGCCTTCATACATCGCTGCATTCCGTGCGTTCGACAACGAGCCGCTATCAGTCAGCAACTCATGGGGCAGCTACCAGAACCTCGTTCAACTCGGTCGCGCCCGTTCTTCCACTCCGGAGTCGATTACGCCGGACCTTTGACTCTCCGGACGTTCCGAGGACGGGGCGCCAAATCTTACAAGGGATACATCGTCGTATTCATCTGCTTCTCATCATCCGCCGTCCATTTGGAGATGGCAACCGATTATACCTCAGAAGGGTTCCTCGCCGCGTACAAACGTTTCACTAGTCGACGCGGCATCTGCGGAACGCTCACGAGCGACTGTGGAACAAATTTTATTGGCGCTGACAAGGAATTGCGCAAGCTTTTTCAAGCTTCATCCGAACAAATGAAAGATCTCGCTAACATCCTCGCAAACGACGGCACAACGTGGAAGTTCAATCCACCATCATCACCACATTTCGGCGGCAAGTGGGAAGCCGCCGTTAAATCAGTCAAATTTCATCTCAAGCGCGTTATCGGAGACACCGGACTCACCTACGAAGAATTCTCTACGCTGCTCTCACAAATTGAAGCCGTCCTCAATTCGCGTCCTCTCTGTCCACTCTCGGATGATCCAAACGACATGACCGCGCTCACACCGGGTCATTTTCTCACGGGATCTGCCTTAAATACGATTCCAGAACCTACTCTCATCGATCTTCCAACATCTCGACTTTCTCGATGGCAACTCATACGCCAAATGTTGGAACACTTCTGGCAACGCTGGAGCACCGAGTACCTTCAACATCTTCAAACCATCACGAAATGGCAACAACGATTTCACTCCCTCAAGATCGGATCGCTCGTTCTTGTCAAGGACGAACGATATCCTCCGTCCAAATGGGCTCTCGGCAGAGTCACCGACGTTCATCCCGGCCGGGACAACCTCGTGCGCGTCGCCACCATTCGGACTCAACACTCGGTGTATCGGCGGCCCATCGTGAAGCTCATCTTGCTACCAATCTCAACCAACGAGGACTACACCTAGCATCTACGCGTTCGATCGATCATTCATTTCACTTTTCGCCAATCTACTTAAGATTGGCAAGGCGGGCGGAATGTTTCGACAAATCATCTCTCTCTCTCTATTTATCTCTCTCTTTCCACATCAGCCGCAAGAAACCTGGATCAGCTGATGAACCATGTATTTACTTTTCGCGATCATACATACATACTGTTCAACACCACATCTCACTTACACTCACATACACACTCTCGCTCTCGCAACCGACCCGAGCGTTCGGTTACACACAGTAGTAATCTCTCGTGTCTCGAGCTGATGAGCATCATTTGTATTACCTCAGTATTAATTCTCTTTCTCAATAAACTGCACAATTCTCAACATTTTTTGAGTTCTCTCTACACAGTAGTAAACCCGGAAACTAAAGCGCGTTCGAACGTAGCCACCGGATCGGTAGACCCCGCGTATAAAGGCCTCTCCGATGGGATACGAAATATCGAGTTGATGATGGAGAAACTTCTTGCACCCCCGCCAATTAAAAATAATTTTGAAACGCCGTGCTCCTCCCGTTTCGATAGAAAGCCGGTGCTAAATTTCTATAAAACTCCTGAAGCGAAAAATCGTAATAAGAATCCGGAAATATTCAATAATAGCAGTACTCCGGACCAGGATCCATTCCCCCAGATTAAATTAAAGGACGCAATAGAAACCGTCCCGAAGTTCAACGGTCACAACATGTCCGTTTTACAATTCGCTAGAGCCTGCAATAGGGCTAGGGCTCTGATTCCCTCGCAAACCGAACCCCAGCTGGCGAGGTTGTTACGAAACAAGCTACAGGACCATGCATACTTGGCCGTTGAGGATAGGGTCTTTGACTCCATACATGACTTAATTAACCAACTCAAGCGTACCTTCTCTCCTGCAAAAACGTCTGACCATTATCGTGGGGAACTCGCGAATGTTATCAAAGGCCCCAACGAACATATATTGGAATATATTTCGCGCGTTAAGGACCTCCGATTCGCTATTTTGGAAGAAGACAGGGAATACTACCGCGATTTCGCGCAAAATCGCCCTCAAGACTTAGACCATCTGACGTTAGATTCGTTCGTCGACGGCCTTCCACCTCACATGAGAACAAGATTATTCCAACATTCTTTCGAAACGCTCGACGAAGCTTTCGATCTCGCTGTCCTGATAGACAAGAAAATCGATAGGGATCGCGTCAGATTTTCCGAACAAAGGGCCCCGAAGCCAACGTGCCAACTCTGTAACAGGACGGGACACGACGCTCGATCTTGCCGAGGCAACCAGAATCTAGACTCCCGACCTTCCGAGGGATACCCTCCAAACCGTGCCGCGGGACACGAGTACCAAAACCCCAAACCTCTGCTCCCTTACTGGGACAAAACCAGACCTCCTCCATCAAGACCAACAGAACTACGTATCTGCGGATACTGTCAGAAACCCGGACACCTTATCTCAGAATGCAGAAAACGCATGTTCAATCGCAGTGACAGGAACCCAGGGATTTTCCAGGAAGGGAATTCGGGAAACGCCCTGCCCCCACGGGCAACTATGGATGCGTACCGTGGAATGGGCCAAGCGGGAGCGCGTCCGATAACAAAACAAATAATACAGAAAATGCCAGAAACAAAATCGCCATCGCGCGGTTAGATCCAGTTACTGAAGCTCCTTCCGTGATAATTCACTCCCCGGATTTCGAGGACACGCCTGAATTAATGATAGACACCGGATCAGAGGCGAACTTGCTGAAAATTCAAGCGGTAAAACGAACCCAAGAAGTAGACACGACTCATCAACTATTACTTAAAGGCATCTCTCCGGACCCTGTCCCCACACTTGGAACGATCAAGATAAACCTTTTGGGTAATGAAGCCACATTCCATGTCGTTGAAAATGATTTCCCAATTAAACCGCATGGCATATTAGGGGCAGAATTCCTAACAGAAAGGAATGCCACGATTAACTATCTAAAGAAACAATTAAATTTCCACGGAAATTCCATTCCATTTGTAAATACAAATCAAATTGTACTACCCGCTAGATCGAAAACGCTTGCTTTCGTTCGCGTAACAAACCCTACAATAGAAGAAGGGTATTTGCCCCGACTGGACCTGGGCGCAGGAATCCATGCAGGTAACGCACTTGTCCGTAACCAAAACGGCAAAGCGTACCTACAGATCATAAATTCCAATGAAACCGAGATAACCGTTACAGTACCCACCGTTGAATTAGAGGAATTCGACATAGTAATCCCGGAACCGTTACGACACAAGAAGACCACGATACCAATAGGTCCCAAACCCATCCCTGACCTAAACACCACCAAATCCTTCTTAGCCCAGGATCCAACGACCCGTCCCTTCGAGGCACCCACGAAAGTGCACTCATTCTCGCCCCCTACGCATCGCGCCAACCCAACCACTCCCCTAAATTCCCCCAGGTCTCTTGTAGTTTCGTCAGAAGCGGAAATACCGGAAAATTTTGCAGAAACCCCTTCACGGGTGGAACAAGTACTAGAGTTAATCTCAACGGGACATATGAATCTGGAAGAAAAACGCCATGTCCAGGAAATAATCAACAAAAATCATGACCTTTTCTATTTACCGAATGAGAAATTAGGTCATACGAACGCCATACAACATGGCATACAGACGACGGACCCAACTCCGGTTAATACAAAACAATATCGATTTCCACCAATACACAAAAAGGAAATCGACAAACAAGTACACAAACTATTAGAAAACGAAATCATAAAACCATCGTTATCGCCTTATAACTCACCCATTTGGATTGTATCCAAGAAACCAGGACCCGATGGAATGCCACTGTGGCGAATGGTAATTGATTTTAGGGATCTAAACAAAAAGACCGTTCCAGACGCATATCCACTCCCAAACATTAATGAAATATTGGACCAATTAGGAGGAGCTAAATACTTTTCCGTATTCGACCTTGCTTCGGGATTTCACCAAATACCCATGAAACCAGAAGACGCACCAAAGACGGCATTCTCTACACCCCATGGACACTACGAATTTGTAAGGATGCCATTTGGTCTGTGTAATGCACCAGCCACTTTTCAAAGATTAATGGACCACACCCTTACGGGACTCCAGGGCACAGAAATGTTCGTCTACCTGGATGATATCGTCCTCTACGCAAGTTCCCTTACGGAACATTTGATCAAATTTAAAAAACTCGCTCACCGCCTAAGAGAGGCCAACCTCAAACTCCAACCTTCAAAATGCAAATTCTTACACAAGGAAGTCGCATACCTGGGCCACGTAATCACCGAGGAAGGAGTAAAACCGGACCAACAGAAGATTCAAGCCGTCCGAAACTACCCAGCACCTCGTACCCCAAAAGGAATTAAAGAATTCCTTGGATTAACTGGATATTACAGAAGGTTTATCCCAGAATTTTCTAAACAGGCACGCCCATTAACCGCCCTATTAAAAAAGGACGCACTATTCGACTGGGGACCATCCCAGCAAACCGCTTTTGATAATTTAAGACTGGCCTTACAGAAAGAACCAATCCTACAATATCCAAATTTTAACCTAGAATTTCATGTTACTACTGACGCCTCCGAATATGCCATAGGAGGAATATTGAGCCAGGCTATCGCTGAAAAGGAGCTACCGATTGCTTACGCGTCCCGTCTCCTAAACAAAGCGGAAATCAATTACGCAACCATAGAAAAAGAACTCTTAGCCATTGTTTATTGCGTCAGATATTTCCGTCCTTATATTTATGGAAGGAAATTTGTTCTATACACGGACCATCAACCCTTGGTTTGGTTACACAAGGTAAAAGACCCAACGTCGCGCCTCGTTAGATGGCGCCTAAAACTAGCAGAGTATGATTACGAAATTAGGTATCAACCGGGGAAAAGCAATAAGCTTGCCGACGCCTTGTCCCGTAACCCCCCTGCGGTGGAAACATATCCTATAAGACCACGAGAGGAAGCCGACGATGACTGGGAAGAACAACCCCCGCCCAAGCGAGGGCCCGGGAGGCCTCGGCTCACCAAAGCATCAACCTCCAAAGCCAGACCCACATGTAAAACTCATCCACGATCCAGACCCACAACAATACAACCGCACCGAAAAGGAAAGGCAAGTAAAATCTTGACACCCGCACCAAAACATCCAGATCCTACCCCGGGGAATTTACCGGAAACGATGAGTGGCGTAGAAGAGGAAGAGGACCAAGAAGAAGAAATGGAACGGGCGAATACCCCCTATTCAGCCATTTCGCCTCCGCAATCGCCAATACCGCAAGAACAAAACGACCTCGATTCTGAAGTGGACTTTAACGCATCGAACGAATCAATATCAGACTCAGATTCGTCAATAATCGAGCTGAATGATTCCCTTGATACAGGATACGAAGCAGACCCTAAACGAGATATCAGAATAAAGCCGTCAACCAGTCGCGACCCATTGTCCCTACGAAAGGACACACTCGTTTTCTTCTTAAGCGCAGACGGAAAACCTTGCGACGACGGGGCTAAACAATTACAGGAAATAGGAGTCTTAAAAACAACAGAAAACCTCCGTCTAGGCAGAGCCAACGCAACACATAATAAGGGGCAAATCCTCATTGGACTAGTCATAAAAGAAACTCAAAATACACCTTTAACTACGACGACTTGGGACGAGGCCCTTTCCTCTTTTAAAACCGTAATATGTGAGCTTATGATCACTTCCTTTAGTATCGCCAAAACAACAAATATTGATCAATTAAGTTGGCGAGAAATTATTTTAGATGTCCTCGAGGCCATCAACGAAGAAGACATTAGTATAACTATATGTCTACAGCTAGTCCGAATCCCAAAAGAATCGGAACAACGAGACATTATAACGGAAAATCATGCATCCGCATTAGCCGGACATAAAGGGGTAACTAAAACGTATAATCGAATTCGTCACCGTTACTTTTGGAGAGGCATGAAACAAGCCGTCGAAGATTACATTAGAAACTGCGTGGACTGTCAAAGGAAGAAACTCGTCCGTATTAAAACCAGGCAACCAATGATCCTCACCGACACGCCAGGACGAGCATTTGATAAAGTTGCATTGGACATTGTAGGACCGTTACCTACTACAAGGGAGGGCAATACCTACATATTAACCATGCAAGATCTATTAACGAAATACTTCGTGTGCGAGCCCCTAAAACAATCCACAGCAATAAGAATTGCAGACGCATTCATAAAAAGGTTTATTTGTCAATTCGGAGCTCCCAGAGCCATCCTCACGGACCAAGGAGCAAATCTCATTGGTAACTTCATGAAAGCTATTGCGCGAAAATTTAAAATCGAACAATTCAGAACCACAGCCTTTCACCCACAGACTAACGGTTCTTTAGAGCGATCGCATATAGTTCTAACTGAATATTTAAAAATGTTTATCGGGAACCATAGTGACTGGGACGAATGGACCTACCTGGCCGCGTTCTCTTATAATACCAGCGTCCACGAGGGTACTGGTTACACTCCACACGAATTAGTATTCGGAAAGATAGCTCGGGTGCCAAGCCGGAATCCGATTCCCGAGGATTTTGAAAACGAAACATATAATCACTATCTCTCGAATTTAAATACTAGGATGCAAGAACTGCAAACCGCTGCAGCTGAAAAACTAAATCAATCCAAACTCCGTTATAAAAAATATTATGATCGGCATATACACGAAGAGACCTTCAAACCGGGCGATCCGGTTTTCGTATTAATAGAACCCCGGAAAGGGAAATTTGGTGACCAGTACTCAGGCCCCCACACGATACTAGAAGTAATCCCTTCGCAAAATTTAAAGATCACATGGAAGGGCAAAACGAAAATAATCCACGCAAACAAAGCGCGCCTTGGTCGATTGCGCGAGGATCCCGGTTGACTCTAACCCAAATATATATATACCTATATAACATGTATTAATCTACTTCATTTCTTAGAAAAAATATGCCACATAAAAGGGCCCAAAAACCCAATGGGGCTAAACCCAATGGGGCAAAACCCAAAGGGGCAGGGTTAAGAAGAAGGCTCGACCACATCAAATGGCTGCGTCGAACGGCCATTCGAGAAGGAAGGAGCCTCACACCACTCCTCCCAAAAGTGATCTCTTCAACGATCGTCAGGGAGGCAGAGCCGACTATACAAATCATCGTCATCGATGACTCCCCCCCGCCAGCACCAACAATGCAGGAAGCCATGACCCCTCCGCCCCCGGATCGTCCTCCCTTACCCGCATCAGGCAGTAAGGAGGTACTCTTCCACCCTACCTCTCCCCCGCACCAAACTCCCCCTCCTCGAACCTCCACCTCCCTAGCTCCCTCCTTAATCCTTCCTTACCCAGGTGACGTTGAAGTCCTGGACACGGGGTCAGCCATCCGTATTCCGGACTATACGGAACTGACACCCGCGTTCCTAAGGTGGTTCAATGACCACTACCAAGATGGTTACGACCTAACGTTCATCCTGGACGATCCCTCCTTCCAATCCCGAGAATATTCCTTTCCCCCTTATTAATCCCTCCAAAATCCCCTTCCTTCCCTTAATCCTATCCTTACTTTGTATATAATCCCTTGTAAATGAACCTTTTTCTCCCATTTATTTCTTTATTTTTTATGCCAAATAGGCCACATCTTTTATTTCTCTTTTCAATAGACTATAATTTTGTTTTTCTTCTAAATTAGTTATATCTTTTATTTTTTTCCTTATATTACGCCAAATAGGCAATATCTTTTGTTTTTTTTTCTTTTTCGCCGAATAGGCAAACTCTTTTCTTTTTTTTTTCTTTTCGCCAAAATAGGCTACGCGTTTTATTTTATTTGCCAAATAGGCTATGTATATTTTATTTTTTTTTTATCCTCATTTCAAGACACCCGCACCTTATGTTAAGAAATGTACGCATTTCTTCATATAAAGGGGGAGGTGTGATGCCCCACTATTTTCATTAAATTTTTTTCTCTCACTTCAAACCACACCTACCTTGTTTTAAGAAATTACACATTTCTTCATATAAGGGGGGAGGTGTGACGTCCCACTATTTTTCGCGCGGTATTTTAACACCACTTCCTCACAAATCCATCCACAATCCACCAAAAACCTTCAATCTCGAGTCATACCCTACTCCCTCACCCAACCGATCATTTGGACGATATACCTTAGTGGTCCCTATCTCTAAATGGTCAATCCCAATCGCCGATCACCTTGATGTTGTACCTTAGCGGTCCCCAACACAAGATGACCCATACAAAACGCCACCTCGATGATGTATCTTAGAGATCCCCATCACGAGATGATCGTTACAAAACTCCTTCGCCTATTCGCCATATGAGGCATGACCACTTCCTTCCAAATCTACGTTTAAACAAATCCCTCATCCTTAAAACCCTCTTCTAAATCGAGACTACGTCTCACGCCCTTACTATGACCACAGAAGTCAATACACCGTTTACCCCATTCCTATACGACCTCCTAAACTCCACCAAATGGGTTGAGTATTTCGCTTCAAAGCCCCATGCAAAAACCCTAGAAATGTTACTGCGACGCAAATGTACAAACGTGATCAACACGTGATTGTAATTACGACGCATTTGGCGTACGTGACATAAATACATCTATTAATAGCCATACCGTTTACAAAAACCCCCAAAATCTACTGCGTCTTGTTCCGAAATCTGTCAAGGTCTTTACCGCGCGAACCCCCGCAGTACTCCTGGAAGATCATATAAATACGAAGGATCGAGAGCTCAGAACGCTCTTTTGTCAACAGACAGTCTAATAGATAAGAGTATCATTAAAACAAGTGTCAATTATTCAAATCAGTGCGTTACGACAATCACTGTAAGTCATTATTATATACCATTATTATAGTGCATATCACCCCATACCATATTATTATTTATCAACGCTTATAGCTTATTATTATATTCTTTCATTTATGCTTATTGCTTACTTACTATTATATTCTTTCATGCTTATTGCTTACCTACTATTATATTCTTTCATTTATGCTTATTATATATATATCGCCATTCATATTCATAACTCATATTATAAATGTTGCGCGTGTGAATACAAAATCTTCCCACGCATTGTTAAAACCACTCTAACAAAGCTAATAAACCGCTTTGTTATCAATCATGTTTCGAATTATTGTGTGTATCCTCGAGTCATAAGGCTTTCCAACGAAACCAAGCTGCCGCAACAGCTGATTCGCGAGAGCTCTCCCAGTATTTACAAACACACTGCTGCATGAGCCGTGCTATTCTTAGGAAAACTAAGTATGGTTTCTTTTGTACGAATGCAACGGTAAATCCTATTATCAAACCAAAACAAAACAAGAGTGCTAACGGGTGTTCCTTCAGTACCAATTTGCTTTAAAACCTTCCCTGGTCGATTAGTGTGACGGATGATAGATTCGCGCCTGATATTCCTTTCAAACGATTAGTGTGACGGATGATAGAGTCGCGCCCGACTTTCCCTCAAAACCCACAGTGTGCTGGATGACAGATTCACGCCTGATATTCCTTTCAAACCCTCAGTGTGACGGATGATAGATTCGCGCCTGACTTTCCCTCAAAACCCTCAGTGTGCTGGATGACAGATTCACGCCTGGCTTCCCTCAAAACCCACAGTGTGCTGGATGACAGATTCACGCCTGATATTCCTTTCAAACCCTCAGTGTGACGGATGATAGATTCGCGCCTGACTTTCCCTCAAAACCCACAGTGTGCTGGATGACAGATTCACGCCTGGCTTTCCCTCAAAACCCACAGTGTGCTGGATGATAGATTCACGCCTGGCTTTCCCTCAAAACCCACAGTGTGCTGGATGACAGATTCACGCCTGATCCTCCTCTCGAACCCTCAGTGTGACGGATGTTAGATTCGCGCCTGATCTTCTCCTCCCTTCTAGTCACCGTTCCCAAAAACCTCACCCGGGACGTGACAGTACAGCAAAGGCTATGAAGTCGGATGTTGCCGTGAAATTAGTAACCCAAAGCTCGACTTTAAAAGAAAAGAATATTGAAATAGGAGTATTCGTTGGTGACAATGATAGCTCAAGTATTTGTGCCATAAGAAAAGTAGCGAATCATACTATAATTAAACAGTCTGTCAAAAATTACACATCCAAAGGAGTAAAGAGTCTCTTATACAAAATAGATAAAAGTAAAGATCCTGAGAAAGAAATGACATCAGATGTTATTAAATATTTACACAAAGGTTTTACGTATGCTATGGCGCAACATCGAGGGAACGCACCAGAAATGGCAGCTGCCATAAAAAATGTGCCCTATCATGCCTTCAATATACATACTAAAATTTGTGGCTTGTGCATCAACCCAAGCTAACGAGAGCCTGAATAATATCATTTCTAAAAAAGCTCCAAAAGCTATACCTTATGGACGCTTGGAATCTTATGATTATCGAGTGGCATGTTCTGTGGCGCAAAAAAATAAGGGTGAACAGTATGTTCAGGATACATTACTGAAAGGGAATTTAAGTCCCGGATCACATTTAAAAAAACATATAGAGCGCAGTACCAAATCTGCTAAACTAAGGGCTGCAAAAGCTAAAACCCCAGCATTCAAATTAAATCGGAATCTTCTTCAAAATAAACGTAAGCAGCTAAAAGATCGTCGCCAAGCAATGGAAGGAATTACTTACGAAAGTAATTTAGGATTACTTGAAATGCCAGCGGTTCCTGCCAATACTTCATTGGATTCAGATGTGGCGACATTTTCAGTAGACAGTAATCCTAAAGCTGTAGTTCTTTTCGACATTGAAACGGGAGGTTTTTCCATGACCGATGATATTTTACAAATTGCGTTAAAATATAATGATTTCGTAATTAATAAGTATACAGGGTGTCCCAAAAATGCTGCGGTTCCTTAAACGGGGTGATTCGGGGGGTGATTGCAAACAACTTTTTCCTTTGCGAAAATGCCCTCCGAGGTTTCGTTAACGAGATATTAATGAAAAGCACCGACCAATCAGAGCGCGAGCCTTCCGCTGGAGGTCCCGCGCTAGCGTGGCCGCGCGCCGGGCCGCGCTGCGACTACGAACAGGCAAGGCGGCATGCATCGAAGGAAATTGCGTAGAATGGCAAATGAAAAAGACGTAACAAAAAAATCGAACCTTTTGCCATGGTATGTTTGCCATTTAAAGTGAATAATGAATAAAGGATAAATGGATGAAAATCACGTGTAACGTAAAAAGACGAATACCAATTTTTTTTAGAAGATTCGAAAATAATTATTTGAAGTGGGAGGATAAGGAATACGTAAAATTCCTTGTGTTAATAACATATCCACGAAAAGGCAATGTAACAGGAAATTAAGGAAAAGTGATCGTAGTTCGTTATTGTGATAAAAATCCAGCACTGTTGCTGATAACGAATAAGTCTGTTTAAAAAGGCCGAATAAATATTTTCGTACGAGAATTTTGAGAATTATCGCCAGAAATAAGCCATAGCTTGCGTTAAATTTAAAAATGAATGATCACCATTAAAGTAACTGAAACTCACCCTTGTAGAAAATTCACCTGCAACTTGAAAACTTGTGTCACTGGGTCACTGAACCGATCCTGGTCATCGATGGACGAGCCCAGTGCACAGCTGATCCCAGGTATACGACACTACCCAAAGTTAAGGGTCGCAATGTCAGGTGCGTCCAGGTCAACGTACCGAATATTCACTTCACTGCACGGCTACTAACACTGATCGCTTAATTTACTTTTCATGGAACGTGTTGTTCCTACGTTATAAAAATTGGTGGAAATGAATTTTTACTTCGCGTTCGGAGTCGTGGGTAATCCCCGCGCAAATTCTCACGCTGCAGCACTTGCGTCCTCGTTGTTCGGGGGGTACACCCAGAACATCGCGTAATACTCTTGAGCAGAGAACATTTGTCTGCGACGCGATTGCTGACTGCTGACTGACAAGATTTTTTCCAAGCGACTTCTTCTACCCCCAAATAGTTTCTCTCGTTCCATTATGAGTTGACCCCCACCAGGCCAAGAGGCTTCAGGTAAAAAGAAGCCAGCACATTTTCGGAACACACGTGTTTTGCAGAAGTGCAACGAAAACTTTCACAAAAGCCCGCGCTCCGTCCTTCTACTGCCAATGTACCCATTGCTTCGAGATAGAAAACAGACACCACGTGTATCGGTTCGAAAGGGTCTGAAGGGAAGAGACGCAGAAAGTCTTCGAGTTGCTATAAAGAAGAAAATGCATTCCTGTTTCCCCTTTCTGACACCCTGAGTTCACGCCTGCTACGAGGCGGAACCAAGTAAGTCATAAATTATCCGAAACTGTAGGAAACCGTTCTCTACCGCCGACTTGCGGGACAATACGGTCATAAACCGCGACCCTGGCGAAATGCTCTGGCTGAGCAGCCTGATTAATTTTGGAGAACTAGAAATTACAGAGTATTATCCAGCATCAATACGTCCCGCGGAGAGACACAGGAAAAGAAGGGATAGTCCGCTGACTGCGCGTAGTCCCGCCTGCTTCGTCCTACCCTCAAATTAAAGACGGATCCCTTATCTTTCGAGTATAAACAAGTGCTCGAATTTCAAAACACAAGCACGCGTCGACGTATTCGGTGCGAGAGACTGTGGGCTTGAGGTCCGACCTGGGGGGGGGGGGGCGTCAGATGAGTGGACCAAGCGCCTTCCACTACCCTTTCCCGACGGGAAGGTTCTCAAAGGTCCTCAATTATATCAGGTTCGCCAAAGGAGGGTGGTCAACCCTTAGCCAGGAAGGCAGCATCCCCCAACCGGCCACCGGGAAGGGACAAGACCAGCGCCCGGAGGGGAACATAGCCGCCTTCCCAGAGCTCCCCCACCACGCTCAAGGTGGTTGACCCTGGGGGGAGAGTTCCTGTGTCTCTCCGCGGGACTTATTGATGCTGGATAATACTCTGTAATTTCTAGTTCTCCAAAATTAATCAGGCTGCTCAGCCAGAGCATTCCGCCAGGGTCGCGGTTTATGACCGTATTGTCCCGCAAGTCGGCGGTAGAGAACGGTTTCCTACAGTTTCGGATAATTTATGACTTACTTGGTTCCGCCTCGTAGCAGGCGTGAACTCAGGGTGTCAGAAAGGGGAAACAGGAATGGTATGCATTTTCTTCTTTATAGCAACTCGAAGACTTTCTGCGTCTCTTCCCTTCAGACCCTTTCGAACCGATACACGTGGTGTCTGTTTTCTATCTCGAAGCAATGGGTACATTGGCAGTAGAAGGACGGAGCGCGGGCTTTTGTGAAAGTTTTCGTTGCACTTCTGCAAAACACGTGTGTTCCGAAAATGTGCTGGCTTCTTTTTACCTGAAGCCTCTTGGCCTGGTGGGGGTCAACTCATAATGGAACGAGAGAAACTATTTGGGGGTAGAAGAAGTCGCTTGGAAAAAATCTTGTCAGTCAGCAGTCAGCAATCGCGTCGCAGACAAATGTTCTCTGCTCAAGAGTATTACGCGATGTTCTGGGTGTACCCCCCGAACAACGAGGACGCAAGTGCTGCAGCGTGAGAATTTGCGCGGGGATTACCCACGACTCCGAACGCGAAGTAAAAATTCATTTCCACCAATTTTTATAACGTAGGAACAACACGTTCCATGAAAAGTAAATTAAGCGATCAGTGTTAGTAGCCGTGCAGTGAAGTGAATATTCGGTACGTTGACCTGGACGCACCTGACATTGCGACCCTTAACTTTGGGTAGTGTCGTATACCTGGGATCAGCTGTGCACTGGGCTCGTCCATCGATGACCAGGATCGGTTCAGTGACCCAGTGACACAAGTTTTCAAGTTGCAGGTGAATTTTCTACAAGGGTGAGTTTCAGTTACTTTAATGGTGATCATTCATTTTTAAATTTAACGCAAGCTATGGCTTATTTCTGGCGATAATTCTCAAAATTCTCGTACGAAAATATTTATTCGGCCTTTTTAAACAGACTTATTCGTTATCAGCAACAGTGCTGGATTTTTATCACAATAACGAACTACGATCACTTTTTCTTAATTTCCTGTTACATTGCCTTTTCGTGGATATGTTATTAACACAAGGAATTTTACGTATTCCTTATCCTCCCACTTCAAATAATTATTTTCGAATCTTCTAAAAAAAATGTGTATTCGTCTTTTTACGTTACACGTGATTTTCATCCATTTATCCTTTATTCATTATTCACTTTAAATGGCAAACATACCATGGCAAAAGGTTCGATTTTTTTGTTACGTCTTTTTCATTTGCCATTCTACGCAATTTCCTTCGATGCATGCCGCCTTGCCTGTTCGTAGTCGCAGCGCGGCCCGGCGCGCGGCCACGCTAGCGCGGGACCTCCAGCGGAAGGCTCGCGCTCTGATTGGTCGGTGCTTTTTATTAATATCTCGTTAACGAAACCTCGGAGGGCATTTTCGCAAAGGAAAAAGTTGTTTGCAATCACCCCCCGAATCACCCCCTTTAAGGAACCGCAGCATTTTTGGGACACCCTGTATTGTACCTACAAAAAGCATCAATTCCAAAGCTACTGGAGTCCATGGAATAGCCAACGAATGCGGTGATTTATATCTCCGTGGAATAAAAGTTTCGTCGTCACCGTTACGAATAGTACTGGGTGAAGTCTTGGACTATTTAAAAAAAATTGGGAAACCGTGCATACTAGTTGCACATAATAGCAATTTTGATTCATCACGTTTAATATTAAAATTAATAGAGGTTTCTTTGTTAGATGATTTTTGTGCAGTAGTGGAAGGAGTAACTGACAGCTTACAATTATGTAAAAAGCGATTTCCTGATAGGAAAGAAAAGGGAGGATTTAAATTACTAACGCTAGCCAAAGAGATACTCTAGAAGAGATAAAATATTTAAAATCAATGGCATCATGCTAAATACAATTATTTATAGTATAATGTAGTTTATTAAATATTTGTAATAGATCCTTGCAACAGTTCCTATAAAATATAATTAGATTGTAAGTTATATATAAAATAGCAACTATTTATTATATTAATTTTAAGTGTTACTGTTTCTGAAGATAAATATAATTGATACTATGGCCTTTTGTAGTTTTACTTATTTCCACTAACATAACTTTTATGTAAATTAAATTAATATTATTATAAATATTCGGTAAAATATTAAATAACGTTTATACATTCAGTATAATTTCTTTTACGAATTTGTAACCATAAATAGTTCATTCTTTCAAGATTTTATGTGTAGAATTTTTTTTATTAAGTGAAACAGTTTAGTTGATTAAAAAACATCTTTCCTAATTTATTTCTTATACATATTTAAATATAAAAGCACACTAATAGATACAGGGCATCGTAATATGGACATCTAACCTACGTATATACTTCACTACCCAGCGTACAGCGTTGCCACGTTTCAAACAGTTCCTTCAGGCAGTTCCAAAAATACGAGCACATTGCTGTCTATTTATTCAATTATCTAATAAACCAGACGATACATGACGGATTTTTTTTTTTGAATTTCATAGGAATACATAAGCTTTTCATTGCAACATTTTTTAGGACTTTCTCACTATTTTTAAGGACCCTGTGAAACATTTTATATAAATTTTATCGCTTCTCCCATAAGAATCTGTGTATAAGAGCGCAACTTTGACTTCAATTTTTTTAAAAACCGTGCGGTCAATCCACATGAAATTTTTACACAAATCGGACTACACTTTGAACATTGGATTAAAACACTTTTCAAAGATTTCTCACTATTTTGTCTCCGGTATCGAACCTCCCTAAGGGGGTAGACACGGGTAAAACAGCGCTCTGTAATCGACACAAATTGGCCCGAAATATGGGTTTTATAGAATTCGCTTTTCGTCCCCATATGAGCATATTTGGGGCTGGGTGAGGTCTCATTCGAAAGAGGAAGGTTCAGTGCAGCGCGCTCTGGTCACGGTTCGACGAGATTGTGTTATTATCTAATAATATGAGTGTAGAAAGTAGAGCAAACGTTGAAAAAAAAAAAGTGTTTTGTGACTCAAACGATGACCAGAGCGCGCTGTATCGAGTCTTCCTCTTTCGAATGAGACCTCACCCAGCCCAAAATGTGCTCATATAAGGACGAAAAGCGAATCCCCGTGACTGCATTCCCAAATACGAGTTCCGCCATATTGGCGATAAGCAGAGCAAGTCACGTGACAAATTTAGTTCAGCTAGTGGATACGAGATGGCGCATACTCGGGAGGACTGCCAGCGTGGAATAATAGCAAAACTGAAGCGTTAGCTGGATACATGTGCGACAGTAAAAGCGTGATGCTGTCAATGTATGCATTTTCGTCCGATTAGAGGTTAGGTTATATGCATTTTAGGCATACATTTACTAGGAATTGCTGGGAACTGTATACATTTACTAAATTAACGCCTTTACCGTGACACATACATCACTTGAAATCGCTGTCGAATATATGTTATAATTATATGGCCACATTATTTAAAGTAAAAAAAGAGAGATTGGAACATTTTTACTAATACTGGAAATACTGATTTACTGATATCATATTTTCAGAATGGGGAAGTTACAGCCATTATTTATAATTATTGCTCTTATTATTACTCTTTTCTATTGTTCTGACTATTGTATAAATCATGTAATATGGAAAAGTCTCCAAACCGGTCAACAGTTGACTCCCTGATTTTTTTGTAATTCTTTACGGTCCAATGCAGAGATGGGCATTATTTAAATAAAAGGATATACTTCCGAATGGCCCCAGTGGCTGATCGACACGAGGTTTGGGGGAGGGGTGTGTACCCTAAATCTGAAATTCTATATAGGTTCGGGTATTTATTAGTTTCCATTGTTTATTCGAAGGCCTTTCATCTTGGGTTTCGAATACTTTTTCTTCTTTCATTATATCTTTATCCTAAGGTCGTATTCAGATATATTGGCCGGTCAACAGTAATCGAGGAGAAATCAGCCACCACCATCTGACGATCGTGGATTTGTCAGTTGGAGTTGCTTGGCCCCCGAAGGGTATGGTGTCGTAACGGGAACGCTGCTCGGCTCTGTCTGAACGTAGTTCAGTGCGGGTCTCTCGAATTCGCTATTATTCTGCGTAATAGTTGCGTGCGTTATGAAGCTATGCGTAGACCAATACGAGATGAAACTATCGAGAAAGAATCGATGTTCTGACCATAAGAGCCGTTTCACACGACGATACATGTATGCGTTACGCGTATGATGGATACCGGTTTTCATTGTTCTTTTGAGAATCGTCGTGTGAACGGTCCCATAATGATCAATGTAACATCGGTATCCATCATACGCGTATCGCGATACACGTATCGTCGTGTGAAACGGCTCTAACACTTCTGAATTTTATCGGATCTAACGCACACCTATTCTGATGTATGTATTTCTACTCTCACAAGGGAACATCCCGAACCCGGAAATTCGAAAAATACTGAAACTTTGTGAATATGGAGGGAATTTCCTCCTGATTACAGCGCAATTTTTTGTTTGCTGCCCAAATTCACACTAAAGGAGTGTAATTGACCGCTGAAAATCCGGTTATTTTCCGATTTTGTGTTATAACTCGTGAACTGTAAAATAATTTTTTTACCAAATGATAGATCTAATTCAAAGAAGGAACTTTTATCTTGAAACTTTTTTTCTATTTCTTACAGTTCGCGAGTTATAACATAAAATCGGAAAATAGCAAAATTTTCAGGGGTTAATTTCACCCCCTTCGAGTGAATTTGGGCAGCAAACAAAAATTGCGTTTTAATCAGGAGGAAATCCCCTACATATTCACAAAGTTTCAGAATTTTTTTAATTTTCAGGTTCGGGATCTTCCCTTGTCAGAACTCGGTTGGCCTACACGTCAGGAGCTTGGCGCAATCCCTACCACTTCTGGCCCACTCTTGTTCTGCGAAGGCGAGAGCGAGATGGAACGGGAGCGAGTCAAAAAACACAGAAAAGGAGCACCGAGGCAGGACAGCGGTATGGTGGGAGAATACTCCTCACGAAACTCACCGGCCAATATATGTATCTGAATACGACCTTAGAAGCTCGAATGCCGGCGAAAACCTTTGTGGCCCGAGCCGCGCGAGATCGCCGTTGCTCGGCGATGCGTCATCGATTATACAGAAGCAGAATTTGTTTATTTTTCATCGCATTAATATGAAAGTGACACCACTGGATTTCTGGCATTCTCCCGGTTATATTGACAGAAAATAATTTAAATCGGACTATTTTTATCGAAACGGGCTTTCACTTCTATAAACAAATTTTTCACGTAATTTCCTTAATTATGGTCCGAATTATATCATTTTTGGGGCCAATTTGATCCAGAAAATATGAGGAATCGATTGACGTCACTTTCGCAAATATCTGATTAGAAATGCATAACTGCAGATTCGTCACTGATTAGTGCGCAACATTGTATGGCCCCACTGGTTTCGAGCGCCGAAGCCCACGAAACTCAGCGAGTCGCATGATTGCCAGCGAGAAGGACAAGAGGGGACTTTCGATGGCGAAGGAAAATCAGCCTTCTACAGAACTCAAATCGAGAAAGACTTTGCTGACAGACTTTATATTCACGTCAAATAAATACTTTAATTGTAAAATTTAGACGATGAAGTATTGTTGAATTTCGCCAGTTCTTACATATGCCCCATTTGGTTCGGAATTCCTGATCTCAGAGTTTCATGCATGTACCTATTGAAATGTTATTTTTTCTTATGAATACATGATTAGGACACACTCTACGTTCACTAAAAATTGACCGAATTGCCCCATGTTTGATATCATTTTCATCGGGAAATCCTAAAAAATCCATCGGTAATACTTTCATCAACACTTATCAGAAACATGAACATTTTATTTTTCTGTACTCGGTATTTTATCTAGCTCGTCGGTTTTATTGCTCTCGACTGTCAACGGACGGGCTACTAGGGCCCGAAGGTCCTTGCTCGCAGCGAGAAAGCAAAACAGTGGGGTGGGTAGGTCTTTCCCGATAATCTGAGCCCAAAGGCTTCTCAACAATTGGAAGACTGTACATATTATTTCTGATGCTTTCGACAATACACGCAACCATTTGCGTGCGCGGTTTCATGTTGCACGTCAGTAGTAAGGCAAAGCCGATTCTAACCCAGGTCCTCTGAGGGGAGCGCGGGGGCGGGGGGGAAGTGAGGGCGCGCGGGGGAGTGCGGCGGAGGGAACCATGGGCGCGGGAAGAGCTGGGGAGTGGAAGACCGGTTGCGCGCGCACGAACCGCGGAGTGGGGGAAGTTGTAATCGTGGTGGGGATCAGTCCGGGCCGAGCCGCCGCGGAGACCTCTCCAGACCTGACCCACTGTTGGAAAATTTTCAGAGGGTCGTCCCCTCCCTCTAAAAATTTGACCCACTGTTGGAAAATTTTCAGAGGGTCGTCCCCTCCCTCTAAAAATTTCTGGGATTACTCTAGCAAACAAATATGCATCATGCAGTCATTAGCACTGTGAAAATGGTATCATCTCGCGCGATAACGCATGTAATTTGACTCTTCTGATGCAGTCGCGCGAGACGATACCATTTCTTCACAGTGCGAAGAATGCATGATACATATTTGTTTGGTTTTAAAATTATGTGAAGAGGAAAGGAGGAGGATGGATGACGAGTAAATAAATTTTTTTCAAACAAATATGCTGCATTTTAAAGCGTTCCGATTTAACATCACAGCGTATCGCGCGATTACGCGTAATTTGACGCCTCTGAAGCAGTCGTGCAGGATGTTATTTTCGCGATGCGAAGAACGTACGAATAATAGATAGAATTATGCGGCGTTTGCTTTAAAATTATGCGAAGAGGAAAGAAGGAGGATGGATGACAAGTAAATAAAATTGAGAAGTAATATATGTTTCAGAAATTATATATTGTTACATAAAATAAAATAAAATAAAATAAAATAAAATAAAAATAGAACAAAATATATAATGATGATGATGATGATGATGATGATGATGATGATGATGATGATGATGATGATGATGATGATGATAATGATAATGTTTCATCAACATCACACCGCTGTAACACGCTCACAAAATTTGAAAACGTCGTATCGATTTGCTGCGAGCGACATCGATAATATCATTCAAGGCACACGCCAGCAGTTCGCAATCAACAAGAGATTTATCATCAAAATATTCACTATCGCATATAGCTTTAGCAGCACAGCATGAGTCTAAAGTTTCATCGACAGCATCGCACCGCTGTAACACGCTCACAAAATTTGAAAACTTCGTATCGACATAATGTATAGTTTCATAAAGCTGCATATATACATGATTGATACAGCGCTCGAGATTAAATAAACAGATTAATGTGGCAGGTTTGAAATATAGCGACTTATTATATCGCATCATCTTTACCATTTGCGAATTATACATTATACAAAATTCCACCGCCAAATCATTAATCCGTAGTGATGATCCGCTTGACCGCATGCGCTGCTCGATGTCGGTACGTTTTTCAATTAATCCTTTCCATGTTGGAATAGACAATACCAACTGATTCCCTCGATTGTCGCCGAGAACGATTTCTACTTGTGTTATAGGACGCACACAGATTCCGATTTCCAGGTACTTATATGCTGTAGATGTTAGCGCATATCTTCTAACCATGATGCGAGCTGTGTAATGGGAGCTAAAAAGAACAATAAAAGCTATGAAAATGATCACTACTATCGAGAAAACACAACTAAAAATCATGAGAGGATATGAAAAAAATTATATCATACCTGTTAGATGTAGTCGTAATGTTTGAACATGCATTATCGTCTGCAATTATTGGAGTGTAATAATTCCCAACACTAGCGTTATACATTTTTTTTTTGGAGCACTGGGTTTGTATATGTCGAACGTCACTGGAGAGCTACTGAGCGATTAATGTAATACCGCACGAGGAGCTGGATTAAATAGAGGTGCCCCCCTCCATAAAATGCTGGGATGGGTCATCAGTTTTTTGCATGCAATGCATTCGAGGGAGAACATCATAGCATATCACATGATTGCAATTTCAGCCCCATCCTCAAGATTAAAAGTTTCGACACGTGTTGAATGTAATATAATACTTTTGGAAGCGTCGAATCTTAGAATTATGCGATGTTGGTAGAAACTGTGTCGGATGATTTTTTTTTTGCACACTAATTCGTCATACGTGTGTCACAGAAGGAGGATGGAAGACTTGACACGTGTCGAATGTAATATAATACTTTTGGAAGCGTCGAATCTTAGAATTATGCGATGTTGGTAGAAACTGTGTTGGATGATTTTTTGCACACTAATTCGTCATACGTGTGTCACATAGAATCTTCGTTTTTGCATGCAATGCATTCGAGGGAGAAACACAGAAAGAGTTCAACAGAGATGCCAAATCGCTGCACAAGCTATAAAAGCATGCTCTACTCTGCACAAAGCCTCAAATCGTTGCATCGTGTTGCATAGAAAAAGACATTACATTTACACTCCATCTATGATCATGGAAGAATTCGCACAAGTAGAACGCCAATTGTCAGATCAATCTGAACGATTGATTTCACGGGAAGAATACCTCACGTGGGAAGAACGATGTAATGAGTGTATCGAATCGTTGGAAGAACACAGCCGAGTAAAACGTCCTCGATTATCGATTGGTGTTCGGCAATCATTGGTTGCTCAAATCGCGCGACTCGAAGGACTGAAGCTATCGTTGCGTCGACGTTTCATGCATGAAGGTGCCGGGCATTCGAGCACAGGACTTTCATGGCGTGAAATAGACACGGCATTCGAAAGCCGCATATTAACTGGTGTCGTGCTAAATTCCAACTACATCGAACCGCGCGACTTCCTCAAGGATGCGGAGACCATTGTGTTGGAACATGTACGAGATGCTTTGAGGAAACATCTGAACCTCAAAGTGAATACAATGTTCAACGGTGAATTTGTTGCGGGGGACAAGCATGCTTGTAAAAGCATCAATACCCGAAACTGTGAACTCTTCGGTACATCTGATCTACATGAGTGGTACCAGCGATGTGTCATCGAACCCACCCTGTCATCGCTGGAAGAGTGCCAGGAACGCGACAGCGGATGGGCATTGACGAGAATCCTCAATCTGACCGTCAATGTCAACAAGTATAATCCACTGCACGCGGGGTGCCACTACAAGTTGCCGCGAGAATTATTGCTGAAGAAAGCGACGATTAGCATACAATCCCCAGACAACGCCTGTTTCGCGTGGGCAGTGGTTGCCGCACTACATCCAGTCGAAAGACATGTTGACCGTCCAAGTTCATACCCCAATTATGCCTCCATATTATATCTCCATGGCATTGAGTTTCCAATGTCCACGAAACAGATTGGGAAGTTTGAACAGCTGAACAACATCTCGGTCAATGTGTACAGCTTCGAGGAGCGATTGGAGAAGAAGACCGAGAAGAGAATTGTTGCAGTGTTTCCGCTGCATCTCACTAGCTACAAGAGGGATCGACATGTCAACCTGCTCTACACGCCAAATAAAGAGCATGGGGATGTAGGGCACTTTGTACTAATCAAGGACTTGTTCAGGCTGGTGAGCATGCAGCTGAGCAAGCATGGGAAAAATAAATTCATCTGTGATCGGTATGTATATAAACTTGCGAAATGTTGAAATGTTGAAATGTCTCGCGAAAAAATTAATGAAAAAATTTTGGTTTTTGCAGATGTCTGCATTACTTTGGATCCGCCGAGAAGTTGGAGATGCATTCGCTAGACTGTGGAAAAATGAACGATTGTGCAAATCTGCTGCCCAGCGAAGACAACAACTTGCTCAGTTTTAAGAACCACTGCATGAAGGAGCGGCTCCCTTTCGTGGTTTATGCAGATCTCGAATGCATCATCGAGAAAACGGGGGACAATCGCATGGGTGATGATAAATTACACACGTATCAACACCATAAAGTGCATAGCATTGCATATTATATGCATTGTTCGTATGATACATCACTGTCGATATATCGATGTCGCCGCGATGTGAATTGTATTTCATGGTTCGTCGACGAATTAAAAAAATTTTCAAATTTTGCCAAGTCCATTCTAGCCAATAATGCTTCCATGGAAAAGTTGACGAAAGACCAGTGGGCGACATTTCGCAATGCGTCACATTGTCATATTTGCGAAGAGCCATTTGGGGCTGGTGATAAACGAGTTCGCGATCATTGCCATTTATCCGGACGGTTTAGAGGATCTGCACATTCGGAGTGCAATTTAAAATATAAAAATGCGTTTTACATCCCCATAGTTTTTCATAATTTATCCGGCTATGATTCACATTTCATTATCGAAGAAATATCTACCGCTTTCAAAGGTCGTGTTGACGTATTGCCTATAACTAAGGAAAAGTATATTTCTTTCACAAAAAATGTCGAAGATCAGACTGAATCAGACCTGCGAAATTGTATTAAATTGCGATTCATCGATTCATACAAATTTCTCAATATCAGTCTCGACAAATTAGCATATTTTCTTAGCACAAATAAATTAAAAATTTTACCATCCCAATTTGAAACATTGTCCATTGAAGATTTCAATTTATTAACGCGAAAGGGTGTCTTTCCATACTAATATCTTGATTGTGTGGACAAGCTGCAGGATCCATGATTACCACCGCGCGAGTCATTCTACAGTTCGTTAACGGGTGAGACTGTATCCGAGAGCGATTACGCGCACGCTGAGACTGTTTGGCAACGTTTCGGGATTAAAACCTTGGGCGAATACAGCGACTGGTATTTGAAAACAGATGTCTTGTTATTGGCAGATATTTTTGAAAATTTTCGCGAAAGTTGTATCAAGAGTTATGGATTAGATTCAGCGCATTATTATACATTACCTGGTTTCACATGGGATGCCATGCTAAAACATACCAAAATTTCATTCGAATTGCTCACTGATGTCGATATGGTCATGTTTATCGAACGCGGTATACGTGGGGGTTTAAGTCAATGTTCTGGAAGATATGCACATGCCAATAACAAGTACATGTCATCTTACGACGCATCGGAACAATCATCATACTTGATGTACTTTGACGTAAACAATTTGTATGGATGGGCAATGTGTCAGCCCCTACCATATGCCAAATTTCAATGGGTCGAAGATGTCGCAAATTTTGATGTGTCTTCAATCGCTATCGATTCGCCCACAGGATACATTCTCGAGGTAGATCTAGAATATCCGCAACGTCTGCACGACGCTCATGCTGATCTACCATTCTGCCCGACGCGTGCCAAACCGCCAGGCACCAGACAGGAAAAGTTACTCGCGACATTATACGATAAGCAGCGTTACATTATCCATTATCGCAACCTGCAGCAGTGTACGCGTCACGGTCTTCGTATTACAAAGATACACCGCGTGCTTCAATTCGCGCAATCTCCCTGGCTCCGCGATTACATCGAACTAAATACACGGTTCAGAACAGGCGCGACAAACGATTTTAAAAAAATTTATACAAATTGATGAACAACGCGGTATTTGGTAAAACTATGGAAAACGTGCGAAATCACGTGGATGTAAAACTTTTAACACATTGGGATGGACGACATGGCGCGGAGGCAATGATCGCTAAACCGAATTTCCACAGCAGAAGTGTATTTTCGGAAAATTTAATAGCTGTTGAATTGCGAAAAGTCGAGGTGAAATTCAACAAACCGATATATGTGGGTATGTGCATTCTGGACATATCAAAAATTTGTTTGTATGAATTTCATCATGAGTACATGTCTCCCCTGCACAGACAAAATTGTAAAATTCTATACACAGACACAGACAGCCTCATTTATCATATTCAGTGCGAAGATATCTATGAAACTATGAAATACAATATCGATAGATTTGACACATCCGATTATCCTATCAACAATCCATATAATATGCCGTGCTTAAATAAGAAGGTTCCAGGGTTGATGAAGGATGAAAATAATGGAGCGATAATGACTGAATTCGTAGGTCTTAGAGCGAAAATGTATGCACTTCGCGTAGACGGTAAAAAAGATACAAAAAAGGCGAAAGGCGTCAAGACCAACGTCATAGTCAGAACGATAACTTTCGACGACTACGCGCAGTGTTTGCAAAGGGAGATCGAAATGGTTCGCAGACAATCATGCATACGGTCTAAATTGCACAAAGTGTACACCATTTCGGAATCCAAAATCGCTCTAAGTCCACACGACGACAAGCGGCATATCGTACCTGATTCGATCGAAACTCTGCCCTGGGGACATTACAAAATTCCATTGTAAAAATATCGATGTAAAATAGAAAATTATTTTGTATTTATTGTATAATATAACATGTATGGAAATTATTATAAATAGTGGAATTATTGCATATGTATCATTGTATATTGTATGCACATTTAGATATGTATATGTATATCATTGTATTTATTGAACCATGTATTATTATTTTACAATACATTATTTTTCACTATCCATGAATTGTGTGATTTATCAAACCCCAACCACTTAACGTATACCTTATCCCCCTTCCTACGCAACACTTTTTCCACTAGATATACATCAGGATCGGTGACGCGTTGCAGCTCGTATTCATAGAATCCTCCAGCAACAGGTTTTCCACAGGAATCGATGAGCAGATACGTCGCAGGATTAGTTGTCTGTACTTTCGCTATCTTGAACACCTCCGTTGTCCAATTCGGTGTATAGCCTTTATCGAATATGGTTTTGAATTTGCTCACACGCACAAACTCGCCCAATTTGAATCTCGCTGGAGCAGCAATCTTTATGTTGCTGTATATGGTGGCTAGCAGCTTATCGGCGATCGCAGGGGTAACATCGCGAGGACACATTTTGATGGTTCTATGTTTTCGTGCGTTATATTCTGAAAGTAGACGCGGTAGCGCATCGATCCATTTATAGGTTCCATTGAGCGTAAACAGTTTCCACATATTGTTCTTCAAAGTTCGATTGAAACGTTCTACGACGGAGGCCTTCATCACCGAATACGTCGAATAATGATTAATGTCATGCTTTGCCAAGAGTTTCTGCACATCGGTGTTGTAAAATTCTTTTCCTTGATCGGTTTGCAAATTTTTTGGATATCGATCTCTAAATATCTTTGCAAACGCTTTAGTCACCTCTGCACCACTTTTAGTCTTGAGCGGCAATGCCCATGCATACTTGCTCAGCACATCGATGACGGTGAGTATGTAGTGGTGACCTTGGTTGAATCGCGAGTATGGGCGCATTTCTACAACATCAGCTTGCCACAGATCATCGTATCCATGCACTATGACACGCCTCCGTGGGAAATGTCTTCGAGCTGGAGCATGCAATTCCTCAACAAGCTGCCGCTTCTTGTGGCCATGGTTTTCTTCTTTACTCTTGGATTTTGATAATGGTTGCATGTTTGATCGCAGAGGTGCCTGACACGAATGGTTCGGTAATTATTGTGTATGTGCATTATGTGTCCTCCACCGCCTCGAGGTAATTCTGGACAAGTTCAATCGTCTCGCATGATTCTCCTTCGCAGCGCTGCTGTGGGATAGAATTCGACGCCTGCGTTATCTTTTGAATGCTGTTTTGCAATGTCAGCATATCTCTCTGAAACACAACCAGCTTCCTCTCTAATGCTTCCTGCTGCTCTCTCAAAAGTTTAATGCTCTTTTCCATGTATAGTTTATTGACAGCATCGCTGTCAGCTGTGGGCTACGCTACATGCCGTATCTTGCATGATTTTGCATCAAAGTCAGCACCGATCATGCAAAGAGCGTTATCTCGCATATAATTTCGAAGCACACCGCTCCATTTGTAATAGTCCATTCTAGCTGCCCCACTCTTCTCGAGCGATACCCCAAATTTGTTGATCGGCATCTCGATGCATACAATGCACATTATCGGTGCGCAGCTTAATTTATAATGAGGCCTACCTCGCGGAGTTCCTCGATAATCGATAGAATTTCATTGTCGTGCGAGTTATTACCCGCCTGACGCGATGCTTCCAGCAAACGGAATCGCTCCACCAACTCGTTGGGATCGTCCCAGTGCACATAATCGATCTTGTTATCGCTTACAACCATGACTCTCGGTGTCGTCAGACCTTTCCCTGTCCTACTAGTCGATACACGGGGGAGTAGCGGTGCAATTACATGTTTGTATTTATATCCTTTGTTGCCCAATATGGGATTTTGAGCGTTATGATCGCGTCTGTGAGCATTCGTCGCCAGCAGTATGCTTTTGTATTTTTGTTTATCAGCATCGGTGTATGTGGTATCGTCGGGAATTCTCTTGAAAATCAGTTCGTAAAGACCAGGTGTTCCTCCATATCTTACACCATCGATGATTATATTATCATCCTTGTCTATATCGAAAGCCTTATCCCCAAGCATCGTTCCACTACCGCCAAAGTATACGCCATACACATAGTCCATGGTTGTATCCCTATCACCACTTAGGATTGCGCTCATGTATTTTTGCCCCAGCGGGCCGAAATGGTTGCGAAACGTTTCTTGTCCCTCGGATGTTTGGAGTTGATGTCTAATAGATGCTGCAAACCTTGTTCCCTTTCGGATGGATTTTTGTTTTAGGTGTTAATGTTTCATTCCCATCGACATATGTGCTCATCAACGGTGACGTGTCAGCTTCTGTCGCTGTAGTATTTTCCACAATATGTTTTAGGGGTTCGACAATAGGTTTAAAGTATCTCTCCAACGCAATATCTTCCTCCATCTTGCCAGTCTTCAAAGCCTGATGCTTCTTGCGAATGGATTCGCTGGTTTTTGCAATTTCCTTCGCTATTCTCTCGCGATCCTTAATCTCCAGACTATCGATATCAATCATCGTTGTACCGCAGACGTTGCTTTCCCCACCGACGTGTTGACGACAATTGACAATCTCATGGTATCGCAAACTCGTTAAATCCCTTTCTATAACGTCCTTTGGACATCGCGCTATCCTTGTCTATTACCGCGAAACCATACTCCCGTTGCCAACAATTACGACACAACGCGCAGAAATCCTCGTAAGACATATCAGTGTTTACGTGGTCGTTGTACACATGTTTCAAGTTGGTACCATCCTGCTTAAACAGAATCAATAGATTCGCATTGTCGCGTATAAGATGTTTTGGAATCTTTGCATACGTCTGACAGAGATAGAAACAGTCAACGTTCGAGTGGCGCCCCATTGCAAAGTATTCCCTTATCGTATCTTGCTTGTCACATGCCACATCATCAAAGATAAAAATCGAATTCGGAAGCGATTCGCTCGGTGGGATGACATCACTGTTATTCGAAAACGTAAAGTAGCCAATTTCATCTATCTGAGTCAATAAATTCTCCAAATATTGATATTTTGGTTGTTGCAACGACTTGGAATTCACGTATACGTTCTCGAAGCGGACGCCGTGTGGACTTTCCAACAAGCTCACCAGCACGTTGGTCTTTCCACAATTTGATGGACCACAAATGAGGCAGCGTATAGTGTTTGGTAGCATGCTACCATGTCTGTGCATTGTTTTCGAAGACATCATTTGCGATTTATCGTCAAAATTTGTCACGCGTATTGTTACAGGTTGTCGCACGAATCGCATCCTCTCCGCGAACTGCAAAAAATGATTTTGATACATCGAAGCGGTGACGCGACCTATTTATAGGTCTGCGCCGATGCAAAACAGCTCAGTATTCAAAATGCTTCTGGTCCTGTCGAATAATTTCGATATTCGAAACCTAACCTCTGAGCAGCTGAAATATATACCAAAGATTATTCTACTGCGAGAGTTTGACAGACACATTCATCAGTTGTGGGACAGACTCCCCAAGCATATAAAAGCCGATTCTGAGGTTCAACAGTATCGTCGGTGTTTGAAACATTATAATCGCCCTTGGCAGCGAACGCATATCGACGGTCCAGCACCATTGATTAAAAACTGTGGCGAATGTCGTCGACGAGAATAAAGAAAGGTCGTGGTTTGTTAAATCGGGTGATAAACGCGCTACCTATCGAATTACATATCTCAGGATATCAGTTTTGCGGTCCAGGAACTCATCTGGCAAAACGATTGGCTAGAGGTGATCAAGGTATCAATCCGTTGGACGCAGCGTGTCGCGAACACGATATTGCGTATTCGCGTAGCAACGACCTCGGTGAACGACACGCTGCAGATAACGTTCTCGCTGACAAAGCGCGAAAACGCATCGTTGCGCGAGACTCGACACTGGGTGAAAGAGGTGCTGCTACAGCTGTTTGGGCAGCTATGAAGGCTAAGACGAAAATTGGGATGGGAATGAAAACAAAAACTCGCAAAAGGACTCCAAAGAGAGCATTGAAAAAGTGGATTCTTCCGATAGCAAAACGTGGTGGTATATTACCACTTCTCCCACTGCTAGGTGTTCTCGGATCATTAGCTGGTGGAGCAACGGGGATCGCCAAGGCGGTAAATGATAATAAGGCGGCGCAACATCAGCTACAGGAAATGCAGCGTCATAATCGCTCCATGGAAGGTCGCGGACTTTATCTCGCACCATACAAGCGCGGGCAGGGAATATCAAAACGAAAAAAAAAAAACGCCGAAAAGAAAATAAAAATGCCGGTGGGCGTAACTACCGATGTGCAGTTGGAGGAGTTGGCAAAACGTATGCGTATTCGATGTACACTACCTGTCGGAGGAGTACATCGAAACGAGAGCGGTATCGTAAATTTGGACAATGTCGAGGGGTCAGGGACTCATTGGGTGGCATATGTGAAGAGAGGGTGCCGAGCTATATATTTCGACAGCTTTGGGAATCTTCGACCACCTAAGGAATTGGTGCAATATCTGGATAATGATGCTGTGAAAATCGAATACAATCGAACGTCTTATCAGAAGTACAATCAGAGCAATTGTGGACAACTCTGCTACGCTTTCTACAAACGATCGGTCGCAAATTTAAGGATTGACTTCCCACCGCTATGATTCAGTACTAGTCGAGTCGTACAGCTCGGAATATGTCGTTAACATTCACTGTAACCGGCAAGAGTAGCAGTCTCGCGGTGAGCTACTTTCCACCCATAGATTTGAACGATGATGATTACGAGCTTGGTTTAACAACCTTTGAAACTTATCATACAATACCGAACATCGACTGGAGCAACGATAAATTCTACTTCACCTCGAAATATGGCATCAAAAACAACAGTGTTGATACCACTCCTGAAACTATTAGGATTCCACACGGCTCCTACGAACTAGACGCCATTGCCAAGTATTTGAGGCAGCGATTACTCGAGCGGTATCCTAAAAATCCTGATGACACTGATGATGATAACGATGTGTATCCTATAGTGTTGCGTCCCAACAATAACACCATGAAAAGCGAGCTGTACTGCTCATTCACCGTAGATTTTACGAAGCGCAATAACATTGGATCGCTACTAGGATTCTCGATGAATCGGGTATAAGAACCAGGACGGTGGCACGAATCGGATGATCCAATTAATATCATGAACGTGAACATTATTCGCGTAGAATGTAGTGTGACCGCTGGCGCATACAACAATGGGAAGCGTGTACATACGATACATGAATTTTCTCCGAGAGTCCCTCCAGGATATAAGATATCGGAAACGCCTGCACAGATCATTTATCTTCCAATCACCGCACGGGTCATTACGGATCTAACGATACGCGTTGTGGATCAAGACGGACGGTTGCTCGATTTTCGAGGTGAAGAGATTACCATCAGGCTGCACATGCGACGGCGGCGATAATACGTGTGGTGTGAATGATTGAGATGCTTGTGCTGAACGACTCCAGAAACCCGTTTCTTCCAAGTGAAATTGTTTACAACTACAATAGCTCTGATTACGCTAAAAAGAAGAGACTCAGTGCTGTAAACATTGCATTTTTGAAATCATTGGGATTTATTGTACGCATATAAGTTGAAAAATGGCAGACATTCTAAGCATTGGAGGGAAGCCGACGTTTGATGATCGCATCGTCAAGCTCGAGACTCACACGTACAACCCATACGTCAACACAACGTTTGGACATAGTGATGAGATAAGAATACCTATACAGCAGCAGGATTTATACACATTGCCGTGTGAAAGTTTCCTCTACGTGGAGGGGAAATTGGTGATAAATAAGCCAAACGATGCATTAACAGTGATGTTGGGAAATAATTGTATGGCGTTCATATTTGATGAGATTCGATACGAGCTGAATGGTGTGGAGATTGACCGTAACAGAAACGTTGGAATAACTAGCACGCTTAAAAACTATGTATCGTTGACATCTGACGAAGACAAAAATATGGAGAATGCTGGATGGGGCTTGAAACGTCACGATGAGCTAATAGTGAAAAATCATTTCAATTTTTGCATCCCGCTCAAATATTTGCTGGGATTTTGCGAGGATTACAAACGCATGATTATTAATGCCCGTCACGAATTGATTTTAATACGATCGCGCAACGATAACAATTCTCTAATAGGATCATCAACGTTGGAACCGGAAATTGAATTACTTAAAGTGCAATGGCGGATGCCTCATGTGACGCTGAACGATGTTAATAAGCTATCGTTGCTACATGCTTTGGAAAGTGGACAAAACCTGAGCATTAGTTTTCGCTCATGGGATCTGTACGAGTATCCTCTCTTACAGAGCACAACCAAGCATTCGTGGGCTGTGAAGGCAGCTGCACAGTTGGAGAAGCCGCGATACGTTATCTTTGCTCTACAGACTGCTCGAAAGAATGTGATGACTGAAGATGCTACTCGGTTCGACCACTGTAAATTGACCAATGTAAAACTTTTTCTCAACTCGGAATTTTATCCATATGATGATCTGAACTTGGACTTTGACAAGAATAAGCACGCCATCTTGTTTAACATGTATACACATTTCCGTAAATCGTATTATGGACATAGTTGCAACGAGGCATTATTCACCGTGGCCCAATTTTTACAATTTGGCCCCCTCGTGGTGATTGATTGTTCGCGACAAAATGAGTCGATCAAGAATAGCACCGTGGATGTGCGCATAGAATTTGATTGTAAAGAGAATGTGCCTGCAAATACTACAGCCTACTGCCTGATTCTGCACGATCGGGTGGTTGAATACAATCCGCTGACAAACGTGGTGCGCAAAATCAATTAAAATTGTCATGCTGCTTACATGCCCTCTCCTATGTCAAAATTCATACAAAAATTTCATCATGAAAATTGAGATGCTTTACAAGAAAGACTGCATTCTCCCGTCTGTTGTGGAAGCGAGTGGACCTCTAAATCGTATCGATAATGGTTGTACCAACATTTGTTGATCTGCAAGGATTCATCGTTGATGGAAGATTTGTTGTCAAGGAAGTGGCTATCCTACGAATGGGAACAATTCTCTCGCACTATATTTTTGGGAGTTCGATGCCTCAATATCTTCTTACAAAATCCGACAAATCAAGCATCCGATGGTTGGTTGCAAAACATCATGGGCTACGGTGGGATGATGGAGACGTTCCATACAGTATGGCTAAACAGCTAATTACGAAAGCTATAGCTGATGCTGTCGATGAAGAAGATGACGCATCCCATATCGTATATGTTAAAGGGCTGCAGAAATGTGGTTGGCTTGCGGATTTCCTCGATGAAAATACGAGAGCGAACGTGATCATTGAGACGTTGGACATTGACTACGATGCTATCAAATCTCTAAATAAGCTAAATGTAGTTAATACTTTGCGATGCTGTAGACATGTAAAGCATTGTGCTTTGCAAAATGTATTTAAAATATTCAACTGGTGGTCTAAACATCAGATGGAAATTCATAAATAAATATAATCAATTTTTAATGCATAAATGTTTTTTTTCTTCACCCTTTCCAAACCCAACCTCCTTAATATGATGTACGATAGATTAAGACGGTAGTTGTAATTATTTAGAAGTGGTACGATACACGTTCAGAGTGGTATCATACACGTTCAATACATGTTCAGAGTGGTACCATACAAGTTCGATACATGTTCAATACATGTTCAGAGTGGTATGATCTAGTCGAATAATGTGTCCAAAGAAGAATTCGAAGAAGATGCGTGTAAATATTGAGAGGATTACCAATGAAGAAGAAACTGAAGGTGGAGAAGAAACTTGAGGTGGAGAACAACAAGAGAAGAAACTTGAGGTGGAGAACAACAACATCTTACTTTGCAAAGATATGCACTTCTCGATTTCATGATGGTGGGGGTTTTTGCATGCGTGAGCTTGGAAGAGTTTCTATACGCAAGAGCTTGAAGATGCTGCGAGCCTAGTTGTCATTTGAATGTGGTACCGCACCATGGGATTCAAAAGAATTGCTCCCGAGTGGGACTCTGAACCGTGCCAACACAATCCAGAGGTATGTACATATCAATATTTTTAATATTTTATCACATTTAACCGTTTAAATCGTGTGAGATTAAATCATACTAATATTATATCGCGGGTTTTCTGTGTTTTAGCAATTACCGCCACAGTTATCATCATCATCATCGTCGTCGCCATCACTGTCGCGGTCGCCATCGCCATCGCTATCCAGAACACCATCGCTATCCAGAACACCATCGCCATCGCTTTCGCCGCCGCTCCCTTCAGTGGTGTGTGTGTGTGTGTGTGTGTGCGTGTGTGTGTGTGTGTGTGTGCGTGTGTGTGTGTGTGTGTGTGTGTGTGTGTGTGTGTGTGTGTGTGTGTGTGTGTGTGTGTGTGTGTATTTTGATGTATTATTCTTATACTGGTGTTTGTGTTCTAGGATAATCAATTATTGCTGGAGCGGTTGCGATTGCTGGCATGTATCATGTCGGGGAGGGTACCTCTGGAGGAGATTGTATCTCCAGTGGTACCTCCCCGAGAGCCGAACATGCGACGGCAATCTGGCATGGTTGTCAGCTCATCGATGGCGACTCGGCTGCAGCGCCCGTGGGTGCCATATAGACAAATGGGGCCCCTGCAGCTGAGGCGACCGCGACCCTCATCGCCACCCCCGACATCGTCGCCGCCGTCTCCACCCTGGATAGATGTGGGGCGGTTGCGACGATCACCATCTGTGGCGATGAGGCCCCCCTCACCATCATCGATGGCGGCGGCGATTGGCTCATCGTCATCAACATCCACATCCACATCACTTGATACGCCGCCCTGGGGGCCACCATCCACTCCCTCTGCCCCTTATACATCAACACCAACATCAGCATCGTCATCATCATCTATAGAACCCCCATCGCCAGCATCTCCATCCCCTGAGTGGCCCCTCGGGCTGTTTACGCCGCCGGTGTCACCACCATCTCCGCCTTCTCTGTGGCCCGAGGGGTTTTTCACACCCCCACCATCACCACCCCAATAGTAATTATCATCATCATCATCATCATCATCGTCATCATCATCATCATCATCATCATCATCATCATCATCATCATTATATATTTTGTTATTTTTTTATTTTATTGTATTTTATGTAACAATATATAATTTCTGAAACATATATTACTTCTCAATTTTATTTACTTGTCATCCATCCTCCTTCTTTCCTCTTCGCATAATTTTAAAGCAAATGCCGCATAATTCTATCTATTATTCGTACGTTCTTCGCATCGCGAAAATAACATCCTGCACGACTGCTTCAGAGGCGTCAAATTACGCGTAATCGCGCGATACGCTGTGATGTTAAATCGGAACGCTTTAAAATGCAGCATATTTGTTTGAAAAAAATTTATTTACTCGTCATCCATCCTCCTTCTTTCCTCTTCACATAATTTTAAAACCAAACAAATATGTATCATGCATTCTTCGCACTGTGAAGAAATGGTATCGTCTCGCGCGACTGCATCAGAAGAGTCAAATTACATGCGTTATCGCGCGAGATGATACCATTTTCACAGTGCTAATGACTGCATGATGCATATTTGTTTGCTAGAGTAATCCCAGAAATTTTTAGAGGGAGGGGACGACCCTCTGAAAATTTTCCAACAGTGGGTCAAATTTTTAGAGGGAGGGGACGACCCTCTGAAAATTTTCCAACAGTGGGTCAGGTCTGGAGAGGTCTCCGCGGCGGCTCGGCCCGGACTGATCCCCACCACGATTACAACTTCCCCCACTCCGCGGTTCGTGCGCGCGCAACCGGTCTTCCACTCCCCAGCTCTCCCCGCGCCCATAGTTCCCTCCGCCGCACTCCCCCGCGCGCCCTCACTTCCCCCCCCCTGCCCCCGCGCTCCCCTCAGAGGACCTGGGTTAGAATCGGCTTTGCCTTACTACTCACGTCAAAAAGTATTATTTTAATTACAATTAGTAATTCAGTTTATAAGTGCCATTAAATTAGGCGTCATTAAAATCATGCACAGTTCAGTAATTTTAAGTAATTGGCCAATTCATTTATTTTTTAATTCATTAATGCAGTAATCTGATTAAGAACATCGTAACGCGGAGCTAATATTATAGGTCCTAGAATCTACGGCAGGCTTGGGAATTAAGTGATCTTTTCGGCCGAGTTTCAGAAGCAACGCCCTCTTTTTCCCGCCGCGCGTCTTACAAGGGAAGGACCCCAAGTGGTCGGCTTGGATTTTAACGAGCTTTTGTAGGATAATAGCATGCAGGTCCCTAATGATATATATGAAATATTAGCCGTAGTTACTTAGCGGTTTTACAGATATTAACAATTAAAGTTACGTACCTGGTTATATATTATGGATATAAAGTTTTTTGCAGAAGCTGCGGCGGCGAAGTGGGTTGATCATCCTCTTCGAAATGAAAGTCATCCCGCCCCGCCACACCCCAGCTGGTTCACAGACCTCAAGAAAGAAATATCTACCCTCATAGCCGCCCAGTACCAGACCCTGGCTATGCAGATCGCCGCTAACGCGGAAAGAATAGATTTAATTTTCAACTCCCTTTTTAACAGTTCCAATGCCGCACACCCTTAGGCAGATTTCCCAACTTAAAATAGCTGCGATAAACGTCAATTCTATTGTCACACACCTCCGTAGACTTGAGCTACTTCAATTCTTACGCGTTCATAACCACGACGTAGTTTTCTTATCCGAAACGAAACTTAATGCCTCTCATAAATTATCTTTCAAAGGCTACACGCTCATTAGAAGAGACAGACCCAACTCGATCCGGGGCGGTGGCACTGCAATCCTAGTAAAAAAAGGCTCCCTTTCGAAGAGATCTTCCTCCCATCTTCGGCGTCGAATTTGATCCTTGAGTATACCGTTATAAAGATCCCTACCTCCGACAACAAAGTCGTCTTTCTAGCTAGCGTCTACGCCAGAAGCGACTGCAGAGTCCTTTTTATCGATGAGCTTGAATGCCTGTTTCGAGGACTCAACCTAAACCACGATGACTCCTACTATATTGTGGCAGGCGACCTTAATGCTAGGCTGAAAGCTTGGGGTGACCGTACCAACAATCAGAGAGGTTCCCAAATTTCCCGCTGGGAGACTTCCCATGGCTGTGAGTATAAACTCAATATTGTTCCGCCTGCATTCCCCACGTTCAAACCGGCTCATACTTTTTTAGATATTTGCCTAGCTGACTCCAGACTTAATCACGCCAATGACCTTGGAGGGAGAGCGCTTACCGTCCCCTATGACAGCGACCATGCCGCCATTTCACTCACCTTTGAGATTCCCAATGACTCTATCTCTTTGGGCGACCCTAATGCGGGCGAACATCGCCTTAACTTTAAAGCTACCAACTGGTCACGCTTTACGCGGAAGTTGGCGGGCCTTTACCCGGGTGGGGTCCCCCCGATAGGAACCTGTCGATTGCTAAAATCGAATATTTTCTTCGCATGATTTCCGACTCGATTACGGCAGCTATTCATGAGCACGTGCCTGAGTTCTCTTTCACCAGCAACACCTGTAAATACCTCAATACTAGAATCAGAAAACTCCAAAAGCACAAAAAATTTGTTGTCTCTCTACTCCATGACCTCCATAAATCTGACCCTCGTGCCACCCTCAGGCTTACCAGGATCGCCAAGGCCCTCCATAGAGAGTTGGTTGCCGCTCTCCAGTTGGAATTCAAAGCCTCAATAGACTCCTTTTGGTCAAATCTTATCAAAAAAATAGATTACAGGTGTCCTGACAACTTCTTCCCTAGGGTTAACACTATCTTTCGCCCCAAAAATCGCCTTGGTATTAACGTCTTACACGTTCCCCTAGACAACGGATCCCTTCTAGCTCGTAGCACTTGCGACCCAGTGAATGCGCAGTTAATTGATAACTGCTATGCCTTCTCGGCACCGGCTGACAAGCTCAATATCATGGGGTCCTACTACGAGTCGATTAACTCGCCCCGCCACCTAAATTCAGATACGTGCTTAAAAGAGTTAGTCGACACCACGGTTACTGCTTTCGAATTGGACCTTATCCGTCGAAGAGAACTAGGTGAAACCATAACTGTCTTCAGTGCGGATAACCCTGCCGATGATCCGTCACCCACCCTCGATCCAATACACCCGTTCTGCAGTCCCCCTTCCTTGGCTCTGATCCTAAAGAGACTCCCTAATAAGACTTCCAGCGGGCTAGATGGGATCCCACCAATTGTCCTTAAGCACCTCCCCTCGAGAATTATAGTTGACCTTGCCATTCTTTTCAACAACGCTATCAATCACAGCTACTTCCCTAGCTTCTGGAAGAACGCAAAAGTACTACCCATATTAAAGAAAGGAAAACCCCCCACGGACCCGTCTAGCTACCGGCCTATAAGTCTGACGCCCAGCCTCAGCAAGGTCTTTGAAGCGGTTATAAATAATGCCTTGTCGTCTTTCTGCTCTATCAATAAGGTGATCCCCGACCACCAATATGGTTTCAGGCATCGCCATTCTACCACCCATGCGATACACAAATTCCTCTCGGACACCCTCTCAAAGGTTGAGGCCAGCTGGTTAGTTGGTGCGGCCTTTCTTGATCTTGAAAAGGCCTTTGATTCAGTTTGGCTCAAGGGCCTTATCTTCAGGCTCCATAGGAAGGGCTTTCCCCGTTGGATGGTCTCCCTCGTCTGGGACATGGTCACTGGCAGATCCTTTTTCACCTGGGACGGCAAGATGCTCTCCTCACTGGAGTTCTTAATTAAAGAAGGTCTTCAACAGGGTACTGTAAACTCGCCCATCCTCTTTAATATTTTCCTATGTGGCCTCCCGAATCTTTTTGGCCTCAACCAACCGGGGAATGCAGGCCTCTTAGCCTTTGCTGACGACGTCGTTATCTATTTAGCGGGGAATCGTGTCGAAGCAATCCAGAACGGGCTTGACACAATTGTAAATAATGTAAATAGATTTTATTCTTCCTGGAACCTCCGCCTCAACCCTTTGAAATGCGAGACTATATTATTTCGCAAACCGCTCGCGAAGCTGTCTCCTAAAACTAAAGCCGGTGCCAACCAGTTCCAAATCTCTGCCACAGTACCTGGGACTTGTAATAAGGTCCTGATACCCCACAGAAAGGTGGTCAAGTACCTGGGCGTTCACCTTGACTACCTGCTACGGGGTAACACACACTTTGACTGTCAACTTGAGAAAGCATATAAGGCCTTCAGGGCCAACAGCTGGCTCTTCCGCAATAAATACCTCACTAATAAAGCGCGTGTCATTTTGTACCAACTTCTGGTTCGCCCCATTATCACATATGCGGCCCCTGTACTGTGGAATTTTAATCACACAGTGGCAGAAAAGATTAGAGCCTTTGAGCGCAAGGTCCTGAGGGCCTGTATGCAGCTCTACCGTTCCCAAGCCACGGACTGGCGACACTACGTTAGCAACAGCTCACTGTATAACCGAGCGGATGTCACACGTATTGACCTTTTCATAATCAAACTCACCAGAGATTATTTTGCGAACCTCCCTGCTGTTGAAAACGACTCACTCAAGCCCCTCGCCTCCCAGAACGAGGCTACGACTAGGAGGCAACTTACTTCCGGCTACGTCGCCCCTCAAGCTTTCCCATACTGCGACAACGCGGGTCTAATCCAAGACGCTAATAACGTCCCCCTCATTTACCACTGGCGGCGCAACAAGGCCAACAAGCGACTAGCGCTCGGCCCCGCTGACCTCTTAACCGACAGGGACAAATTCAGGTTTTCGACTACGATCCCCAAGAAGGACTCGCTGGACTTCCATCGACTGAACTTCGTCAAGTACTGGTGGTTATCTGATGTTAGCGAACATCTCCGCAGCTACATAGAACGCAGGCTACTACTCCTCCGAGACCGCCCCCTCCCCTAGCCCCCTAAGGGGCTCGCCATTTGAGCCGCAACCCTCCCACCCGGCACGCCCATTGGACTCCTGTCCTACTCATCGCGTCCCATCAAGGCTTCTTTGTACATAGCCCTAGTTGTAAGTCTCTAGTTTATAAGCTTTAGTCTATAAGTTTTTCCATTTTTTACTCTGATATTGTTACAGGGGTTTTTGTTACGACTTTCCCCACGCTTCCCATTAGCCCTGCGAGCTTGAATGTACTCATGTTGTATATATGTTTCTCCTCCGCCTCTGGCGGGGACAGTGCACTGTTGTGTAGATGTCTATCTATGTTTGTGCATAACCGAGTGTTTGTCCGGAAGTCTTGATGACTATCGAGCAACCTGACATCATGTCAAATATCTGGGCTTTTTTCTTAAGTTTATTGAGCTCTGCTTTAACCTCTTAATTGTACTTATATTATTCAATAAACTTCATGATATAAAAAAAAACGAAGTGGGTTGATGCGTGGATTGCGAATCCGACGGTCCTGCGATCGATTCCTCCATTAGACGAAGTTTTTTTTTATGGCATTTTTATGGTGTTAGCATCGTGCACGATGCAGGGTGATAATTATCATACATACAGGAAAAGCACAAATAAAAATAATAACCAATAACAATAAAAATACTTCTCATATTTTTCGATAATGGTTTGAAAAAGATACTATTAGTATAGTAATGAATTTTTTTACAATTAATAACAATTTCGATACAGTATTCCTTTATAGTATTTTCTATTCACTACGGTCCAAAGTAATTTCCGTCGAAATGCAGATAGCAGGATTGATGTTTATCTTTCACGCGTAGACCAACAAACATCGCATGCACGATGTTTATGCATCGGTATTCTCGAAGACAGTCCAAGATGCATAGCTAGCCGTATAACAGAGTTTAGTTAGTTTCAAGCAGTCGAACGAACCGATACAGTATTTAATTTTTCTCATTCGGTCTTCATTCAAAGTGAATTTAGTTTTTAAGTGAAAAAATTGTGCAAAAATGCAGGAAGTTACCGATGCATTATACTATGCAATGGATTTGTTGCGTTCACAAGCAGTTATTACTAACGAAAAAAGTACAAAACCATCAGACCGTTCAAAAGTAATGGGAAATGAAATAGCAGAAGTCCTCATTTCGATTATTTCCGATTATGAATTGGTCACTGACGAAGAATTGGTCCCGGAACACGAATTAAATTATATTGAAGGTGAAACACACAAAGAACTTGTTAGCACAAGCAGTGATGAAATAACATCTCCTGAAGAATCACGATCTCGATTACCATCTCCCCAGGAGCCAGTAACAATAAGTAAAGTGCCCTTCGAAATGAGGAAAAAATTGGTTGCGTTAGCAGAATTACATCCCACGTGGTCGATACCTACATTACGAAGCAAGACAACAAAGGCTCTGTCTAATAACCGGCAACTAATACGATGGACGGATCAAGTCAAGAAAGGTGGAAGCCGAATTGACAAATATGCATCTATTAATTCATGGGTGTACGACAGATTTGTTGAAGCGTGTGCAGCAAAACATCTCGTTACCACACGAACACTACAACAGTGGGCCATGGCAGCAGCATTTCAATTTATATCACCCGAATTTTCATTTATGGCATCCAAACATTGGGTAACAAGATTTAAAAAAGAACACAGAATAAGACACAGGCATGTTACAAAATATGTAAGCAATAGTGACCGCGACTCTTTCGAAAATACCTCCAATGCAGCAAAACTCTTCCAAAAGCAAACATCAGACATTATTAAACAATATGATCCAGATTTTGTAAATAATGTAACCGGTTGTAAATATCGTATAAACATACATCGAACATTATCACACAAAGGAGAAAAATCAACGGAAGTCCAAATTAAAGACATAAATAAAGCAACGCATTCATATACTGCACAATATTCTGTAACAGCATCCGGGAAACTGCTACCAAAAGTTTTTATATGCCTGCAGGAAAAAAATGGAACGTTTGGACCAAAGGTTGTCAAAGAAGTCCAACGGTTAAGCACCAAATTTAATAATGTTTACATAGCCGCCACAAAATCAGGTAAATTGCAGAAAGACACATATGAATTGTTTTTAGACCACATAATTCGTCCATATGTGAACAATAAAAAATTTTTAATGATTGTTGATTCTTGGGGAGGTCAAACAAGCCCTGCAATATACGACCAAAAATTTAGTGACGAAAATAATTTATCCACGTGTACATTAAAAATCATACCACCAAAATGCACACCACTTTGCCAACCCTGTGATGTATACTTCTATAGGCAAATCAAAAACTAGATAGCACGATTCCAAAACTACTATGAACTTTTCACAACCGGTCGCGACATTACAACAAGATCTGATTGCATTAAAATTCGTGCACTTCTTCATCAACAATTACAAGCACCGATTTATTAAAAAATGATTAGATACGCATGGTTTGCATCCAAATTAACTTCCTCAAGGGAAATATTTCTTAACGTAAATCAAGTTGCTTTTCCGGACACAATAAAAACTAAAAAATGTCAGTGCACGAAACAAGCTTTTATTATGTGTTCATGGTGTCGGGCTGTTTTGTGCTTTTCCTGCATGTATGATAATTATCACCCTGCATCGTGCACGATGCTAGCACCATAAAAATGCCATAAAAAAAACTTCGTCTAATGGGGGAATCGATCGCAGGACCGTCGGATTCGCAATCCACGCATCAACCCACTTCGCCGCCGCAGCTTCTGCAAAAAACTTTATATCCATAATATATAATCAGGTACGTAATTTTAATTGTTAATATCTGTAACACCGCTAAGTAACTACGGCTAATATTTCATATATATCATTAGGGACCTGCATGCTATTATCCTACAAAAGCTCGTTAAAATCCAAGCCGACCACTTGGGGTCCTTCCCTTGTTAGCCCCCGCGCCAGACTTAAAGCTCGAGCCACCTCAGGCGCGTACCACGTGAATCGCGCGTGGCGCGCTGACACAACAAAAACGCATCGGCAATCGTGCTCTCTGGGACGTGTAGAAACATATTGATACAATGTCGCCCTAAAGCGCCACGCGCGGTTCACGTGGTACGGGCCTGAGGCGCTCCTAGCAGCTTGGTCGCCGCGGGGGCCAAGATGCGCGGCGGGAGAAAGAGGGCTTTGCTTCTGAAACTCGGCCGAAAAGATCACTTAATTCCCAAGCCTCATCTACGGTATTGCCAATGTGCAATTGAAACGCGCCGCCACTTCACACTATCGTTTCTTAGCATTTGTACAAGGTGATTCTTTAGCCAGAGTCGTCAAACGCGATGCTCGCCAGCAATCATGTGTCTCGCTGAGTTTCATCGGCTTCGACGCTCGAAACCAGCGGGGCCATACAATGTTGCGCACTAAGCACTGATGAATCTGAAGTTTTGCAATTTCTAATCCGATCTTTACGAAAGTGGCGTCAATCAATTCCTTAAGCTTTCTCGATCAAATTGGCCCCAAAAATGATATAACTCGGATCATAATTAAGGAAATTACGTGAAATATTTGTTTGCTGAATTGAAAGCCTATTTCGTTAAAAATAGTCAGATTTAAATAATTTTCTGTCAATTTAATCGGGACAATGCGAGGAATCCATCGATGTCACTTTCATATTGATGCGATGAAAAATAAACAAATTCTATTTCTGTATAATCGATGACAACATCGCAATACCAGCGGCGAGTGCATTAGCGCATATGAAAAACCATCGAATAAGCAATTGCAATCTAAAGTCACTATTGCACCAACACAATTTTATATATAATGTTTGTTCAATAACTGCTTTCTGCATGGGACGTTTAATTATTTTATAATAAGTGTATAACTTTCATGTTCTGCTTCAGTGTTTTGCTAATAAAAAAATGTCTCACCTAATAAAACAAACTTCATTTTCTGGGGACATCTCATCTATTTTTTCTTTTCACTTATAACTCCTTACTGCCAACGTAACATATTATAGCATAAGTACATTTTAAGTAATTAAAATGTACAATGAATTGTCTACGTTTGCTCTACCAGCAAACCTTCCGTTTAAATATTTACAAGTACAACGCAACATCAAGGAATTTCTTTCCTTATTCAGAATAGAATACGGAAATAGCAAACAGCGCCCTCTCGCGTTCACCGGGCAGTCGTCGATCTATCGGTATTACCATTTCTGTGCAGAAAAAACCTGCTGTAATACCGACCTGCCGAATCGGTCAGGTCACGTGACGTGTCTACCCCCTTAAAAGAAACAGCCATCCGCATGATGGATCCACTGGATAAGGTATGCGTACTCATGAGAGATGAAGTGTCGCCAATACTGAATGTGCAATACTGTGCCGAAAAGGACAAAGTTGTTGGTCTGGAAGATTGGGGTACAAATCGGACCTCAAAGTATGCAGACCACGCACTGGTTTTCATGCTGCGAGGCATAAAAACCGGTTGGAAGATCCCGGTCACATACAATTTTTGTGCTGCACAAACAACTTTTTTTGACCATAGATATAGAAATCGATTTTGATAGACCACATTTGAAAAATGCAGATATAAAATTTGCAGCGTGGCACCATGTTATTACAGCTGTAACGTTCCGCGACGAGCCGCAATTAAAATTTTCTTTCCTTTATTATATTAGTTCTCATTATTCTATATTATACTATATCATATACCTAAAACGTTTGTATTAGCAGTGTTTAAACTGTTGCCTGGTGGAGGCGGTGTGGATCGCCACTGGTGTGGCCAGGGAAGGGAATGCACTCCAACGACGATTTTGACGGTGACAGGACGGCACTTTATTGGCCGAAAGTGGGCGTCGTTGACAATAAATACGAGCACTCCACAGAAAGATCACGAAACAAACACGACTCACAAAACACGCAACGGAAACTATGTATAAAATATGTACAGTGGGCGCTGGGCGCGAATGGCTCGAAGGGCCGTGGTAAATCGTATCGGCAACTATGGGTCGCGGGGCGACAAAGGAACGATACGGTTGGTGCGTGCGAGAGCGTGTATATCTTAGTCAGGTGTTCTGGAGACTAACTGTCGAATTCTACGAAATCGAACGCTCGAGCGGTACAAAAACGTGTGACGCGCGTAACCGTTCTTGACGAACGGTGCGTCACCGTGTTTACACGCTCTCGCACGCACATTTAAATCATCGCGAAGCGGCGCGCTTAACCGCGGCTGCAACAAGCAGTAAGACACGAATGCACGTATAGACGCATGCACGTACGGACGAATGCACGTATGGGCGAATGTACGTATCGGCGAATGCACGTATGGGCGAATGTACGTATCGGCGAATGCACGTATGGACGAATGCAATCTAGTGGTCAATGAACGAACTAAGTGAAGTGAACGCATGCGCAGCATCATTCAACCGAGCGAGTGAACCGATTGCGGACCGCGAGCGGATCGAGTGCGCATGCGTGGAACGCACAATCAACCGAACGCCAAGTGAAATGCGAGTGTAACGCATGATTGGCGTTAAGCTGGGTTTACATTAGTCCAGTCGCTGGATCCAGTGAGTGGTTTGACTGGAAATCGCGTCGATGTCTACATTATTCCAGTCGCTGGATCCAGCGAGTGGTTCGACTGGAAATCGGTCGAGGTCTACATTATTCCAGTCGCTGGATCCAGCGAGTGAATCGACTGGAAAACAGTCTTCCAGTCGTTTATGAACCATTAAAAATGATAGGTAATAATGGATTCACGCAAAAGAAGGATAAAAAATCATCTGAAACTTGCTTTAATATTAATTTGTAAAGAAATTATTGACATAGTTGATGTAGAAATGAAGAGAAAAAAGCGAATTTGGATGCAAAACTGGATAAGGGAAAGAAGTGAAAAAGGTGGCTCCGCGTTACTTTTGTAACAACTGAAACCAGAGGATCCTTCTGAGTATAGATTAGCATTTGAAGGTTTGGTCTTCATTTAATTTCTTTGCCATTATTTTCTTCAAAATGCAAACACGTGTACGCTGTACCTACTACGCTTCAGGCGGCACCAGGCGGCACTGGACTGAGCCGTCTAGACCAGTCCAGCAACGCTGGAATGTTGTGTTCTCGATGGAGGGGGTAAACACTGGATCGAAAAGTAGACTTTCGATCCAGTCGAAATCTGTTGGAATGACAGCACTGGACTGGAATGATCACACTGTTTACATTATTCCAGTTCTAATCCAGTGCTGGACTGGATCACTGGACTGGACTAATGTAAACCCAGCTTTAACCAAATACAGAAGCTAATTGGTGCGCGTAAAGTGCGACACGTGATTGGAGCGGGCCAAGTTCCACAAATGGGTATAAATATGGGCCCGCCAGCAGCAGACGAGAGCAGAGATCCTCAAGACAGCATCGAGAGAGCATCACGAAACCATTAAGTACTCACCACTTAAATAAGCAAGCCAACTAACATTCTCTCCGAGGCGCTCGACTAGGCACTTCGATTAAAATTCCACGTCCAACCCAAATTCTCACCAAGGCGCTTCAAAATCATTCACACTCTACCATCTGAGGCTGCTTGAACAGGCACCTTGGCTTCCATCTGGGGCGCTCGAATAGGCACCTCGGCTACCATCTTAGGCTGCTTGACTAGGTACCTAAGCAACGTGGAATCTACAACTAAGGCCGCTTTTGACGAGGCACCTTAGCACCAATCCTAGAAAGCGTGGGCCAGCTGATAGGCAACTGGAAGCTATTACCATTCAAGAGAAGGAACCCTCTCATTATCTTGACTTAAACATTCTAAATCGACCAAAGTGTCATTCTTTTATATTATATTATATACCGACTTAGTGTCGAGACTATGTTCAAAAAACGATTTACTAGCGTATCTCTAGCTTTCTATTTCTTTCGACCAAGCGTCAACTACTATTTTCTTTCGACTAAGCGTCAATTACTATTTTCTTTCGACCAAGCGTAAAACACTATTTTCTCTTCGTTGAAGCGTCACTTCGAGTTCTTACCGATCAAAGCGATATTTAAGTTAGTTAATTTTCTGTTCTATTATACCCACCTAGCGTCACCAGCGAAAATCGAACGGTATTCTGTTTAACCGGCCAACGGATCGTTACGTAATCATTTTCGTTCTATTTCATATTACAATTCCACGACACCGCGTCGCACTTTGTTCAAATGAAACCAACCTCTTTTGAATAAACTATTTTGTTATTTATTGTTAAAAGAAGGACCCTAGTTTCATGAAATTCATTTTTTTATCGCACGCCACCCGAACCAATCCCATCATTCCACGAGTAAACCGCTTTACTTGTGGAATCCGCTGTGATTAACGGCAACGTCTCGTTCGAGAACGTCACACAGCTTACGAAATCGATGTTTATTCGGATTTAATTGAGCGATACGTGCCGGATTTAACGGATCAACACGTTTATCTCGAAAAAATAAACAAAATGAAAGTCAAACATATGATGCAGATTTTCAGTAGGAAGATGTCTTATTTCGTCGACCTCCTTGCAAGGACAAGTGCACCGATGAAGACCAGTATTGGAGACAGGAAGATGCCAGCTGAGGGAATCCGTGCGGCTTACTTCCTCCATTTAATGAATGGGATTGGAGATGGGACAAATGGTGTTAATTGCGGTGATATTCACCCCAAGAGGATACCGTGGGCTGCAAAAAGTTACCACGCCGAATTTTTCGCGAACGTAAACGTGGCATTTCCAATGTGCAGCTCGCCGCTCCGGCGAGCGGCGGAGCGCCGAAGCAGCGCGCCGCAGTACACTGGTGCAATGGAAAAGCATACATCTGTTTTCCTATCTGCGATTTCGACCGCATGTGGCTGCGGCAGATTGCTACAGTCTATGCGCGTCTGCTCCAGGAGCAGCCTAGGCTACTGGAGACGCAACACAATGGGATGAGTGTCTGTTTTCCGCCATAATGGCAGAATCTCCTAGCCGCACGACGACCTGCGGCGGTCCATCGCGATAATCGGACAGAATCCCCAGACATAAAGAAATAAATCAGAATTCAAAAGTTATGGAATTATGTTTTTTATATATTTTTTATAACCTAATAATATGAGCTCTTAAAAAAGGTAAAAATATCATGACGGCTACTTCTGATGTATGTGAAAACACGTGTCAAAGTTTGTATGTTTTTTTGTGCAGAATTTTAAATCGAGTCTTTTAAATTTTGGTGATATAAAAGGAAAATATTTTTTGGGGACCGAAATGAGTAGTATCTATCGATTCTGCAAAGTAATAGCAAATAGAGCTATTCTTTTGGCCCGGGTATCCGGGTACCCGGGTACCCGGGTACCCGGTGAGACACCCGGGTAGACCAAAATTACTCGGTTACCCGGGTACCCGTGAGATACCCGGGTAGACCAAAATTACTCGGTTACCCGGGTACCCGTGAGATACCCGGGTAGGCAAAAATTACTCGGCTATCTGGGTACCCATGAGACACTAGAGCTATTACCACCTAACTCGTCGGGTATGTTTCGAGTAATTTATATTTTTGTGTGAAACAATAAAACTGTGAAGCAATTAATTATTTTGAATTAGATATCTTTATTTTTGTATAGAAATACCAACAAATCAACATTCTCAGGTAGTAGGCTGCTACGCTTTGCGGTAACAATATTTCCAGCGGTTGAGAATACTCGTTCAGAGCTGGCAGACGTCGCAGGTATACATAAATACATCTTGGCCATTTTTGCAAGTCTAGGGTATTTGCTTTCACGTGTTCTCCACCATTCTAATGGGCATAAATTATGGTCCATTTGTGTCTCTTGCAAATACATTTGCAGTTCGGAATTACTATCGTTGTTAGATTGTGAAGTTTGGAATATAAAATCTAGTGCACTTGGCATAAGATTAACATTTTCTACAGTTTCAGTTATAGAAATGTTTTCTATCATATTACCAATGGAACTTCTGGTAAGATTTTTCATTTCATTATTTTCGAACGACATTTCCTTGCTTCTTGGATCAAGAAACGAAGCAAAATGATGTACAGTTTCAACACGTGATTGTAAATTAAATCTATTGACAAAGGACGTTACCAAAACATTTTTAAATTGCTCAGTCTCAGCTCTGCCCGTGTTATTAACTGTCAAATGATTATTAACAATGCCATGGATAATAGGCAGTACCATAGAAATAGTTACTGTATTTTCGGAGCATAGTGCAGTAGTCGCTACTTGCAAAGGTTTTAACACCGCAATAATATCACTCATTATTAACCAATAATATTCCGACATTTCAAGTTTTAAAGCGATATTTACTTTTGTAATAACTCTATCTGTTAAAACAGAAATAATTGCAGTTCTATGATTCACAAGTCGCTCACACATATAATAATAGGAATTCCACCTTGTGGGACAACTTTGAATTAATTTCTGTTTACTTAAACCTAACTGCTCCTGCTTTTCGGTCAAAGTACTCGCTGCTAAATTTGAATGATTAAAATATTGCACAATCGTACTACCCTTTTTTATCACTTCTTTGAACTCGTCGACTGTATCCAAAGCATCTTTCACACACAATTGTACATTGTGTGCGGCACAAGAAATGCTGTATCGCACATTATCTGCCAGATTTGCAGCCATACTTATATTTGATGCATTGTCATGGACCATAGCATTCACTTTATTGTTGATATTCCAGTCTTCATTAATTAAATTAAACATTATGGCTAAATTCTCGCCCGAATGTCGATCTTCCATGAATTGGGTACAAAGTGTGTAATTTTTTATGATCCACTTTTCATTTATAAAATGTGCAGTTGTCGAAATATAAGAATCCTGTGATCTTGAGGACCATCCATCATTGGTAATGGCTATATCCGAGGCCATAGATAGTTATTTTTCTATTTTACTTCGTTTCTCAGTATATATTAGTTGTAAACGTTTTAATGTACTTTTAGGACAAGGACATTGATATCCCGGTTCCAATATAGCCATAAATTCTTTAAATCCTTTACTATTACAGAAGGAAATGGGCATTATATTTGCGGAAATCATACGAGCAAGTGCCTGTGATATTTGTTCTTGTCGCATTGATGTACAAGGGATGACTAATTTCTGTTGCTTCCTACAAGAACTGCCTTCGTTAATTCCATGTGATGGTCCTGGTCCTGATGTTGATGGTTCATCAACGTCAATGTCTAATCCACTGGAAGTACTAGACAATGCTTCTCTATGCTTGCCCCGCAAATGTTTCATAATCACTGACGTTGACCCATTAAATGATAATGTACTATTACATATTCCACAGGTAATAGATTTTCCATCTTCGGATGGAGTGCAATATTGCCACACCAAACTTTTACGTGGAGCCATTTAGTACTGAATTGCTTGAGTTTATAACACAGACTGGACGAAGAAACATAGCGTCGATAGAGGTCTCAAAAGAAAAGAAGTAACCGCGATCATTCCGATCGACATTGTTGCTACATCAAGACCCGATACTGCAACAATGTCGGTCGGCTGGATTGCGACTACTTCTTTAATCCATCGGAGGATGGAAAAGTAACATGAACTATACATGATAGTATGTTATCTTTCAAGCAGTAATTGCCGAACCGGGGTGTTGGTGTCCTTATCTTAAAAGTATCCTAACCCCGGGTTCACAGGAAGGCGAACACCAACAAAAACATTGTTCGCGAACATTTTCGTCTGTTCTTGCCAAGTCCACATTGCTGCGAACATGAAAAAAAACTCAGCGTACGTTCACATACGGTTCGTACGCTGAGTTTTTTTTCATGTTCGCAGCGATGTGGACTTTGCAAGAACAGACGAAAAAGTTCGCGAACAATGTTTTTGTTCGTGTTCGCCTTGGTGTGGACCCGGGGTAAAACGATCGCACCTTATTTATATACCCTCCTATAACGCGGTTTCCATATAACGCCGAGCAAAAATTGCGACAGTCCTCCTACCTATAACGTGGTACGAATTAATATGATTTGTACTATGTAATTCTGAGTTTCTTATAACGCGGTCTCCATATAACGCGGTACGAATTAATCACGTTATAGGAGAGTTGACTGTAATGCGTAATGAAGTAGAATAGAAAAGTAACTTTCTATGGTGTTTGATATGGCCATTCTTAATAATGGATGGTACTCGAGATCACAAGATCCATTCGTTTCTACAACTCTACACATTATAAATAAAAAGTGGATCCTATAAAGTTATACACTTTGCACATGGAAGATCGTCATTCGGGGAAGAATTTAGCCATCATGTTTAACCTGGTTAATGAAAATTGGAATATCAGCAGTAAAGTGAACGTCCACGATAATGCATACAATATAAATATGGCTCCAAATCTATCAGATTTATATTTTCATTTGCTTGGGTGTCTTTCGGAATACTCGAGTACTCGGGTACCCGGCAGGTCGGGTATCTCACGGGTACCCGGGTAATTTTTGTCTACCCGGGTAGCCGGGTAATTTTTGTTTACCCGGGTACTCGGGTATCTCACGGGTACCCGGCGGGTCGGGTAGTAAGAGCTCTAATAGCAAATAATTAGTTACATACAGTTCTAGTTCCATAAGTAACCCATTGAAAAAATATTAGTAATTATTGAGTTTTTAGTTACTTTCCGGGAACTTCCAAGCAAATTTCTTTTCTGTTGTATAATCAACATATATGTATGTATTTGTCCTTGCAACTGCGACAAAAACATTTGGCAATATTTGTCAATAATGAAGTAATTACCTGTATTCTATATTGTACAGTGTGGCTGAATCCCAAGAAATAGTGGAAAAATGCAACATCCCATTTTTCGCACTGAAAATGCCGAATGCTATTAAGGAATTTCATAAAAAGAGCGTTAATATACAACTCATACGCAGGTTTGACGTTATATAAAAAAATAACGTCCATAATTCCAATAAAACTGAAACAATTTGATAAACATACGTACTATGGAAAGTGCGGAAATATTTGTAAACCTGTATCCAATATCCATGTTATCCCGGTACCAATATACTAAATGGGTACTGTTCACAAAGTGTTAATACATTCCTACGAAATTATACAATATTTGGGCAACCTTCCAATCGGCTAATTGGGTGAAGGGACCCAAGAAGCCAGAAATAAAGATTTTAAAAAGTATAGAAAAGATTGTACGCTCAAAATATTCTCATTGCAATACACACGAAAATGTTTTAAACTTTTTATCGACTTTTTCAGATCCAGTACTAGATAGTTTTCTAGGCATCTTTGCAAAAAAACCCAAAGACTTTTTTTTATAAAGTAGCTTGATACGATTCGACATTTTGATTGGAAAAAATAGCATGATGAATTTTTTCTCTATTCTTGGGATTGACATCCACTGTGCGTTGGGACAAAAGCGGGTTCAGAACCAAGCGAGAATTCATTCCTTGTGTAACGTCCCACGCGGACTCGAACCCGGTGTTACCGACAGTCGGTAAAACAGCGATACATTATGACACGTGTAGAATCACTGTACATATTATTACATACAAAATTATAATTAAGCGAATATAAAAAAGACGAATATTACGAAACACACTAGGAATAATTGATTATAAACGTTGTTAAGAATATAAGTTAAAATATAAGTTGATAAGCAAGGAAACCACTGCGCGTGCGCTAATCCGCCAAAACTATGGCATAAAAGGAGGTGTACGTAGCACAGTAATTCAGTCAAGACTCTGCTTGAGAGTGCACAAGCGTAGAGGTAGCTAAGGTCTGACCAGTAAGATTTAGCTCGCTCCGGAGACGGTAGCGGCTGGTCTTCAGTGGACAAGATACAGGTGCTCCTTTTTCGGTTGTGCATTCAAAGGTTATAGAACCTCGCTCTTGCAAAGGCATTTAGCTCGCTCCGGAAACGGTAGCGGCTGGTGCACTTGGTAAAAGCAAGGTCATAAGAGTATAGAACTCAAACTCTGCCACGAGTAACTAGCTCGCTCCGGAAACGGTAGCGGCTGTTCTTACTGCAGACGTTGCCAAGAGTATTAGCTCGCTCCGGAGACGGTAGCGGCTGTACACTGCAACACACATTCAAATCTTGTACATAAAACGACACATATATATATTCATAGATACGTAAACTATAAAAAACCCAAAAATATTGTAATCATAGTTGTAATTGATATTAATTTGTTACCTTAAAGTATAATTATTTGTTGAATAAACAAGCCATTGTTAATGTTTAAGTTGGATTTTACTCCTTTACTCTATAATAACGAAACCCCACCTATCCTATACTCGAGGGGACGCCGCTCTCCTCTCGAGAACCAGTAACGCTCAGTTGTCTCTGGCAATCGGACGTTACAGGTTGGATATTTTTGGTGACAGCGGTGGGATATTTGATTTCGTTCAGAAGGATTGTTCATTTAGAAGAAATATTTCGCATAGTAAAAACACTCCAAAAGCGAGTAATTTTCCAGAAATTTTTTTCTCTCTCTTAGTAAATTCTACGGAGACTTAAAATTCACAATGGCTGACGGGGAACTTGACCAAGCAATGGCCAACCTAGCAATCCATACTACAGCTCAGGGAGCTACAGAAACTATAGAAATACCAGGAGATACAAACGCTCCAGAAAATCTAAATCCTCAAATTAATATAAATACAGCTACGAGTACATATCCTCAAGTACCACACATTAGCTTACGCGATACAGCGGACACAGTCCCTTCCTTCAATGGCAGGAATATACCGATACATCAGTTTGTTAAAAGTTGTCGACATGCACGGCGCATGGTAAACCCAAACGCGGAATACGGACTAGTTCAACTCATTAAGAATAAACTTTTCGGGCAAGCCTCAAGAGTAGTCTTAAGCGGAGAATATAATTCAATTAACGACCTTATATCTGTCCTAAGCTCACGTTTTGCACCGTTACATACTTCAATTCAATTATACGGCGAGCTATCAAAAATCGCGCAATTACCGACCGAAACAATGGTAGATTATGGCAGTCGTGTATCAAATTTACTCCTACAAATCAAACATTGTAACGCGATAGAAGTACCTACACATGAAGCTCAATTCAATATAACTGCGGAACAAAACTATTAAGGCCTTCCTAACGGGATTAAAGACCGAAATACATAACAGAATATACGAACACACCTTCAGTAGTCTTGATCGCGCTATCAACGTCGCTATCAAAGCAGAGGCAGAGTTCAACGAAAATCAAACCCGAGCAAGAGTACCACAGACCAACCAATGTGCAAATTGTCTTGGATATGGCCATGATATCACCACCTGTAGTAGCCAACAAACCTCGCGTACCAACTGGCGGCAAAAGAATTGTCAACATTGCAACAGGACGGGACACGCAACGCACGAATGTAGACACCATAACAGAGGCCAATACAATACATTTTGTGACTTCTGCCGAAGACCGGGACACATGACGCAGGATTGCAGAAGCCGAAGTTACACAAATAAAGCTCCACAATCCAACGTATACTGCAACCACTGCCAAAGACCGGGACACATGACGCAGGATTGCAGAAGCCGAAGTTACACAAATAGAGCTCCACAATCCAACGTATACTGCAACCACTGCCAAAGACCAGGATACACGACGCAGGATTGCAGAAGCCGAAATTACGAAAACAGGGCCCCTCAATCCAACGCATATTGCGACCACTGCCGAAGACCAGGTCACACAATACAAGAGTGTAGGAATAGAAGTTATACAAACAGAACACAGCAGCCAGAAATATTCTCTGAATACTGCAAGTACAAGGGGCACACTATAGAACAATGCAGGAAAAAGATGTACTTCGATAGGAAGGAGAAGGAAGAAACACAACCTCGTACGGTACGTCAACAAGCCATACGTAGATTAAAAACCGAACAGATAAGGAAACCTCCTAGTATCCTTCTTTTTGATGTAAGATTCAGCGAAGAGCAGGCAACACTAATGATTGATACTGGATCCGACCTAAACGTGATTAAGAGGAGCGCCGTTTCATCCGACATTCCAATTGTAGGGGAGTTACGGGACAAAAGTGAACGATAACCAAATGAAATAATGTTTAATTATATGCTCTGATGAATACACTCGCACGTCCACACCGCACGCGATCCGCGAGAGAAGAGGGCAGCCTCGCTGGGCACGCACGCCGGTCAAGCCGCACGTTGACTCGTCGCTACGCGACGATCGTCTTTTGTTGTAGGCCACGGCGGCAAAATCTCCTACAGCTCGGCCGTCCTGACAGTATGAACGTCCCGGTCATACATACATACATACACAGCGTAATCACGTGACCGTCAACAACAGATCCGCAATCACTACACGCGTCACTCACATCCACTTACTTCAATATTTACATCTTAAGACTACTTAACGCTAATAGGATTTCGTACATTTTATTAACGGTTCACGCAAACAAATAACACAAAAATATATAGAATACAAAGGTTAATTAGAACCATCAGGCGCATCACGGCCCCAGGGTTTCATATGATCCACACTTACGGTGCCTGTGTAGGGCAAACGCGTCACCTGGAAACCATCCGCGTCGGTCACAATGTGCCGGTCGAAGCGAAGGACTTTCTTTATCACGTACGGGCCCTTATATTTGGGGAGTAATTTTTTATTCACGCCTGCGGTAGTGTCGTAGTTCCGGATCATTACGTAATCGCCTTCTTCGTAGGCCGTCGCCGCTTTTCGCTTTTCGTCATACCGAGTCTGTTTCGGCAAAATCATATCTCTCTCTCTATTTATCTCTCACTTTCCACATCAGCCGCAAGAAACCTGGATCAGCTGATGAACCTTGTATTTACTTTTCGCGATCATACATAAATACTGTTCAACACCATATCTCACTTACACTCACATACACACTCTCGCTCTCGCAACTGACCCGAGCGTTCGGTTATACACAGCAGTAATCTCTCGTGTCTCGAGCTGATGAGAATCTTTTGTATCACCTCATTATTAATTCTCTCTTTCTCAATAAACTGCACAATTCTCAACATTTTTTGAGTTCTCTCTATACATTTTTAGGTCCTTCGAGCCGGATTGTTGTGAATAGTGCAGTCTCAGTAAAGTAAAAAGTGCAGACTCGTTCTCTAAACTCAAAGAAAGTCTCGTGTGTGTGTGCGGCAACAAGAGACAACGGTTATTCTCTCTCACTCTTGCCTTCGCCGCGCTCTCGTCTCGTCTCTAAAGTCTACGTTCGCGCGCTCTCTCAATAGTTGTGATTTTCGCGCGTGTAAAGTAATTCGTGCACGTGCGTGCTCTGGAAAAATCATCTCATCGTGCTCCGGAAGTGTCGCGAAGTTGTTAAATCCGTGTGCTAGTACGTTACAAACGATTTGAATCATGTCCGCTACGGTTGCTGCTATTGTTGACAAACAGACCACCCAATACGGTCTGATCAGCCGAGCCGTCGCGAATGTGAAGAAATTGGAACTCAAAAAGCGCACCCCCGAACAAGTACAAACCAGAATCGAAATTCTCGACAGCAACTGGAAGAAGTTTCAAGAAAATCACGATCTTCTCTCGTCCTTGAAAGCTGAAGAACGATCCGCGCTACCGTACTTCACAGATCATCAATATGAACAATGTGAAGAAGTCTATGCCGATCAAAAGAGCGAACTTCTGTCGTATCTCAACCAACTCAAGAGCAAGACAGATCAATCGGCGTCCACAGCATCAAGTGCTCCAAGTTCATCTCATGCGCCGACTTCTCGACAGCTCCCTCGACTCAACGTGCCGAGCTTCTCAGGAGCGTACCGTGAATGGCGACCTTTCCGTGATCTCTTCTCAGCAATGATTGTCAGAAACAAGGAAATCCCTGACGTCGAAAAATTGCAATATCTAAATATGAGTGCCACCAGTGAAGCAGCTCAACTCATCAGGAAGTATGAAGTTACCGATGAAAACTTCGCGCGTGCGTGGCAAGAACTCGTTGACCGCTACGAGAACAAGCGAGTGCTCATCGATACGCATCTCTCCACGTTATTCTCTCTTCAAAAGGTAACTCAACAATCGCCTACCGAACTCAAAGCTCTGATCGGCGACGTTAAAGAATCTATGGGAGCTCTCAACGCTCTCGGGTGTCCTACAGACGCTTGGGACAGCATCATTGTATACATGGTGACGCGCAAACTCGACGCGGAATCTCTACTCGATTGGGAAATGCAAATCGGTGCAACAACCGAACCCGCGACGTTCGCAGAACTTCAAAAGTTCATCTCAGGCAGGATACTCGCTCTCGAAGGTTTTGCGCGCGCAACCGCTAACCCAAAATCGCGTTCGGCCATTCCCGCAGCAACGAAAAGCAAGTCTAGCGCGAAATCACATCAAGCTGCCGTGACTCTCAAAAGCGACAATTCTCCGAACGTTGCGACAAATTCATCTTCGTTCACGTGCTCGCTATGCAATTCCGCGCATTACATCTCTTCATGTCCAGCGTATCGAGGCAAAACAGTCGAAGAAAAACTAGACTTTCTCAAACAAAAGAATGTCTGTTTCAATTGCCTCGGTCCGCATCAATTCCGTAACTGTCGGACAGCAAAACGCTGCCGAGTCTGTGGGAATCCTCATCACACGTCGATCCACCGGACCACCAACACGTCAGATGGTCCAGCTCCTCGCGCGTCAACCACTCAGGGAGCGAGTTCACAACAACGACAATCGGTATCCGTCGCTCCCGGGAGCCAAACAAGCGCTTCCGTGCTTCCGCGCAACGAGGATACTCATTCGGGCGCGTCCGCCTCGACCAATATCGCTATGACCACCTCAATCAAGTACATGCCAGTTCTGCTCGCAACAGCTCTCATCAAGGTCACTTCATGCTACGGCGACCAGTACGAAGTTCGGGCCCTCCTCGATCAAGGATCAGAAGTATCGTTCATCACGGAATCTCTCGCGCAACGTATCAATCTGCCGCGTCAACGAGTCTCTCTCCCAATCCACGGGATCGGTGCGCAACGGTCGACTGTCTCTCGCGGATTTATAAATCTCAGCATCGCGTCACGTGTCCATCCTTCATTTTCGCTCTCGATAGGTGCGTACGTGCTCGCGAAGCTCACGTCGTATCTGCCTTCGATCCGAGTGGTAAACAAGCCATGGCCACATCTCGACGGTCTCGAGCTCGCAGACCCAGAGTTCTCGTCAACAACTCAAATCGACTTAATTCTCGGCGCTTAAGTATACAGCTTGATTCTCGAAGAAGGGCTACGCCGGGGCGGACCCGGGAGCCCGATCGCCCAACAAACCGCTCTAGGGTGGATTCTATCAGGATCCGTCGCATCCGAATCGACGTCACACTCGAGTGTTCGCCCTGCTCAAGGGCTACAGTGTTCTGTCGATCATGACCTTCTCGATCTCGTCCAACGATTTTGGGCACAAGAAGAAACGAACGTTGAATCAACCAGTACTCCGTCCGACGCAGAAGCCCAGTGTGAACAGCACTTCATCGAAACTCACTCTTGCCAGCAGGATGGACGCTACGTCGTGCGGATACCTCTCAAACGTCTCCCGGAAGATCTCGGTGACTCGTATAAACCAGCGATATACGCTCTCTCGCGACAAGAGAAAAGATTCTTGGCAACCTCATCTTTGAAGTCGGTGTACTCCGAATTTCTCCGCGAATACGAAGCTCTCGGTCACATGGCTGTCGTTCCGAAATCACTCGCTCAAGGACCAGCTCAACCTCAAGGATACGCGTCGTCTTTAATGGATCTTATCGCACCAACTTCGGAATTTCAATCAACGATCTGCAACACATTGGGCCGAAACTTCAAAATGATCTCGCCGATGTCATCCCTCGTTGGCGTCGCTACGCGTACGTTTTCTCTGCGGACATCGAGAAAATGTACCGGCAGATTCGCGTACACCCTGAAGATTGGGACTTGCAACGAATTCTCTGGAGGGACAATCCAGAAAATCCTCCACTCTCGTATCATCTCTGCACTGTGACCTACGGCCTCGCAAGCGCTCCATATCTCGCAATCCGTGCACTTCGACAACTCTCAATTGACGAAGAGCAGCGCTTTCCTCTTGCGACGAGCATCATTCAACGTGAAATTTACGTTGACGACGTGCTCTCAGGTGCCGACGACATTGAAGAAGCGCAAGAGAAAATTCGACAAATCGATGGATGTCTCAAGGCCGGATGTTTCACACTGCAAAAATGGACCGCCAGTGACGAAAAGTTGTTGGCACTCATCCCGTCAGAAAGACGAGAGAAGTCATCATCAGTGCTAATCGAAGACGCTCAACTCTTTCGCGCTCTCGGACTTCTCTGGCAACCAAACACAGACTCGTTTGTATTTGCCTCGCGCATCCGCGACGAATCGCCTCGTACCAGTAAACGCACCGTGCTATCACGTGTCGCGCAACTCTTCGATCCTCTCGGATGGATTGCGCCTGTCGTCGTTCGCGGAAAAATCTTCATCCAGGAACTCTGGTCAGCGAAGCTCGGCTGGGACGACCAGCTACCTGAAGAACTCGAATGCCGCTGGAGAACTTTCGACAAGGATCTGCAAGACGTCTCTTCAATCTCAGTGCCCCGATGGCTCGGGTCTCGCGCATCATCGTGCGCCGTGGAGTTGCACGGATTCTCGGACGCGTCTCAAGTTGCTCTCGGTGCAGTGATCTATTTACGCGCGATCGCGGATCTCGACGATGTTCGCGTAACAATCGTCGCCGCGAAAACTCGGGTTGCTCCGCTGAAGCCAGTGACCATTCCTCGACTCGAACTCTCAGCTGCACTTCTCTTAGTTCGAACTATATCTCACGTACGAAAAACTCTCGATCTCGAAGAAGCTCCGATTCATCTCTGGACGGATTCCACGGTCGCGCTCGCGTACATTCGTGGTGATGCCCGTCGGTGGGCCGATTACGTTCGAAATCGCGTAACGGAAATTCAGGAGCTCTCAAACTCTCAGTGGCACCATGTCTCAGGGAAGGACAACCCTGCGGACTTTGCATCTCGCGGACTCTCTCCTCGGCAACTCAAAGACGAGACTCTCTGGTGGAATGGCCCGACATGGTTGTGGAAACATTCCACATCTTGGCCATCATCGAATCCATCGCTTGATACGGATGTCGCTCTTGAAATTCGCAAAACTCCGGTCGCGATCGCTAATAAGGACGAGCCTCCAGAACTCTGGACTCTCGTTGAGCGGTTCTCGAGTCTCAGGACTCTTCTTCGCGTGACGGCGTTGTGTTTCCGAGCCGTTCACAAATTCAAACGCATCCAGGGCGCTCCGGATCGAGCATCGCCATTTACTCCCGAAGAACTCAACACCGTTCGACTTTTCTGGGTAAAGAAAACTCAAGTCGCGTACTTCGGGAACGAAATTCATCAACTCTCGCAAGGCACGAAGCTCTCGCGGTATGCCGCGCTCATTCGACTCGCTCCTTTCGTTGATTCTTCGGGACTCTTACGCGTCGGAGGCAGACTCCGAAATTCTCTTCTCGACTATGACGAGAAACACCCTCTTATTTTACCTCGTGAATCCGCGCTCACGACCCTTATCATCCGTGATACACATTACCGCACACTTCACGGAGGAACGCAGGTAACTCTCGCCACGTTACGACGTCGATATTGGATCGTAGAAGGCCGTGTGCCGATTCGCGCCTTCATACATCGCTGCATTCCGTGCGTTCGACAACGAGCCGCTATCAGTCAGCAACTCATGGGGCAGCTACCAGAACCTCGTTCAACTCGGTCGCGCCCGTTCTTCCACTCCGGAGTCGATTACGCCGGGCCTTTGACTCTCCGGACGTTCCGAGGACGGGGCGCCAAATCTTACAAGGGATACATCGTCGTATTCATCTGCTTCTCATCATCCGCCGTCCATTTGGAGATAGCAACCGATTATACCTCAGAAGGGTTCCTCGCCGCGTACAAACGTTTCACTAGTCGACGCGGCGTCTGCGGAACGCTCACGAGCGACTGTGGAACAAATTTTATTGGCGCTGACAAGGAATTGCGCAAGCTTTTTCAAGCTTCATCCGGACAAATGAAAGATCTCGCTAACATCCTCGCAAACGACGGCACAAAGTGGAAGTTCAATCCGCCATCTAAGTCTTTTGAATAAAATATTTATTGGTATTGAAATATTTATTTCTATAAAAATATATCTGCGTAATATTATTAAGCGCAGTTGAAAAGCACCGAATCTTACATTGCGTTACACAGTGTCGCCTTTGCACGCTGGGGGAAAGCACCTTTATGTACTTGCAGCTCATTTGGATTTCACATCTTTTTTTATTTTGTAATTATCTTCTATTTTTGTGATTTATTTGATTTCGTGAACTTGGCGTAATTTTTTTACATTTTTGAAATTTTTTATGGGGTACGTATAACGCAAATCCGAACCTAATCCGAAACCGACTGCTCGATTTCGAACGACCGTCACTGCGGTAATAGTAACCCATAAAAAACTTTCAAAAAGTAAAGAAATTACGCCAAGTACATGAAACAAATAAATTACAAAAAATAAAAGATAATATAAATCACAAAAAATAAAAGATAATAATATAAATCACAAAAAAATAGAAGAAAATATATAATATCACAAACAATAGAAGATAATAATATAAATCCCCCAAAAAATAGAAGAAAATATACAATATAAAAAAAGATGTGAAATCAAAATGAGCTGCAAGTACATAAAGGTGCTTTCCAACTGCCCTTAAGATGACACAAGTACATAGACACAGCTAAAATGCTGTGTGCATACATTCCATTACTCATATCGCGGACATTTTAATTAACCCATCAAAAAGAATCCCAATTAAAAACATTGTCGTAAATTAATTAATAGCTTTACAAAATTAATATACAAAATTGCGCCTATTATAACAATGGCTACTTATACAAAAAAATGTATTAAATAATATTAAGCAGATATATTTTAATACGAATAAATATTTTATTTTATCTAGAGACGCGGTAGCGTCTCGACGCCAAGTACAGGAAAGACACCCTGTATATGTCGACTGTCGCTACCGCTATCATTTACTCGTCGCCGGGCTAATCCAACCTAACCTGAAACTTATTTCATTAATATCTCATGACGCCTGCAATATTTTCTAAATTTAAAGGCATTTTTCTTATGTAAACCGTATATAAGCTTTCGAATAAGACCAAATTTCAATAAAATCTGTCCATGCATAACAGAGATATCATAATATCGTCTCATGGATCTGTCAGAAACAGTAAGATTTTTCTTCTGATTCTCCAAGGAATTTTTTCGTCAAACATAATACGTATACGCGTTACACGCACACCTTCAGCCAAAAGAAACTAGTGTATGTATGATCGGCGGCCGCCATGTTTATAACCTACCAAGTGTCAAACCGTCATAACCTGCCAAGTGTCAAATAATGTATGTGGTCCAAATTTGAAATGTCAGGAGCTTTTACACTAAATAGGAGACTGAATTATTGTCTCAATTAACAAGGTAAGTCGCCAAAATTTTTTTAATAGATTTCTTATGTAGAGTCGCAGACTTGGAAGTTGTCCGGAGAAGTTGTCGACAAAGAAGTATCTTCTTTCGCATAAGTTTCTGGAAATTTGTACCATGCATGTACAAAAGAATATATTGTAGTAAAAAATTGCATTGCATTTAAATTGCCAGATACTTGTATTTTTGTATATACCAGCAATTTAGTTTTTATGTAAAGCTTATTATATTATAGAAACGAAGGGGACGCACAGGACTTCGATAAAAATGAAGGGGACGCACAGGCTTGGATAGTAGAATTGAAGGGGACGCACAGGCTTGGATGGATAGAAATGAAGAGAATGCACAGGCTTGGAGGTTGTCCGCAGAAGATTAGATAGAGCATCTTGTTTCGCACAAGTTTCTATTATATTATAGAAATGAAGGGGACGCACAGGACTTCGATAAAAATGAAGGGGACGCACAGGCTTGGATAGTAGAATTGAAGGGGACGCACACGACTTGGATATAAAATTGAAGGGGACGCACAGGCTTGGAGGTTGTCCGGAGAAGATTAGACGGAGAAGATTAGATAGATAGACAGAGCATCTTGTTTCGCACAAGTTTCTGGAAATTTGTCAAATAAGGTAAATCTACAAAATTTGTCAAACGACGTAGCATTAAGAATTAAGATTAAGAATATTATGGCGTACCGCTTGCAATGTAGAGTCAGTCACATTAGTCAAGAAAGTACGCTAAAAACACATCTCCCTTGATGCTTTTCAATCTTTTGTGAAAGACATTCGTAATACTTTAATATAAAATCCACAGTAGTTGCCACGCTATTCATTAGTTCATTAATTTTTTCGATTCCCGTTATTTCAATTCACCAATAAACATTCTAAATTAATTTTATTCCAACACCAATGAATTGTACGTTACAAATATTGGTTCTCTACGTTCATTTTCGCTGAATTATTACCATTAGGATTTAATTTAAATTTCCTGCAATAAGTTCTACGTTAAGTTGTAGTATATAACTAAAATGTGGCTTTATAAATATATTATATATATTTACAGATAATAGAAGCAGAAGGTGATGCACTGTGATCTACGCCAGACTATGTACGCACAAATTTGCAGGTAGAGTTTTGCATACATAATTATTCATTCAATGATCTTGAGCATGTGTGATAAATTATAAATAAATAATTATTAGATGTGTCCTATTTTTCAGTTAACGATACAGACGAAGAGTTGACAGATAATAGAAACAGAAGGTGATGCGCTGTGATCTACGCCAGACTATGTACGCACAAATTTGCAGGTAGGGTTTTGCATACGTAATTATTCATTCAATGATCTTGAGCATGTGTGATAAATTATAAATAATTAATAAATGTGTCCTATTTTTCAGTTAACGATGCAGACGAAGAGAATTATTTCAACAGCTGAAAGGGAAAGTTACTGAAAATGAAATAAATGTAAATAAAAAGAGTAAATGAAATGTACTGTACACAAAGTACTATACATGTCAGCAATGCAGTGCACATGGTTTCATTTCGTAGTTGTTAAACTTACGTAGAATTTATCCTTAATCAAAAAATAAATAAATTACACTCGCTGAGCTGCTTTGCGCTATTACGAGTATTCCAAGTATATACCTTATCCTCTAACGTCACTAGATAGGCTGCAGGGCGCCATAAACACGTAAACGTGTGACGAAGATAGATCAGAATTTATAATTTATTGGGATTTCCTTACTTTTTCCTTATTTTTAGGACACGTGGCAGTCAACTTCAAAAAAGTAAAAAAATTACGCCAAGTACATGAATTATCTTTGTAAAAAGAAGTGAGATCCCCATAAAAAACTTTCAAAAAGTAAAAAAATTACGCCAAGTACATGAATTATCTTTGTAAAAAGAAGTGAGATCCCCATAAAAAAACTTTCAAAAAGTAAAAAAATTACGCCAAGTACATGAATTATCTTTGTAAAAAGAAGTGAGATCCCCATAAAAAACTTTCAAAAAGTAAAAAAATCACAAAAAAAAGATACTAATATAAATCACAAAAAATAGAAGAAAATATGAATTATCTTTGTAAAAAGAAGTGAGATCCCCATAAAAAACTTTCAAAAAGTAAAAAAATCACAAAAAATAAAAGATAATAATAAAATAGAAGAAAATATATAAATCACAAAAAATAGAAGAAAATATATATCACAAAACATAGAAGATAATAATAAAAGATAATAATATAAATCACAAAAAAAATAGAAGAAAATATATCACAATAAATAAAAGATAATAATATAAATCCCCCCAAAAAATAGAAGAAAATATATAATATCACAAAAAAAAGAAGATAATAATATAAATCCCCCAAAAAATAGAAGAAAATGTACAATATAAAAAAAGATGTGAAATCAAAATGAGCTGCAAGTACATAAAGGTGCTTTCCAACTGCCCTTAAGATGACACAACTATATAGACACAGCTAAAATGCTGTGTGCATACATTCCATTACTCATATCGCGGACATTTTAATTAACCCATCAAAAAGAATTCCAATTAAAAACATTGTCGTAAATTAATTAATAGCTTTACAAAATTAATATACAAAATTGCGCCTATTATAACAATGGCTACTTATACAAAAAAATGTATTAAATAATATTAAGCAGATATATTTTTATTCAAATAAATATTTTAATACGAATAAATATTTTATTTTATTCAAAATACTTGGCGCTGTTCACCGAATTGGTGTTGCTAAACTGAATACATATGTATAAATTGCATTAATCTTTTTCTTTCTTTCTTGTGCGTGCGTTCGTGAATGTGTGTATGTGTGCGTGTGCATATGCTACGTGATATTACAGTTAAATATATGTAGAATAAATCTGACTGCATTTGTAATATGTATATGTTTATGTATTTTAGATTGTAAGGGAGTTATTGTAAATTATTAATTAATACTGAGACAATTGATATTTTTTCGGTTTCGCAGCGCCAAGTATTTTGAATAAAATAAAATATTTATTCGTATTAAAATATATCTGCTTAATATTATTTAATACATTTTTTTGTATAAGTAGCCATTGTTATAATAGGCGCAATTTTGTATATTAATTTTGTAAAGCTATTAATTAATTTACGACAATGTTTTTAATTGGGATTCTTTTTGATGGGTTAATTAAAATGTCCGCGATATGAGTAATGGAATGTATGCACACAGCATTTTAGCTGTGTCTATGTAGTTGTGTCATCTTAAGGGCAGTTGGAAAGCACCTTTATGTACTTGCAGCTCATTTTGATTTCACATCTTTTTTTATATTGTATATTTTCTTCTATTTTTGGGGGGATTTATATTATTATCTTCTATTGTTTGTGATATTATATATTTTCTTCTATTTTTTTGTGATTTATATTATTATCTTTTATTTTTTGTGATTTATATTATCTTTTATTTTTTGTAATTTATTTGTTTCATGTACTTGGCGTAATTTTTTTACTTATTGAAAGTTTTTTATGGGGATCTCACTTCTTTTTACAAAGATAATTCATGTACTTGGCGTAATTTTTTTACTTTTTGAAAGTTTTTTATAGGGATCTCACTTCTTTTTACAAAGATAATTCATGTACGTAGCGTAACTTTTTTTACTTTTTTAAAGTTTTTTTATGGGGATCTCACTTTTTTTTACAAAGATAATTCATGTACTTGGCGTAATTTTTTTACTTTTTTGAAGTTGACTGCCACGTGTCCTAAAAATAAGGAAAAAGTAAGGAAATCCCAATAAATTATAAATTCTGATCTATCTTCGTCACACGTTTACGTGTTTATGGCGCCCTGCAGCCTATCTAGTGACGTTAGAGGATAAGGTATATACTTGGAATACTCGTAATAGCGCAAAGCAGCTCAGCGAGTGTACTTTATTTATTTTTTGATTAAGGATAAATTCTACGTAAGTTTAACAACTACGAAATGAAACCATGCGCACTGTATTGCTGATCTATATGTATTTTATATGTATAGTACTTTGTGTACAGTACATAATGCGCAAAGCAGCTTATGGCGCTGAAAGCAGCCTTTGGCGCTGAACGTATTTAACATTGAACTGTTTTTATTCACTCTTTTTATTTACATTTATTTCATTTTCAGTAACTTACCCTTTCAGCTGTTGAAATAATTCTCTTCGTCTGCATCGTTAACTGAAAAATAGGACACATTTATTAATTATTTATAATTTATGACACATGCTCAGGATCATTGAATGAATAATTACGTATGCAAAACCCTACCTGCAAATTTGTGCGTACATAGTCTGGCGTAGATCACAGTGCACCATCTTCTGCTTCGATTATCTGTAAATATATGAAAGCCACATTTTTTTTTAATTATACGACTTAACGTAGAATTTATATATATATAGAAATATAGAAATAGAGTGGCCTTTTGCTATAGTAATTGTAGAGACTGCATAATGTGTCTAAAGGAGGTGACAGCGTATGATTAATTAGAGTTTTACGAATGTCTTTCACAAAAGATTGGAAAGTATCAAGGGAGATGTATTTTCAACGTACTTTCTTGACTAATGTGACTGACTCTACATTGCAAGCGGTACGCCATAATATTCTTAATCTTAATTCTTAATGCTACGCTAATTTGACAAGTTTTGTCGATTTACCTTATTTGACAAATTTCCAGAACCTTGTGCGAAACAATATGCTCTATCTAATCTTCTCCGGACAACTTCCAAGCCTGTGCATTCTCTTCATTTCTATCCATCCAAGCCTGTGCGTCCCCTTCAATTCTACTATCCAAGCCTGTGCGTTCCCTTCATTTTTATCGAAGTCCTGTGCGTCCCCTTCGTTTCTATAATATAATAAGCTTTACATAAAAACTAAATTGCTGGTATATACAAAAATACAAGTATCTGGCAATTTAAATGCAATGCAATTTTTTACTACAATATATTATTTTGTACATGCATGGTACAAATTTCCAGAAACTTATGCGAAAGAAGATACTTCTTTGTCGACAACTTCTCCGGACAACTTCCAAGTCTGCGACTCTACATAAGAAATCTATTAAAAAAATTTTGGCGACTTACCTTGTTAATTGAGACAATAATTCAGTCTCCTATTTAGTGTAAAAGCTCCTGACATTTCAAATTTGGACCACTTACATTATTTGACACTTGGCAGGTTATGACGGTTTGACACTTGATAGGTTATAAAATGGCGGACGCCGATCATACATACACTAGTTTCTTTTGGCTGAAGGTGTGCGTGTAACGCGTATACGTATTATGTTTGACGAAAAAATTCCTTGGAGAATCAGAAGAAAAATCTTACCGTTTCTGACAGATCCATGAGACGATATTATGATATCTCTGTTATGCATGGACAGATTTTATTGAAATTTGGTCTTATTCGAAAGCTTATATGCGGTTTACATAAGAAAAATGCCTTTAAATTTAGAAAATATTGCAGGCGTGATGAGATATTAATGAAATAAGTTTCAGGTTAGGTTGGAATAGCCGTTTCTCGAGTTAATGATAGCGGTAGCGACAGTCGACATATACAGGGTGTCTTTCCTGTACTTGGCGTCGAGACGCTACCGCGTCTCTAGATACATATCGGTGAGGGTCTCGAGCTAGAACAACCGTCACTGTGTTAGGAGTAACTGTGACGTCCCACTATTTTTCGCGCGGTATTTTAACACCACTTCTTCACAAATCAATCCACAACTTCATCAAAAACCCTCATACTCAAGCCTTACCCCCTCTTTCAAACCCAACCGATCATTTAGACGATATACCTTAGTGGTCCCTATCTCTAAACGGTCAATCCAGATTCCTGACCGTTTGGACGATGCACCTTAGCGGTCCCCATCTCGAAACGGTCAATCCATAATCGCTGATCGCCTTGACGATGTACCTTAGCGGTCCCCATCTCAAGATGGTCAGCGACGACCTCCAAATCCCCTCTTCGACTCTACGTGGCATGACCACTTCCCTCCAAATCTACTTCAAACAAATCCCTCGTCTTTAAAACCCTCTCTTAAATCGAGACTATGTCTCATGCCCTCTCTATGACCAAAGAAGTCAGTACCCCGTTTACCCCTATCCGATATGACCTCCTAAACTCCACCAAATGGGTTGAGTATTCAGCTTCAAAGCCCCATGCAAAAACCCCAGAAATGTTACTGCGACACAAATTTACGAACGTGATCAACACGTGATCGTTACCGCGACGCAGATTTGGCCTACGTGCCATGGAACACACCGCACATACCCTTCACCCATTACCAGTACAAGACAAGGCCACATAAAACCCCTAAACACCGACTCTATTAGTAAGTAATTGCGACGCATCTTCAAAGATCAGTCAAGGTGCATACCGCGCACACTCTTCACCCCTAACAATCCCGACCATAGTATAAATACAAGGCCCAAAACGGCCAGAGCGCTTCTAGCTTCTGGCTCTTCTACGGAAACCACTCCCGCGAAGTACCACGTTGCTTTTGATATCTTTACAAGTGTTAACTTACCACATCGTTAAATTCAGTGCTCTACGCCAATCACCGTAAGCATTCATTATTATTACTGTGCATATCATCCACATACCATAATTTTGGCTTATGTTTATTGCTCTATTATCTTATACTTTGCTTCTACTTATAGCTTTATTAACGTATTGTTTTGCTTTATCATCTTATTCTCATTGCTTTTACTAATTATTATTACTAGTCACATTTCGTATACATTTTAAGCCTCTATCGCTAATATTCACATGTTTCATGTCCATACATATTATAAATGTCATAAATCTTTATATAAATGTTATGTGCCAATGCTCAAAGTCCCACGCATTATTATAATTTAACGCTTCAGCAAAGCTAATAAACCGCTTTGTTTCAATCACGCCTCAAATTATTTGTGTTTACCCATTGGTTACGAGAGGTCTAAAAATCCAAACAAACAAGCTAGTGAAACAGCTGATTCTAGTTCGCGAACGCGAGAGCGGTAACCGTGTTTACTAACATACTTTTGCATGGCCTGTGTATAGCCGCACGTTTAGACGAGTTTCTCAGAATTATTACGTATAACTTCTTTCGCCTATGCAACGGTAAATCCAATTAGTAAAACCAAAACAAAGTGCTCTAACGGGTGTCACCACAGGGACCATAACTATCTAAACCTTCCCTGGTCGTTCAGTGCTACGAATCTGGCATTCGCGCCTGAATCCTACACACCATAGTGCCACGAATCACGTATTCGCGCCTAAAATTCCTAATCTCCGCAGCGCCACGAATCTGGCATTCGCGCCTGCATCCCTCCGAACATTCAGCGCCACGAATCTGGCATTCGCGCCTGAATTCCTACTCTCCGCAGTGCCACGAATCTGGCATTCGCGCCTGAATTCCTACTCTCCGCAGTGCCACGAATCTGGCATTCGCGCCTGAATTCCTACTCTCCGCAGTGCCACGAATCTGGCATTCGCGCCTGAATTCCTACTCTCCGCAGTGCCACGAATCTGGCATTCGCGCCTGCATCCCTCCGAACATTCAGTGCCACGAATCTGGCATTCGCGCCTGCATCCCTCCGAACATTCAGTGCCACGAATCTGGCATTCGCGCCTGAATCCTACTCTCCGCAGTGCCACGAATCTGGCATTCGCGCCTGCATCCTACTCTCCGCAGCGCCACGAATCTGGCATTCGCGCCTGCATCCCTTCGAACATTCAGTGCCACGAATCTGGCATTCGCGCCTGAATTCCTACTCTCCGCAGCGCCACGAATCTGGCATTCGCGCCTGCATCCTACTCTCCGCAGTGCCACGAATCTGGCATTCGCGCCTGCATTCCCTTCGAATAAAACCTCCATATGTCATTTTCCCAAAGACCTTCACCCGGGACGTGACAGTAACATCAGTGAGGGTCTCGACTCTTGAGCTCGAGCGATCGTGACTACCTATTGTTAGTGAAATATCGGTGTGAGTCCAAATAGACCATGGCACCGGCCTCCAAAGTTCCATAGTCGGAGGGTTAAACTTTGACGGCTGTTTACAATCATATAAAACCATCAAATTTAATAACTGTATACACCGATATATTCAGAAAAATCTCCTGTATATTTTGAGACTAAATTGAACTTTCTACCGTTATTAGTTTTCACGTAATACCTCAATCTTGCCCAAAATCGTGCTTTTTTTACAAAAACTCATGTTTTTCAAAAACTGAGAGTGATAGAGCAACTCTGCTTACGGATTTGTGTTTGGGACGAAAAATTCTACTAGGATCCCCGAGTAGATATTGCTGATCAAAATTCGTGTTGGACAAATGTAGTTGGACCCCCGATTGCGTACAGTAGCTTATACGCTGTGTTGTATACTAATTTTAAGAGATAAAACTAAAAGATTTCGTTTATATTTTTGGAAGTAATACATAAGTATTATTATTATACATCTAATAAATTGTACATTTATTAAAAAATATTCACTGATACTTCCAAAATAGCCGAACATAATTATTAGAGATGTACCGACTAGTGGCCGACTAGTCGGTTAAGCCGACTATTCGGCCACTTTCGTAGTCGGCGACTAGTCGGCTTCTTGGGGGCCGATTAATTAGCTAGTCGGCTCGTCGGCCAAAACCCTAGTCGGTACATCTCTAATAATTATGTTCGAAATCGACGAGAAATCACTATTATTTCAAAACCTCAATTCAAATGCTGCACGTGTTCCCGTTGCCCAATCACTTTGAAACATTGCACATATCATTTTCTCACCAATCCTCATATTTTAGGGGGTTAAGACCAAAAAAAAATCCGGAAGTTGAAAAATAAGGACCACCCTAATCATGATTCTGAACAATTTTTTCCAATACATACATATACATCCGTTCGGGTTTAGTTTTCGAGATATTCATGAAAAAGGTTTTGACATTTTTACTTTGATGTGGACTACGTGCCCTTTAGGTCTAACCTAATCCAAACATAAACCAAACCGGTGAACTTGTAGAAAAGCTGTTTCCTCAGTGATTTTAGTTGGGGTCGCCGTTTATTAAAAAGTTTTGTGCCCGACAATATTTTTTACCGATCCGTTATGCGAAAAGTTCAAAGAAATTCATTTAAAGTAAATAGTGTATTATCTGATACATCGATGGCATTGTTGTAAAGTATCAGTTATTAGTTAGAAGAAGATGGCGTATTGTTTCAAATTTAAGGATGAGTAAACAAGTGACTATTCAAACCGACATATCTTTTTGCCGATAATTTCCTGTCCAACAGCCATCTGGACTTGTAACATTCAATGACCGTGCCTTATAGATTTTTGTGCGTTGGAAACGAATCCGAAAACCATTTGTCGCCATCACCCTCAGTTTTCGAGAAATTGGATTTTGAACAAAAATGAAAATTTTCAACTTTGAACATCTTTTGTGTTCAAACAGTAATCATTATTCGAATGTTTGTTCCGTTAAATTATTCTATGAACCCTCCCGAATACAATGATATAAGTTATTATAGCATTATGAACATTTAAATTTATTTAAACAACGATCAAATGGAAAAGGACACCCGGAATGCACAAATTTTTGCAGATATCTTTCAATTTATTGAAAAACCTAAGGGTCTAGCAGAAAATCTGACTACTCCACGCGATGCAGTAGACATTTTTCCTGCGGAAAACATCAACAGAAATCGTAAGTAACGTTTTCTTTTCAATACAGAAACGAAATAGTTTGGCAAAACGTGCGGTGCCGACTGTTACGCTGAGCGCCATTGAGTACCACTGCCTTTTCGGAGACACCATCTTTTGAGAGATAATGTGTTTGAGAAACATACTTTCCCTACAGAATAACATCGCGACAAGCAACATACTCCTTCGATAGCGGCAAATATGTAGGTAAACAGCGAACCAGCAACTTGCGGATGCGCACCATCCACGAGTTGCTGGTTCAAATCCCAATGACCATTCATTTCTGAAATACATTGATACAATAAATTTTGAAACAAATCTAGCCTTTTTGCAAATCTCTCGAAAACTAAAACCGAACAGTGGTTATATGTATAGGAAAAAATTTCTCAGAATCATGATCCTGCCAACATATTAAAAAATTAATGAAATCGGTGAGGTGGAACCTCATCTGTATAAATAATTAACCGTAAATAAACTTTACTTTACTGACACATTAATCAGGCTTTGATTTTAGGAATATTCTTATCGTAGATTTTTTTACCATTCAAATAATACTTATAAGGGAATCACTTCTAGACCAGATAAGATTCATTCGCATGGTTCAGTCTGACAATATTTCTGCTTCTTAACTTTTTCATGTTCCATATTCTTCATAAGGCTCATCTAAATAGTGACTTCTAGTCAGTTTGATAGTGACAATAACAAGAACAAACATGTACACCAAAATGTACGACTTATCCCACTGTAAATCATACAAACAATTGATCAAAACTTCACAACCTAAACTCGCACTCTGACGTACTCTGTCGCGTTTTCCAACTACTTTCTGTTTTCCCAATTACAAAACAAATATTAATATCACTTCAAAGTCGAACACAATAGTCGAATGTAACTTCAAACAGTGAAAAAAGATTCATGTGGCGCATTTGAAAATTTTATGCGATTACATATCGAATGTGTTTAAAATCATGAAAATACAGAAAATGTGTGAGTTTGATACTTGAGGAATTAGAAAAACCAGTGCAAAGATACACTGAAGACTATGGACCTTCATTCAGCTAAAAAATATTATTCCAACTACCAAAAATGCACAATGGAGAGTAACCCAATTTCACAAAATTAATATCTGCTTCACCAACAATTCAACAGTATCTTGTGAATATGGCGTTAGGCAAAAGGTCCATTGCGTAGGACTGCAGAAGTGTTTGTGAAGCAAATGCTGGGCATTCTAGTATGTTGGCACAGTGTGTATGGTATGTGAACATATATTCTTGCATGTTTCTCCCGTATCATCAGGGCACACGCGCAGATGTATCATCATAGAACAATTGTATGACATTCATGTTGCACATGCTGAAAATCAGAACCCTAATATTTAAGGGTACATATTGAAAAAACAAAGCTTTAGAATGTAAAATCATAGCGGTAACCAATTTTTTGGAACATAAGAAATTTGTTCATTTTGAGTTGTCTAGCAACTTTAAAACACCCTATATAGAAAACACTTTGTGTACTATGAATAACACTCTCAATATAGTATTTTACTAACATTGCATTAATTTAAAAAGCATAGTAACCTGCATTATTTTTAAAATTTTTCCGATGCATAGATACTTTTGCATCAATTATTGTTCTTTTATAATTGGTGACTCCATTGGCAACGTCCATTTTACATATATTTCGAAAATCATGCTCTCCCATAGTGTATTTAATTGCCTTATCCATAGCATGTATATTCAAGTTTCCTCTTGGAAAAAAATACTTGTATGTTCGAAACTTGCAATTAAATCTTGCTGAAAAATCACTTGCTACTGGACACCATGCAATACATCTTATATTAGAAGGAAGTAATCTATTTAACATCTTGCAATATGGAAGTTCATCCTTTAATTTGCATTGATCTTCAAGTTTTAATCTGCTTCTTACATCCAATGAGATCACTTGTGAAAATGAACTAACACCTTTATCTGTTCTACCGCATCGATGATAATTTGAAGTTTGACGTGATTTTATACAACAACTTTTCATCAATGCTGTAAATATATAGTCCTCTATTGTACTATCAATACTTTCCTGTACAACAAAGCCATCATAATCCCAACCAAGATAATAAAATTTTAAAAGAATATGTCTTTTATTACATCTAAAATTAAAAAAGTTTCTCTTGAGCCACACATATATTATATAATAATATAATTATAATATTTATTCCTTCAAATAAATAGTAATTTTCCATACCCTTGAAAATCAAATGATTTTTGTGTTTTGGGGGCAATATCTCCTTTCCTCAATTTTTTATTTATTCGACTAACTATTGCTTTGAGTTCTTTATTATTTTCTTCCAACTGTATTATTTTCTTTATCAATTCCTATCACAAACAAAGGTATTATTTAAATTATTCACGATTAATTTTTTCACTTTTTGGAATTAATTACTTAATTATTAATTTATTAATTATAATTAAGTGCTTAAAAGATTTAAAAACGATAAAATATATTATCAAATAGCATAATTTTTAATTGTCTTCATTTTATTGAAAACTTACCGTTTTATCAAGTAAGTCCAATTCCTCTGCATGTGAGGTTATTGTTTGCTTTTTCTCTTTATGAATAAGTGACATCTTCTAACACTACTCAGTATAATGCGTAACTTTCACAACTGCAAACTTCGTATTTAATTAATTTATTATTATCGTTGTGTTGTTATTAACACACTAGAATGTATTTGAATTAGGTTAAACGCTATAATATTATTCGCAATCCTTTTAACCTATTAACCAGGGGTGTGCACTTTCCGTCAGAGGTGTAAGATGCGAAGATTTCCGACTGCAGCGCCGCCTGCGGTGGAGTAAGGAATCTCAGCTTGTGATATCTCTGCTCTATAGAATAATATTCTTTGGTAGTTTCGTGCTATGCAAGATGCGAAGAATTGAAGATTTTCTACTTCAGCGCTCCGCTTGTACATTGTTGGTACTACATTACGCGGGCTTTTTTGGCGGGATACCGTAACGGACATATAGTCCAGTGAAATTAGGATTTGTCTTTGGAATAAATCCCAGCAAGCTAAATTTTGGTACGGGCCTTTATTTGGTCGTTTTAAACAATATGTCAAAAGTCCCCATCGATCCGAGTGCCGCTAAAAATTTTACAGAGGGTTGAAAAAAAAAACAGTTTTTCGCGAATATCTCGTTATCTAGCAGTTTTGCGACAAAAATAGGTCTCACACAATTTATAACCTAGGAAATTCTCTACAAAAAAGGTTGTGTGAGTTTTTTTCGTAGGAGTAACCATTTTCATGTGTGCCGGGTTACCAAGTTTCAACCCCCATACTTTTGACAAGGGAAGATCCCGAACCCGGAAATTCAGAAAATTATGAAACTCTGTAAATATGTAGCGGAAGTCCTGCTGAGTACAACGCAATTTCGTTTGCTGCCCAAATTCACTCCAAGAGGGTGCAATTGACCCCAGAAATTTTTTTATTTTGTATTATTACTCGCGAACTGTAGGAGATAGAAAAAAAGTGTTCAGGAAAAAGTTACTTCTCTTAATTAGGACTAACATTTGGTAAATTATAGTTCTTACAGTTCTTACGGTTCGTGAGTTATAACAAAAAATCGGAAAATAACCGGATTTTCAGGGGTCAAATTCACCCCCTTCGAGTGAACAAATTCAAACTTTAATCTTTGGGGATAAGTAGAGGATATATAGGTATGTATTACTCAATTTTTGTTGCTGCCCAAATTCACTCTAAGAGGGTGAAATTGACCCCTGAAAATCCGTTTTTTTTTTAGATTTTGTGTTATAACTATCGCACCGTAAGAACTGTAAGAACTATAATTTACCAAATGTTAGTCCTAATTAAGAGAAGTAACTTTTTCCTGAACACTTTTTTTCTATCTCCTACAGTTCGCGAGTAATAATACAAAATAAAAAAATTTTCAGGGGTCAATTGCACCCTCTTGGAGTAATTTGGGCTGCAAACGAAATTGCGTTGTACTCAGCAGGACTTCCGCTACATATTTACAGAGTTTCATAATTTTCTGAATTTCCGGGTTCGGGATCTTCCCTTGTCAAAAGTATGGGGGTTGAAACTTGATAACCCGGCACACATGAAAATGGTTACTCCTACGAAAAAAACTCATACAACCTTTTTTTGTAGAGAATTTCCTAGGTTATAAATTTTGTGAGACCTATTTTGCCAAAACTGCTAGATAACGAGATATTCGCGAAAAACTGTTATTTTTTTTTTCAACCCTCTGTAAAATTTTTAGCGGCACTCGGATCGATGGGGACTTTTGACATATTGTTTAAAACGACCAAATAAAGGTCCGTACCAAAATTTAGCTTGCTGGGATTTATTCCAAAGACAAATCCTAATTTCACTGGACTACAGTGCGTGTGGTTTATGAAGGCATCAACTAAACAAGTAAGTATTTTTTTTTTCATTAATTTATATACTTTCCTCTTCTTTTTTTTTATTTATCTTTTTCCTCTGTCTGTTTTTCCCGGGGTTTTGTCATGAATTCTCCTACAGCGAAACGCAAATATATTCCGAGAACTTTTCTTCGACAATGGTTAGAGCGCGATGATTTTAAACCTTGGCTACAACGCGTTTTTAACGACGACTCCAAATTTCATTGTTCCGCGTGTTGTAAAAATTATATGATTAGTAGCGGGTTATCAGAAATAAAAAATCATTTTGGTACAAAATCACACGCCGAGAACGTTTCTAAATTATCCGAACGTAACAGTGCTGCTTTTGATGATTTTGATGTGAGTGATAGTCCCGAAAATATTCTCGAGAAGATTCAGATTGCTGAAATTGCTTTTTGCGTTTTTTTTGTCGAGCACAATATTCCATTTCACATTAGTGCTTATTTAATTGGCCTTCTGAAGGTTATATTTCCAGATTCATATATAGCCAGTAAATTAACCTTGAGCCGCTTAAAATGCAACAAAATTATTACAAACGTGCTTTCTAAAGTAGAAGTAAGTAGAATTATTGAAAGTGCTCGACATCATAAATTTTCTATATTTGTTGACGAAAGCACAGATATTTCTAACGTAAAATGGCTCACTTTTTTAATTAAATACGTAAATTCGGAAACTTCTGCAGCTTTTACAGAATTATTAGAGTTATTAAAATTAGACGCCATAGATTGCTCTGCAGAAGGTTTATTTTCAGCATTTGAGAAAGCATTGCACAAAAAGCAAATTCCTGTGCAGAATATAATTGGACTCACATGTGACAATGCATCGGGCGCTTTTCCTCATTTTGTTCAAAACTTAAAACGTGGTGTCCTTCATTAATAACAGTCAATTGTATTTGCCATTCCGCAGCATTAGTATCTAGTAAAGCATGTTCAGAAATCCGAAGTTATATTTAAAAATTTATTCGAAATTTAACAGTTTATATTAATACTAGCTTAAAGTACCCGGCGTTGCCCGGGTAAAACTTCGATTATCACGGAGTGTCAAGGGGGTGAAATAAGGGGGAAAGAGTGGTATGTCCAGATTTCATGGTAGTCTATATTTTCCGCAGGGTTCTAGAGAGTAATTATGCAAAATTTGGTTCAGATCGGGTAAAAAAATCGGGATAAAAAGTATCCTGTATGTTATTCCCGTTCCTAGATTACGTATACTCAAAATTTCAGAAAGATCCGTTTCGTAATTCCGACGTGATTGAGTAACAAACATCCAATCATCCAAACACACTTTCACATTTATTATATTATATTATTATATTATATTATATATTATAATATTATATTATTATTATTAGTAGGATTAGTAGGATAGTAGGATTAGTAGGATAGTAGGATTAGTAAGATATTCCTTCTCCTACAGAAATTATGCAATCAATCGGGATAAAAAGTATCCTATGTGTTGTTCCCGGTCCTAAACTACATGTATACGAAATTTCAGAAAGATCCGTTGCGTAGTTGTGACGTGATTGAGTAACAAACATCCAAACACACTTTCGCATTTATTATATTAGTAGGATTAGTAGGATTAGCGCCAAACGGTCGGCGAATTTTGCTAATTTTCAAGAATTTGTTAATAATAAGCCAAAAAAATTTTAAAATTGTGCGATACGCGTTGGCTAGCCATGCACGCTTGCGTAGCACGCATTCTGGAATGTTGGGATGCGTTAAATCTTTTTTTAATTTCGGAAGTATTTGAAAATCAAAAAAACGATACGGCTGATAATCTACTTTGTGATATAAAAAAAATAGAAACAAAAGCTTATCTTTTGTTTCTTAAATATATTTTAAATTATTTCAATTCCTTCAACGCGTTTTTTTCAAACCCGCAAGACAGCCGTTCATTTATTATATTCTAAATCTAGACTTTTGTTTCAAGATTTGCGCGGACATATTTTAAAACCAGAATATTCAACAATAAACGACTCGATGTTTCACATAGATTTTTTTTCCGGTAACAATTTGTTAGACTTGAAGGACATTTGCCTCGGTGTTGAGTGTGAACATTATTTGAAGGATCATGTCGATGATAATACATTGCCCCAGGAAACGTTTCTTGAAATTAAAAAATTTTGCTTAGCTTTTTACATTAGAGCCATTACCGAGATAATAAAACGTTTCCCTTTAAAAGATACATTTTTAGGCAGTTTGCAAGTTTTTGATTTGAAATTAGCACTTTTTGATAGTAATAGAGACGATACCTTGAAAAATTTAATTTACGTTGCACAAAAATTAGGATCTTTTGACCACTTAAAATTAAAAGAAGAATGGAATAAGTTGTATTATACTTTCGACAAAGTGCAATGTCAAGAATTGTCACAGCTGTGCTTTGATGACATATAGGTCCAAATTAATTCTGCGAGTGATAAAGATAACAATCTTCTGTTCCCAGTCTTGAAACAACTCGTGAATGTTGCAAGGAGTCTTCCTCACTCAAATGCAGAAGCAGAAAGAATTTTCTCTATTCTGACGGATGTCAAAACTTGTAAAAGAAATAAACTTAGTCATGATTCTGTAAATTCCATTGCCGTGATTAAAACAGCTTTTAAAGAAAGGAAACAAAAAACAACACAGATGTGCATTAATTATTAATTATGTCAATTATTTTATACGAAAATTATAAGAAAATAAATTTTATTCAATTTTAATAAATTGTTCTCTGTAATAATTGTAACTGTACAAGTAAGTATCGGTGCCCATAGCGTAAGCTAAAGCGTCTATCGTCAATGTCAGCGGTTTATTGCAATTCGGATATTGCAAAATCCTACGTGTATCGTGAACGAAAATCCTTTATGAGCGAAAATAGGGAAAAAATTTATTTAACTTTTTTACGTAGTATTTAATTCCCTGTGAGATTCATTTAGAGAATCTTTTTAATTTTTACGAATAACGAATATTTATACTAAATAATATGAAAAATTATAGAACTATAAGAGGTAACTATCATTATTCATGAACCGATTGGGTTAAAAAATTAATCAGATTTTAAGACGAAAATATGAAATCTAAATATAAAGTTTTATTAAAATCTATTGAGCCATTTAAATGCAATTGTGTTAACAAACATTCGAGATTTTGAAAAAATCTATTTTTTTAATAGTCTCAGTGTGATCAGGAGATCCTAAAACGTGTATTTCCGCAATAAAAATTTTTTCGAAATTTTTTTTCGTTACAAGAATATCTGAGTCGGAAAGTGAAAATATCCGGGAAGCCAAAATCGCATTACGGTGGCTCGTGCCGCTTGCCAGCGACCAGGGTTGCCGTTTACCGTCCGAGGCCTGTAAGAGTGAAGGAGTCCGTGATAGGTACAGCATGAGTAAGTAAGACGAAAGATCCCGGAACGGCAACCTTGCCGGCATTAGAATCTCAACGTTTCAAGAGCGAGAGAGAAAGGCTCATATTCACCGTCCCTCTCAACTCCCGAAATTGTCCGAAGTCATCCGAAGCGCTGGGCTCACGTACGCGCAGATCGTGGAGTTGTGTATGTGCATGGTGGGGGAAATTCTCGATACTCCGGCCATTAACTTTAGCATCACTGTATAGAGTACGGACCGAATGAAAACTATCAAAACTTCCTCACTCTACCGCAAGCGGCGCTGCAGTCGGAAATCTTCGCATCTTACACCTCTGCTTTCCGTATGTTTCTGTTGGCAAAATCAGCACCCTCTGGCGGAGTGTACCTCTCACTAAATCATAAAAAGCGGCAAAATTGAAACCTCGAACTGTTGCTTCTTACAATTAGGGCGGTATTCACAGTTGCGTCTTGAGCAAATGCTTAAGATCATCTTCTAGAAGACGATCTTGGGCGGTATTCTTAAACGCGTCTTAAGCAAATGCTTAAGATCATCTTGTAGAGGACGATCTTATTTCACTTAAGACATCAGGTATTCATAAACGTTGCTTAAGATGATCTTAAGCATTTGCTTAGAATAAGCAATTGCTTATATATTATAAGCACTGCCTTTATAAAGCATTTACTTAAGACAATGCTCATTCGCGTTCAGAAACTTTCGGAATAATTCTGTTAGAACAACCAATGATTGAAGGTCATTCCGTTCGTTTCTCGGTGGGCGACGGAGTAGGATGCTCGCACATGTGAGAGTAACGCGTGTGAGCGTGAGGTTATTTATTAATGATTTTCAGAAAAACTTTTTTCCACTGGCATGTAGTGTTTACTTTTATCATAATAAACTAATATATAAACCCATCCACTAAGCTAATGTAATGTACAAATAAAAACACCTCAGATAGCGGAGACTCCATTTAATTATAATTTATTTTGTACATAATTGATATCAATGTCAACGTTAATTAGGGTTGCCACCTTTTTTACAGAAAAATAACGTACATTTGCTTTCGTGGGGTATAAAAAAAAGTACGCTCAACAAATTAAGAGTACATTTTAATCTTATTAGTTTTTATTTCTTTCAAACATATTTTCTATTGCTTTTAGCATTACAGAGTAAATTTTTATTATTTTGAAATATCTCAATAACGTAAGATACTTTATTTTAAAGTACGGGTGGCAACCCTAACGTCAATCTTCATAAATCCATTTTTTCAGTATTTGCACTTCGATTTCGCTCACTACACGCTTCCTTTACGTAAGTAATGGCGGGTAATGGTAAATAATGGCGGGTAATGGTCAGTAATGGCCGTATCGGATGCAATAGGATGGTCTTAAGACGTCGAAAACGTTGTCTTGAAAATATTACCTCTTTTTGCGAGAATACGATCGTCTTAAGACTCAAATAAGACCATCTCAAGCAAATGCTTAAGACACGACCTTAAGGGGGTAGACACGGGTAAAACAGCGCTCTGTAATCGACACTAAATTGGCCCGAAATATGGGTTTTATAGAATTCGCTTTTCGTCCTCATATGAGCATATTTGGGGCTGGGTGCGGTCTCATTCGAAAGAGGAAGGTTCAGTGCAGCGCGCTCTGGTCATGGTTCGACGAGATTGTGTTGATATCTAATAACCCCATAAACATGACTCATGTATGAAAGAAGCTAATTCCCTTTAATTCAAGAAAAAAATTAAAAAAAGTTCACATGCAAAGATTGTGAAATCAACTTTGCTAATTCCAATTGTACCTTTAATTCAGGAAAAAAATTAAAAAAGTTCGCACGCAAAGATTGTGAAATCAACTTTGCTAATTCCAATTGTATTCTCGTTCTCCGCTCGAACACTGATTCCTCTGTCACTTTTTATACTTGACATTCCTTTATTGGCCACAAATCAATTCAGTGCTCAGATTTTCAGCTTCGGTTTTAAGGAATTAGCGGGCGTTGTATAAGAAAAAGCTATGAAGTCGACTGAAAAAAAAAGTTTCATATTCTCCGCATCTCTCTTACAGCGTATTCGGACGGTCGCAATGGTGCGCACTGCGTGCGAATTTTCACCAATTGGAAGCGAAAAAGTTCGCATTCAGTGCGCACTAGTGCAGGTTGCCGAATGTGCTATTATTAATCTATTACCGACTGTGATTTGTTTAAATTAGTCTCTACCAAGTCTTTATTATCTTCATACGACATTTTTAACAGAAGATGCCCCTCTTATAAAAGTTATTGTGTCAACTGCAGGCCTCTCCTACTTCATAGCTTTTTCTTATACAACGCCCGCTAATTCCTTAAAACCGAAGCTGAAAATCTGAGCACTGAATTGATTTGTGGCCAATAAAGGAATGTCAAGTATAAAAAGTGACAGAGGAATCAGTGTTCGAGCGGAGAACGAGAATACAATTGGAATTAGCAAAGTTGATTTCACAATCTTTGCGTGCGAACTTTTTTAATTTTTTTCCTGAATTAAAGGTACAATTGGAATTAGCAAAGTTGATTTCACAATCTTTGCATGTGAACTTTTTTTAATTTTTTTCTTGAATTAAAGGGAATTAGCTTCTTTCATACATGAGTCATGTTTATGGGGGGAGAGGGGGGGGGGGGGATTTCATCACTTTTTTCATAATTTGTGAATTTTTGTTGTGTTGATCTTATCAAGTCTTCTGTACCATCGCCTTTTGGTTACGCCGCCAGCCTTATTTATTCGGATCATACATACAGCTAAATCTAACGTAGAAGTACAAATAATACTGTTTTTTGTCCTCGACTTTTTCATGTATTTGGGGGGGGGGGGGGTAGGGCAGAGGAGTGACATTATTTCTGGAAAAGGTTGACGGAAAGGACCCCGTGGAGGTGAAAATTGTACCCAGTCAGCAATAATCAATAAAAATATTACCCATAACCACAAATCCAAACGACTTAAAATCAGTCACTCGCGGGTTTACGAAAAAGACAAAAAGCCGCTGCGTTCGGGTCGCTAGTAGCATCACGAGCTCCGTAAATACACAATTTATTTCGAGAAATGATTCGTTACGAACGAATAGAAAAAAAAAATAAAACATTGAAGGTGTTCTCAAGATTGCAAAGGAAAAATGAATAATTTCAAGGAGAAAAAAAATTGGAACATAGTATTATATTATTATAAATTAAACGATTTTAAATTAGGTATATATTAATTATAATTTTAATGGAACTATTTATTTACAATTGTTTATTTACAAAATAGGCCGCCGCGGCCGCGGTCACGGCTCTGGGTCTTCACTAAATCTCGCAGGGTACTCGCCTGCGAGCGGAGGCTGACGGCTTGTGCCCGTACCGCCTGGAGGGTGGCCCAATGCTCTTGACGGGCCCGCACCCTCCAGCCGCTCCTCTTATGACGCTTCGACGTGTATCCCCCTGTAATTAGTTAGTAATAAACGTCAGCAATTATATTATAATAATTTATACATTTTTGGCACGCGCAGATAAAAATGTTCGCCTCCCCTGATATAGGCTAAACCGAAGAATTTTTATATTGTAAAAACAAAAAAGGTATTTAATTAAAGTATTAAGAAATAATACCATGTGCCGTGGCCGGGCCCTGTGGTGGTGGTAGTGGTGGTGGCGGTGGTGGTGGTGGTAGTGGTGGTGGCGGTGGTGGTGGTGGTGGTGGTGGCGGCGGCGGCGCCGTAGTTGCGGCTGCCAGCGACAGCGAACCGGCCTGGACTCCCCTGATATAAGCTAAAGTCAACAATTTTTATTATATTGTTAAAAGATAAAAAGTATTAATTAATATTATTAAGAATTAATACCGTTTGTCGCCGGCTGCTGTGGTGGTGGTGGCGACGCCGCCGTTCTCGGCACCTTGTTCGCTGCCATTAGTATTTCGGTATCATTCGAGTCTGGAAAAATGAATTTGAATAAATGTATATATAATTTTTTTTTATTATTATTTAATTATTCTGTAAGCTTATCGTTAATAAAACTCACCATCAAGTAGGGCGGCCTTCCGCATTTTCTACAAAAATTAATAAACAATTAATTAACCAAAAAATCATCCAGAGTTCATAAAAGTGGCGTAAGATAGAAGAAAGTCATACGTTAAGTATCAGTGGACATAGACCGTGCCTGTATAACAAATAATACAACAAAAACATATTTGTATCAAGCGAGATGTGTTTTCAGCGTACTTTCTTCAATAATGTGACTCATAATGTGTTGTCGATTTACCTTATTTGACAAGTTTCTAGAAACTTGCACGTAAGAAAATGCTTCTCTGTCGAACCTTCTCCGGACAAGTTCCAAGTCTGTACGTCTCCTTCGTTTCTATCAGCTCTACATAAAAAGTCTATTAAATAATTTGGGTTCTGTAAGCTGAACAAAAAAAGTCTATTAAAAAATTTTACCGACTTACCTTGTTAATTGAGGCAATTAATAATTGAGGCAGTGTCCTATATGATCGAAAAACTCGTGATCGTGATATTTCTAACATTTTGATAACTGTCACTTGGCAGGTTATAATTGAGTGACAGCTAGGTGACATTTACTAGAGACCCGAACGCAGCGACTTTTTGCATTTTTCGTCAACTGCGCAACCGCATTTTCAGCAAAACCATTCCGGATAACTTCAGGAAACTATCTAGGCGACATCTACCTGCGTCAATTGTAAAAGTAAAACGTGACGTCACGAAACGTCTTAATCAAAAAAGTATCATTTTGATAACTATTAATTCAGAATAAATCTTATATCTTTTAGACAAATAGCTTGATACATTAAGTAAAACGACATATGGGTTCGAAAAAAATAAATGATTCGCTTAATCATGTAAAAACACCGGGACTATGTCATAAAATAAGATAATAAGGCTAAAATAGCTCCGACGACCTGTCAATTTCGCTATCTTTCGTGTATAGATACGTGGTCGCTCAGTGTGCATATGGGTAGAGGGGAAGGGGGGAATTAGCTTCCAGACGCGACCGCGTCTGTTGATATGAGTGTAGAAAGTAGAGCAAACATTTAAAAAAAAAAGAAGTGTTTTGTGACTCAAACGATGACCAGAGCGCGCTGTATCGAGTCTTCCTCTTTCGAATAAGACCTCACCCAGCCCAAAATGTGCTCATATAAGGACGAAAAGCGAATCCCCGTGACTGCATTCCCAAATACGAGTTCCGCCATATTGGCGATAAGCAGAGCAAGTCACGTGGCAAATTTAGTTCAGCTAATGAATACGAGATGGCGCCTACTCGGGAGGACTGTTGGCTCCGTCGTTGGGGAGACCAGTTATTTCGATTATAGACTGACTAGGTAGTGGTGGAAGTAAGAACGCACAGATTTCAATGAACGATTAACAAAAGAGTATATTTCCTCTTGCGTCCATACGACGCTAGCAATGGTCGTCCAGACAGTGACCTGGCGTCACTTCTCATTTTTACAAGACGAACTCCCCACTCTCCACATACCGGAGAAGTGGGGGAAGCCAGGGAGGCCACGCGAACTAAGATCCCTACAGGACTGCCAGCGTGGAATAATAGCAAAACTGAAGCGTTAGCTGGATACATGTGCCACAGTAAAAGCGTGATGCAGTCAATGTATGCATTTTCGTCCGATTAGAGGTTAGGTTATATGCATTTTAGGCATACATTTACTAGGAACTGCTAGGAACTGTATACATTTACTAAATTAACGCCTTTACCGTGACACATACATCACTTGAAATCGCTGTCGAATTTATGTTATAATTATATGGCCACATTATTTAAAGTAAAAAAAGAGAGATTGGAACATTTTTACTAATACTGGAAATACTGATTTACTGATATCATATTTCAGAATGTGGAAGTTACAGCACTTATTTATAATTATTGCTCTTATTATTACTCTTTTTTATTCTTCTGACTATTGTATAAAACATGTAATAAGGAAAAGTCTCCAAACCGGTCAACAGTTGACTCCCTGATTTTTTTGTAATTCTTTACGGTCCAATGCAGAGATGGGCATTATTTAAATAAAAGGATATACTTCCGAATGGCCCCAGTGCAGGCTGATCGACACGAGGTTTGGGGGAGGGGTGTGTACCCTAAATCTAAAATTCTATATAGGTTCGGGTATTGATTAGTTTCCATTGTTTATTCGAAGGCTTTTCATCTTGGGCTTCGAATAATTTTTCTTCCTTCGTTATATCTTTATCCTAAGGTCGTATTCAGATATATTGGCCGGTCTGACGATCGTGGATTTGTCAGTTGGAGTTGCTGGGCCCCCGAAGGGTATGGCGGGGTAACGGGAATGCTGCTCGTGTGGCTGTTATTTATTCTTAGCGTAATAGTTGTGTGCGTTACGAACTTAGAGCATATATACTTACTTGGAGGTCTCATCGAAAGCTTGAAACTGTCGCCAACATGGTGCGAGAGAGAAAGACATCGTGCGAACTGGTGCGAGAGAGTGAAGTATAGATTCTCTCGCTCGCACGATGTCTTTCTCTCTCGCACGATGTTGGTCGGCAATTGGATCCACAGGAGACAAGAGGCCATGGGACCTCCATGTATACCTACTATATGCTCTAAGGTTACGAAGTTATGCGTAGACCAATATGAGATGAAGCTATCGAGAAAGAATGAATGTTCTGACCATAAAACTTCTGAATTTTTCGGAGCTAACGCACACCTATTCTGATGTTTGTATTTCTACGCTCAGAACTCGGTTGGCCTACACGTCAGGTGCTTGGCGCAATCTCTACCACTTCTGGCCCACTCTTGTTCTACGAAGGCGAGAGCGAGTCAGAAAACGTTGAGAAAAGGAGCACCGAGGCAGGACAGCGGTATGGTGGGAGAATACTCCTCACGAAACTCACCGGCCAATATATGTATCTGAATTAGAGATCCCGGCGTAGTACGTGTATTGAAGATACACGTGTACACGCGTACACGTGTAGTAAAAATATCCGTGTTCTAATCCGTGTACTTCTTAATACACGGATACACGGGTATTGAAATACACGTGTACCCGTGTATCGAAATTCACGGATCGTAGTATCCGTGTACCCGTGTACCCGTGTACTGAAATTCACGGGTACACGTGTATCGAAATACACGGTTTCACGTGTATTAAGATATCCATATTTAATTTTTTAACTAAATATCCGAATGTTTAGATTTTACGCAAATAGTTTGCGATAGGCGATAGGTGATGATGACATGATTTTGTGTCAATTAAAGGAGATTTTGATTTCGGATTTAACAAAACGTTTTAAACTCGACTGGAACGAAGGTGATACTCTTTCATTAAATCATGTAGGATGAAAGCACTAGTAGTCGGCCACCCTCTAGTAGTCGACCACTTTTATTATTTTGCTTAAAGAAATAAGTACTGAAATAAAGAATTTATTAAATGACAATTTTATATTATATTTTGAATTTCTAACTTTACAATACGACAAAAAGCGCCCTTCATAGGTAAAAAAAATAAATGCTTTTAAAGTAATTTGTAAACTAATTTTGATTCTACATGCGCCATTGCTGTTTTCTAACCCGAGAAACATAAGTGTGCTTTGAATAGAAACGACAAATGTAATTCAGTTCTATACATTTTTTACTGGAAAATTATGCTATTCCGCTGAAAAAGCATCGACGATTTTATATGCGCTTCAAAAATTTAAAAAAAAATGGGATAATTTATTTATTTATGGGAGGGCAGTAACTGGATCATCATTCCCTTTCAATTTTCAATAGTCGACCACAGCGGTCGACTTCTGAAGCTAACCGCATTCACAATGAATGCTAATAGTCGACCACGTTTATATAATTTATTTATAGAATACAAATACCTACTTTAAAAACTTAAAATTTGTTACTGCTTCCTATCTTAAAAACGAAAAATTTAATTTACATTGGAAAAAAAAATAATTTCTATTTCTTATTAAAATTTTGATAAAGTTTTTAAAAGAACTTATTTTAGTTACGCATTATTCCTGTCATTATTAATTATTTACTGATGTTGCACATTATATTTAAAAATAATTTTTAGTTTGTAATGCGCACATAATCTATTTTGAATTTCATATTAAAAAAGGTGGTCGACTATACTAGCTATCGGACCGGTCGACTTTTAGAGTTAAGCGGTCGATTATTAAAGCATTCGGACACTTTATTTTTAACGCTAATTATTTATTTTCCCCGAACTTTCCTACTAACACAAAATATTTAGTGATACATTAAATACATTTGAATTACTTCAATACATTTTATATATTTTATAACATTGATTGTTTATTTTTTTTTCAGTACTTTTCATTCGAGTTTAGCTTTAAGTGGTCGACTACTAGTGCTTTCACCCTATCCTGCTTCTTTGATCCGCGATATAAAAATCTGGAGCATGAATCAATCCACGTGAGACAAGTGATTCGTACAGAAGTACAACGTTTACTTCAAAAGGCACCGGTCCATACAGTTAGCAAAACAAAGTCACGCGGGAAAAGTGCTCTTCAGTTTTTATATGATGAAATTACAGACAATAATGATATAAATATTCAATTTGAAACGTATATGGCCGAGCCACAATTACGCTTCGACTTAGACCCATTTGACTGGTGGAAGGCTAAGGCAAATAAATACCCGGCGATTTCCCATGTTGTCAGTAGTATGGTAAAGAGAGTTCTAGACCACTTTCAAGGCCACGATGACGTCACAGGAAATCCAGTGTGGGCGCGCGGGAGAGCGCGGTGGAGGGAAACATGGGCGCGGGGGGAAGCGGGGGAAGTGTGGAATGGATGACCGGTTGCGTGCGCATGAGCCGCGGAGTGGGGGAAGCCGCAATCGTGGAGGGGATCAGTCCAGGCCGAACCGCCGCGGAGACCTCTCCACGTCGGACCCACCCCCGAAAATTTCCACAGAGGGTCATCCCCTCCCTCTAAAAAAATTTCTGGGGCCGGGTCTTGTATGAAAAAATCTTTTTTCAGACTCGATCCAGCCCCAGAAATTTTTTTCCCCAAATATTTTCAGAATACTTTTTACAAATCAATAGATACTTCCCCCCACAACGCAGAGAAATAATAATTTAGAAACGTAGAATCTTAAAATTAGGTGGTGAGGCGGAAGACGGGTAAATAAAATGGAGAAATAATATTGGGTTAAAAATATATATTTAAAATTAAATGAATATAATTTAACAGTTTTTCTTCCTACGGGCATGAGCTACAAGATCATTGATTGCACATGCCAACAGTTCGCAATCTACAAGATAATCCTCATCGTAATATTCACTATCACGTATGATTTTAGCAGCACGACGCATATATAACGTTTCACAGACAACATCGGTCTGCTGCAACACATTAACAAAAATTTCAAATTTTACTCTCGCATCTTCTGCAGTTTGATACATCCGCGGATACATATACTCTATACATGGTTGAAGATTAAATAAAAATGTTGCCGTGTCCAGGGTGAAATACAGTGTATTATCACATTGTGTAATCTTTATAATTGGTGAATCAATGATCCGAAAAAATTCTATCGTTAAATTATCAATTCGCATTATGTCAGGTTCAGGGAATCGTGCACATTCTTCGATGGTTTCACGGCTGTCGAATAGCGCACCCCATGTATGCCATGATAATATGAGATGATTTCCATGATTATCACCGAGAAGAACTTCTACATCGACTATAGATCCTACGTTGATTCCAATTTCCAAATATTTACTACCCATGAATGTTAATGCATATCTTCTGACCATGATACGCGATGTTCGGCGCGGGCTAAGAGAACAATCAAAGATATGAAATTATTTGCACAAACATAAAAAATTTAAGAATATGTAAAAATTAAGCCATACCAAACAACTGTCTCCTCCCCACATTGAGCTATACCATCATCCTGCATGATCGGAACATAATAATTCATACGTTCGGCGTTTCCTTCGACACTAGTATTACACATTTTTTCACAGTAGTATTTGTTCCGTCTAAAGTCACTGAGGCTACAGAGCGATTGATGGAATAGCGTCGGAGAGCGGGCTTAAATAGCGGTGTGATTGCTTCCCCCACCACCACATTTTATTTTAAAACTTCCAACTTTTCCATAATGTTTTTTCAATCCTAATGATGCTGCATATTGCAAGATCGCATGTAATTTGAGTCTCACCCTCAAGGATAAAAGTCTTGGCACGTGTTGAATGTAATATAATACTTTTGAAAGCGTCGAATCTTAGAATTAGGTGTCAGCAGAAACTGTGTCATAGATTTTGCGCGCTATTTCGTCATAAGCGTGAATCATAGAAAGAATTATGCTGCATCAACAGAAACTGTAGAGAACCATGTTGGGACGGATCGCCATTTTTTTTTTTACATGCAATGCATTCGAGGGAGAGGGTATACCGAAAGAGTTAGACAGAGATATCGAATCCAGGTACCTAGTTATAAAAGCGCGCTCCAAACTGTACAAAGCCTCAAATCGTTGCAACGTATTGCGCGGAAAAGATATCACATTTACATTCCATTTACGATCATGGAAGAATTCACGCAAGCAGAACGCCAATTGTTGGATCAATCCGAACGATTGATTTCGCGAGAAGAATACCTCGCGTGGGAAGAACGGTGCAACGAGTGTATAGAATCGTTGGAAGAACACAGTCGAGTGAAACGTCCCCGATTATCGATTGGGGTTCAACAATCGTTGGTTGCTCGAATCGCGCGGCTCGAAGGACTAAAATATTCGCTGCGCGGACGTTTCGTGCGTGAAGGTGCAGGACATTCGAGCACAGGACTTTTGTGGCGCGAAATAGACACTGCGTTCGAAAGCCGCGTATTAACTGGTGCCGTGCTAAATTCAAATTACATCGAACCGCGCAACTTCCTCCAAGATGCAGCGACCATTGTGTTGGAGCATGTGCAGGATGCTTTGAGGAAACATCGAAGCCTCAAAGTGAACACGGTGTTCAACGGTGAATTTGTGGCGGGTGACAAGCATGCTTGTAAAAGCATCAATACCCGAAACTGTGAACTCTTCCGCACATCCGATCTGCAGGAGTGGTACCAACGATGCGTTATCGAACCCACCCTGGCATCGTTGGAAGAGTTCCAGGAACGCGATAGTGGATGGGCATTGACGAGAATTCTGAATCTGACAGTCAATGTTAACAAGTACAATCCACTGCGCGCGGAGTGTAACTGCAAGTTACCGCAGAAATTGTCGCTATAGAAGGCAACAATTAGTGTACAATCCACAGACAATGCATGTTTCGCGTGGGCAGTGATCGCCGCTCTCAACCCTGCCGAAAGTCACGTTGACCGCCCAAGTTCATATCCAGACTATGCTTCAGTGTTAAATCTCCAGGGTATTGAGTTTCCAATGTCCCTGGAGCAAATTGGGAAGTTTGAGCGACAGAACGAAATCTCCATCAACGTGTACAGTTTCGAGGAGCGACTGGAGAAGGACACTGGGCAGTCTTTCCGCTGCGTCTCGCCAGCCAAAAGAGGGATCGGCATGTAAACCTGCTCTACACACCGAATCAAGAGCACGGAGATGTAGGACACTTTGTACTGATCAAGGACTTGTCCCGGCTGGTGAGCATGCAGCTGAGCAGACACAATGGAAAGAAATTCATCTGCGACCGGTATGTATATAAACTTGTGAAATGTTGAAATGTCTCGCGAAAAAAAATAAATTGAAAATTTTTATGGTTTTGCAGATGCTTGCACTACTTTGGATCCGTCGAGAAGTTGGAGGCCCATGCAGTGGACTGCAGGAATATGAATGACTGTGCCATTCTGCTGCCCAGCGAAGGCAACAATTTCCTCAGTTTCAAGAACCACTGCATGAAGGAGCGACATCCATTCGTGGTGTATGCAGATCTCGAGTGCATCATCGAGAAAACGGAAGACCGCATGATGAGTGATGCGGATTCTAAATTACACGCGTACCAGCAACATAAAGTGCATAGCATTGCATATTATATGCATTGTTCATACGATACATCGCTATCGACGTATCGATGTCGCCGCGACGCGGATTGTATTTCATGGTTCGTCGACGAATTAAAAAATTTTGCAGATTTTGCCAAGCCCATTCTAGCCAATAATGCTTCTATTGAAAAGTTGACGAAAGACCAGTGGATGACATTTCGCAATGCAACAATTCATATTTGCGAAGAGCCATTCGAGGCTGATGATGTACGAGTTCGAGATCGTTGTCATATATCCGGACGGTTTAGAGGACCCGCACATTCGAAATGCAATTTAAAATATAGAAATGCGTTTTACATCCCCATAGTTTTTCATAATTTATCAGGCTATGATTCACATTTCATTATCATGGAAATAGCTGCTGCTTTCAAAGGTCACGTTGATGTATTGCCTATAACTAAGGAAAAGTATATTTCTTTCACAAAAAATGTTGAAGATCCGGCTGAATCAGACTCACGAAATTATATTAAATTGCGATTCATCGATTCATACAAATTTCTCAATACCAGTCTCGATAAATTAGCATCTTTTCTTAACACAGATCAATTAAAAAATTTACGATCCCAATTTGAAACATTATCCATTGAAGATTTCAATTTATTAACGCGAAAGAGTGTCTTTCCATATGAATACCTTGATTGCGCGAACAAGCTGCAGGATCCGTGCTTACCACCGCGCGAGTCATTCTACAGTTCGTTAACGGGTGAGACTGTATCCGAGAGCGATTACGCGCACGCTGAGACTGTTTGGCAACGTTTCGGGATTAGAACCTTGGGCGAATACAGCGACTTGTATTTGAAAACAGATGTCTTGTTATTGGCAGATATTTTTGAAAATTTTCGCGAAAGTTGTATCAAGAGTTACGGATTAGATTCTGCACATTATTATACATTACCTGGTTTCACATGGGATGCGATGTTAAAACATACCAAAATTACATTCGAATTGCTCACCGACGTCGATATGGTCATGTTTATCGAACGTGGTATACGCGGGGGTTTAAGTCAATGTTCCGGAAGATACGCACATGGTAATAACAAGTACATGCCATCTTACGACACATCGGAACAGTCATCGTACTTGATGTATTTTGATGTGAACAATTTGTATGGATGGGCAATGTGTCAGCCCCTACCATACGCTAAATTTCAATGGGTCGAAGATGTTGCAAATTTTGACGTGTCTTCGATCGCTGTCGATTCGCCCACAGGATACATTCTCGAGGTAGATCTGGAATATCCGCAACGTCTGTACGACGCTCATGCTGATCTACCATTCTGTCCAACGCGTGCCAAACCACCTGGTAGCAGACAGGATAATTATCGCAACCTGCAGCAGTGCACGCGACACGGTCTTCATATTACAAAGATACATCACGTACTTCAATTCGCTCAATCTCCCTGGCTCCACGATTACATCGAACTAAATACACGGCTCAGAACAGCCGCGACAAACGATTTTGAGAAAAATTTATATAAATTGATGAACAACGCGGTATTTGGTAAAACTATGGAAAACGTGCGAAACCACGTGGATGTAAAACTTTTAACACATTGGGATGGACGTTTTGGTGCAGAGGCAATGATCGCGAAACCGAATTTCCACAGCAGAAGTGTTTTTTCGGAAAATTTAATAGCTGTTGAATTGCGCAAAGTCGAGGTGAAATTCAACAAACCGATATACGTGGGTATGTGCATTCTGGACATATCGAAAATTTGTTTGTATGAATTTCATCACGATTACATGTCTCCCCTGCTAGCTCAAAATTGTAAAATTCTGTATACCGACACTGACAGCCTCATTTATCACATTCAATGCGAAGATATCTACGAGACCATGAAACGCAATATCGATAGATTCGACACATCCGATTATCCCATCGACAATACATATAATATGCCGCGCCTAAATAAGAAGGTTCCAGGGTTGATGAAGGACGAAAATAATGGTGCGATAATGACCGAATTCGTAGGTCTTAGAGCGAAAATGTATGCACTCCGTGTAGATGGTAAAAAAGATACGAAAAAGGCAAAAGGCTTCAAGACCAACATCATAGCCAGAACGATAACTTTCGACGACTACGCGGAGTGTTTGCAAAAGGAGATTGAAATGGTTCGCAGGCAATCATGTATACGGTCTAAATTGCACAAAGTGTACACCATTTGCAAATCCAAAATCGCTCTAAGCCCATACGATGACAAGCGGTATATCGTACCCGATTCGATCGACACTCTACCCTGGGGACATTATAAAATTCCGCTATAAAATTCCTTTGTAAAAATATCATTGTAAAAAGAAATTATTATATTCATTAACTCGTTTTTATAAATAAAATTGCACATACAATTATATTTATTAACAAGTCCTTATAAATAGTGGAATTATGTCGAATAAATTGTACACATGTATTTATTTTATCCACACATTATTTTTATTTATTCATGTATTATTATTATTTTACAATACATTATTGTTATTTATCCATGAATTGTGTGATTTATCAAACCCCAGCCACTTGACGTATACCTTATCCCCCTTCCTACGCAACACTTTTTCCACTAGATACACATCGGGATCGGTGACGCGTTGCAGCTCGTGTTCATAGAATCCTCCAGCAACAGGTTTTCCACAGGAATCGACGAGCAGATACGTCGCGGGATTAGTTGCCTGTACTTTGTCTATCTTGAACACCTCCGTTGTCCAATTCGGTGTATAGCCTTTATCGAATATGGTTTTGAATTTGCTCACACGCACAAACTCGCCCAATTTGAATCTCGCTGGAGCAGCAATCTTTATGTTGCTGTATATGGTGGCTAGCAGCTTATCGGCGATCGCAGGGGTAACATCGCGAGGACACATTTTGATGGTTCTATGTTTTCGTGCGTTATACTCTGCAAGTAGACGCGGCAGCGCATCGGTCCATTTATAGGTTCCATTGAGCGTAAACAGTTTCCACATATTGTTCTTCAAAGTTCGATTGAAACGTTCTACGACGGAGGCCTTCATCACCGAATACGTCGAATAATGATTAATGTCATGCTTTGTCAAGAGTTTCTGCACATCGGCGTTGTAAAATTCTTTTCCTTGATCGGTTTGCAAATTTTTCGGATATCGATCTCTAAATATCTTTGCAAACGCTTTAGTCACCTCAGCGCCACTTTTAGTCTTGAGCGGCAACGCCCATGCATACTTGCTCAGCACATCGATGACTGTGAGTATGTAGTGGTAACCTTGGTTGAATCGCGAGTACGGACGCATTTCTACAACGTCAGCTTGTCACAGATCATCGCATCCATGCACTATGACGCGCCTCCGTGGGAAGTGTCTTCGAGCTGGAGCATGCAATTCCTCAACAAGTTGTTGCTTCTTGTGGCTGTGGTTTTCTTCTTTACTCATGGATTTCGACAATGACAACATGTTTGATCGCAGAGGTGTCTTTGACACGAATGGTGCGATAATTATCATGCACATACATTATGTGCTCCCCATCGACCCGAGAAAATTCTGGACAAGTTGCTGCTCCGTAGCAAAAGCGGTTATAGCCTCTTTAACTTTTCGATTTTCGTTGTCCTGCTGCGGGATAGAATTCGACGCCTGTGATATCTTTTGAACGCTGTTTTGCAACGTCAGCATATCTCTCTGAAACACGATCAGCTTCCTCTTTAATTCTTCCAGCTCTCTCAAAAGTTTAATGCTCTTTTCCACATATAGTTTATTGACGGCATCACTATCGACCACCGGTTGAGCTACGCGTCGTATCTTGCGTGATTTTGCATCAAAGTCAGCACCAACCACGCAAAGAGCGTTATCTCGCATGTAATTTCGAAGCAAACCGTTCCATTTGTAATAGTCCATTGTAGCTGCTCCACTTTTCTCGAGCGATACCCCAAATTTGTTGATCGGCATCTCGATGCATACATTGCACATCATCGGTGCGCGGTTTAATTTATAATGAGGCCTACCTCGCGGAGTTCCTCGATAATCGATAGAATTTCGTTGTCGTGCGAGTTGTTACCCGCCTGACGCGACGCTTCCAGCAAACGGAATCGGTCTACCAGTTCGTTGGGATCGTCCCAGTGCACGTAATCGATCTTGTTATCGTTTACCACCATGACTCGAGGTGTCGCTAGACCTTTCCCTGTCCTACTAGCCGATACACGTGGGAGTAGTGGTGCAATTACATGTTTGTACTTGTATCCCTTGTTACCCAAAATGGGATTTTTAGCGATATGATCGCGTCTGTGAGCATTCGTCGTCAACAGTATACTTTTGTATTTTTGTTTATCGGCATCGGTGTATGTGGTATCGTCGGGAATTCTCTTGAAAATCAGTTCGTAAAGACCGGGTGTTCCTCCATATCTTACACCATCTATGATTATATTATCATCCATATCTATATCGAAAGCTTTATCCCCAAGCATCGTTCCACTATCACCAAAGTATACGCCATACACATAGTCCATGGTCGTATCCTTATCACTACTTAGGATTGCATTCATATATTTTTGTCCCAGCGGACCGAAATGGTTGCGAAACGTTTCTTGTCCCTCGGATGTTTGGAGTTGTTGTCTAACAGATGTTGCCAACTCGTTGGGACTAGTTTCGAAAACGTCGTCATCATTGGTGGCGAGCGATTGTACAAGAGGAAATGTATTTATTGGTGTAGAAGAAACCGAGGAATCGTTTGACGTGACATTCTGCCGTTTCCGTTTCGATTGAACTGGTGTGGAAGTTACGAGTGATTTTTCAGATGACGTGTATGATCGTTTACTCTTTGTCTTGCGCGATATGTTCCCTTTCGGATGGATTTTTGTTTTAGACATTAATGTTTCATTCTCTTCGATGTTTGTGCTTGTCAGCGGTGATGCGTCAGCTTCTGTCGCTGCGATATTTTCCGCGATATGTTTTAGGGGTTCGACGACAGGTTTAAAGTATCTCTCCAACGCGATATCTTCCTCCATCTTGCCAGTCTTCAAAGCCTGATGTTTCTTGCGAATGGCTTCGCTGGTTTTTGCAATTTCCTTCGCTATTCTCTCGCGATCCTTAATCTCCAGACTATCGATATCAATCATCGTTGTACCGCAGACGTTGCTTTCCCACCGACGTGTCGACGACAATTGACAATCTCATGGTATTGCAAACTCGTTAAATCCCTTTCTATAACGTCCATTGGACATCGCGCTATCCTTGTCTATTACCGCGAAACCATACTCCCGTTGCCAACAATTACGACACAACGCACAGAAATCCTCGTAGGACATATCAGTGTTTACGTGATCGTTGTACACATGTTTCAAGTTGGTACCATCCTGCTTAAACAGAATCAATAGATTCGCATTGTCGCGTATAAGATGTTTGGGAATCTTTGCATACGTCTGACAGAGATAGAAGCAGTCAACGTTCGAGTGACGCCCCATTGCAAAGTATTCCCGTATCGTATCCTGCTTGTCACATGCCACGTCATCAAAGATAAAAATAGAATTCGGAAGTGATTCGCTCGGTGGGATGACGTCACTGTTATTCGAAAACGTAAAGTAACCAATTTCATCTATCGGAGTCAATAAATTCTCCAAATACTGATATTTCGGCTGTGGCAACGACTTGGAATACACATACACGTTCTCGAAGCGGACGCCGTGTGGACTTTCCAACAAGCTCACCAGCACGTTGGTCTTTCCACAATTTGATGGACCACAAATGAGGCAGCGGATAGTGTTTGGCAACATGCTACCGTGTCTGCGCATTGTTTTCGGACACATCACTCGTGATTTATCGTCAAAATTTGTCACGCGTATCGTTACAGGTTGCCGTACGAATCGCATCCTCTCCGCAAACTGTGAAAAATGATTTTGATACGTCGAAGCGGCGACGCTCCATATTTATAGGTCCGCGCCGAAGTAAAACAGCTCAGTATTCAAAATGCTTCTGGTCCTGTCGGGTAATTTCGATATTCGAGATCTAACCTCTGAGCAGTTGAAATATATACCAAAGATTATTCTACTGCGAGAGTTTGGCAGACACATTGATCCGTTGTGGGACAGGCTCCCCGAGCATATAAAAGCCGATCCTGAGGTTCAGCAGCATCGTCGGTGTCTGGAACATTATAATCGCCCTTGGCAGCGAACGCATATCGACGGTCCAGCACCATTGATTAAAAACTGTGGCGAATGTCGCCAACGAGAGTAAAGAAAGGTCGTGGTTTGTTAAATCGCGTGATAAACGCGCTACCTATCGAATCACACATCCCGGGATATCAGTTTTGCGGTCCAGGAACTCATCTGGCAAAACGATTGGCTAGAGGTGATCAAGGCATCAATCCGTTGGATGCAGCGTGTCGCGAACACGATATTGCATATTCACGTAGCAACAACCTCGGTGAAAGACACGCGGCAGATAACGTTCTCGCTGACAAAGCGCGAAAACGCATCGTTGCGCGAGACTCGACTCTGGGTGAAAGAGGTGCTGCTACAGCTGTTTGGGCAGCTATGAAGGCCAAGACGAAAATCGGAATGGGAATGAAAACAAAAACATGCAAAAGAACTCCAAAGAAAGCATCGCAAAAGCGGATTCTTCCTGTAGCAAAACGAGGTGGTATATTACCACTTCTCCCGCTGTTAGGTGTACTCGGATCATTAGCTGGTGGAGCGGCGGGGATCGCCGAGGCGGTAAACGATAATAAGGCAGCGCAACATCAGCTGCAGGAAATGCCACGTCATAATCGTTCCATGGAAGGTCGTGGACTTTATCTCGCACCGTACAAGCGCGGACAGGGAATATCAACACGAAAAAAAAAAAAACGTCGAAAAGGAAATAAAAATGCCTGTCGGTGTAACTACCGATGCGCAATTGGAGGCGTTGGCAAAACGTATGCGTATTCCATTCTTTAGAGGTGTTTTCATGCGCAATGCATTACCAGCCGGAGGAGTACGTCGAAACGAGAGCGGTATCGTAAATTTGGACAATGTCGAGGGACCGGGGACTCATTGGGTGGCGTATGCGAAGAGAGGGTGTCGAGCTATATATTTCGACAGCTTTGGGAATCTTCGACCACCTAGGGAATTGGTACAATATCTGGATAAAGTTTCTGTGAAAATCGAATACAATCGAACGTCGTATCAAAAGTACAATCAGAGCAATTGTGGACAACTATGTCTACGCTTTCTACAAACGATCGGCATCAAATTTAAGGATTGACTTCCACCGCTCTGATTCAGTACTAGTGGAGCAGTTTCAGCGGAATATGTCGTTAACATTCACTCTAACCGGCAAGAGTAGCACCCTCGCGGTGAGCTACTTTCCACCCATAGATTTGAGCGACGATGATTACGAGCTTGGCCTAACAACCTTTGAAACTTATCATACAATACCGAACATCGACTCGAGCAATGATAAATTCTACTTCGCCGTAAACTATAACATCAACAGCAGCGTCGATACCAGTCATGAATACATTACGATTCCCCACGGCTCCTACGAACTAGACGCCATTGCCAAGTACCTGAAGCAGTGATTACTCGAACGGTATCCTCAAAATCTCGGTGGCACCAATGACAACAACGATAGTGATGTGTATCCTATAATGTTGCATCCCAATGTAACGTCCCACGGGGACTCAAACCGTTAGAAACCGACTGTCGGTAAAACATAACCGATCCGCATTACCATATAACCGTATTCCATTACCACGCAAACGCATTGTAAAGACTTTTGTACATAATTTATAATTTAAGCGAATATTGGAGAAACAAATATTATAGATATGTTAAGAATAATTAATTATAGATACTGACAAAAACATAAAACAAAATAATAAGTAATAAGCAAACAAACACGAAATAATTTGTCACGCGTATCGTTACAGGTTGCCGTACGAATCGCATCCTCTCCGCAAACTGTGAAAAATGATTTTGATACGTCGAAGCGGCGACGCTCCATACTTATAGGTCCGCGCCGAAGTAAAACAGCTCAGTATTCAAAATGCTTCTGGTCCTGTCGGGTAATTTCGATATTCGAGATCTAACCTCTGAGCAGTTGAAATATATACCAAAGATTATTCTACTGCGAGAGTTTGGCAGACACATTGATCAGTTGTGGAACAGACTCCCCAAGCATATAAAAGCCGATTCTGAGGTTCAGCAGTATCGTCGGTGTCTGGAACATTATAATCGCCCTTGGCAGCGAACGCATATCGACGGTCCAGCCCCATTGATTAAAAACTGTGGCGAATGTCGCCGACGAGAGTAAAGAAAGGTTGTGGTTTGTTAAATCGCATGATAAACGCGCTACCTATCGAATTACATATCCCGGGATACCAGTTTTGCGGTCCAGGAACTCATCTGGCAAAACGATTAGCTAGAGGGGATCAAGGCATCAATCCGTTGGACGCAGCGTGTCGCGAACACGATATTGCATATTCGCGTAGTAACAACCTCGGTGAAAGGCACGCCGCAGATAACATTCTCGCTGACAAAGCGCGAAAATGCATCGTTGCGCGAGACTCGACTCTGGGTGAAAGAGGTGCTGCCACAGCTGTTTGGGCAGCTATGAAGGCCAAGAAAAAATCGGAATGGGAATGAAAACAAAAACTCGCAAAAGGACTCCAAAGAAAGCATCGCAAAAGCGGATTCTTCCTGTAGCAAAACGAGGTGGTATATTACCACTTCTCCCGCTGCTAGGTGTTCTCGGATCATTAGCTGGTGGAGCGGCGGGGATCGCCAAGGCAGTAAACGATAATAAGGCAGCGCAACATCAGCTGCAGGAAATGCAACGCCATAATCGTTCCATGGAAGGTCGTGGACTTTATCTCGCACCGTACAAGCGCGGACAGGGAATATCAAAACGAAAAAAAAACGCCGAAAAGATAATAAAAATGCCTGTCGGCGTAACTACCGATGCGCAATTGGAGGAGTTGGCAAAACGTATGCGTATTCCATTCTTTAGAGGTGTTTTCATGCGCAATGCATTACCAGCCGGAGGAGTACGTCGAAACGAGAGCGGTATCGTAAATTTGGACAATGTCGAGGGACCGGGGACTCATTGGGTGGCGTATGCGAAGAGAGGGTGTCGAGCTATATATTTCGACAGCTTTGGGAATCTTCGACCACCTAGGGAATTGGTACAATATCTGGATAAAGTTGCTGTGAAAATCGAATACAATCGAACGTCGTATCAAAAGTACAATCAGAGCAATTGTGGACAACTATGTCTACGCTTTCTACAAACGATCGGCATCAAATTTAAGGATTGACTTCCACCGCTCTGATTCAGTACTAGTGGAGCAGTTTCAGCGGAATATGTCGTTAACATTCACTCTAACCGGTAAGAGTAGCACCCTCGCGGTGAGATACTTTCCACCCATAGATTTGAGCGATGATGATTACGAGCTTGGTCTAACAACCTTTGAAACTTATCATACAATACCGAACATCGACTCGAGCAATGATAAATTCTACTTCGCCGTAAACTATAACATCAACAGCAGCGTCGACACCAGTCATGAATACATTGCGATTCCCCACGGCTCCTACGAACTAGACGCCATTGCCAAGTACCTGAAGCAGCGATTACTCGAACGATATCCTAAAAATCTCGATGACACCGATGACAACAACGATAGCGATGTGTAACGTCCCACGCGGACTCGAACCCAGTATTACCGACAGTCGGTAAAACAGCGATACATTGCGATACGCGTAGAATCACTGTACATATTATTACATATAAAATTATAATTAAGCAAATATAAATAAGACGAATATTACGAAACACATTAGGAATAGTTGATTATAAGCGTTGTTAAGAATATAAGATAAAATATAAGTTAATAAGCGAGAAAACCACTGCGCGTGCGCCAATCCGCCAAAATCATGGTATAAAAGGAGGTTCACGTAGCACAGTGATTCAGTCAAGACTCTGCTTGCGAATGCACAAGCATAGAGGTAGCTAAGGTCTGACCAGTAAGATTAAGCTCGCTCCGGAGACGGTAGCGGCTGGTCTTCAGTGGATAGATACAGGTGCTCCTTTATTGATTGTGTATTCAAAGGTTATAGAACCTCGCTCTTGCAAAGGCATTTAGCTCGCTCCGGAGACGGTAGCGGCTGGTGCACTTGGTAAAAGCAAGGTCATAAGAGTATAGAACTCAAACTCTGCCACGAGTAACTAGCTCGCTCCGGAAACGGTAGCGGCTGTTCTTACTGCAGACGTTGCCAAGAGTATTAGCTCGCTCCGGAGACGGTAGCGGCTGTACACTGCAACACACATACATGTCTTGTACATAATACGACACACATATATATATATATATATATACATAAAATATAAGAAAACCAAAAAATACTGTAATCATAGTTGTAATTAATATTGATTTGTTACTTAAAGTATAATTAGTTGTTGAATAAACAAGCCATTGTTAAAGTTTAAGTTGGATTTTACTCCTTTACTCTATTATAACGAAACCCCACCTATCCTATACTCGAGGGGACGCCGCTCTCCTCTCGAGAACCAGTAACGCTCAGTTGTCCCTGGCAATCGGACGTTACAGGTTGGATATTTTTGGTGACAGCGGTGGGATAGTTGATTTCGTTCAGAAGGATCGTTCATTTAGAAGGAATATTTCGCTTAGTAACATACTCCAAAAGTGAGTAATTCCCAGAAATTTTTTCTCTCTTCTTAGTAAATTCTACGGAGACTTAAAATTCACAATGGCTGACGGGGAACTTGACCAAGCAATGGCAAACCTAGCAATCAATACTACAGCTCAAGAAGCTACAGAAACTATAGAAATACAAGGAGATACAAACGCTCCAGAAAATTTGAACCCCCAAATTAATATAAATACAGCTACGAGTACATATCCGCAACTACCACACATTAGCTTACGCGATACGGCAGACACAGTCCCTTCCTTTAATGGCAGAAATATACCGATACATCAGTTCGCTAAAAGTTGTCGACATGCACGGCGCATGGTAAACCCAAACGCGGAGTACGGACTAGTTCAACTCATTAAGAATAAGCTTTTCGGGCAAGCCTCAACAGTAGTTTTAAGCGGGGAATATAATACAATTAACGACCTTATCTCCGTACTAAGCTCACGTTTTGCACCGTTACATACCTCCATTCAATTATACGGAGAACTATCAAAAATCGCGCAATTACCGACCGAAACAACAGTAGATTATAGCAGTCGTGTATCCAACTTACTCCTACAAATCAGACATTGTAACGCAATAGAAGTACCTACACACGAAGCCCAATTCAATATAACTGCGGAGCAAAACTCTATTAAAGCCTTCCTAACGGGATTAAAAACAGAAATACACAATAGAATATACGAACACACCTTCAGTAGTCTCGATCGCGCTATCAACGTCGCTATCAAAGCAGAAGCAGAGTTCAACGAAAACCAAACGCGAACAAGAATAGCACAGGCCAACCAATGTACGAACTGTCTTGGATATGGCCATGACGTCACCACCTGTGGTAGCCAACAAACCTCGCGTACCAACTGGCGGCAAAAGAATTGTCAACATTGCAACAAGACGGGACACGCAACGCACGAATGTAGGAACCATAATAGAGGCCAATACAATACATTCTGTGACTTTTGCCGAAGACCAGGACACATGACACAGGATTGTAGAAGTCGAAACTATTCAAATAGAGCCCCACAACCTAATACATACTGCGACCATTGCCGAAGACCAGGACACACGACGCAGGATTGCAGAAGCCGAAATTACGAAAACAGGACCCCTCAATCCAACGCATATTGCGACCACTGTCGAAGACCAGGTCACACAATACAGGAGTGTAGGAACAAAAATTATATAAATAGAACACAGCAGCCAGAAATATTCTGTGAATACTGCAAGTACAAAGGCCACACCATGGAACAATGCAGGAAGAAGATGTACTTCGATAGGAAGGAGAAAGAAGAAACACAACCTCGTACGGTACGTCAACAAGCCATACTTAGACTAAAAACCGAACAAGTAAGGAAACCTCCTAGTATCCTTCTTTTTGATGTAGGATTCAATGAAGAACAAGCAACATTAATGATCGATACCGGATCCGATCTAAACGTGATTAAGAGGAGCGCTGTTTCATCAGACATCCCAATCTTTACGGACATTCTCTTCGACCTCAATGGCATCACAAGCGGTCTACTCAGCACCATTGGGTATATCAAAATAAAGACCCTAAACACAGAAATTATCCTCCACGTCGTAGAGGACCTTCCTATCAAGCAGGATGGAATACTGGGGACAGATTTCTTCCAAACCAACGGAGCAACGATCGACTACATGCATTCGGCAATAACCATTGGAAGAGAAACTGTTCCATTTATTGACCCAGAGACGATCACAATACCAGCAAGATCAAGAAGCCAAATATATGTACGAGTCCTCAATACACAATCTAGCACAGGGTACATCCCAAAAATGAAAATTCACCCTAATTTACATATGGGTAACGCACTTGTATCAAACAACAACGGTGTAGCATACCTATTCGCAATAAATACATCCACAAAAGACATCAAAATTCCTGTACCATCTGTCGAATTGGAACCATTTGAAGAAGTACCTGTAGGAGAAGAAACATCAGACAAATACGAAAAACCCAACAGAATACACCAGCTACTTCAACTACTACGACTAGAACATTTAAATTCAGAGGAACGAGCCAGCATCGAGGAACTGATAAAAGAACATTCGGATAGATTCTACCTCCCAGGAGAAAAATTAGAAGCCACAAACAGAGTACACCATAGAATAATAACGGAAAGCAACGTTCCTGTCTTCACAAAACAATACAGATACCCTCAAGCATACAAGGAAGAAGTAAGAAAGCAAACCAAAGAATTACTTGAAAAGGAAATAATACAAGCTTCAACATCTCCTTATAATTCACCGATATGGATCGTACCTAAAAAGGAAGACGCACAAGGAAATATAAAATCCAGAATCGTAATTGATTTCAGGAAACTGAATGAACTAACGATTGGAGACGCATATCCTCTGCCAAACATAACTGACATATTAGATCAGTTAGGAAGCGCAAAATACTTCTCCGTATTCGATCTAGCATCCGGATTCCATCAAATTCCAATGCATCCAGACGATCGCCACAAGACGGCCTTCTCTACGATATATGGACACTATGAGTTCAACAGGATGCCATTCGGACTTAAAAATGCACCAGCTACCTTCCAAAGACTCATGGACCAAGTATTAACGGGCCTTCAAGGAATAGAACTCTTTGTATATCTGGATGACATCGTAATATATGCCAGCTCACTTAAGGAACATGCAACAAAGTTTACGCGCTTGATGAATAGACTAACGGACGCTAACCTCTATCTCCAACCAGACAAATGTGAATTCCTGAAGAAGGAAGTATCGTATCTAGGACACGTAATAGGAGAAGAAGGAGTCAAACCTGACCCACGGAAAATAGTGGCCGTCAAGGAATTTCCAACACCTACAACGGTCAAACATGTAAAACAGTTCCTAGGACTGAGTGGTTATTACAGAAGATTCATCAAAGACTTTTCAAAAATTGCACGACCACTGTCAAACCTGACCAAAAAGGACTACCAGTTTGAATGGACTCATAAGCAGCAAAAATCATTTGAAGTTCTGCGGGAAGCTCTTTGCAAAGAACCTATCCTACAATATCCGGACTTCGAGAAGACGTTCAACATTACAACAGACGCCTCAGGTATTGCTGTAGGTGCAGTCCTTAGCCAGGGTGAAATCGGGAAAGATTTACCGATAGCCTACGCATCTCGTGTCCTAAACGACGCAGAAACTCGTTACTCTCCAACCGAACGAGAGTTATTAGCAATTATATACGCAGTATTTCACTTCAGACCCTACGTTTATGGCAGAAAGTTCTACTTGATAACAGATCAGAAACCGCTAGAATGGCTACAAAATCTCTCAAATCCAACATCTCGGCTAATGCGATGGAAAATAAAACTTGCAGAATATGATTATAAAATCATATATAAACCAGGAAAGTACAACACAAACGCAGACGCATTGTCAAGAAACCCAATAGCATTACCATTAGATGCAAAAAGAGCCCATTCAGAAACAAATTCTCACGAGAACAACAAGCAAAAACAATTCCATCAACATAACACGCGACAACGAGATACTACAGCCTCAACCTCAGGAAATCCAGCTCCGCACAAACAACTTAGAATTATTCCAACAGATTCTGACTCCTCATCATACGACGAAAGCGACTCGATAAACACAAAACGACAAAAATTAAAACGAAAAATAAAAAGAAATACCTCATCATCCCAACCAGAAATAAAGAAACAAAACGTCGAAATTTATACACCCCCTCAAATCACGGTACCAGTAGAAGTACATGCGCCTCCTCAAGATATAGTTCCAGTAGAAGTACATACACCTTCTCAACATAGAAACTACACAAGAGCATCCAGAATACCTCAAGACGAAGATTTAATAGAAGAAATAGAAGAGACTTTCATAGTACCAAACCACAATTATAAAGACCCTCCCAAAATTGATGCAGAAACAAGCACAAGTACTCACCACACACCTAAAAGAAAGAAACGGAAATTAAAATCCAGTACTGACACTGCTCCTATAACTCCCATAAAAATTAAGAAGGGGAGAATACTTACACCACCATTATCTCCTCTTCCACCACTACTATGTCCTCCTCCACTAGTATCACCCATTCCATCACAACACACAACAAGCAGACCAAGAATAGTGTCGAACATTCCTGTCAAAAAACAAAACATGGAAATAGAGGATCACTTATGGATGGGCAAAGGATACATCATAACATTCATCAACACAAAAGGTAAACCAATAGGACCAGCCGGAGATAAATTATACAAGGAGAAAAATATAAAAAGTAATAAACTTCCACTCCCATTAAAAACTGGAGAATCAATTAAACTCAAAGAAGGAAAACATACAATCCTCGGACTTGTTATAACAGACCATCCAACAGAAGAGGATTTATACAAATCATTAAGAGCACTCCATACACAACTAGTACTTGAAAATACCACAAGAGTATACATAGCAGGCGAAGAAAACAAAATTTCACTAAACAGACTATGGAATTTAATAGACATAATATTCTTACAAGAGGACATTCAATTTATATTTTGTAAAGGCACACTAATAACTCCTTCTGTACAAGAGAGACAACAAATTATTCAAGAGAACCATCAAACTCCTATAGGCGGACACAAAGGAATAACCAAGACATACCATCGGATAAGAAATCAGTATTATTGGAAGAACATGAAGTATGAAATAACTCAGTTCATTAAAACTTGCTTGGACTGTCAAAAGACCAAATTAGTAAGAGTTAAAAATAAGGAACCTATGATATTGACAGACACACCAATTGACGCTTTTGATAAAGTTTCTATGGATATTGTGGGACCACTACCTTTCACAGATACAGGAAATGGTTATATACTTACGATCCAAGATAACCTAACTAAATATTCTCTTGCAATACCATTAGCAAACATCACCTCAGAAGACATAGCTAGAGCATTCACAGAGCACTTCATCTGCAAGTTTGGAAGTCCCAAAGCCATTCTCACAGACCAGGGACCAAATTTCATGAGTGCCCTTATGAAGAAATTTGCCAAGGCGTTCCATATAAAGCAATACCGAACTTCTGCATACCATCCACAATCCAACGGATCCTTAGAAAGAAGTCATCACGTCCTCGTAGAATATTTACGACACTACGTATCAAAGGAAAAACAATGGGATCAATGGTTACCGCAAGCAATGTTTTCATACAATACAAGCACTCACGAAGGTACAAAATTCACGCCTCACGAGCTTGTTTTCGGTAGAAAAGCCCGCCTTCCTTCAAATATTACCCCAACAGATAAAATCAAAACCTATCCGGATTTCGTCGACAAATTAATAGACAAACTTCACTACATCCGACAAATGGCGCGAAACAATTTGGAAGAATCGAAAGCTCGGCAGAAATATTACTATGACCGGAAGATTCAACCCGAAACATACAAGATAGGAGATTGGATCTGGCTATTGAAACCAAGACGCGAAAAATTGGAACCAGAATACACCGGACCCTATCAAGTCATCGAAATTTTGAATAATAGCAATTTGAAAATAGCAACAAATCCCAAACAAATAAAAATCGTCCATATGAATAGAGTCAAAAAAGCCTATTTACCTTAAGAAGACTTGGCAACCATGCGCAGAAACTAGTATAAATGGAAGAGCAGATACAGGATTCCTTCATTCTAGCCGAAACATTTGTACAAGAAACAACGTTCCGTAGCCACAGAAAGATGGACAAATTTATATGCCTCGAGAAAATTTATAAACGAGACGTATACTACTACGGCAAACATATTCTGTGCAAAGATTGTGCACACACACTAGGAGAAATACATCCCAGAAGGAAATACACAGAAATAAATATTATGAATTTAAATGTATAATAAACTTTAATAAATATTCTACATAACCTATAATTATTCAAATCTTTCGAGGGCGAAAGATCGCCTAGGGGGGAGGTGTAACGTCCCACGCGGACTCGAACCCAGTATTACCGACAGTCGGTAAAACAGCGATACATTGCGATACGCGTAGAATCACTGTACATATTATTACATATAAAATTATAATTAAGCAAATATAAATAAGACGAATATTACGAAACACATTAGGAATAGTTGATTATAAGCGTTGTTAAGAATATAAGATAAAATATAAGTTAATAAGCGAGAAAACCACTGCGCGTGCGCCAATCCGCCAAAATCATGGTATAAAAGGAGGTTCACGTAGCACAGTGATTCAGTCAAGACTCTGCTTGCGAATGCACAAGCATAGAGGTAGCTAAGGTCTGACCAGTAAGATTAAGCTCGCTCCGGAGACGGTAGCGGCTGGTCTTCAGTGGATAGATACAGGTGCTCCTTTATTGATTGTGTATTCAAAGGTTATAGAACCTCGCTCTTGCAAAGGCATTTAGCTCGCTCCGGAGACGGTAGCGGCTGGTGCACTTGGTAAAAGCAAGGTCATAAGAGTATAGAACTCAAACTCTGCCACGAGTAACTAGCTCGCTCCGGAAACGGTAGCGGCTGTTCTTACTGCAGACGTTGCCAAGAGTATTAGCTCGCTCCGGAGACGGTAGCGGCTGTACACTGCAACACACATACATGTCTTGTACATAATACGACACACATATATATATATATATATATATATACATAAAATATAAGAAAACCAAAAAATACTGTAATCATAGTTGTAATTAATATTGATTTGTTACTTAAAGTATAATTAGTTGTTGAATAAACAAGCCATTGTTAAAGTTTAAGTTGGATTTTACTCCTTTACTCTATTATAACGAAACCCCACCTATCCTATACTCGAGGGGACGCCGCTCTCCTCTCGAGAACCAGTAACGCTCAGTTGTCCCTGGCAATCGGACGTTACAGGTTGGATATTTTTGGTGACAGCGGTGGGATAGTTGATTTCGTTCAGAAGGATCGTTCATTTAGAAGGAATATTTCGCTTAGTAACATACTCCAAAAGTGAGTAATTCCCAGAAATTTTTTCTCTCTTCTTAGTAAATTCTACGGAGACTTAAAATTCACAATGGCTGACGGGGAACTTGACCAAGCAATGGCAAACCTAGCAATCAATACTACAGCTCAAGAAGCTACAGAAACTATAGAAATACAAGGAGATACAAACGCTCCAGAAAATTTGAACCCCCAAATTAATATAAATACAGCTACGAGTACATATCCGCAACTACCACACATTAGCTTACGCGATACGGCAGACACAGTCCCTTCCTTTAATGGCAGAAATATACCGATACATCAGTTCGCTAAAAGTTGTCGACATGCACGGCGCATGGTAAACCCAAACGCGGAGTACGGACTAGTTCAACTCATTAAGAATAAGCTTTTCGGGCAAGCCTCAAGAGTAGTTTTAAGCGGGGAATATAATACAATTAACGACCTTATCTCCGTACTAAGCTCACGTTTTGCACCGTTACATACCTCCATTCAATTATACGGAGAACTATAAAAAATCGCGCAATTACCGACCGAAACAACAGTAGATTATAGCAGTCGTGTATCCAACTTACTCCTACAAATCAGACATTGTAACGCAATAGAAGTACCTACACACGAAGCCCAATTCAATATAACTGCGGAGCAAAACTCTATTAAAGCCTTCCTAACGGGATTAAAAACAGAAATACACAATAGAATATACGAACACACCTTCAGTAGTCTCGATCGCGCTATCAACGTCGCTATCAAAGCAGAAGCAGAGTTCAACGAAAACCAAACGCGAACAAGAATAGCACAGGCCAACCAATGTACGAACTGTCTTGGATATGGCCATGACGTCACCACCTGTGGTAGCCAACAAACCTCGCATACCAACTGGCGGCAAAAGAATTGTCAACATTGCAACAAGACGGGACACGCAACGCACGAATGTAGGAACCATAATAGAGGCCAATACAATACATTCTGTGACTTTTGCCGAAGACCAGGACACATGACACAGGATTGTAGAAGTCGAAACTATTCAAATAGAGCCCCACAACCTAATACATACTGCGACCATTGCCGAAGACCAGGACACACGACGCAGGATTGCAGAAGCCGAAATTACGAAAACAGGACCCCTCAATCCAACGCATATTGCGACCACTGTCGAAGACCAGGTCACACAATACAGGAGTGTAGGAACAAAAATTATATAAATAGAACACAGCAGCCAGAAATATTCTGTGAATACTGCAAGTACAAAGGCCACACCATGGAACAATGCAGGAAGAAGATGTACTTCGATAGGAAGGAGAAAGAAGAAACACAACCTCGTACGGTACGTCAACAAGCCATACTTAGACTAAAAACCGAACAAGTAAGGAAACCTCCTAGTATCCTTCTTTTTGATGTAGGATTCAATGAAGAACAAGCAACATTAATGATCGATACCGGATCCGATCTAAACGTGATTAAGAGGAGCGCTGTTTCATCAGACATCCCAATCTTTACGGACATTCTCTTCGACCTCAATGGCATCACAAGCGGTCTACTCAGCACCATTGGGTATATCAAAATAAAGACCCTAAACACAGAAATTATCCTCCACGTCGTAGAGGACCTTCCTATCAAGCAGGATGGAATACTGGGGACAGATTTCTTCCAAACCAACGGAGCAACGATCGACTACATGCATTCGGCAATAACCATTGGAAGAAAAACTGTTCCATTTATTGACCCAGAGACGATCACAATACCAGCAAGATCAAGAAGCCAAATATATGTACGAGTCCTCAATACACAATCTAGCACAGGGTACATCCCAAAAATGAAAATTCACCCTAATTTACATATGGGTAACGCACTTGTATCAAACAACAACGGTGTAGCATACCTATTCGCAATAAATACATCCACAAAAGACATCAAAATTCCTGTACCATCTGTCGAATTGGAACCATTTGAAGAAGTACCTGTAGGAGAAGAAACATCAGACAAATACGAAAAACCCAACAGAATACACCAGCTACTTCAACTACTACGACTAGAACATTTAAATTCAGAGGAACGAGCCAGCATCGAGGAACTGATAAAAGAACATTCGGATAGATTCTACCTCCCAGGAGAAAAATTAGAAGCCACAAACAGAGTACACCATAGAATAATAACGGAAAGCAACGTTCCTGTCTTCACAAAACAATACAGATACCCTCAAGCATACAAGGAAGAAGTAAGAAAGCAAACCAAAGAATTACTTGAAAAGGAAATAATACAAGCTTCAACATCTCCTTATAATTCACCGATATGGATCGTACCTAAAAAGGAAGACGCACAAGGAAATATAAAATCCAGAATCGTAATTGATTTCAGGAAACTGAATGAACTAACGATTGGAGACGCATATCCTCTGCCAAACATAACTGACATATTAGATCAGTTAGGAAGCGCAAAATACTTCTCCGTATTCGATCTAGCATCCGGATTCCATCAAATTCCAATGCATCCAGACGATCGCCACAAGACGGCCTTCTCTACGATATATGGACACTATGAGTTCAACAGGATGCCATTCGGACTTAAAAATGCACCAGCTACCTTCCAAAGACTCATGGACCAAGTATTAACGGGCCTTCAAGGAATAGAACTCTTTGTATATCTGGATGACATCGTAATATATGCCAGCTCACTTAAGGAACATGCAACAAAGTTTACGCGCTTGATGAATAGACTAACGGACGCTAACCTCTATCTCCAACCAGACAAATGTGAATTCCTGAAGAAGGAAGTATCGTATCTAGGACACGTAATAGGAGAAGAAGGAGTCAAACCTGACCCACGGAAAATAGTGGCCGTCAAGGAATTTCCAACACCTACAACGGTCAAACATGTAAAACAGTTCCTAGGACTGAGTGGTTATTACAGAAGATTCATCAAAGACTTTTCAAAAATTGCACGACCACTGTCAAACCTGACCAAAAAGGACTACCAGTTTGAATGGACTCATAAGCAGCAAAAATCATTTGAAGTTCTGCGGGAAGCTCTTTGCAAAGAACCTATCCTACAATATCCGGACTTCGAGAAGACGTTCAACATTACAACAGACGCCTCAGGTATTGCTGTAGGTGCAGTCCTTAGCCAGGGTGAAATCGGGAAAGATTTACCGATAGCCTACGCATCTCGTGTCCTAAACGACGCAGAAACTCGTTACTCTCCAACCGAACGAGAGTTATTAGCAATTATATACGCAGTATTTCACTTCAGACCCTACGTTTATGGCAGAAAGTTCTACTTGATAACAGATCAGAAACCGCTAGAATGGCTACAAAATCTCTCAAATCCAACATCTCGGCTAATGCGATGGAAAATAAAACTTGCAGAATATGATTATAAAATCATATATAAACCAGGAAAGTACAACACAAACGCAGACGCATTGTCAAGAAACCCAATAGCATTACCATTAGATGCAAAAAGAGCCCATTCAGAAACAAATTCTCACGAGAACAACAAGCAAAAACAATTCCATCAACATAACACGCGACAACGAGATACTACAGCCTCAACCTCAGGAAATCCAGCTCCGCACAAACAACTTAGAATTATTCCAACAGATTCTGACTCCTCATCATACGACGAAAGCGACTCGATAAACACAAAACGACAAAAATTAAAACGAAAAATAAAAAGAAATACCTCATCATCCCAACCAGAAATAAAGAAACAAAACGTCGAAATTTATACACCCCCTCAAATCACGGTACCAGTAGAAGTACATGCGCCTCCTCAAGATATAGTTCCAGTAGAAGTACATACACCTTCTCAACATAGAAACTACACAAGAGCATCCAGAATACCTCAAGACGAAGATTTAATAGAAGAAATAGAAGAGACTTTCATAGTACCAAACCACAATTATAAAGACCCTCCCAAAATTGATGCAGAAACAAGCACAAGTACTCACCACACACCTAAAAGAAAGAAACGGAAATTAAAATCCAGTACTGACACTGCTCCTATAACTCCCATAAAAATTAAGAAGGGGAGAATACTTACACCACCATTATCTCCTCTTCCACCACTACTATGTCCTCCTCCACTAGTATCACCCATTCCATCACAACACACAACAAGCAGACCAAGAATAGTGTCGAACATTCCTGTCAAAAAACAAAACATGGAAATAGAGGATCACTTATGGATGGGCAAAGGATACATCATAACATTCATCAACACAAAAGGTAAACCAATAGGACCAGCCGGAGATAAATTATACAAGGAGAAAAATATAAAAAGTAATAAACTTCCACTCCCATTAAAAACTGGAGAATCAATTAAACTCAAAGAAGGAAAACATACAATCCTCGGACTTGTTATAACAGACCATCCAACAGAAGAGGATTTATACAAATCATTAAGAGCACTCCATACACAACTAGTACTTGAAAATACCACAAGAGTATACATAGCAGGCGAAGAAAACAAAATTTCACTAAACAGACTATGGAATTTAATAGACATAATATTCTTACAAGAGGACATTCAATTTATATTTTGTAAAGGCACACTAATAACTCCTTCTGTACAAGAGAGACAACAAATTATTCAAGAGAACCATCAAACTCCTATAGGCGGACACAAAGGAATAACCAAGACATACCATCGGATAAGAAATCAGTATTATTGGAAGAACATGAAGTATGAAATAACTCAGTTCATTAAAACTTGCTTGGACTGTCAAAAGACCAAATTAGTAAGAGTTAAAAATAAGGAACCTATGATATTGACAGACACACCAATTGACGCTTTTGATAAAGTTTCTATGGATATTGTGGGACCACTACCTTTCACAGATACAGGAAATGGTTATATACTTACGATCCAAGATAACCTAACTAAATATTCTCTTGCAATACCATTAGCAAACATCACCTCAGAAGACATAGCTAGAGCATTCACAGAGCACTTCATCTGCAAGTTTGGAAGTCCCAAAGCCATTCTCACAGACCAGGGACCAAATTTCATGAGTGCCCTTATGAAGAAATTTGCCAAGGCGTTCCATATAAAGCAATACCGAACTTCTGCATACCATCCACAATCCAACGGATCCTTAGAAAGAAGTCATCACGTCCTCGTAGAATATTTACGACACTACGTATCAAAGGAAAAACAATGGGATCAATGGTTACCGCAAGCAATGTTTTCATACAATACAAGCACTCACGAAGGTACAAAATTCACGCCTCACGAGCTTGTTTTCGGTAGAAAAGCCCGCCTTCCTTCAAATATTACCCCAACAGATAAAATCAAAACCTATCCGGATTTCGTCGACAAATTAATAGACAAACTTCACTACATCCGACAAATGGCGCGAAACAATTTGGAAGAATCGAAAGCTCGGCAGAAATATTACTATGACCGGAAGATTCAACCCGAAACATACAAGATAGGAGATTGGATCTGGCTATTGAAACCAAGACGCGAAAAATTGGAACCAGAATACACCGGACCCTATCAAGTCATCGAAATTTTGAATAATAGCAATTTGAAAATAGCAACAAATCCCAAACAAATAAAAATCGTCCATATGAATAGAGTCAAAAAAGCCTATTTACCTTAAGAAGACTTGGCAACCATGCGCAGAAACTAGTATAAATGGAAGAGCAGATACAGGATTCCTTCATTCTAGCCGAAACATTTGTACAAGAAACAACGTTCCGTAGCCACAGAAAGATGGACAAATTTATATGCCTCGAGAAAATTTATAAACGAGACGTATACTACTACGGCAAACATATTCTGTGCAAAGATTGTGCACACACACTAGGAGAAATACATCCCAGAAGGAAATACACAGAAATAAATATTATGAATTTAAATGTATAATAAACTTTAATAAATATTCTACATAACCTATAATTATTCAAATCTTTCGAGGGCGAAAGATCGCCTAGGGGGGAGGTGTAACGTCCCACGCGGACTCGAACCCAGTATTACCGACAGTCGGTAAAACAGCGATACATTGCGATACGCGTAGAATCACTGTACATATTATTACATATAAAATTATAATTAAGCAAATATAAATAAGACGAATATTACGAAACACATTAGGAATAGTTGATTATAAGCGTTGTTAAGAATATAAGATAAAATATAAGTTAATAAGCGAGAAAACCACTGCGCGTGCGCCAATCCGCCAAAATCATGGTATAAAAGGAGGTTCACGTAGCACAGTGATTCAGTCAAGACTCTGCTTGCGAATGCACAAGCATAGAGGTAGCTAAAGTCTGACCAGTAAGATTAAGCTCGCTCCGGAGACGGTAGCGGCTGGTCTTCAGTGGATAGATACAGGTGCTCCTTTATTGATTGTGTATTCAAAGGTTATAGAACCTCGCTCTTGCAAAGGCATTTAGCTCGCTCCGGAGACGGTAGCGGCTGGTGCACTTGGTAAAAGCAAGGTCATAAGAGTATAGAACTCAAACTCTGCCACGAGTAACTAGCTCGCTCCGGAGACGGTAGCGGCTGTACACTGCAACACATATACATGTCTTGTACATAATACGACACACATATATATATATATACATAAAATATAAGAAAACCAAAAAATACTGTAATCATAGTTGTAATTAATATTGATTTGTTACTTAAAATATAATTAGTTGTTGAATAAACAAGCCATTGTTAATGTTTAAGTTGGATTTTACTCCTTTACTCTATTATAACGAAACCCCACCTATCCTATACTCGAGGGGACGCCGCTCTCCTCTCGAGAACCAGTAACGCTCAGTTGTCCCTGGCAATCGGACGTTACAGATGTGTATCCTATAGTGTTGCATCCCAACAACAATACCATGAAAAGTGAACTGTACTGCTCGTTCGCTGTAGATTTTACAAAATCCAATAACATTGGATCGCTACTGGGATTCTCGACGAATCGGATATTAGAACCTGGACGATGGCATGAATCGGACGATCCAATTAATATCATGAACGTGAACATTATTCGCATAGAATGTAGCGTGACCGCTGGCGCGTACAACAATGGGAAGCGCGTACATACGATACATGAATTTTCTCCGAGAGTCCCACCAGGATATAAGATATCGGAAACGCCCGCACAGATCATTTACCTTCCGATCACCGCACGGGTCATTACGGATCTAACGATATGCGTTGTGGATCAAGACGGACGGTTGCTCGATTTTCGAGGTGAAGAAATCACCATCAGACTGCACGTACGACGGCGTCAACGATAATACATGTGGCGCGAATGAAAGAAATGCTTGTGTTGAACGACTTCAGAAACACATTTCTTCCAAGTGAAATTGTTTGCAACAACAGCAACAACAACAACAACAACAACAACAACAACAACAACACCTGCAACAGCTCTGATTACGCTAAAAAGAAGAGACTCAGTGCTACGAACATTGCATTTTTGAAATCATTGGGATTCATTGTACGCATATAAGTTGAAAAAAAAAATGGCTGACATTCTAAGCCTTGGCGTGAAGCCAACGTTTGATAATCGCATCGTCAAGCTCGAGACTCACACGTACAACCCATATGTCAACACAACGTTTGGATATAGTGATGAGATAAGAATACCTATACAGCAGCAGGATTTATACACATTACCGTGTGAAAGTTTCCTCTACGTGGAGGGGAAATTGGTGATAAATAAGCCAAACGAAGCATCAACGACGACATTGGGAAATAATTGCATGGCGTTCTTATTTGATGAGATTCGATACGAACTGAATGGTGTGGAGATTGACCGCAACAGAAATGTTGGAATAACTAGCACGCTTAAAAACTATATATCGCTGACATCTGACGAAGACAAAAATATGGAGAATGCTGGATGGGGATTGAAACGACACGATGGACTAATAGTGAAAAATCATTTCAATTTTTGCATCTCACTCAAATATTTATTGGGATTTTGCGAGGACTACAAACGCATGATTATTAATGCGCGTCACGAATTGATTTTAATACGATCGCGCAACGATAACAATTCTCTAATAGGATCACCGATGTTGGAACCTGAAATTGAATTACTTAAAGTGCAATGGCGAATGCCTCATGTGACGCTGAACGATGTTAATAAGCTCTCGTTGCTGCATGCTTTGGAAAGTGGACAAAACCTAAGCATTAGTTTTCGCTCGTGGGATCTGTACGAGTATCCTCTCTTACAGAGCACAACCAAGCATTCGTGGGCCGTGAAGGCAGCTGCACAGCTGGAGAAGCCGCGATACGTTATCTTTGCTCTACAGACTGCTCGAAAGAATGTGATGACTGAAGATGTTACTAAGTTTAACAGTTGCAAATTGACCTATGTAAAACTTTTTCTCAACTCGGATTTTTATCCATATGATGACTTGAACTTGGACTTTGACAAGAATAAGCATGCCATCTTGTTTAACATGTATACACATTTCCGTAAATCGTATTATGGACATAGTTGCAACGAGGTGTTATTCACTGTGGCTGAATTTTTACAATTTGGTCCTCTCGTGGTGATTGATTGCTCGCGACAAAATGAGTCGATTAAAAATGGTACCGTGGACGTGCGCATAGAATTTGAGTGTAAAGAGAATGTACCTGCAAATACTACGGCCTACTGTCTGATTCTGCACGATCGGGTGGTTGAATACAATCCGCTAACAAACGTGGTGCGCAAAATAAATTAAATTCTCATACTACTTGCCCCGCCCTCTCATGTGTCAAATTCGTACAAACATTTCATCGCAAAAATCGAGATGCTTTATGAGAAAGACTGCATTCTCTCATGTGTCTTGGAAGCGAGCAGACCTCTAAAATTGTATCGACAATGGTTGTACCAACATTTGTTGACCTGCAAGGATTCATCGTCGACGGAAGATTTATCGTCAAGGAAGTGGCTGTCCTACGAATGGGAACAATTCTCTCGCACTATATTTTTGGGAGTTCGATGCCGCAATATCTTCTTACAAAATCCGACAAATCAAGCATCCGATGGTTGATTGCAAAACATCATGGACTACGGTGGGACGATGGAGACGTTCCGTACAGTATGGCTAAACAGCTGATTACCAAAGCTGTAGCTGATGCGATCGATGAAGAAGATGACGCATCCCATATCGAATACGTTAAAGGGTTGCAGAAACGCGATTGGCTTGCGGATTTCCTCGATGAAAATACGAGAGCGGATGTAATCATCGAGACGCTGGACATTGACTACGAGGATATCAAATCTCTAAATAAGCTAAATGTAGTTAATACTCTGCGATGTGGCAAACACGCGAAGCATTGTGCAATGCAAAATGTATTTAAAATATTCAACTGGTGGTCTAAACACCAGAGAGAATTGCATAAATAAAATATAATCAATTTTTAATGCATAAATGTTTCTTTTCTTCACCCTCCCCAAACCCAACCTCCTTAATTAATTATTATGTATATGTGGTTCGATACACGTTCAGAGTGGTATCATATACGTTCAATACATGTTCAATAGATGTTCGATACACGTTCAAAGTGGTTCGATACACGTTCAAAGTGGTTCGATACACGTTCGATACACGTTCAAAGTGGTTCGATACATGTTCAATACACGTTCAGAGTGGTTCGATACACGTTCGATACACGTTCAAAGTGGTTCGATTCACGTTCGATACATGTTGAAAGTGGTTCGATACATGTTCAATACACGTTCAGAGTGGTTCGATACACGTTCGATAGATGTTTAAAGTGGTACGATTCACGTTCGATTTAGGAATGGTCAGTGAATAATTCGAAGAAGAAGATGGTCAGCGAAAATGCAGGTGGAGCACATAGAAGGGGAGGGTGGCTAGTGAAGAAGAAGGTGAAGAACAAAGGCATCTTACTTTGCAACGTATGCAACTTTAGACATGGGTGACAAATTGTATGAACGCTGTGGGACCAGTTGCTCATCAAACTCGACGACTGCCAGTCGAGGAAAAGTTTTTGTTGTTTTTGTTGTGAAAAAAAATGGGAGTAGGACGAATCGCGCCGGAGTGCGACCCGGAGGTATGTACAAAACAATATTTTTAACATTTATCGCGTTTAATCTTTGAAATCAAGTGAGCTCTAGTCATGCCGTTGTGCAAATATTAAATCGTGGATTTCTATGTATAGCGTTCGCCACCACCATCTCCGGTGTGGTCGGCGGATTGGGGGTCGCCGCAGCCGTCGCCGTCGCCGCCCTCATCGCCGCCTTCGTCGCCGCCACAGGTTGGTAATACTTTGCATTGTTTTATGTTTAATATGTTTAATGTATTAAAATTATATCAACGTTTGTATCTGTGTTGTAGGACATGCATTTCTTGATGGATGTGTGGCTGATGGATGAGGAGGCGGTAGATGCGCCGCAGATTGAGCCGCCGCAAGTGGTATGTATCACACTACATTGTTTTGTGTGTTTTATGTTTAATATGTTTAATATGGTAATATTATGTATATCGACGTTTATGTTTGTGTTACAGGAACCACGAATGCGGCGGCATTCAGGTTTGGTGTACGGGGCCGCGCGGCCGCGGCCATATTCGCGGTCGCGGGGGGCCATGCGGCTGAGGCGCCCTCCGTCACCCCCATCACCCCCGTCACCCCCATCGCCGCCATCACCGTCGTGGATCGACGTGCGACGGGTGCCGCAGCCAGCATCGCCACCATCGCCCCCGTCGCTCCCATCGCCCCCATCACCCCGTCGCCCTCATCACGCTCATCACCCCCCTCGTCGCCCTCTACATAATTTTAATTTTTACATTTTATATTTTCATTTATTTTATTTTCATTTTTATACATTCTTTTTTTCTTTTACTTTATTTCATATTCTTTTACTATTATATTTATATTTTTTCTTTTTATGCTATATTTTATATTCTTCTATATTTTATATTTTTATTTTATATTCATATTTATATTTATATTTATATTTATAATTATTCACATATTTTTTAATTTAATATTTTTTTGTAACAATATATATTCTTAACCCAATATTATTTCTCCATTTTATTTACCCGTCTTCCGCCTCACCACCTAATTTTAAGATTCTACGTTTCTAAATTATTATTATTTCTATGCGTTGTGGGGGGAAGTATCTAAATGATTTGTAAAAAGTATTCTGAAAATATTTGGGGAAAAAAATTTCTGGGGCTGAATCGAGTCTGAAAAAAGATTTTTTCATACAAGACCCTGCCCCAGAAATTTTTTTAGAGGGAGGGGATGACCCTCTGTGGAAAATTTCGGGGGTGGGTCCGACGTGGAGAGGTCTCCGCGGCGGTTCGGCCTGGACTGATCCCCTCCACGATTGCGGCTTCCCCCACTCCGCGGCTCATGCGCACGCAACCGGTCATCCATTCCACACTTCCCCCGCTTCCCCCCGTGCCCATTCCACACTTCCCCCGCTTCCCCCCGTGCCCATGTTTCCCTCCACCGCACTCCCCCGCGCGCCCACACTGGATTTCCTGTGACGTCATCGTGGCCTTGAAAGTGGTCTAGAACTCTCCTTACCATACTACTGTTGTCAAAAAATATTTAACCATTCCAGCAACCTCGGCGATGTCGGAAAGATGTTTTTCGTGTGCTGGAAGCATTGTAACCAAAAAAAGAAACCGTTTACTCCCAGAGAATGTTAACACGTTAGTATTTTTACACCAAAACAAAAGATTAATAGATTAAAGTTTATTAACCAAAATCATGATGTTTTTTATTTTCATCTGCAACCTAGTAAATTATGTCTGTGCCTACCTATCGCAAACTATTCGCGTAAAATCTAAACATTCGGATATTTTGTTAAAAAATTAAATATGGATATCTTAATACACGTGAAACCATGTATTTCGATACACGGGTACACGGGTACACGGATACTACGATCCGTGAATTTCGATACACGGGTACACGTGTATTTCAATACCCGTGTATCCGTGTATTAAGAAGTACACGGATTAGAACACGGATATATTAACTACACGTGTACACGTGTACAAGTCGTACACGTGAAATCTGAATTTCTAATCTGAATACGGCCTTAGAAGCTCGAATGCCGACGAAAACCTTTATGGCCCGAGCCACGCGAGATCGCCGTTGCTCGGCGATGCGTCATCGATTATACAGAAGCAGAATTTGTTTATTTTTCATCGCATCAATATGAAAGTGACATCAATGGATTCCTCGCATTCTCCCGATTAAATTGACAGAAAATTATTTAAATCTGATTATTTTTATCGAAACAGGCTGTAATCGTGTTTGGTTGCGGAACGATTACCGGTGGGACGGAGAAGGGATAGGTTGCCGACTCAGTCGGTAAGGCCGGGTTCGGCGAATGAGCACAGCTGTGGTTAAAATAAATAATAGTGTTTATTCACTAAGGTGTATGTTACAAGTTGTCTTTGGTTGTAAATTCCGATCGCGTCGGCGGAGCTACGGCGGTACGGCGCGTCGTTTCGCGACGGCGGCGAGTTTTCGGCGTTTCGTAGGAACGGGGATGCGGTCTTGTGAACGTTCTGCTCTTGGTGGCCTTAAGAGGCACGTCCGTGCGAGAGTCGTATCTTGGAGGTTCGAAGTGCAATAGGCCTCCAGCCTATTGGGCGCAGAGATACCTCTTCGACGGGGTAGGGCGCAAGATTTCTCTCGGCCTATATCGGAAACGAGGCTGGTAATGGCACAGCGTGACGATAGGTCGGCGCGTGCACACCTCACGGAAATCCACACAAAAATATAGAGCCTCTCGAACGTACGGTACGGCAGCGTGAACTGCTAATGCGTGCGGGACAAGAGCTATCAATCTCGCTCGCCGCGGGCCTTATACGCGCAAGCCGCGAATCTTCGCTCGCGAGAGACACCGCGGGGCGGCGGCCGCCCAGCGGCCGCGGCACGAACTAAGGCCTTTGTTTTCGGTGCCGAGCGTTCGGATGGCGCGTGACGTGACTTCGTCACAAGGCTTTCACTTCTATAAACAAATTTTTCACGTAATTTCCTTAATTATGGTCCGAATTATATCATTTTTGGGGCCAATTTGATCGAGAAAATATGAGGAATCGATTGACGTCACTTTCGCAAAGATCTGATTAGAAATGCATAACTGCAGATTCGTCACTGCTTATTGCGCAACATTGTATGGCCCCACTGGTTTCGAGCGCCGAAGCACACGAAACTCAGCGAGTCGCATGATTGCCAGCGAGAGGGACAAGGGGGGACTTTCGATGGCGAAGGAAAATCAGCTTTCTACAGAACTCAAATCGAGAAAGACTTTGCTGACCGACTTTATATTCACGTCAAATAAATACTTTAATTGTAAAATTTAGACGATGAAGTATTGTTGAATTTCGCCAGTTCTTACATATGCCCCATTTGGTTCGGAATTCCTGATCTCAGAGTTTCATGCATGTACCTATTGAAATGTTATTTTTTCTTATGATTACATGATTAGGACACACTCTACGTTCACTAAAAATTGACCGAATTGCACCATGTTTGATATCATTTTCATCGGGAAATCCTAAAAAATCCATCGGTAATACTTTCATCAACACTTATCAAAAACATGAACATTTTATTTTTCTGTACTGGGTATTTTATCTAGCTCGTCGGTTTTATTGCTCTCGACTGTCAACGGACGGGCTACTAGGGCCCGAAGGTCCTTGCTCGCAGCGAGAAAGCAAAACAGTGGGGTGGGTAGGTCTTTCCCGATAATCTGAGCCCAAAGGCTTCTCAACAATTGGAAGACTGTACATATACTTTCTGATGCTCTCGACAATACGCGCAACCATTTGCGTGCGCGGCTTCATGTTGCGCGTCAAAAAGTATTCTTTTAATTACAATTAGTAATTCAGTTTGTAAGTGCTATTAAATTAGGCGTCATTAAAATCATGCACATTTCATTAATTTTAACTAATTGACGAATTCATTTATTTTTTAATCCGTTAATGCAGCACGCTGATTAAGAACAATGTGCAATTGAAACGCGCCGCCACTTCACACTATCGTTTCTTAGCATCTGTACAAGGTGATTCTTTAGCCGGAGTCGTCAAACGCGATGCTCGCCAGCAATCATGTGTCTCGCTGAGTTTCATCGGCTTCGACGCTCGAAACCAGCGGGGCCATACAATGTTGCGCACTAAGCACTGATGAATCTGAAGTTTTGCAATTTCTAATCCAATCTTTACGAAAGTGGCATCAATCGATTCCTTATGCTTTCTCGATCAAATTGGCCCCAAAAATGATATAACTCGGATCATAATTAAGGAAATTACGTGAAATATTTGTTTGCAGAATAGAAAGCCTATTTCGTTAAAAATAGTCAGATTTAAATAATTTTCTGTCAATTTAATCGGGAGAATGCGAGGAATCCATTGATGTCACTTTCATATTGATGCGATGAAAAATAAACAAATTCTCTTTCTGTATAATCGATGACAACATCGCAATACCACCGGCGAGTGCATTAGCGCATATGAAAAACCATCGAATAAGCAATTGCAATCTAAAGTCACTGTTGCACCAACTCAATTTTATATATAATGTTTGTTCAATAACTGCTTTCTGCATGGGACGTTTAATTATGTTAAAATAAGTGTATAACTTTCATGTTTTGCTTCAGCGTTTTGCGAATAAAGAATGTCTAACCTAACACAACAAACTTCATTTTCTGGGGACATCCGCTCCTCTATTTTTTCTTTTCACTTATAACTCTTTACTGCCAACATTAAGGAATTAAAATGTACAATGAATTGTCTACGTTTGCTCTACCAGCAGACCGTCCGTTTAAATATTTACAAGTACAACGCAACAGCAAGGAATTTATTTTCTTATTCAGAATAGAATACGGAAATAGCAAACAGCTCCCTCTCGCGTGCACCAGCAGCCGCGTATCTATGGGTATTACCATTTCTGTGCAGAAAAAACCTGCTGTAATACCGACCTGCCGAATCGGCCAGGTCACGTGACGTGTCTACCCCCTTAACGAGTAATGTAAAATAAAAAAATTGTCAGAATTTTGGAAATTATTCAAGTTATTTGACGCTAAAGATGGTCCCGCGTAGCGCGCAGCTGTAATTGGTGTACATAGTCCCAGGTGAACCAATCATCTAAAAGCAAAATGCTTTGGGATGATTAGTTTCTACACTAATACATATCATGTGGAACTTTGGTGGCGAATTTTAACAAAAATTGTAAAAGTTACACACGAATTAAGTTTTTTCCACATTTTTATGGGAAAAAAATCGTCTTTAATCAGTTATAAAATGTGTTTACAAACATCCAATGTTGATGCGGAAATTCCACACAACAGAGAAAGGAATTCTACAGCTCCAGTTAAAATTTTAAGTGAAAACATTCATTCGTTCAAGAGTTATGATGTACACCGTGTTTGAAAATGTAGTTTCTAGATAAACGGCTTCAAAGTTAAGTCCCATACGGCAATACCGCTCTGCGAGGCCGTTACTCGACGGTGCACTCAATTACGTTCAGCGCTATAATTTCCGTAATTATTCGAATTTCCTCACGATACATTGTTGTAAATGTTCACAAAGCATGGCAATTTAAGAATTAATAATAATATAAAAATCGATTTTTCGAAATTTCAATAGTCCTATACCCCCTTAACCCGGTTAACCCGGTTACTCGGGTTACAGATGAATTCTGTTACCCGGTTAGGCGGGTTATTCGCCGATACGGCGTACCGAACCGGGTACGGGTAAGGGTTTGGTTCCCTGGTAGGATAGGTAGGAATGACCTCAGTCGGTTAGCCAGGGTTCTATGCAAATCCTTCCTATCGTTGATAATTGTCGGTTTATTTCCTCGTTCTAATATGTACACTATTTACAGATGATGTATATATGTATATGACCCACACTACGCGTGGTCAAGCCGTTGTCGAGCGGCGAGTCGGCGGCGCGATTCGCTGAACGGCGGAGGTCGGTCCGCGTCGAGCGTGTCCTTATCGGAACGGTCGCGTAAGAGACCGGGCAGCGTCCGGGCGTCTCTTTATCGGAACGGTATTGGAAAGAGACCGGGCAGCGTCCGGGCGTCTCTGTCGGAAGCGAGAGCGGGAAAGAAACCGGGCAACTTCCAGGCGTCTCTTTATCGGAACGGTATTGGAAAGAGACCGGGCAGCGTCTGGGCGTCTCTGTCGGAATCGGTAGCGGGAATGAGACCGGGCAACTTCCAGGCGTCTCTTTATCGGAACGGAGTAGGAAAGAGACCGGGCAGCATCCAGGCGTCTCTATCGGAGCGGTAGCGGGAAAGAGACCGGGCAACGGCCAGGCGTCTCTATCGGAGCGGTGTAGGAAAGAGACCGGGCAGCATCCAGGCGTCTCTTATCGGAGCGGTAGCGGGAAAGAGAATAAAATCCGATTTGGCGATCGGCGGTTACACGGAAGCTTGTACCAAGGCTTGCACCGGGCAACATCCAGGCAGGTCTGGTGGTGGGGGTCCGTCTCCCCACTGGAACTACTTTGCCTTGGTCGCGTCGAGGCATACCGTCAAGGACCCAGTTCCTGATCACTTAGGAGTAACCATCGCGGGTTTTTAAAGGTGTAAATGGAAAACTTAACCAAATTTAAAAGATGTTTTGTTATTTCAGTAGATCTATGTTTAATCTTTAATTTGGTATTAAAAAATGCAAACATAATTGTGGCGATGCGACGCACAGGAACTTCTTTCCGGGAAGTCTTAGGTATAAGGCGCGCACCGCCGGATACCCCCCGCACCGCACCGAGACGGCGTGGCGAGCGAACGAATTCGGCTCGGGAGTCGAGCTTGAACGACCGGAGGATAACTCTCGAGTGCGAACGGTATATTTTGACGACTAACGATTACGACGAATAAACGCAGTCAAAACGAATGATCAGTGTCGTTATTTGTACCCACCTCACGATCCTAAATAATAAGAATTATTTTATAATTTAACTTTGAAAGTGAAAAATGCAAAGGGAGCAGTTTCTGATCACCTAAATCATGTCTGGGAGTATTTCCTGATCAGATCAATACCCAATTCCTGATCAAATAGATTGAAATGTATAAATTGCATAAAAAAATCATTAAAATAGCATATTTTTGTGGCATCTTTATTAACAGAATATAAATATACTAAAAATAACATTTGAAATAAAAAAAACAAATTTTTTCTGCATAACTAGGTACATTGTTCGTCAATCTTTTTTAGTTATCTTCTTTCTTAAAACCTGCTGTTTTTTTTCTCCTCTGCTTTTTCCTTTTTAATTTTCTGATTTACCAATCTTAAATTCTTTTTGTACTCTTTTTCTTCCTCAGCTTTTTGTTTTTGTTCAGAGAGATTTTTATAATATGCTCTCCATTCCTCAGATGTAGCTACAGCTGGTATTTTGTCTTTTCTTCTCCTTTTTAAATTATCTGATTTTCTTTCGGGCCAAAAGAGGCATCTTTTAAAAGGTGATGGTATCTTCTGAGCATTTCCTGAAATTAGAATGTAGTTATGTTACCCTATTTTTTATAGTTTCGTTAATAATATTTTTAAGAATATGACAGGTATAGTTACTGTTTTTATTTGATTGAAAATTATTATTTTTATCTTTCAGCGGTGATTTTGTACTACTATTTTTGTTTTTACTATACACTTCGATACCTACGTCCAATGTTCTCGTTACCTAATTTTACATTTGGGCAGTCGTTTTCAATATTTTTAGATGATGCCTTCGAACACTGATCTTTAAGTAATGACGCACTATGATTAATTGAATGTTGTTCCGTTGTTATGTGTAGTGGTAACTTATTGTCAGTGTTTCCGATCAATGTCTCCAGACACTCTTGTCCAACGATATGGTCAGTCTCCACACTGACATTTTCTTCGATTCCATTTTCATGGATGACCCAAACAGTCTGTTTATCGACTGGCATCGGAGTGACCGGAGAGTTACATACTTCATTATTAACGGTTAAGGTAATAGGATCTATATAGATATTAGATAAATCTAATTTTTCTTCTGAATTATTTTCGTGCCCTTGAAGTAAATGCTCTTCAAAACGTAATGTTCCCTGCAGATCCTATCAGAGGTTATGAAATTGATATAAAAATCATATTCCTACACAATAACTACCTACCTATATACCTACTTATAAGAATTATTAAATAAATTTTGATTAAATTAGTCTACCATATCACCAGCAGATGCTTGTCCTCATTGTTTGGTACATTCTGTTGATTAATAATTCTTAACCAAAAATAAAAAAAGACTTTTATCACAGAGCTCTCCGGACCAGACTCCTGATTGTTGAGCTCGGTTAAATAGTTGCAATGTATTCGGATTATGTTTGGGAATGCACAAGTTCCCAAAACCTCAACGCTTACACTCACCGCAGCACCTCCTGGTCAGCAGACCACGCGAAGGACTGACGAGCGTTCCGCCAATCAGTGACGATCGATCCACCAATCAGCACCGATCGATTAGCCAATCAGCGCGCCTTTTCGATTCCTCTGGAGCATCGATGCGACGCGCGGACGGAAGTCTTTTCTCCTTTTCTCTCTCACCTTTGTTCTCGCGTTTAAATGTAACGCTCGCGGATCCACAATCAATCAACCAATGAGATCTCCCCACGTCGATCGATACTCGAGAATGTTCGAGACGACGCCGTAACGGAAGTGATCATTCTACTTGGATCCTTCTTCTTGTTCACGTAGAGTGTAGTGAAACATGTGTCGCGCGCGATATCGGCTTCTTGCTCACCTCGTGAGCTCGTGAGCTCTCAATGCTGAGTTAATCAGCTCGTGCATTTTCTATATTGTAGTGCAATCGTGCGTTTACACAAGTACTCGAGCTTAGACTCATGCTCCTTTGATTGTGGAAGCCGCGGGAATGTGTGCGCGACCTCGTGGCTGCAAAACGTGCTCGCTGATTCCTTACAATGCGCATTAGGGTGGACCTTAGTTACTCTTGGTGAAAATTTTTTTGCAAGATTTTTTTCACGCCGCCCCCTAAAATTATTCCATTGGGTAAGAAAATAATTCCCCTAAAAGATTAAGTTGATCGGATAAGAGGAAGACGCGCCTCATTCGCGTTAAAGTTGCAATAAATGTGAAATTTTGTATGAACGGAAAGGTATGAAGAAAAAATTTATAATGATGGTTAAACGTTCTTTTTGTGCACAAATATTTACGATAATAGTGCAACAGTATGATTTTTTCAACATAATAACTAATTAATATTTATATCTTTTTAATTAATTATATTAAATTTTACGTATTTTATTGAAAGTGGCCATTCTTTTAATTTCTTTCTTATATTATTTGCAAGTTAATAATAATATTAATTTTAAAAATGGTGGAATGTTTGACATTAATATTTTCTATTTAATAAGAAGATAATATTTTTAATATGAAATGGTGAATATTATATCATAAATAGGTGAAGAAAAGAAAATACGGTTATTGAATTTACACACTTTTTAATACTCGCATTTAAAAACAATTTACAAATTTTTCATTAACGTAGTTTTTGTTGTGTCTGGATAGCGCTTTCGGTAGTCTGATACTATTTGCATTATAATTTGTTTTTCCTCCTCATTTCGCGATAATACATTATTATACTCTTGCATGAGTTTCACCCCTCGTTCGGCCGAATCGTTAACTACTCTTAAATTATTGACTATATTTAATCCAAAATTATAATTTGGATCATTTTCCCATTCTAAGGGATCCTTATTTATAAAATCTGTGGGAATTGCAAATCTTTTAAAAAACTGTAACGTTTTTTGGGAAACAAACTCTTCAATATCTTTGTCGATGTACTGCGTTACATTATTCGGACTAATTATTAATTTTTTGACGTCATTATCATTAACAGTATCTAAAGCTGCTACCATCCGTTTTCTGGCGTCATGCGTAATGTTGGAGTCAAAAAAGGCCAGCGCTGCCGCTTCTGGTGTTAAGTACCATAAATGATTACAAAATTTGCGCAATGCTACGCGACTTACATTTTTATTAATTGCACTGTATGCATATAAGTTTTTTAAAAACTCAAAATCTTGCTTAGGAGCTTTTGCAGCAATTGGAGCTTGGATCCATGCTTTCAAATACACTTTAATGAGAAAAATACAAATGTCGCGGATTCCATTTTCTTCATCCTTTGTTAAAACAAATTCGTCCCGAAATAAAAATATTTTTAAAGAATATATAGCCTTGGCCATCCATCGAGCATGGTGAAATGCTCCTGGTACACGGAAGGAAAACTTTGGAACTGTTCCATTAAGAAAAATGATTGATAATTCAATAAATTCGCGATAGTCTTCTCGTGGTTGCTTAAATTCCAAACTATATGAGGCAAAGTTTATTATTTCTGCTATATTGTCAAGTGACTGTTGAACTATCTCATTTTCAAAATCCGGATTTAAAATTTAATTTATTCATTTGAGACCAGGCTCCTTGAAAACGTTTAAATAAGGGAATATTAGGTCCAGTAGATTTAGATAATGTTTCCTCAAAAACGCCCCGTAAAACTATCTCGTAAATATGGTGTCGGCAAGGTAAATATAATAGATCCCTCTCGATTTTTTGCTCCAAAATTACGCATGCACCTTGTAATCGTCCCATGTTTGACGCTGTGGTATCGCAAGAAAGTGCTTCTACTTTATCAATAAGTTCCCATTCAGAAAGTAAATCATAGACCGCATTGGCCTGTTCTTTTCCAGTGCCTGAAGAAATCGCTGGAATTCCAAGCAACTGTTCACTTCCATTAAAAGTTATTATTATTGGTAATCGATCTACTTGTTCTTTACCCATTAATGATGGTAACATCTTACCATCCCAATGTACAGTAATTGCATTGAATTCTTTTTGTTTAAATATAGTCTGTAATACCGCAGCTCTCTCAGCGCGCAAACGTGTACGAGAGCGACGAATAGATGTTCTATTTATTATTAAATCATCGACATTATGATTCAGAGCTTGAGCTATTGCTATTATAATTTGGACTGCGTCACGATCACTCACTTTACACTTGTCTATGGTCGCATGCTATGGAGGCATGCTAGCGACGAAGCCGCTATAAAACTTTCACTGTCATGAACGCTCAGAATAAACTAGCTGAATCAGTACAAGGGTTTCTAGGTTTCTGCCTTTTCCTAAACGGGAGCCTGCTCGATAGGTAGCGACCTAACGGGTCCTAATTCAGAACTCACGAAGGATCCGAGTTATATACCTGGGCACCTTTGACCTGTGACTGGATTTTCAAGACTAAGGGTCTTTCAACGTCTATTCAGTGTCGAACGTTGTATGTCATATTTCGGTGCTGCTACGGGTCAGTTAGTCTTAGCGTAAAATAGTCTTATATCGTACAAATGAAACTTGGGTTGTAATGCACGTATGAACAAAACAATACTAAATAAGTAAAGAATTATGTTATAGTCCTCAAAATATGAACTATTTCATTGAAATTTTCAGAAACATGCCACTCCTTACGCTTAGCGCGCGGTTACTTCTATTTCAAAACTTCGCATGCGATGAGGCGCGTCTTCCTGATGTTCAATCGATCTCAAATTTTGCACAAATAATTTTTTCATCAAATGGAACAAAATTAGGGGGCGGCGTGCAAAAAATTTTATGGTCGAAAAATAAGGTCCACCCTAATGCGCATCCATCTTGTGTTCACTCTCGTTTTGTCTATGTGCAAGATCACACGTGTTGCTCGTAGTTCATTTTCGTTGCAAACCTCGATTATTATAGTGCTCAAGCCTTGTTCTGCAACTAGAATCACGCTCGCTGAGGTGTTCAGTGTAAGGACAGGTGATTGATTGGGCATTCATTTATTGACTCAGCCACGGAGTGCACGACACAATTAGCGTGTATAAAATCAGTGGATTGCGTATTCGCGATTGTGCGTGTTCGCGTGTTCACATGTTTGATATGTGTTTAATCATTGTAATTTAAGCGTGTTTGGGGGCTCATTTAACCGTTAATGTGCATCACGGCTAAACCGTTTGTGCACTTTTATAATAAAGACCTCATTCTGTTTTAATCGCTGTGATTGAGTGTGCACCTTTTCACCGTCGACCTTAACCTCAAAATCCTACCAGCGCTCACTAAACTATTTCCCAAACAGATTAATATTTTTTTCTATAAGATGGATATGTTATGACCCAAATCATAACCCATAACACCTAGCGTAACCGACGCCAGCAAACTCAGCAGTACGCGCAATCAAAAGAAACGCATACGCTGCAAGGCCGCAGATCCACGAGCGAAGACCATTAGGCCTTCCCCCGCGGCCACCAAACCGTGACCCAAAACATTGTATATAAACCCACAGCAAATCAACCATGGACGTTACTTGTTACTTGTAAAAGATCAGTACCCGATCACGCCCGTGATCGCCCGTCGCGCCAGTGCAGTAAACTTGTTATAACTACGGTGAGTTCTAACTCTTCAACCGGCACGATCCACTACCTCTCGGCTCGACCCGAGATTCCCGTTCCCGGCATATTCACCCGTCCTATCGGAGTCCGAGGAACGATCCGTTCGAGGATCCACACGGAGTGCGGCAAGATTCTACAAGAGAATCTCCGCCCCAGCGAACCTCGCAACAGATATGAGACGAATCATTGTTTGTTTCTGCAGCGTCTTCTGTCAGATTCATGCTGCTCTGCTTGATTAGTTTGGAGTAGTCGATGGCATTAGGTGAAAAGGGATATAATCCACAGGCTCTGAATCCATTACTAAGTATTCTATGAGTTTCAAGCATATCAATAGCTCGTTTGAGTACAGTTGCGAAGTTTATTTTATCAACTGAAACTCCATTATGTTCCATTCTCCATTCAAGCACAACTTTACGCCAATTTAATTTTAAAGGTCGAAAAAGTGCGACATCCATTGGGTGTATTATGTGCGTGACATTTGGGTAGAGAGCTATTAATTATATTTGATGGCTAATACAAAAATCGCTTAGAGCCATTGTTAAGTGTGATAAGTGGCCATCAACATATAAAATAATGGGAAATTGTATGTTGGTGTCTAGACACCATTGATAAAAGTTGCTTGTAATGTACTCATAAAAACTCTCTTGCGTCATCCACCCAGATTTTGAATGACCCAGGGACCAACCTGGTGGTGCAGCAGCTGCAATGCTACCAGGGATCCTTTCATACGCGTACAAAATCATTGGTGGAGCCAACTGACCTTCTGCATTTCCCGTTATTAGAACAGTTAAACATTATTTTTCTTCCGTCGTAATACGAGTATAAGCACTTGTTTTATTTTTGGCTGTGAGAACCTTCTTTGGTTGCGGGTTAAGTAGAAATGCTGACTCGTCGCAATTAAAAATTCTAGATGGTGCTATATCCAAGAGATTTTTTGAAGCTAAATATACTTCAATCTCTTTGAACCAAGCACGTAGCGCTTCTTCTGATAAATCAGCACTTCTTGCTGTTATATTTTGCGACATCCTCACACATATCTCTGGATGACGATTGAGAAAAGCGTTATACCAGTGCTTTGATGGTCTGCCATCCGTGATTGGTGTTTCCCTTTTACCATTTCGTACTAATTTTTGTACACTATTTAGTAATTGCTCCTTATCAACGCAAAACCCTGTGGCACTTAAATGTAAGATCCACTGGACTAATAACTGCTCTTCCTCGCTTGTTAAAATTGTCGCTGGACCTGGTCTCGCATCAACGGGGTATTTACCATTATATTTGGACCATAATGTCGAAAATGGCACATTATACACTCCTCACAGTAATTAGCGGATCACTTCTAGGAGCCCCAAAAATAGGGCCAAGTTCACATGGTCATAACTCCGGTAAAAATAGTCGTATCGATATTTTGAAAACATGGTTTGTAAGCGTGGAACCTCTACTTTCAGCTGCTTTTCCAAATTTTAGATGCATTGCTTTTCGGTAAAGTTATAGGAATATAAAGAGCACTTGGTCAACTTTAAAAAAATTTCTTAAACTTTGCGATGTTCCACGGCGTGCATTAAATTTTTTACACACATTCCATTTACACCAATCGAAAGCGGCTACTTTCCTGTGTAAAAAAACGAGTAATAAATTGCTTGTGCGATTTTTTATGGCCGAGTTATTCAACTATGAAACAAAACCCGTTTTTTTTACTTTAGTTGCTTCTAGCAAGCGAAGAGATCATCGTAGAACGTTCCTGGAAAAACAAATAGAAAGATCAGACTTTCCTCTTTAAGACGTATCTTCGACTTTTTCGATTCGGTTAAAATTTTGGTCTCTGATGTCCTTTCCAAAATATGTTTAAAAATTGCACAAATTCCATTTTCTCTTCAACTCGCTGTATCTTCGCGAGGGATGATCGGAACATCAATGTCTCAAGCCCATTTTAAAGCGGAGAGTCTGCCGATTCTTTTGAGTGCCACCGGAACCCGCTTCGATAATTTTTTACCTGTGGCCTTTATGTTTGAAGTTACCGTTCCGGAAAAATAAGGCTACAATGGTAATGTGCCGGACTGTCGTTCCCGCGAGGGCGATCGGCTCTTGTTTCTATCCCCACTCGCCTACTTACGTAGGCGAAAGCAAATCGAGCTACGGCGATTTGTAAGCACATGTGCAGCTCACTGATGTTTCAACTTCTGCTACTGCCAGATACCACTGAATACGCTGTTAATATGCCACCGGAACTCGCTGCGATAATTTTTACCTGTGGCCTTTATGTTTGAAGTTACCGTTTCGGAAAAACCTGTGGCATCAGCGGTCGCGTGACAGCCGTGAATGCAGTACCGCCGGCATTGGCGTCACCCAAGACATACCGCGTGGAGGTTGCTCGGTGTGTGTGTGTGTGGGTGTTTGTGTGTTGGAGATGGGGCGAATCGAAGGATTCGCAGGTAATTAAAAATCTTAATATGGTGTATTACCACCGCGATTTTGGATAACAGCCCGCAATCGCTGTCTCATGTTAATACAGCGACGTATGAGACGTTGAGGTAATCTGCGCCAAATTTCCTGTAATGCTGTCACTACCTGTGGCAGAGTTGTGGGACGAGGATTGTATCGGCGCAGTCAACGACCAAGCATATCCCAGACATGCTCGATCGGATTCAAGTCAGGGCTTACAGGAGGATGAGGTAACACGGCAATGCGGTTTTCTCGAAGAAACCGTCGTGTAAAAAGCGATGTGTGACAACGAGCATTGTCTTGCATTATTATGAATCGGTTCCCAATTCTTGCGCGTATTGGAAGGACGTGCGGTTCAAGTATCTCAGCCTCATACCGTTCAGAAGTTAATCCAGGAGGTGGTACCACGACCAACGGTGTTCGAGTAAACCTGGATATGCCGGCCCAAACCATTATCGAACCGCCATTGTAAGCAACAATGGGCTGGTTACAGTTCTGGTGAAACCGTTCCCCACGACGGCGCCAGATACGTATACGCCTATCCATACCATGCAAACAAAATCTGGATTCATCCGTAAATAAAACATTTGACCAATACATCTGTCTCCATCGCATATAACGGCGAGCATAGTCTAAACGCAACATCCTATGAGTCGTGTTTAGCATAGGAACGCGTACTGGTCGACGGGAACGAATACACCTCTCTTTAAGCCGATTTCTGACGGTCTGCGTAGAAACAGCACGCTGCAACCTACGATTCATCGTATTACGAGCCACATCTATTGCAGATACGTCACGGTGACGAAGAACGTGTCTTACAATACTTCTATCATCCCTCGCGGTTGTCTCGCGTCTGCAACCCTGCCCGCGTTGTCTACCGAACAGGCCAGTCTGCTGAAATCGAGAATATGCTCGACTAATAACTGATTGGCTTACGCCCATCTCACGAGCAACCTGTCGTTGACTCCAACCATTTTCTAAAAGTGTAATGACACGCATTACTTCCACTTCGGTAAGCGAGCGCAGTGGCATATTAACAGCGTATTCAGTGGTATCTGGCAGTAGCAGAAGTTGAAACATCAGTGAGCTGCACATGTGCTTACAAGTCGCCGTAGCTCGATTTGCTTTCGCCTATGTAAGTAGGCGAGTGGGGATAGAAACAAGAGCCGATCGCCCTCGCGGGAACGACAGTCCGGCACATTACCATAGTAGCCTTATTTTTCCGAAACGGTAACTTCAAACATAAAGGCCACAGGTAAAAAATTATCGAAGCGGGTTCCGGTGGCACTCAAAAGAATCGGCAGACTCTCCGCTTTAAAATGGGCTTAAGACATTGATGTTCCGATCATCCCTCGCGAAGATACAGCGAGTTGAAGAGAAAATGGAATTTGTGCAATTTTTAAGCATATTTTGGAAAGGATATCAGAGACCGAAATTTTAACCGAATCGAAAAAGTCGAAGATGCGTCTTAAAGAGGAAAGTCTGATCTTTCTATTTGTTTTTTCAGGAACGTTCTACGATGATCTCTTCGCTTGCTAGAAGCAACTAAAGTAAAAAGAACGGTTTTTGTTTGAAAGTTGAATAACTCGGCCAAAAAAAATCGCACAAGCAATTTATTACTCGCTTTTTACACAGGAAAGTAGCCGCTTTCGATTGGTGTAAATGGAATGTGTGTAAAAAATTTAATGCACGCCGTGGAACATCGCAAAGTTTAAGAAATTTGTTTAAAATTGACCAAGTGCTCTTTATATTCCTATAACTTTACCGAAAAGCAATGCATCTAAAATTTGGAAAAAAGCAACTGAAAGTAGAGGTTCCACGCTTTCAAACCATGTTTCCATATATCGATACGACTATTTTTACCGGAGTTATGACCATGTGAACTTGGCCCTATTTTTCGGGCTCCTAGAAGTGATCCGCTAATTAATGTGAGGAGTGTATATAAACAGGTACGTAACTTTAATTGTTAATATCTTTAAAATCGCCAAGTAACTACGGCTAGTATTCCATAAATGTCATCAGGGACCTGCATGCTATCATCTTATAAACTTTCGTTAAAATCCAAGCCGACCACTTGGGGTCCTTCCCTTGTGAGTGCCGATGGGAAAACATGCGATGACGGAGCCAAGCACCTACAGGAAGTGGGGATGCTACCAGTAACAGGTGACCTTACACTGGGCAGATCTCACGTAACATATAATAAGGGACAAATCCTCATCGGGTTAGTCATTATAGAAACACAACCACTACAACATGAGGCGAAGCCCTTTCCTCACTTAAAGACGTAGTACGCGAACTTAAAATACACTCGTTTAGCATAGCCAAAACGACCGACATTGATCAATTAACCTGGCAGGATATTATTATGGATGTCCTCGAGGTCGTCGACGAAGAAGAAGTCAGCGTTACCATTTGTTTACAGCTAGTCCAAATCCCCGTAGAATCGGAGCGACTAAACATAATAGCGGAGAATCATGCATCTGCATTAGCTGGACATAAGGGAGTAACAAAAACATATAACCGAATTCGTTACCACTACTTTTGGAAAGGCATGAAGAAAGCTGTAGAAAGCTACGTTCGAAACTGTGCGGACTGTCAACGGAAGAAACTCGTCCGCGTTAAAACCAGGCAACCGATGACTCTCACCGACACGCCCGGACGCGCCTTTGATAAGATTGCTTTAGACCATTGAGCTATAAGTATACCTGGAGAGGGAACAGCAATGGGAAGAAGTAGAGGCGACAGCGGTCTGAGAAAAATAGAAGATTACGGGTGAGCCTATCCTTCTTCTTCCTATTATCCCTCTCACTCTGTACTATCATGTAGTAAATGTGCTATGTTCATTGAGCTCAATGAACATAGCATTTTCCCTCTTTTTCTCGGACCGGCCACCATTGCTCTGTTCCCTCTCCAGGTATTCTTATAGCTCAATGCTTTAGACATAGTAGGGCCATTGCCTACTACGAGAGCGGGTAACACTTACATACTAACCATGCAAGACTTACTGACAAAATACTTTGTGTGTGAGCCCCTTAAACAATCCACGTCAATAAAAATTGCAGATGCATTCATCAACAAATTCATCTGCCAATTCGGAGCTCCTAGAGCCATCCTCACTGACCAAGCAGCAAATTTTACTGGTAATTTTATGAAAGCTATCGCGCGGAAATTTAAAATCCAACAATTTAGAACCACAGCCTTTCACCCACAAACTAATGGCTCGTTAGAGCGATCGCACCTCGTTTTAACGGAGTATTTAAAAATGTTTATAAGTAACTACAGTGACTGGGACGAATGGACCGACTTGGCCGCGTTCTCATATAACACCAGCGTCCACGAAGGCACTGGTTACACTCACCACGAATTAGTGTTCAGGAAAGTAGCTCGGGTACCCAATCGGAATCCGGTACCCGAAGATTTCGAAAACGAAACGTATAATCATTACCTCTCACAATTGAGTACGATGGTGCAGGAACTGCAAGCCGCGGCAGCAAAAAGGCTAGACCAATCAAAACTTCGGTATAAAAGATATTACGATCGACACATACACGAAGAGACCTTCAAACCGGGCGACTTAGTCTTCGTCTTAATAGAACCGCGAAAAGGAAAATTTGGGGACCAATACTCTGGTCCAGATACAATATTAGAAGTAATACCCTCGCAAAATCTAAGGATCTCGTGGAAGGGAAAAACTAGAATCATCCACGCGAATAAAGCGCGCCTCGGCCGCATACGAGAAAGCCCCGGTTGACCACGAAGAAATGTAAAATGTTCGAATTACCCTACATCATAGATCGTTATAAAGAAACGCAGCAATGCCGAGCCGATGGGGCACCCGCAACTCCACCAAGCCTCGACCAAAGGGAGGAGGCGTCGTGAGGAAGCTTTCGCACCTGCGGTGGCTCCGTCGAGAGGCAGTGAGAGAAGGGAGGAGCACCTCCCCCCGCCTCCCAAAGATAACCGAAATGGTCATCATCAGTGAGGCCACAGCAACGAAGCCACCCCTGCAGGAATCACTCCCACCAGCGCCAGTTGACTGGGAAGTGATGCAGGAGGCCACGACACCTCGGCCCCCAAACAGCCCTCCCACTTGTGAGTGCGTGGAAGATGGGACACTCACCCATCCACCCCCACCTCCCTACCGATCTCCACCCCAACTTCCTACTACACTGATCCCTTCCATCATCCCACCTTGGCCAGGAGCGGTGGAAATCCTGGACACGGGGTCAGCAACAAAGGTCACTGGACACGCGGAGCTGACACCCGAGTTCTTGCGATGGTTCGATGACCTCTACCAGAGCGGTCAGGACCTCACCTTCCTCCTGAGCGAGGTTGACATTCCCCAGAACCTTCCCTAAACGTCTCCCATGTACAGACCCTAAAATCCTAATACACCTTCCTTTCTTTCCTTTCCTTGTAAATAGACCCCTTATTAATATATGTAGGAAACGGAAAAAGGAAGCCTTGGACGCGGGACTCGAACCCGCGATCTCTCGATTCTACGCGCACTGATATATATATATATATATATATATAAATTATCCGTTGCTGACGGCTTAAATCAAAGTTCGTGGCCAAAAGGGCTGAAACAATAAAGGAAATTTTTGCTTACTGCTATTAATTACTACTAAACTATCTCCAACGGGAGTAAGGAACTATATATACATATATCATATACACACATATTAGCAGTAAGCAAAAATTTCCTTTATTGTTTCAGCCCTTTTGGCCACGAACTTTGATTTAAGCCGTCAGCAATGGATAATTTTCTTTTCGATTCACGTTTAGTATCCAGCCCTCGCCTTTTGCAAACAACCGCAAGGGCGCAATAAAAAGGGGAGGTCTAACCCAAACAAATACACCCCGCTCCTTACCGTTAAGAAATGCATTTCTTTATGTAGGGGGGGGGGGGGGGTGACATCCCACTATTTTTCGCGCGGTATTAATTAGCATCTTCGCTAACAATCACTCCATAACCGCGCCTAAATCCTATTCACCACAGAGCTACGAATCTAGTATTCGCGCCTAAATCCTATTCACCACAGAGCTACAAATCACGCATTCGCGCCTAAATTCCAACTCTCCTTCAGTGCTACGAATCTGGCATTCGCGCCTGAATCCTACTCACCTCAGTGCTACGAATCTGCCATTCGCGCCTGAATCCAACTCTCCTTCAGTGCTATGAATCTGGCATTCGCGCCTGAATCCTACCTACCTCAGTGCTACGAATCTGGCATTCGCGCCTGAATCCTACTCACCTCAGTGCTACGAATCTGGCATTCGCGCCTGAAATTCCCTCTAACCCTTAGTGCTACGAATCTAGCATTCGCGCCTGAGATTCCTAAACCCCCATATGTCATTGTCCTAAAGACCTCCACACGGGACGTGACATCTTTATGTTTTTTATAATAATTTTTAGAATAATTAGACACGTATTCTGTCCTATTACTTGGTAGGTATACATTGCTGATTTTTTACTTCGAAACCAATGGTGCATCTGTCTGAATTACATTTTTTGTATATATGGTGACTTCTTTGTCATTAAGTTCTACATTTTGAACTGGGGATATTTTATTATCTGTTTTGTTAGTAATGTAACTTTGACCGATTTTAAATGGAGGATCATTTCCACAAGAGGGATTTTTATTAATTGTACTACCAATTGCAGATTCATATTCATGCACACAACGTGTTAATTGTTGATCCTGAGTGCATGGAAAATGGTCTATACGATTAGATTGAAACATGTGGATCAAATGTTGACGCATCAACGCATGAGTGTACGTTACTTTGTCTGGTAATATATTGAATAATAACGAGACAGCAAATGCAATCGCAAAAACTCCACAATCCCGACTGTTAGGTTGAGCATGTACGTGTGGAAATTCAATAAATTCTTCGTCAATTTTGCCGTCATCTTTGTTCAAAAAAGGGTATAACTTCTCAAGATAAGTTTTATGATGACTATGCAACTTCGAGAAATTAAGAGAATCATAAATATAAACTCTTCTTTAATTATATTTATAAGAGCTACAAACCCAATGCCCCCCTTCATTGGTTTTAAAATTATCGCATTTGTGCAAAATCTGTATGTGATCCTGATTTTCAGGAACTGGTTGAATTGGATCAGGCAATTGAACTCTCCATGTCTCGCGTGGTTTATAATTAGAGTTAGCTTCTAATAATTTATGAAAATATTCGATATGATCATCTGCTAACTTTTCGCCTTTAATGATAATTTGCATATTATGGAAACTGAGTGGTAAGATATTAATAATATTATTAATTATAGACATGACGATTTATATTTTTATTTATATTTCTAGTACACTATTATTATAATGTATATGATTTTATTGTATACGATATATAAGATTATTTAAAGATTCAATAGTATATATAAGCGTGGCGGTTATGCGATCGCAGACGCCCAACTTTATTGAAAGTTGTTATATACTCGAAACACGGCGCAATGCAGCGTATCGAGTGATGTTATAAGATCCATCTTTGCTTGCCGATCTGCACTTCCAGGCCCATTTTGCTTAGGACGTCTACGCCTAGTAATGCGGCGTGTGATAAGCCGGGAAGGACGGCGTATGTGTGCTCGACCGCTTGCCCGTAGATGTGGGCGGGGAGCGTCATTTCGCCGTGCAGCGGTACTTCGGCGCCGTCGGCGACGCTGGCCGTGAACGTGGCAGGCCCGAGAACGTGCCCTTGTCGTCGGCAAGCGGTGGCGATATCTGGTCGTATAAACGATCTGGTTGCTCCGGTATCGACCAATGCCCACCAGCGCACATTACCGACCTGGAAGGCGAGGTACAGTCGTGGGTCTAGTTGCTCGACCGAGGCCTTGGCGTCGGGGCGTTTGTGCGGTCGCCTCGTTGGCCGCGCCCTGCCTCGTATCCCGAGATCGGGTGTCAATCGCATTCTCTAGTGGTGCGTCCGACGGTGCTGCAATACGAGCAGAACAGCAAGTTTCCCGATCATAGTCTGCTTGTACCTCGGCAAGGCTATGCGTTCGCGGCTGGACCGTACGTCTTTCTGGCCGCCGCACAGTGCGTTGATACATGGACAAAAATTTAAAAATCAAATATTTTGCAGGGAGATAATTATCATCTAATATTTACATCAAAATATTCAGGAATCGAGTTCGGTTATGGTGGCTAGGTTACCGTAGTTGTTTACGATGTTATTTACCATCTTAACCTGGAATCTAAGGACTTCAAGCGTCACTCGAAATTCACACGCGGTAGAGTTACTTCCTTTCTTTTTATTTAGACCTTCAGAATATTTATTATTCTTGGCTCACTTTATTAACCATGGATTCTAGTATTATGGGTATGTGTGCTTCAAAATTATTGTTTAGGCTTATGGCCTTACTGATCATTAGAAAACTTCTTAGTCCTGAGAATGAAAATTTTATTTCAACCGACTTTTTAAAAAATACGTAACAAAACGTATTCGTGATTTTTTTTATATTTGGTTCCCCTAACTTTATGCTTTATGAAAATAACGCGCTTTTCTGCTACTACTTGCAATTATTTGTGAAATAAATTTTTTTAGGAAGAAGTGTGCACATTAAGAATTCTAATGTCTGTGAAATTATTATTATTATTAAACTATTATTAAACTAAATTAACAGATATTACTATTAAAAGTTTATAATAACAATACATTACGTTAACATATTTAAAGTCTGCTTGTTTCTTAGTCTAAATAAGCTTATATATTTGAATTATATTTTATTAAAAAACTCTAACTTTAAATGCACGTGATAAAAATAATTTGATAAAAAAAAATTTTGAACAATAGTTAGTCAGTATTCAGTTGACAACAAATTGCAAAAGTAAATATTGGTAAAAAACTTTTTATTCAATAAAAAATCGAGATCACCTCAATTTTTTTAATGGAACTGTATATATTTTTCGACACCAATCGATGCATCTATATATTCTGGTTAAAAAAGTATTGAGGTATATAGGTCGAAAACTGATTAGTTCAGAAGTTATGATTTTTGTCCTGATTTCCCATTGATTCAACGCACTGTGCGCCGCTCCGGTTTGGCTGCTTCTTTTTCTTCAGCCGTGACATTATCTTGGTCGGCGGCTAACTTCATCAGTTCTGGCAGGGTTTTGAAGTCAGTCCGCTTAATGACCCTTCGGTACTTCGGTCGGAGGTTTCGGTAGGCTCGGTGGACCTGCTGTTCCAGCGTATACTTCCCATACTGCTGCATCAGCGGGAGCAGGTCCAATATAAAGTCGCTGGCTGTTTCCTGCGGCCGTTGGACGCGCCGGGTGATCGTCTCTTCGAGCTCATCTTCGTCTTCGGCGGCGAGGAAGAACGCTCGAAAGTCGGTGACAAAATCGTCCCACGACTGCCATTCCGTGCGGCGGAGGCGATACCAGCCCAGTGCTCTCCCCTTCAGGATCTCGGAGAGGCACTGTACGATTTGGGTGGGGGTGACCATATAGCTTGTGTGAAGTTAGCCCCCCTTTTTTCGAAAACCTAAAATTTCTTGGTTGTACTAGTTTGTACTAGGTTTGTACCGCGTTTTACCGTTGAGAGCTTTCAAAAATTCCCAACCGTTTTCGAGAAAAATTGAAAAAACCAATTTTCAGGCTGGCCCCCCCATTTTTGGAAAACATCGATTTTCACGATTGTACTACATTGTACTAGTTGTACCGAACATTGTACCGTTGAGAGCTTTCAAAAATTCGAAACCGTTTTCGAGAAAATTAGAAAAGTAAAAAAGGGGCTAGCCCCGCATATTTTGAAAACATCGTTTTTCGCGATTGTACTACAATGTACTAGTTGTACCGAACATTGTACCGTTGAGAGCTTTCAAAAATTCTGAACCGTTTTCGAGAAAATGAGAAAGGTAAAAAAGGGGCTAGCCCCGCATTTTTTGAAAACATCGTTTTTCGCGATTGTACTGCATTGTACTAGTTGTACCGAACATTGTACCGTTCGAAAAAATTGTTTAACTCTTTTGGTCTCCGAGAAAAATCGGAATATCCAAAGTGCAGATTCGTACTACTGAAAAAAAAATCTGAAAAATTAATAACACTTGGTTGTACTAGTTTGTACTAGGTTTGTACCCCGTTGTACCGTTCGAAAAAATTGTTTAACTCTTTTGGTTTCCGAGAAAAATCGGAATATCCAAAGTGTCGATTCGTACTACTGAAAAAAAAATATTCTGAAAAATTAAAAACTCTTGGTTGTACTAGTTTGTACTAGGTTTGTACCGCGTTGTACCGTTCCATGGAATGGTTTAACTCTTTTGGTTGCCGAGAAAAGTCGGAATATCCAAAGTGTCGATTCGTACTACTGAGGAAAAAAAATTTGTGAACAATTAAAAGATAAGGAGTTTGTCAAGTCGCCAGGGCCGCTTTTATACTTTTGAGGGCCCCAGGCGCATCATTATGTGGCGGCACAAATTTTTCAGCTGCCTCTAATTTTTATATTATGAATTTAATAGTTAAAAAGAAGTATTTTATTTTGCAACTATAACTGGGCTGTTTTTTATAATGCTGTTTGTGAGGAGTAAGGTTTGAAAATGTGTCCCCATAGAGCAGGCCTGCACAGCGAGCCTTTTTCAGCGCCTAACGGCAAGCAACGAGCCGTACGCCGTTACTGAGGGTAGAATTGGTGAGGCGAACTGCAGTAGTGTAGGTGCGGGCTCGTAGCCGCGTAGCGTAAGTATAGTTCGCCTTTTTTTTTTTTTTTTTTTTTTAAGAAGGGGAAATGCTTTATGCATACCCGGGCAGATGCCTACCCGGGTTATGTGGGACTCCCCGCAGACGGCGGGATACCCACTAAAACCCCCTCTATAGGTCGTCTCCTCTTCTCTTCTCCCCTTACCCATGCAGCGGTACTGTATCGTACTACTTCGCCCCTGGGGCCTTGCGGGGGGGTCCTCCTTTTCCAACTCAACGCCCAATCTAGGCATAGTTGGTCTCTTACGATGGACCGTTGGCGATGCACCGGTTGGAAGCAGCAACGTCGCTCCTTAACGGTTCCAACGATGTCCGGTTCTCCTCTTCCGTTTGTATGTCCCGGTAGTTGTATAAATGTGTGATCAATAAACAAATAAATAAATAAATAAATACGCACATCACACAGATAGCCAATAATCAGTAAATATGTAAAAGAGTGTATGTACTCAGATACAAGTCAGAAAATAAAATAGAATAAAACACCTCGGCGAGCCGAGGTCATCATTAGGTAGAAAGCCAGACCTCGCATTACGATGTCTTAGCACCGGTGTGCAGCGTCCTTCTCTTCTTAGCTGGGGGGAGGGGAGGGATCCCACTCCCTCGCGTCCCTTTCCTCCCTGGTGCTTTCCTCTTCCTATTGGTGGGTCTCCCTGGGCACGTGGGCCTTAAGGCGGCTTGTGCTCTGGCGGCCGTCGCCTTCCTTTCTCTAGCCGCTTTCTCTTCGAGAACCTCCTTTGTGGCTTTGTCCTTCATGACCGTGAAGGAGAACAGCTGGAATTGGGCCCACCTTTCTTCGGAGCTCGTGATGAGCTGCACGATGTTGTCTGGATTGGGTACGGTACCCAAAGCCGCAACCGGCCCTTCCCGTTCTTCGTTATAGATCGGGCACGAGAACATCACATGCTCTGCGTCGTCACGAATCGCCCCACACTCCAAGCAGGCCGGAGACACCGCCTTCGCAATCCTGTGCCGGAATGCGCCGAAGGCCCCGTGCGATGTAAGGAGTTGAGAGCTCCAGTAGTCCAGTTGAGTTCTCCTTCCGTTCTCTCCGGAGAAGGTCCTAACTGACCTTACGATGCGCCTTGTCCAGTTCCTAGGGTCAAACCCATCCCACCTTTCCTGCCACTCAGTGAGGGCCGACTCCTCATATTTGGCCTTGTTTTCCCGATGCCTAGTCATCAGGGCAGGTTGATTGCCCACGAGTGCAGGGTTCATTTTGTCGGTTGCCCTGGCAGTGAAGATATTACTCCACATGGATGCTTTCAGCGCAATCGGTAGTCGTCCCGCAAGGACGCACAGGGCCATATATGCTACAGATCTATATGACGTGGTGGTCTTTACCAGCGCCGTCTTCTGCGCCCTTCTAATCGTCGCCTCGTTCGAAACTGAGTTAGCGGCCGACGCCCATATGGGAGCTGCATATAGCACAATGCTCTCCCACACGGAGTAATACAGGCGCCTCACCGCACGGGAGGGGCCCCTCACGTTCGGGAGCAGGGAAGAAAGCGCCCCTACCACCTTATCCCCTTTTGTGGTGACTTCTTTGAGGTGGGAGCGGAAATTACGATGACAGTCAATGTGGACCCCTAGGTACCTGACTGACTCAGCCGACCTTATATTGGCACCCATGATGGGGAAATCCTGCAGCTTATTTCCTCTCAGGCCCACCAGCACCAGGACCTCTGTTTTTTCTTGGGCAACCGATAGTCCTGTCCTTACGAACCAACTCTCCACCTTGGCCATAGTGTTGGCTATGTCCACTTGTATCTTATCAATGTCCTTACCTACAAAAATTATGGCAAGGTCATCCGCATACGCGATGGGGCGGATCTTGGGGTTATCCCCCACCACCGCCAGTACGCCGTCAAAAACTAGGTTAAATAGGAAAGGCCCCAGCACCGATCCTTGAGGGACCCCTGCAAATATTTCCGCAGTAACTACAGCTGATCTCGTGTGGACCACCACGGATCTGCCCCTCAGATAGCTCTTAAGGAGGGTGCAGATCGCAGTCGTCACCCCCCTCCTCTCCAATTCACTGAGGATTACGTCCCATCTTAGGGTATTAAAGGCATTCCTCACGTCCAATGTGACCATTATGCACCGTGTTTCGCTTTTGGCACATCAGTCAGCTTACAGACCTCCGTGATGGCTTCGGTGGTGCCCATCCCCCTCCTGAAGCCGAATTGCGCCTGGTGGAAGGGGTCATGCCCTATCTGATCTTCAACTATCTCCTTCATAGCGTATTCCCATACTTTACTAAGGGCTGGGAGAATGCTGATCGGCCTATAAGATCCTGGAAGCATGGGGTCTTTTCCTGGGTTCGGGAGGAGGACCAGCCTGGCCGTCTTCCACATGTCAGGGATGGCACCTCTAATAATTGTGTCTTTCGTCATTTCTCCGATAAGCTCGGGTCTGGCCTTCATAAGGACGGCTACCTTTTTTTTTTTTTTTTTTTTTAACGTGGAGAAATCCCTAACGGATACCCCGCCCCCCGGGGGAGGGACGGGGTTATGTGGAGCTTGCACCCACTAAAACTCCACGGTGGTCGTCCTCGGGCGCGGAGTCGCACGCTCGAGGGGGAGGACTTGTGCGAGAGCAAACTAGCGATACATTCGCTTGCCCCCCCTCAGCGCAAATGCTGGCTCCGCGCTCAACAACCCCACGCGGTGACGCGCGGGGTCTTCCCAAAACTCCGGCGACGCGAGACGGACCACGCGTCCGCGACGCCACTTCTGGGGGGCCGCATGATGTTGTAAGGGGATGAGGGTGCCCCCCGGCACCCCCACCCCGCGACCCCCCGCGGTCGAGCAGTGAGCCGGACGCGGCCCGAAGGGTCGCGGCCGGGCGGGGAGGCGGCACTAGGTCATATGGTCAATTGACCGCGGCATTCACCCTTTACCTGCTCGATCGCCTTCCTCGGGAGCGCGCTGAAAACGGCGCCAATGGCGCGGCTCCTGGGGGAGCAGCAGATGGTCGGCTGCTCACCGGGGGGGGGGGGGGCTCTGACACGAGGACCCCCGCTGATCGTAACTCCGCCGTCACGCGACGCGCCCTGCCACGACGCGACGCCGACGGCAACTCGCGGCTAAGGCCGCCTCCGACCCGGGGTTGATGCCGACGGGAAGCGGGGGTGACTCACTAAATTACGTCACCGCCCTACCTCCCCCGGCCCCGGGTCATCTCCTCCTCCCGATCCTACCGGATCTCCGAGGGGCGGCTACGCGGGACGGATGCCCGGTGCGGATCCTGTCCCGCTCCGCCTCCTCCTTCTTCAACATTACCGCCTCCGCAAATGCGGAGACGGCCTTCCAGCACTCCCGATCTCCCGCCATCCGACGCACGACCGTCGGCAGCGAGAGATCGGGACCCAGCTGCGACTCGAGGACACGCCGCTCGTCCGACCACGACCGGCAAACCGCCAGCGTGTGGTCGGCCGTGTCCTCATCGCCCGAGTTGCAGCTGAAACACTGCGACGACTCCTCCCGCCCTATGCGACGCAGATAATTGCCGAAGCATCCAACTCCGGTCAATATCTGCGTCAGGCGGAAGGTGAGCCTGCCGTACTCACGCCCCACCCATTCGTTCATGATGGGTAGGAGCGCCCCGACAACGCGGCCCTCCCGATGTCGCGGGAGGGCTAACCACTCGAGCCACTTGGCTCCCATGCGTTGTCGGGCCTGGCCCCGCACCACTTCTGGTCCGATGGCATTCGGGTCCCCAGCTTCGCGGAGATCATGGACGGTGGAATAAACCTCCGCCTCCATCTCCGCGAGCAGATGGAATGGGGGGACCCAGCCAGAGCGGACAGTTCGGCGTGCGACACCGTGCGATACGCTCGCACGGCTCGGAGGACTGCGCGGCGATGAACTCTTGCCAAGAGTTCACGCCCAACGCGGCAGTCCTCCAGGTCGCCGGCCCATATAGGCGCGCCATACAGCGCCATGGACCGAACGACCGTCACATAGAGTCGCCGAACTCCCTCGTGTGGTCCACCCAGGTTGGGCATGATTCGCCCGAAGGCGAATACCTGCTTCTCCAACCTGGGGGCGAGGGTTTTGAAGTGGCGCGTGACTCGCCAGTACGTATCCAGGGTCGGACCGAGATACTGCATCGAACGTCCGACCCTGATGCAGGCATCCCCGATCCTCAGGGACGCTCTGTTGGGGACACCGCTCCCAACCCTGTCCGCGAGCCACATCGCCTCGGTTTTGTTCAAGGCGACTCGCAGACCAAGCGTCCCGATCGAGGTGATGACGCGTCGCAGCGTTTCCTCGGCGAGGCTTATCGCCTCCTTCCAGTTCTGCCCGGCAGCCACCACCAGGGTGTCGTCGGCGTAACATACCAACGACACCCTTAGCGATGGCAGCTCGACCCGCAGTACCGCGTCCTATGCGAGTATCCACAACAGGGGCCCTAGCACGGACTCCTGCGGGACTCCGCGGTACACGAGAGTCACCCCGTCGCCCTCCTGGCCGACGTACGTCACCACACGGCCGCGGAGAAAGTCCCAGATCAGGCGGCGAAGGTAGAGCGGGACGTTATGATAGAGCCACGCCCGCTCGATCGCCGCCCAGGAGACGGTGTTAAACGCGTTGGCGATGTCTAGTGACACCGCCACGCTGACACCGCCTCCCTCGGCCGCCCGGCGCGACAGCGACCGTACCATCTTAATGGCGTCGATGGTCCATCGCTGCCGCCTAAAGCCGTATTGGCGGTCGGATATGGCGACGGCTACCACCTCAGACGGTGTCGCATCCAGGCCCGCCGCCTTCTTATATTTGATTTTCGAGACCACTCGGTCAATCAGTTCGTCGGAAACCCTGTTCAGGGCCGACTCCCGAGTGCCCGTGGTCACCCAGCTCCTCAAGTGTCCCTGCTGTGCCGGAAGCCGGCCAGGAGGGGATGTGACGAAGAGGCGATCGATGATGGACGTCACTTGGGCAGGGGACATTTCCGTGGGGCGGGGTCTCCCTTTCACCGCGGCCAACACCATGGCGTATGGCCTACCCCACGGATCCAGCTCTGCTGTGGCGCAGAGTCCTCTCCATACTGCCTCTTTTGCGTTCCAGGTCATGACCTCGAGCCTCCTTCTCGCTTTGCGGTACGCCTCCTTTAGATCCATAGAATCCGGGCGTCCCTTTTTTCTCGCTCTCTGCGCCGCTTTTCTTGACTTGAACATTAGGCTCCTCGCAGCGGCGATGTCGATGTTCCACCAGGTGTTAGGGTGCTTATTGCCCCGGGGGGGGGGGGTGTACCTTCTTGGGCAGAGTAGCTTTGGTGATATCTTCAAGGAGTTCTTGAATCGTGTCCGCCACCGGCTTAAGTCCGCGGCCCGCGATCACAGGCCTGGGATCGCCGTTCCCACTGAGTCTCTGGAGGTGGGTGTCCAGGCATGTCACCAGAGCCTCAGGCTCGAGGTTTTTAGCCGAGTATTGCGGGAACGAGGGGATGGAGTGACTGCCCGCCGTCTTCTTCACCGTGTGGAGGACGTACCTGTGATCGGAGAATGTGAAATGGCCTAGTACCTTAGAGCTCATCCCCCTAGCTGTTACTTGGTCTGCTGACATTATGTCGATGTATGACGTTCTTCCGTTTCTCGTGAACGTGTGCGAGCCCGTACCCCTTACTGGGATCATGCCGTATCTGCTGAGGAGGTCCAGACAGAACTGGCCCCTTCTGTCTGACTTTATCCCTCTCCAAACCGGGGATCTAGCATTCAAGTCGCCACCGAACACAACGCCGAGCGCTGATGACCGCGCTTCCATTATGATGTTTTCCACTCCCCCGATGTACACCTTGAATTGTTGCAGGTTGAGGCTGGGGGGGGGGGGTAGTATGTGCTAATGAATAGCCTGCCCTGCATCGGGACTGCAACTATCCCGTCCGCCTCAATCTGTCGGGCAAGATCCGGTAGTCGTCCATTAAAGCCGGTAACCCATATGGACGCTCCTCCCGACTAAGTATAGTTCTTGGATTGGTTGATTCTTACAGAGCTATCTTCGTTTCTATCAGAAACAACCGATCCAAGTAATTTTCTGGCACCGGTTGCAGAGTCAGTGCGAGATACCGAATTCGCTATTAGTAACGGCGTACGGCTGGTTGCTTGCCGCTAGGCGCTGAAAAAGGCTCGCTGTGCAGGCCGGCCATAGAGAGTGAGGCCGCAGCTTGCGCCTAATGCTCCTATGGTAAACGCGGTCTTGTACGTTGCGTCGCGTTTTACGTATCAGGGTGAATGCCAATGGCGTGTGGCTCGCCCACGTATTGATACGCGATATTTATCGATAACTGTACATATCGATATATGCCTGTCGATATTTTGATATTTTTTATCGATATTTCAAACACTAATATTTACAGGTATCGATAATTTTGTTCAAAGTATCGACAATTGTTACTGCACCTTCTTCCGTTCAAGCCAATTGAAGCTAATAATTTTCAAATTACTACGTGTAAGTAAAATTTAGTAATTCTTTTTCATATCTTATATTGTATGATGCCCATGATGTTTCTTATTAAAATACAGATTCTAGTTTCCTTCATAAATATGATTTGGGAAGTAAATTACTTGTTTTCATTTTAATACTTTTGAATCTTAATTTAAATAAAATAATTTCTTAATGGTACTATATAAAAATATTTGTCTTAGAAAAATCTTTTTAATGCATCTCTTGGGTATATGTAGATTATTTTTGTTTTGGTAAATTTATACGATCTTCGTATCGATATTATCAATATCGATACTTTTTTAATTATATATTTCATGTCATATCGATATTGAGCGAAAAAATATATATCGATAAGCATTATCGATATGTAGTTGGGACCAATATCGCACTACACTACTCCCAGGCTCACGAGTATGCTTGACGAGCGCGAGTCAGCGTGGCGACAAAGAAGTTCTTTGTTTGGCCCTCCAGCCGAGCCAAGCCTGCACGCGAGCCCAGCCGAGCCACGCGTCGTTAGAATTCACCCTCACGTTCGCACACATTGTCCCAAATTCGTAAGGAGGCAGAGCCGGCCTTGGCACCGGGCAAGCGGGGACCTTGCTCCGGGCCCCGCGCTTAGGGACTTCATTTTGTCAAAATTAAATGAATTAAGTATAATTGTCAAGGTATCCATTTTTCGCACCTCGAAACGTTGTCAAGATCAACATTTTAAACAACTTTTCACTATACATGTTACCGCCAGACTCCTTTAGATTTCGAGATATTTATAAAAATATTTTGGTATTTATTCGGAATCAGATACACCTGCGTTGATCGTTTCTGAGGTATCGGTATACTAGGCTCTGGAGCCGAGAGGGCCCCCCGTCAGGGGGGTTCGCAGCTACGTGTATGTAATTCCAACAAAATTGTAAAAAAAATTAACAATAATTTATTATTAATATCTTGGAAATTAATAAATACCCGAGTCATCCGTAGCAACATGGTACACGCTTTTTGTGCTATTGTGGTTGTGTATTATTTATTTAATTTCATGTTAGGTGTTCTGTTTTTGGTAAGTATACAATTTTATATACCTACTTATATAAATATAAATTTAATTAGGTCTGCGTGTGGTCACAGTCAATTACATGTTTTCAATAATATCGACTTTTGCCCCGGGCTCTGCAAACTCGAAGGGCCGCTCTGTAAGGAGGTATGGAGTTCCTCCGAAGGAACTGTTTAGACGATAGATACTTGATATGTTTACGCTATGGTGTAGATAATCCTTCGAATAAGCCTTCGACTTTCTGTCTGCATTCAGTTGAAACAGAACCATTCGAGCAGCAACTGCACAGTGAGACGTTCTAAGCATTTCTTATGCATTTTACATCTTATGCAAGTTACTGTTCAGTTTGTGTTTCGTTTTGTTCGTGTTAGGTGGTGTTTCGTTAATTTTTTGCTAATTACGTTCAAGTTATATGTGTGTTATTTGCTTCATTGATTGGGATTGTTCTGTTTTACATCTACAGCACATTTAATTGTCCTTCTATTTGGTAAGTACGAAGTCACTTAAAGATTAAGAAAGTTGGATCAACCTTTTTTCATTCAGAGTTCCCTTTATTCACAATATTATACAGATCTTCAAAATGAATACTGCAAATCAACTTTTGGATATAATTCTCTCAGAAGATTATAAGCACCTGGCTGATAATCGTGGCTTGCCTGTTGTACCAAGCGATGCAATTTATAAAGATATTTCGGATCGTATGAATCAGATACTGAAACCGAAGTATATTTATATCATGTGCAAGCAGAATCGATACAATATTTGGAAAAAAGTATTAGATTTCCACAATATTCAAGAAGATTTGTCTTTTACTGATTTAGATGCTTCGACGGAGAGCATTTCTGATAACGTAATTCGGTTTAATTTGACCCTGTCACATAAAGAGTGGATAAAAATAAAACCTGAGAACGTGGAATATGCACACACAAAAGGTCAAACTCGAACGTATTGTACGCTTCAAAGAAAAGTTTGGTCTGACGTACTGTTTCACCATATATTTAAAGAAGCACAACTTCCGTGTCCCTTCGCATTCAAAAGGTGTAAAGTTTCAGAACAGGGTTTGTATTTGAAAATATCAGGATCTTGTTCCGAATGCCAGGCTAAATTTGCGGGATGTATTATAAATAAACCTGTGCACAAATCGAACGTGATTTTAGAATGCGAAGTGGAAGGTTTCGTATCGACCATCAAACACAACAAAAGAAGACAGTTAAAAGGTAGTCGTAGAATTACAATTGCAAAAACGATGGTCGATAATAAAACTTTGCCTAGCATGCGGCGAAGAGCAGAAGCAGATAATCTGATGGAGATTGGTGATCCCGAGCCTCCACATTTACCGAAACCATGCGTGTTGCGAAAAGCTAAGGAGCAATTAATAAACAAAAATTTAGGAATTACTTCAACCGATCCAGTAAACAGCATTCTACAAATGAAATATAAATATCATCCGGGTTCTATTCACTCTATAGGTTTAGATCCGTTTTTCGTGCATTACTGGACAGTTGAACAAACAGCCGTTTATATTCAATATTATCGTAGAATATTTATCGATGCCACTGGATCACTTGTTAAAAAACTGCGTAGGCCTGGTGGAAATTTGTGCCCACATATTTATTTATATCAAATTGTTGCCGAGACACCTACATCCAAAATGCCAGTGTTCCAAATGCTAAGCTCTACACAGAATACAAACGCAATACAAAATTGGCTGTATGAAATAATTCGTCTCGGTTCCACTCACACAACTAACTTTCCACTACCAAAAGAGGTAACTTGTGATTTCGACAAAGCGCTTTTGAGTGCTATAACGCGAGTTTTCGCACAATGTAAAAATCTAAAATATTATTTATCCGAATGTTTTCTATGCTTAACAAACGAGTCACTTATGACTTTGCCACGTTCATTCGTAAGATTCGACATTTGCCATTACATGCATTTTGTATCACGTTGGAAGCCTATAAAATCTCTTCATCCGCAAGTCAAAACCTTCTATCTATTGGCTATGGGGCAACTGACGAATCAAACAGCTTTTGCAAACTTTAAAGTCTTCGTCAAACATTTATTAATTTTATGTTATGCACAGACATGCAGTTTAGACAAAAGTGGACAAAAAACATTATCTGAAGAGGCTCGCATTTACATGATAAATGTCATTAAGGGTAAGGAAAAGTTCGCGGAAATGGCAGATATCGAAACAAATAACGATCCCACGTGTGAGTCTAATTTTGAAGACCTCGAATTAGAGTCACAAGATTTTGACGATGAAGCGTTGGTATTCTCATGGTGTCGCGAGTTTAGCTTAAATATTAAAAATCAAGGTGAAAATGAAAAAAATGGTACAGAGATAAATCCATATTATAGCCCGGAAATGGCTAAAAGCATTAGTAATTTACTACCATATTTTCCATTATATACTGGGTTAATGATGCAGAAATTTCAATTTGGTAAATTACACGCTAGTTCCAGTGCCGTCGAATCAGAAATTAACGATATCAAACATCGTTTATTAAATGGTTTACCAAGACCACTGCGCGTGGACAAATTTTTAAGTATTCACATAAAATCGTTTTCTGGTAGAGCAAAATTAGCAATGGCAGAAGCTCGAGAAAGTACACATACATCTGACACTGATGGGAATGACGAATCCATTAAAATAGAAGAAGTGGCGCAAGACGACAATGAAACTCGAGTAAATGCACATACATCTAACAGTGGTGGGAATGACGAATCCATTAAAATAGAAAAAGTGGCGCAAGATGACAATGAAACTCGAGAAAATGCACATACATCTGACAGTGATGGGAATGACGAAGACATTAAAATCGAAGAAGTGGCGCAAGATGATAATGAAACAGAACCAACGATTACTGTGTTCACAAATGATTGTACTATAACAGCTGATACACCTGAGTCGAACTCCGCAATTGATTCAAATAAGGATTTACAATATGAACAAAATTGGCGCAACAAAAACGATCCCAAAAAGGTTAATCGAACGTACTTAGATACGAGGCTTGATTGGGATGCGAACGCAAAAACAGCCAGATCCTTTGGCATTGGAATCTTTATGAATGGAAACCTGTGTACAATTCGAATGACGAGGAGCACAAAAACAATAGTTAAAAATACGTGTGGTTTTGATAGTATAATGCAAATATTAGCTCACTCATGTTACAATGATAACATAAGAAACAATATCCAAAACAGCGAGAAACAATGTTTTCAATTTTTAAGAGAATTTTTAGGGAAAGGCCCATGTAACAGTATTTATAAAATGCGAGCATTATTATTAAAAAGCATCGAATTTTTTGTCAAACCAACACTGGCAGATAATATACAGATTATAGATGCTCAATCTAATGTTGCGTATTTGTGCGAAAAAACTTTCATCGATATTCCAAGTGTGATTAAAACATCACGCTGTGATATATGCGGATCAACGTCTGTTTGAGAATCAATTACTTCTTCTCATCGCCACACCCTAGATCATGGCAGCACCTCCTGGGCAGCGCAACGCACGGCTGATCGACAATCGATCAGCCAATCAAAAGTCAACGACAAAACGCTCACCCAATCAGATTTCCCCACGTCGGTCTATCCGCTGGAAAGTTGGAGAAGACGCGTAACGGAAATGCTCAGCCATTATCGATTATCGATCTTGTTCACGTAGAGTGCGCGTGTAGACGCGTCGGTTTTACTGAACGTTTAACATGTAACTCGTGAATTCTCTCAGCTTAATAGTTCTCTACAGTGCTCAGTTAAAATCACCTGCTCAACCAATTCATTGCTCTCGTCTCAATTCTCACGCGATCATCGGTTAAATCGCCGACCGCGTGCTCACGCTACCGCGTGGTACACGCTCAACGAGCTTGTATTGTTCAGAGCTCAGCACAACGTGCATCGTCTCACTGCTCACGTAATTCTCTCAGTGTGTTTTACAATAAAGACTACGATCATTTTTACTCAATATACTGTGTTGTGTGCACCTCTTCACTGTCGATCCCTAACCTCACTTTTCACCAGCGTGCTCAACTATCTATTTCCCCAACAACGTCCGATCGAAAGTCTGTGTTATTTCCAATTAATCACAACACGATGCAAAGATGCGGGTTGAAAGACTTGCAAAGTTTAATCAGCAATGATCCAAAATTGCAGGAACGGTGTTGCAACAAGCATATGCATATCAAATATTCTTACGTACTATTTATTTTTATTGAAATAAGTTTCGAAGATCAGAGTAAAAGAGTATTATTAAATGAATTCCCTTTAACACTACAGATAGAGGGCGATAATTATGTGTTGGCAGGTGTTGTGACTTACTACGGGGGGTCACACATGAAATCCCTTGGTCATTACACGGCGCTCATAAACCAGCAAGATCGCTGGTTCGAGTTCGATGACATGAAAAATAAGCCGACATACGTACAGAAGATGATAGCTTTAAAGCCGCATTTATGTATATATGTTAAGGATGGCGTCTCACTGGGCGCTGAGGTGTGTGCGTCCGCTCACACACGCTAGGTTAACCGTGTATGTATACACGATGTAGTAAAGAAACCGTATTATTCAATTTTCCAATAATAGTAAAACTATCCGGCGTCGCACCGCGCTGCAAAGCGCAGAACAACTGACTGAGTCAGCAAGGACACTGCTCCTCGCGGATCATACGATCACGCGAGTGGATCGACGCCGATTCCCATGAAAGTGGCGAAAGAAATAATAAATTTAATCGATTAGACGTCGCACCGCGCTGCAAAGCGCAGGAACACTGACTGAGTCAGCAATGACACTGCTCCTCGCGGATCATACGATCACGCGAGTGGGTCGATGCCGATTCCCATGAAAGGGGCGAAAGAAGTAATAAATTTAATCGATTAGGCGTCGCACCGCGCTGCAAAGCGCAGGAACACTGACTGAGTCAGCAAGGACACTGCTCCTCGCGGATCGTACGATGACGCGAGTGGATCGATGCCGATTCCCATGAAAGGGGCGAAAGAAATAATAAATTTAATCGATTAGGCGTCGCACCGCGCTGCAAAGCGCAGGAACACTGACTGAGTCAGCAAGGACACTGCTCCTCGCGGATCATACGATCACGCGAGTGGATCGACGCCGATTCCCATGATAGTGGCGAAAGAAATAATAAATTTAATTCACCCTTTAATTTCTTCAGTCCCATTTCTAGGTTCACAGGAGCAGACAGACGGAAGACCGAAGAAAACATGCAGATGATGATCTACATTGCAAATTACTTGCATACGTAAGGGTGCCGAGTCCGGTTCGGTCAACCTGTGCCAGGCTGGTACAGGCCGTCGCAGGTATGCATGATGTTCGACGAAGTATTGAAACAAACTTTTACTTTTATACCACACTTACCGAAATGTCTACGATCATTTGTTACAGGCGGACTTTTTACAAAATTAAAAAGCAGTCAGTATTAAAAGCAGAAAGCAATAAGTACCATATTTCAGGTAATGTTTCACGCCTTCTAATTCTACGATAAAATTTTGTAAGCTTATTAAGCAGCAATTAAGTATTTCCATTACATAATGTGTTACAGATTGGGACCGTGTTTTAACACCGACCGCGGGCTCTCGGCTTCATCCCATGACGGCTCGCGTTTTTGACGTTAATTCGTCGTTACGAAGGTTACTGCTGCGATTCCATACTTTGCGTTGGGGGAAGAAGAAGTGAAGACCGGGCATTGGGTGGACAACAGTCTTGCCGGACGGACGATCGATTTCGCGATAGAGCTTTTTAAGGCCGTTGTATTTCTATTTTATATATTCTTATTTAGCAAATATACATATATATTGCTACAAGATGCACATTGCATACGTCACCCATACGCCTAGGCAAATATCATGCTGGAGGTAGCACGAAGCTGCCGCGGGAGCCTGCCACGCGAGGCTGCTTTGGAAAGTCGAGGATGGTTCCTATGGTCGAGGCATACAGTTTCCAGACTTTCTACACTGCGAGGCATGCCTCGCGAGAAATCCTCGCAAAGTCGATACGCACCTGTAAGGTCTGCGCACACATATCCGTTCCGGCGTGCCAGTGGTAAGAATAAGAGACCCTCTATGCCCTTCTTCTTCTTACCACTGGCACGCCGGAACGGACACGGACACGGAACGGATATGTGTGCGCAGACCTTTAGGGTCTGGATCCTGTCAACCGCGTCCGGTTTATGTCGCGAAGGCTTAGGACTAAATTGTTTTATAGCTATTGCCAGATGTGGCAGAAGGCACCACGGTTCGAAGTCCCCGTTTTTACTGTAGTTCGGAATACAAAGAGCTGGAACTTTCTCTGCAACGGGTCAGGGAAATTTCACATGGTGACGCACACCAAGGTTTGTCCGCGAAGACAACCACCCCACTTCAGGAACCTTGGTGATTCCTCCACATCTAATCAGCGGGGTGTCTTAACCGATACCCTGCTGAGTACGGGCCGCTAAACGTGCCCCCCTACTATCTCTTGCAAGACTGTTGCAAGGGGTAGGATTGATACATAGGGAGGCTTGATACATTCTTATATTTCCCACATAAAAAACAAAAGAGAAGCGTACACTTCAGCAATAGAGGACGCTTTGTAGATCGCGTTCAGTTACGATTGCTTCAAGTTAATTTATTATCCTGAAATTATTCTATTAAGGAAGTGCATTTTGGTGTTTGGAAACATAAGTTTGTACTTTATTTATAAAAGGTTTTTGTCACTGTGTATTGATTGTTATGAACCATCGTTACCTGCACTGGAAAATACCCTCAATATTACACATATGTACCAACTCTCGTTGCTTTCAGTCTAAGGTTAAGTGTTGTTAAAATTATTGTTTTAAAATTCTACATTTGGGGAGATATGAGACATACATGTAGGGTTGGGATTGGCGGTGGTGGGCGGAATGAAATAGCGACACTCTACTAAATGATAAAAGTGTATATTGAATAATAAAGAAGATAATACAATGGCTGACGCACGCCGCTGCTCTCGGGAACGCTCCTCGAGCCCCAAACTACGACGCACCGCAGGGGCGTCTCACGCGACTTCGGCGCCCGCTTATTCCGCGATCCTTCACTCGGCCATACCTGAACCACCTTCTTCGACCCCCGAAGAAGTCACATCATAAGGCTTCATAAAGTCGGCTGCCGTGGAGGTAATACGAGGCCCTTCTCCATCCGCGACTCGTACAACCTCATAACGATTATTTCGCTTTACCGTGGTTACTTTGTACGGACCGAGGAATTTCGCTCGCAACTTCGAACCCGGACCGAATTGTGTTCTTTTGATCACAACTAAGTCGCCTTCCGAATATTTCGCAGCTGGTTTACATTTGCGATTATAGTTACGCCTGTTCTCTTCCTGAATTTTTTATAAATTTTCCTTAGCAATATCGCGTAGTCGATATCGCTCTACTTCAAACATTTCCGTCGCTTCGAGTTGTATAAGTTCGGTGATCCTTATATCTTCTGCCTGTCTCATTTTAACGCCAAACAGCAGTTCAAATGGTGACATACCTACGCTGCGCTGATATGTACTGTTTATACACCGCTGTACGCGATCAGTGTGTCGATACCATCTATCGGGATTATCCAAAGATAATTTTGTCAATACCGGAATAATTATTCGGTGGATCCTTTCCACTTGACCGTTCCCGCGTGGAACGCCTGTGGTAATAAGCGTATGCTTGATATTCTCCCGATTACAATAATCTTTAAATTCAGCCGAGGTGAATGCTGACCCCCTATCTGAAACTATTCGGGCAGGATTGCCGAATACCGTCTGTTGCGCAGTTAGTTTTTTTACGGTCTCTTTCGCGCTTGTTGTTCTTGTTGGATAAAGCCATACAAATTTAGCAAACTCGTCTACAATTACGAGGATGTATTTGTATTCTCTGGATATAATTGTCATCGGCCCTAGATGATCAACATGATAAATCGATAAAGGTATATCCCCTTTAGGTATCGGTGCTAATTTCCCTTCGACTTTCCCCTTTTTCCTTTCCGCTAACACACACGGCACGCAACATTCTACATACTTTTCAAGTTTATCTTGTAATTTCGGAATATAATACTCATCCCTTATTCGCTCACTCATTATCTTCACACCAAAATGGCCATTATCATGCACTCTCCTAATTATTTCGGTGTACATACTAGTCGGTAAAACTATCACTTTTGTGTTGCCTACTTGCTTCATTATTAATCCGTTTTCAAACAAATAATCTTCATACGGCTCAGCTTGGAGTACCTGTTTAATGGCGCGAATGCGTTCATCTTCTCCCTGCTTTTTACGCAATACCGCCAGCATTTTGTCTTCGATTACTAAAACCGAATATCGACTCAACACATCGACGTTCCTCAATTGCGTCCCTGAACGATGCTCTACCTCATATTCGAAGTCTTGTAGGACCATGGCCCACCTTGCAATTTTTGGTGGTATATCTGGTTTATACAATGTTTTACAGAACGCATCACAATCAGTAACAAGCTTGAATTTTACGCCTAACAGATATACTCTGAACTTTTGAACCGCTTTAATAACTGCCATTATTTCTAACTCGTAGGAGTGATAATTTTTTTCGGCATCAGACGTCTTTCGACTCATAAAATATACTGGATGGAACGACTTTTCATTAGATTCTCTTTGCAAAAGAACCGCACCATAACCTTCTTTGCTAGCATCTGTATGCAGTTCCGTAACACATTCCGGATTATAAATTTTGAGCACCGGCTTATTAACTAACGACTGTTTTAAGGCGTTAAACGACTGCGATTGTTTAACACCAAATTGAAATTTGACACCATTCTTTAAGAGATCTGACAACGGACGGGCTATCTTGGCATAATCTCGGATATATTTCCGGAAATACCCTGTAAGACCTAAAAAACTTTGTACATCCTTTCTTGTTGCCGGCTTTGGAAACTGGCAAACCGCTTTGGTTTTTGCTGGCGACGGATATACGCGTCCGTCCTCTATCTCATGCCCTAAGTATTCAACGCGACGCTGCAAAAATTTCGATTTCTCCCAATTTATTTCTAGGCCGTTCCGTTCCGCAACCTGCAGCGTCTCGACAAGTCTCTCGTACGCCTCCTGCTCATTCACACCTGGTATTATTAAATCGTCCATGTACGTGAGGACGATGCCTCGACTAACTAAATCTTTAAAAATCTCATGTACAAACCGCAAGAAACTCGTTGGACTATTCGACAAACCGAAAGGGGTTTTTATAAACTCGTATTGTCCGTTATGCGTTACAAACGACGTGTATTTTCGGCTTTCCTCTTCTACTGGTACGTGAAAGAACCCGTTCTTTAAATCTATTACCGAGAAAACGCGAGCCGCAGCTAACGAATCTATACTGTCTTCTATTAGCGGCATCGGAAATCTATCACGTATAATAAGTTTGTTTAATTTTCGATAGTCTATACATACTCGATATGTACCGTCCTTCTTTGGAACTATTACCACACAACTGGAATAGTCGCTGGTGCTGGGCTGAATTATGCCCTTCGCCAACCATTCGATGATCTGTTCCGCTAATATTCTCTTCTCCTTGATGGACAATCGTCGGGGCCACTGGCAAATCGCTTCTCCGTCGCGTAGTACGATTTTTGTTTTCACCGAGGTGTTCACGGTTCCGGCTGGCTTGTAGTTTGAGACGAGCTTTCTTATTTTTTCTCTGTAAGATGGACAAACATCTGGCTCTGCGGCATCAACATAATTTATCGACAGTAACTGGCCGAATCCGTCTGCGTCACTGCAATTTTGTCTGGTCTCACCATCCGTGCTTTCTTCGACCTTTTCACGCAAGTCTACGGTTTTAACCACTCGCAGCGTCGTTATACCCGCACGTATGCTTACTGCCACACATGATAGAGAGTCTCTTCCCAGTATCACTTCCGGTATCATCGAGTCTTCTTGGATCACCAGCATGCGAATGTCATTATTACAGTCTTCGACGCGTAACTTCACGGTGATTTGTCCGATTGGAAAAACTTGTGCATTTCCAAAACCCGTTAATACACGCGATGTGCGACACAGGGGAGCGTCTTTAATTTTCTCGTAAATGTCCCGTCGCATCAGGCTCACATCACTGCCCGTGTCTATTAAAGCGCGGCACTTTACGTTATTTATTTCAATCGCGCACCGATTATCGTCGGTACTTGTCACCCAGTTCACCGTTGTTTTATCACTTCCCTCGTCTACTTTTTTATTACAACTAGTCGAAATGTGTCCGAACTCGTTACACTTAAAACACTTAGGTCCTTTGTCTTTATTAACGCAATATTTTACCGTGTGTTCATTCGAGCCACACGCGAAACAAGGTCCTCGTTTTCCGCGAACCGGTAACGTCGCTTTCGTCTCCTTCTTTCCGTCCTTCTTGATATTTTCCTTCTTCCGACTTGCTTTCTCTTTCATCCTGTCGTATATTTCCAAATTCTGCTTGAACACTCGCAAGTTCGGCGAATTGTACAATATCGTCTTATTAGACTCGTGATCTTGTATGCCGTCTATAATATACTGTATAACCCCTTCTTCTTCGATATCACCTTGATCTGCTATCTCCTGCATAGCATACACGTACTGCCGGCTACTTTCTCCGGGCAATTTTCTTCGCCGATACAACTGTGCGTGCACGTCCTCACTATTTTTGCGTACGTAAAATTCGTCTACCAACCGGCGCTTCAATTTATTCCACGAGGTAACACCTTTCTCGAATGAGATGAATTTTTTCGCCGATCCTGACAGCATCCTCTTGCCGTAAACGAATGTTTGCAACTCGTCCCACTGCAGTAGTTTGCTCATGTCTTCGAAATCAGACACCCATTTTTTTACTGCCAGTTTGTCATCACCACTGAAATGACAAAGGCTGCCTTCCACATTTTTTATAGTGAAGCCTTTACTCGCTGCGTAGTTTCTACCAGTCGTTCGACGCTCTGCTCTACGTTTTGCGCTGTACTTGCGTCTGTGCTTTTCCACCTCACTGTCTGAATCTGCAGTATCCTCTTCTGAGTCTTCAGCGTCTGTATCTTGAGTGTCATCGTTCGCTTCGGTATCATCATTTGCATTTGCTTCTGCACCACTTATCAAATCGTTTAATAAGCACGTGCGCAACTGTGTCTTCTTTCCAGCAACAGGCAGGTTTCGCTTCCTTAATTCATCCTGTAGCTGAGGTACGGTCATAGCGTTTATCATTTCTATCGTTAATTTTCTTCTTGCTCCTGCTCTCATAGCTGTCGATGGATGTGCGTTAACAATCGTTTCGTTCGCGCTGCCATCACCGCTCGTACCTTCTTCGACGTGCACATCCTTCTCTTCGGTTGCACTTGCACTTGCACTTGCACGCGTGTCAGGCATTTTCTCTTCTTACTTCCACTGGACTGTCCACACCACGGATAAACAACTGCTGTCTTCGAATCAGCACGTATAACAACACACCGCTGTCCGTCCCGATCGCGTAATTATGGATTGCGTGTCTTCGCGGCTTCGCAACTTCGAAACTTTTCAACTTTACAACTTAAGTACGAAGTCAACTTTCTTCGTGTTACGCTCTCACCAGATCCGCGACCGCGAACAACCGTCGGCAACGTATTATCAACGTTCCGTCACTACCTTCGTATTTTCCGTCCACTTCATCCGATCCCGGACGAGCCCCCAATTGTAGGGTTGGGATTGGCGGTGGTGGGCGGAATGAAATAGCGACACTCTACTAAATGATAAAAGTGTATATTGAATAATAAAGAAGATAATACAATGGCTCCTCGAAGCGTGGTTTAGCCAGGACTCCCGCTGACGCACGCCGCTGCTCTCGGGAACGCTCCTCGAGCCCCAAACTACGACGCACCGCAGGGGCGTCTCACGCGACTTCGGCGCCCGCTTATTCCGCGATCCTTCATACATTCAAAGGCGGTTTGATACATGTATCATACCTCTCCAAAGTAATTTAACCTTACGTAATCTGTAATAGATATTCTCCAGCAAACAAATTATAACGCAAATTTGTATATTTTAATATAACATTTTTTAATACATTCTTTGTTTCAATTAACAAAATTTATGATTGTTTTGTTAAAGAATAGAATGCTGAATGTAAATGTGCAAAAGGATCATTAAAATATTATTTAGTTTCGTTTACACAATCATTTTTCTCAAAAACGTATCAACCCTTCCCAATCTCCCCTACACGTGTATCGAAATATACGGTTTCGCGTGTATTAACATTGTAAAAATGTTAGGTTAAGTTGAGCACGAGGAGGCTGGTGAGGTTAGGATCGGCGATTGGCACTAAAACACTGAGTTGCACACAGGAATGTGACGTCTTTATTATAAAGAGTGTGCCAACGGGTGAGCCGTTGTGCGCACTTGAAATTAGAGGGTTGAGCCCCCGTACACTCTTTTGTACAATTCACACGTGTGAAAACGTGCCCACGCGGACACGCACAATCGCGAATACGCCGTCAACCGACTTTATACCCGCTACTTGTGTCGTGAACTTCGTGACTGAGTCTACTTGTGTTTCGAACGTGATTTGAGCACAGAATTTGCTTGTTGAGCAAAGCTTTTGAACAATGGACAAAACGCGTTGTACGTTGCGCACGGTTGTGAACAGAGAGAATCTCAAGATGGATGCGCATTTCCGCCGCGGCGTCTTCTCGAACATTCTCGAGCGACGATCGACAAGACGGACGCTGATTGGTTGATCGATCGCGGATCGACCGCGACTTCCGCGGCCCAGGAGGTGCTGCGGTGATCGAGAGTGCGGCGGCGCAGAGAACTATTCATTCCCAAACAAACATCCATATTTTATTAGGTGTCGAGTTAACGCGGGTTACAGCAATACGGTGAAACCCGTAGTTGTAACCCTGCGTCCAAATAGTAGGTAATCAATTTCATTTCAATGTCAGACATTCCTTGGTAGCGTGATGCGTGCACGTAAAAGTAATAAATATGCAGGGTCAAGGATTAACTTGGCCTCGTCGAATTCGCGAGCGCCTGTCGAAGGTGCGGGTTTATGACCGTGTTGTTCGGTGCTCCGGTAGTACCTACCCCACGGGGCACGGACGAGACCGACTGTCGACCAGATGACGGGACCTTTACCTATTGTTTGAGGATTCTAAGGTGTCGAAAATATTCGAATGCTAGAAAATACTAAACAATGGAAGCTATAAAGCGAAACGCGTACACGGCTGTAGAAAATATTGAAAGGCAGAGTTCCGTTATGGGTGGACAATATGGAACAAAGAAAACTTATTTCTAGACCCGTTTGACTGGTGGAAGGCTAGGACAATTAAATACCCGGCGACTTCCGAAGTTGCCAAAAAATATTTAACGATTCCAGCAACCTCGGCGATGTCGGGACGATGTTTTTCGTGTGCTGGAAGTATTGTAACAAAAAAGAAGAAACTGTTTACTACCAGAAAATATTAACACCTTAGCCTTTTTACGTCAAAAGAAACGATTAACCCTTTCGGTACCGCGTACATTTCCGCGAAAGTGCTTTTTTAACTAATTTGTTTTTTTTTTACACTATTGGAGATACCGACTAAAGTGGCACTGGTCCACACAGGTCATCAGATGGATGCCGGATATATCCGGCGCTGGTACCGAAAGGGTTAAGTAATAGTTATATATAAGTAATGACGCCTAATAAAATATGCATATGTTAATATACGTGAAATCGTATATTTCGATACACGTGTACCCGTGTATGTTAATACCCAAGTAACCGTGTAGTAAGAAGTACACGGATTAGAACACGGATATATTAACTACACGTGTACACGTCGTACACGTCAAATCTGCATCTCTAGTTACTAATGTTACTATAGCTCATAGAGGCACTGTACCCGACGTTTCGGGCTTGGGACGGGTCGGAAATTTTCGGACGGGATCGGGCGGGGTCCCGATACTTTCGTATTGCTCGAGATCCCGAGACTCGTTTCGGGCTACAAGCATGCCCGCCGTGAGCGGGAAATTTGATTTCAGGTCGGCTCGGCAAAACTCGGACACAATCGACCGACAACACAAATCCCCGATTCCGTCTCGATCCCCTCTTAATAGCTGACTTTCGAGCCGATCGCGCCCGAGTTTTGCCGAGCCGACCTGGAATCAAATTGCCCGCTCACGGCGGGCATTCTTGTAGCCCGAAACGAGTGTCGGGATCCCGAAAACTTTGAGATCTCGAGCAATACGAAAGTATCGGGACCCCGCCCGATCCCGCCCGAAATTTTCCGGACCATCCCGAGCCGGAAACGTCGGGTACCCGCACACCCCTGCTATTAAATAATAGTGATAATGAAATCAGCAGCTGTGATTGCGAAAATGAAGATGATATTAACGGGCCATTTAGGATCAAAAATATTATACATATAAATATTATTAATTGTAAACAAAACGCTCGGAGAGATTGTGTTTGCTTAAAAATTGACAGACTATGTTAAACGTGTCATTCCGGGATATTCAGGAACAACATTCGGAGAACATTATCGGTATATAATAAGTATATAATTATACATTTGTATTAAAAAAAAACATGAGATGAAGTTTCTTCAAAATAATAACGTAGAAAAGTGGCAGTTGTAATCCTTAGAGAATGAATTGTTTTTATTACTTTTCATTAAATTGTATCAGCCATAATCAAAGATTGTATAAACAAATACGCATGCGGGCGCGCGCAGCGACTGCTTCTCCTCTGAAATTCTGCGTTTGTTGCACGCTCGCTGCAGCGGAAGTAGCACCGTATTGGTGGCAAGTGAGAGAAATTCTAGAGAATTGTATGCTACCACCAATACGATGCCACCAATTTCATGCGCTCACTGCACGAATCGGAACGCACCCTGCGTTCCGCCGGCCCTAACGGACTTTTCGCCACCAGTGTTGCCGGCAAGTGGATTCGGGGGTGTTCCTCCTCCCAAAATAAGTGACCACTGAAAATTTCGCTTAGCATCCCTGTTCCTGACGTAGGGAAGTCAGTCTTCGAGTAACCATCAGTGCTAGAAGTTTATAGTGACAGTACAAGGAAGTACCTTATGGCGGAAAAAACAATGGAAGATATGACACCTGTAAGTATTAAAATTTGATACTATTAAACGGGGCGATTCTGCCGCTGAGTTCCGTGGATTTCGACGCACAAAAATATTTTTGATTAGAATATTCGCTTAAAAGCAATACGCAATAATTTGTAAATTTTATCTTCTTTGCAATTAGACATTCGAAAGATCGAATATTTTACGCAAACGTATTTTTAGCACAGGGTAAACGTACCTAATATCGCCTAGCAAATGTTAAATCGCTGTCAATTGAATAATTGATATTTTTGCATGCAATTCGTTTCAAAATAAAGAGAAATTATTCATCTTTCATGTAGCATAATTTAGATTCGAAGAAATCTACAAATTTTTAATTATTTATCAAAAAACTCAAGACATGCAAAGTTCCGGTACTGGAAAAAGTGTACCTAATATCGCCTACTCAAGAAATATTGATTAATTGTTTAAATTCTATAAATGTTTTTTTCTCTATCTTCGATTTCATTTTTATTACAAAAATATAGAAATACGATTTTTAAAATACTTTATTTTTTACGTTCGAATGTACATATTCGACAAATAAATTTTATTTGGGTTGCTTTGCAAATTTCGTGACCCCACCGGTAACGAACATTACGTACATCGAAACCATTGTTCTCCGGTAGGCGGTATTGAGAACACGCATACTGCTTACAAGTAAACATTCACTTATAAGGAATGGAGTTTCCCGATTTGGAATATATATTTGGAAGTACTCATAGTAACTAAGAAATCCTGAAAATTATATCTGCACTGGACGTATTTTACTCATGTTATCAATAACATTCAATACCGCCTCAAGGCGTACCTATACGAAAAACGGCAAAATCCTCTTATTGCAAAATAATTGGGTAAAACCAGGCATCTGTATGTTTTTTGTGTTGCTGAATCCGAATATGACGTTATTGTTTGTGTAAAAAAAAATCCTAAGGTAGTTCTGTTAATAAAAAATCGGTTTTTGGACATAACTCAAAAAGGAAAGGCCGGAGAATTTTTTAATTATTTTGTTCGGATTACTCGTACAAATTTACTTCAAAATCCATTTTAACCTGTTATTAACTCCCAGGGGATACATCTGGGTCCATAGAGCAAGATGTTCATAACCAGTTTAGGTTAGGTTAACAGTCTGTGACTGAACCTCGCCTTAGCGTTTCTCTATTTTCTTTATTTCTTATCTTGCTTATAAACTTGTTTTGTGCAATAAAGACGCTTAATAATAATAATAATAATAATTTCCAAGAGAAATGACCACTGCGTGTCTAATGCCAAACCTTTCTACCTAAATCCACTTCTCGAAAAATTTCATGTTGTTTAAAAGTAGAATTTCATGTTCAAAATTGTAAACAGAAGTGTAGGGACACCCTGTACCAGGGATCGGCAGACTCCAGATACCACTGATGGTGGGGGAAACACCTACAGGAGCGGTGGTAATGTGTGCGTGACTGACGCAGGCGCAGTTCGTGCACACATAATCACCGCCCCTGTAGCCCCTGGGAGTTAAAAACAGGTTAAAAAGGATTTTGAAGTAAATTGGTACGAGTAATCCGAAAAATTATTTAAAAAATTCTCCGGCCTTTTCTTTTTGAGTTATGTCCAAAAACCGATTTTTTATTAACAGAACTACCTTAGGATTTTTTTTTACACAAATAATAACGCCATATTCGGATTCAGCACCACAAAAACATACAGATGCCAGGTTTTACCCAATTATTCTGCAATAAGAGGATTTTGCCGTTTTTCGTATAGGTACGCCTTGAGGTTGTATTGAATGTTATTGATAACATGAGTAAAATACGTCCAGTGCAGATATAATTTTCAGGATTTCTTAATTACTATGAGTACTTTCAAAATATATATTCCAAATTGGGAAACTCCATTCCTTATAAGTGAATGTTTACTTGTTAGAGAAAAATGGTATTTTCATTACGAAAAATATTTGAATCGATTTCATTCCTTAAGTACATCATTAATTACATACTTCTGGTAGATATTCTTGCATTCACAGAAGTATTATTCAGTAAAATTGTGGCAGCCCAATAAATTTGTACACTATTAAGATTCTCTAAAATACTTCCCTTTCTGTAATTGTTGATCACATGATGCTGCAATTCCAGTATGTCTTCCTACATATGTTTAGGTACTAATTCAGTGCATTACCGATAAATTTTAGTGCTTACTTTGCGAGATATAGCGAGTGGCGATATTAGGTACGGTCACCCTAATCATCATTATACCCATTATAAGCGGCAACAAATAAAATTTTCATAAAAAATGGAAAATTTCATAAAAATTGTATACTTTGGTGCCGATACGCAACCTGAAGAAAAAGTCGGAGAAAAAAATCCTTTCAAACCCAGATTATGGACTACCTTGGGCAACTTTTAACACCTACATCAATATTATATCTGAAAAAAATATATTTTAGCTCCACCCTAACGTACTGTCAGCGAGAGAATCACCCTGTATGTTCATACAATCATACTATTTGCCATAAAATAATACATTCATTATTTCAATTCCAGATGCATCGGGTATTGATGGAAGTGGGTGAGAAAACGAGCGTGGAGGAACCGACGAGGAAGGGGTAGGAAGCGAGGGAGGAAGGAGAGATTGTGGAAGAGCCGGAAGCGAGGGAGGAAGAAGGAATAGCGGAAGTTTTGCGGAAGGAATAGAACAAGGTAATTATATGCAATACTAAATACACTGTTCTTTTGTTCGTAATAATGTACCTCTGTTGGAGACGAATTGAACAATGTTCTATACGATAATATTTGATTTCATGTGAGATCTACGGTTTATCAATATTTCACAAGTTTCAATGAAACGAAATATCATCGTATATTATATCAATTTGCCTCACAAAGAACTGCAGTATTATGAATAAAATAATACAGCATTGCATTTATTGAAACTGACTTAATCGTATGTTATTCCGTTTGTGTCCGAATATTTTTGGGATCCATTATATGTATGGGTAGAAACAGAAAATTTAATTTTTATGTTACTGTTTCAGGTGAAAAGAGAGATGCGGAAACTGAAATTCCGCAGTATAAAGGAGAGAAGCTGGGGAGGATGGCACGGTAGGGGTCGGGGAGGATGGCGCAGTAGGAGCCGAGGAGGAAGGCGCGGTGGAGGACCGGGAGGTTGGAGCGGTGGAGGACCGGGAGGATGGAACGGTGGAGGCCAGGAACGAGGGCGTGGAAGTGGAAGTGGAGGAAACAATATTTATATAAATTACTAATATAAAATAAAAACGTCTTACTGAGAATTATGTTTCTTGCATGTTAATTTAAAATAATAAAATATTCTCCTTCCCGTATATTTTTGTTAGTATGAAACGACCAGGAAATATTCCTTTCTGTATGCTTATAGTTGTTTGTACATTTTGTATTCTAAATCTGAACCTATCCCGAAAAACATAATACCCTATATCTGTGGTTGTAAGGAAAAACGCCGCATGTCACATGTTTCTACTTTCGAGATATTGTCGTTTAAAGTTGTAAACATCATTCTTATTATTCGCAATGTTTCCTTGTTTTCTTTTTACGACATAAACGCATAGTTCCTTCACTTTGCACAATATTCAATATTCGTATAATTAACGTAAATAATTAGAAGAGATGATTTCGGCCCACTGGTTCGGTCAATTAAATAATTAAATGACACCTATTTTGCAATTTTTAGAATTTTTATCAAATTGCAACGTTTCGGTAAATGATTATGACCATTCTCAAGGAAAGTTAGATAAAAAGAAAAAATACTGCGTATGCTTTTATAAAAAAAAAATTTCTTTCAAACAAATATCACGTTCATAGCTGGGAACGTGCGACGCACGAGTCGGTTAACCGGTGACTGATGTAACAAACCCCCAAAAATCCCCTTTTCTTTTTTCCATTAATAAACATAATTAATATTCACTATAATACTTATATTCTTATTATTCTTACATTTATAAGGCGAGTTTAGCATTAATATTAATATTAGCTCAGAGTACCGCGAGACGTGAGTGCAATGAAAGAGAGAACCGAGTGTTGAGGAGTGGGAGAATTGAACGCATGCGCGATCCTCTGTCGATCGGCGGATCGGCGAGAGCAAGGATCGAGAGCAGAGAAGTGTGCATAGCAATGAGTGGCAGAACCGAGCGTTCCAACCAAGGCCATTGTCGCCAGGTTTGACGAGACGTTCCAGCCTTGAAAGCCGCCTTGTAGGCCCCTTAGTTTGATGAAGCAAAGTTATTAATGATTATTCTCAGGTTAGTAATATTACTCCTGAGCAACGTGGGAGCGAGATTATTCCTGGTGGCAAAACCTGCCCCTGATGAAACGGAGAAATAATAGAGAGAGAATCTCAACTTAAACATATTCAATCCTAACTCTTACTACATAATTCTAAAATCCTTCTACATCGACCAAAAGAGTCCCTATACATAAGCTAATTCCATTCAATCGACTACGACGTCGCTATTAGATATTTACGTTACTTTACTTCAAATCAATCGATCATTCTTTTGTACCGACCAAGAGTCGGAACCCAAGACGATCACCTATATTCTTTTGTACCGACCGAGAGTCGCAACCTAATTATTCTAATTTCTTTAATATTATAAGGCGTTAATTCTTGTTTGTTTGTATAATTTAGAAGTGTTTTATTGAATAAACAGTATTAAGATTAATTCTTCTTCTTGAATTTTAATTCTTTATCGCACGCCACTCGAACCAATCCCAAAATCCGGTGAAGCGCGTTACGCCACGCGTGGAACCGTTACACTGATGTAAACAGTGGACAGAAGGCAAGATTTATATTATTTAAAATGGATGGCGAAACACTCACACCCACGGCAAAGGAAATTTTTTTCACGTCAATATCAAGACAGTTTGGACCTGAAACATTAAGGAACCCCAAGGACTTATCGAGCAACAGATCGAATTTGGTTAAGATAAGTAACAGACATTTTTTTTCAGTAGTACGAATCGACACTTTGGATATTCCGATTTTTCTCGAAAACGGTTCAGAATTTTTGAAGGCTCTCAACGGTACAACGCGGTACAAGTCTAGTACAAACTAGTACAACCAAGAGTTTTTAATTTTTCAGAATATTTTGTTTTTCAGTAGTAAGAATCGACACTTTGGATATTCCGATTTTTCTCGGAAACCAAAAGAGTTAAACAATTTTTTCGAACGGTACAACGCGGTACAAACCTAGTACAAACTAGTACAACCAAGAGTTTTTTATTTTTCAGATTATTTTTTTTTTCAGTAGTACGAATCAACACTTTGGATATTCCAATTTTTCTCGAAAACGGTTCAGAATTTTTGAACGCTCTCAACGGTACAACGCGGTACAAACCTAGTACAAACTAGTACAACCAAGAGTTTTTAATTTTTCAGAATATTTTTTTTCAGTAGTACGAATCGACACTTTGGATATTCCGATTTTTCTCGGAAACCAAAAGAGTTAAACAATTTTTTCGGTCGGTACAACGCTGTACAAACCTAGTACAAACTAGGACAACCAATAGTTTTTAATTTTTCAGAATATTTTTTTTTTTCAGTAGTAAGAATCGACACTTTGGATATTCCGATTTTTCTCGAAAACGGTTCAGAATTTTTGAACGCTCTCAACGGTACATCGCGGTACAAACCTAGTACAAACTAGTACAACCAAGAGTTTTTAATTTTTCAGAATATTTTTTTTTTTCAGTAGTACGAATCGACACTTTGGATATTCCGATTTTTCTCGGAAACCAAAAGAGTTAAACAATTTTTTCGAACGGTACAACGCTGTACAAACCTAGTACAAACTAGTACAACCAAGAGTTTTTAATTTTTCGGAATATTTTTTTTTCAGTAGTAAGAATCGACACTTTGGATATTCCGATTTTTCTCGGAAACCAAAAGAGTTAAACAATTTTTTCGAACGGTACAATGTTCGGTACAACTAGTACAATGCAGTACAATCGCGAAAAACGATGTTTTCAAAAAATGCGGGGCTAGCCCCTTTTTTACCTTTCTAATTTTCTCGAAAACGGTTTCGAATTTTTGAAAGCTCTCAACGGTACAATGTTCGGTACAACTAGTACAATGTAGTACAATCGTGAAAATCGATGTTTTCCAAAAATGGGGGGCCAGCCTGAAAATTGGTTTTTTCAATTTTTCTCGAAAACGGTTGGGAATTTTTGAAAGCTCTCAACGGTACAACGCGGTACAAACCTAGTACAAACTAGTACAACCAAGAAATTTTAGGTTTTCGAAAAAAGGGGGGCTAACTTCACACAGGCGACCATATAGCTGTGTTGCAGATCAAACAGCCGTTGCAAGAATTCGGCGGCTCCTGGCCCGCCGTCATACCGGGTCCCCGACCTTCGGATTCGCTCCATTGGTGTAGCCTCGGGGGCGATCATGTTGATGCCAGTTAATGCCCCGCACCGGTTAATGTCTCCGTTTGGATGGTATTTTCGCTGGTTTCGCCGGTGAGTTTGGGCGGCAATTTTCGCTAAGGAAAAAGTTGTTTCAAATCACCCCCTGAGTCACCCCTTCCAAGGAACTCCGACATTTTTGGGACACCCTGTATATTAATTCGTATACTGTGACGTTTCTCTCCTGATAGAATAGTGTTGCTTCTCATCAGTAGGAGAAGCAACTGAGAAAATATTATATCTGGTAAGTGACGTTTACATTTATTTATATATAAAATAATACGTATAATATTAGTTTAGTGTTTATTACAAATTTTTCGTTTTTTACAGGTTGGAGCATTAAAAAATATAATAATGTACACTCGCGTGGCTGCTTTGCGCTACCCTGGGCGCTTTGCGCTTTTGCGAGTAATCTTTATTGGCTGCATCGCGCTTTATTAAGCTTTACTGGTTATAAGCTTTACTGGCTGCATCGCGCTTTATTATATCGTATACAATAGAATAGTGTATACTAGAAAACTAGAAATATATACCCCATATATATAATAAAAATATAATTCGTCATGACTATAATTAATAATATTATTAATATCTTACAACTCAGTTTCCATAATATGCAAATTATCATTAAAGGCGAATGGTTAGCAGACGATCATATCGAATATTTTCATAAATTATTAGAAGCTACCTCTAATTATAAACCACCCGAGACATGGAGAGTTCAATTGCCTGATTCAATTCAACCAGTTCCTGAAAATCAGGATCACATACAGATTTTGCACAAATGCGATAATTTTAAAACCAATGCAGGGGGGCATTGGGTTTGTAGCTTTTATAAATATAATGAAAGAAGAGTTTATATTTATAATTCGCTGAATTCCTTGAAGTTGCATCGTCATCATAAAATTTATCTCGAGAAATTATACCCTTTTTTGAACAAACATGACGGTACAATTGACGAAGAATTTATTGATTTTCCACATGGACAAGCTCAACCTAACGATCGAGATTGCAGAGTTTTTGCGATTGCATTTGCTGTCTCGTTATTATTCAAAATATTACCAGACAAAGTAACGCACACTCATTATTATTATTATTATTATTATTATTATTATTATCAACGGGGAAAGCCCCTTTAGAAACATAATATAACATGTAAATACAAAAAAGAACTCAGACTGCATATTACATAAATAGTTCGCTGAGATGAAGGTGACAAATTATGTAAAAAGTAGGCTGAACAGTTGATACCGAAACGAGTCAAGCGATGAGGAGAACAGATCAATGTCCGCGATGTAGTGATTTACCTCATCCATGGCACGGTTAATGGGGTCAATGGTATAATGAACGTAGTCTGGAACCTTCGATACAAACAGGGGTCTCGGACGCAATGACCGTTCTGGGGCATGAAAACGTATCGATGCTACGAGCTCATGACAGTTTATCTGACCGTGGATAACTTTATACAAAAACAACAAGTCGGCACAAACACGACGGTCACTAAGGGTAGAGAGCCTAGTTTTGTGCATGGCAGGACCATAGTCATGGTCGTAAAACCGCATGGGGCTACCAGTCGCCCTCTGGGCCAGCCTAAGGAACTTATGCTGGACCCTTTCAATTAAGTTTACATATTGCTTGTGTCTAGGGCTCCAGATTACCGACGCATATTCAACCCGCGGTCTGACTAATGCAACGTATAGTAACTTCAATGATTTCATCTGCCTAAAGTGCTTTGCAAAACGAGCAATAAACCCTAGGGTTTTCATCGCCTTACAAGTAATATTCTGGTAATGAGTACGAAAATCTAACCTTGACGTGAACGTAACTCCTAGGTCGCACACTTTGTCCACCTCAATCAACGAGGTATCGCATAATCTATACGTCGATAAAATGACACTACTTGCTCTATGAGTTCGCAAAACGACACATTTAGCCGTATTTAAATGCATCTTATTGACGGTACACCACTGCTCGAACCTCTCGAGATCGACCTGCAATAATGCAGAGTCAAGACCACTACGAATTGTACGGAATATCTTTAGATCATCAGCATAAATCAGGAATGAACAGCTCCTGAATACATCCTTCAGGTCATTTATAAAAAGTACGAATAGAAGGGGACCAAGGTGCGATCCCTGAGGGACACCCGAGTACACCTTAATCGGAGCTGACAACTGGTCGTGCACCTTAACAATCTGCACACGATCCACCAAGTAGCTGCGGATCCATGACAGGAGCGACCCACTAATACCGATAGACTCTAGTTTCTGCAGCAATATACCGTGATCCACAGTATCGAAGGCTTTCCTGAAATCCGTGTACACGGTATCAACCTGCAGGCCACTATCAAGGGCCGCTGAGACGAAACAGTGGTATACCGCCAGGTTTAATGCCGTCGATTGTCCGGGAACGAATCCATGCTGTTCATCGCAGATTACATTTCTGAGGAGGGGCGTTACGTGCTCAGTTACAATTTCCTCGAAGAGTTTGGGCAGGACCGATAGTTTACAAATCGACCTATAATTTTTTACGTCAGAGTGGTCACCTGCCTTAAATACCGGAGTGACGAGACTATTCTTCCACGCCGCAGGAAAAATCCCCTTTGTTAACGAGGAATTAAAAATATGCCAGAGGGGCCTGGAGAGTATGAAACGACATTCCCTTAAGAACAAAGGCGGAATCCCGTCAAAGCCCGGGCCTTTAGCCGAGTCAAGCGAATCAAGCTTGGAATATATTTCCCCAATAGAAACCGATAGCGAGTTTATATTTACCCCAGCTCCAGAGGACTGAATAGGATTCAAGGCAGGCCCCACTCCAGACGGTCGGATGTATACAGAACCAAAGAAGTCCGCAAAGAGGTCAGCGACTGACGAATGAATCGTGGCAGAGGTTTGATCGCGATGTACCTTTTCAGGAATAACATGACCACCACGCTTGGTGTTTACAAATTTCCAGAAATTAGAGATATTATCTACTACCGCACTCTCAACACCGTCAATATAAATACGATGATCCCGATATAAGGCAACCTTACACTGCGATCGGAGGTGGGAAAAATTCAGGTAGTCGCTGTGAGCACTTGAACGCTTGAATGCTTTATGCGCCCTTTTCTTCTCACGAATCAAGTACTTCAGTCGCGCAGAAAACCAAGGCGGAAACGTGGAGCGTGGAACATTCCGGACCGGAATGAAGGGATTAATTGCCAAATTAATATGACCATACATACGCTCCAGGGCTACACATGGATCAGTATTACCGGTCTCCCTATCCCAATCAACTAGGTTCAGGTAATTCAACACTCTGTCACAATCACCACGTTTAAAGTCCCGGTAAACAAAGTTTTCTACAACGGTGCCCGCATACAAGTCTAAATCGTAGAACTTTAAGTACAGAGGCGGATGATAGACGTCAGGTACAATTAAGGCATCTATGACACGGTCCACCGTAACATTTGAGTAACTAACAAAAATTAGATCAAGCATACCGTCATAATCATTGAAGACTGTGTTTACTTGAGCTAGGTTACAATAGCTTGCACATCCGAGGAGGAGATCAATTGATGCTGATTCATTCGACGAGATTCCCTGCTTCCTAAAGCAAGATTGTCCAGAGTCACTGTACCAGACAGCGTGCGGGAGATTGTAATCCCCATACAGCCAGAATATGTCGTCACTATATCATGCGTTGATGCGTCAACTTTTGATCCAAATGTTTGAATTTAATCGTATAGAACATTTTCCATGCACTCAGGATCAACAATTAACACGTTGTGTGCACGAATATGAATCTGCAATTGGTAGTACAATTAATAAAAATCCCTCTTGTGGAAATGATCCTCCATTTAAAATCGGTCAAAGTTACATTACTAACAAAACAGATAATAAAATATCCCCAGTTCAAAATTGTAGAACTTAGTGACAAATAAGTCACCATATATACAAAAAATGTAATTCAGACAGATGCACCATTGGTTTCGAAGTCAAACATCAGCAATGTATACCTACCAAGTAATAGGGCAGAATACATGTCTAATTATTCTAAAAATTATTATAAAAAACAAAAAGAGGAAATTAATTTAAAAAGAAGAGCTGTATATAAAGCAAAGAAAGGGGAGTGTAACACGAAAAAAGACAAAGGTTGTAAACAAAGGGAGAAAGGCATAAAACTTTAAATTATGAATATTATAATGCACAAAAAGAAGGTATAATAAAAAATAAAAAAATGTAGTATGACGCAAATAAAGATGTGAAATGCAGAAAGGGAAAAAATTATTATGTGGTGAATAGAGAAGGTATAATCAAAAAGGCAAAAGTGCATTATGACGCAAATAAAGAAGTGAAATGCGGAAAGCGAAAAAATTATTATCAGCAAAATAAAGAAGGTATAATCAAAAAGGCAAAAGTGCATTATGACGCAAAAAATAAAGAAGTGAAATGCGGAAAGCAAAAAAATTATTATCAGCAAAATAAAGAAGGTATAATCAAAAAGGCAAAAGTGCATTATGCCGCAAAAAATAAAGAAGTGAAATGCGGAAAGCAAAAAAATTATTATCAGCTAAATAAAGAAGTTATCTCCAAATAGCGGAAGGTATATTATGATGAAATACGTAAAGCAGATGATTATCATAAAGTAGGAAAACGGCGTGCTGTTTTGAAAATAATAAAAAAAGTATCGTTATATTGCTGTAACGAATAATAATATAGGAACCAAAAATATCAAAGAAACTTATATTAGAAAACTTTAAAAAATTATTAGCATGCCGTCCGGAGAAGCAAGTAGATTGGAAGCTGAGCGTATAATAAAATGGTGTTTTCATATTAGGCAAAAGTACTTTATGGAAATGAGGAAACTGTTGAAAGATTGTAAACAAAAAGTGGAAGTTTCTTTAACGCGCGCAGCAGAATGTTTAGAAGTTTGTAACGTCCTGCGACGAGCCGCCATAAAAATTCTTTCTTTTACTATATTAATTCTTATTCTATATCCTTATTATTCTATATTCTTCATATCCTACACCTAAGACATTGTATTAGTAGTAAGACTTGAATGCACGTATGGAGAATGCAAGTATGGACGAATGCAACATAGTGGTCAGTGAACAAACCAAGTGAAGTGAACGCATACGCAGTGTCATTCAACACTGCGAGTGAACCGAGTGCGGACCGCGAACGGATCAAGTGCGCATGCGCGAGACGCACGATCGGCCGAACGGCAAGTGAAACGCGAGTGTAACGCCTGATTGGCGCCAGCTAAATACAAAAGCTAATTGGTGCGCGCAAAGTGCGACATGTGATTGGACCGAGCTAGGTTCACCAAATAGGTATAAATATGGGCCCGCCAGCAGCAGGAGAGCAGAGATCCTCGAGATACCATTGAGAGATCCTCACGATATCATAAGTACGCACCACTTGAACCAACCCAACTAACTAACATTCACTCCGAGGCGCTCGAATAGGCACCACGCTTAAAATTCCACATCCAAACCAAATTTCACTCCAAGGCGCTTGAACCGGCATCTTGGATTTCCAAAGACATTCAATATCATTCACAAATCTACCATCTAAGGCAGCTTGAGTAGGCACCTTGGCTACCATCTGGGTATGCTCTAATCAAGCTACCTGGCTACCATCTGAGGCGCTCGACTAGGCACCTCGGCTACCATTTTAGGCTGCTCTTGACAAAGCACCTGAGCAACGTGGAATCTACAACTAAGGCGGCTTTTAACGGAGCACCTTAGCACCAATCCTAGAAAGCGTGGGCAAGCTGATAGGCAACTGGAAGCTATTGAAACCTGAGAGAAGGAACCCTCTCATTCTCTTGACTTAAACATTCTAAATCGACCAAAGTGTCATCCTTTATATATACCGACCTAGCGTCAAATTTATATCATAATTCTATTTCTTTTCGACTAAGCGTCTATTACTATTTCTTTTCGACTAAGCGTCTATTTCTACTTCTTTTCGACTAAGCGTCTATTTCTATTTCTTTTCGACTAAGTGTCTATTACTATTTCTTTTCGACCGAGCGTTAAATGCTATTTTCTTTCGTTCGAAACGATATTTCGAACTCTTACCGATCGGAGCGATATATACATATATAGGTTAGTTAATTTTCTGTTCTATCGACTTAGCGTCACGAGCGAAAATCGAGTAATATTCTGTTTAACCGACCAACGAGTCGTCACGTAATCATTTTCGTTCCGTTACAATTTCACGACACCGCGTCGTACTTGTTCAAACCAAATCAATTCTTTTGAATAAACCATTTTTGTTATTTATCGTTAAAAGAAGGACTCTAGTTTCATGAAATTCATTTCTTTATCGCACGCCACCCGAACCAATCCCACCATTCTACGAGTAACCGCTCTACTTGTGGAATCTCCTGTAATTAACGGCAACGTCTCGTTCGAGAACGTTACAAGTTGATGACAGGATTAATGCTTTGTGTGGACAATCCAGACATACATCTTCTTCAGAATCATATTTTGCGGAAAGTTCGTACCATACTTTGACCGGTTCTGAATCAATCATACTGAATTCGGAAGGGAAAGCTATATACGTTCTACCTGTATTGCAATCGAAGAAGACGACAAAAGCATGGCATTGTAGTTATCTTTGTAAAACAAAAAATGTTGAAATTCTGAATAATTTACAGGATTTCTTCAAACGATTGTTAGAATGCTCATTAAAAAAGGTACATAAGTTGAACAACCATATCAGTAGCTGTTCTAATAAAGTGCATGCTGAAAAAGTTGGCCATTCTGATGGTTGTTACATAAACCTTAAACTTTGTAAGTCCAATTTTTTAGCCTTTGAGATCCTGGCACCTCACTTTCCGGATTTACGAAATTTGAAGAGAATGATATACAGAATAGTGTACATTTATAAACACCTATTACATAATTAAACAAAGTGTTCCGAATTTGGCGGGCCTGTGACATCCAGGCACGCGTCATCGCAGTGGCACTGCGCGCACCGCTCACGGCGCACAGTGGGACGGAACGTAGACATCTCTGGACATGGCCGTATCTTTGTTAAAAAACATCCGATTTTGATGGAACTTAGCTTATTTTAAAGGCAAATGATCATACTTTCCGACAGTGAACATAAAAATTGCAAAAAAAATTTGTTTGCACTCTCTAGCATTTGACAAACATCAACAAATTTTTTCAGTTTGGCACACTCTTCTTTGAGGGCGGATTTTACCCCCTGAACATCCATTTCGATAAATGTGATTCAACGAGTCGAAAGTAGAAAGTTCAAACTTTAAAATGGTTTTTGTTTCATCAACTTTGGATGAATTTTAGCAAAGTTATAAGACTTTGAAAATTTAGCAAATTTTAAAATAGTTTTGTCTGGTTTTCGGTGCAAATATAAAGGGCTTCAGGATATTATGATCAGTTTACTATTTATCCAATGTATGACAAAAGGATTAATGAATCTACTACCGCACTCTATCAAATGCTTAAAGTTCAGGACATTCCGTTGGGCCATCGTGCTGAACACTTAGATGTGAAATGTTTCCCAAATTTATATCCTTATGGGGTGGACGGACAGCATGAAGAAATATTGGTTCGTTTGACTGATCATGAATTCATTAAGTCCAAACTGATGTCGAAGCATTCGCAATTTCGATTGAACATGCAATATATGTTTCATTTATTACACGATACCAATATGCGGCAATTGAACGCTGGAATTTTTCACAAAATGAACGTCGCAAGTCCACGTGAAAAATACACAGCTGCTGGTTTTCTAGAGCAACTCTCTAAAGATCAGCTACAAACGAACCTGAACACTATATTTTCCAGATTACGTAATACAGCACAGTATTGGCGAAAACCGAGAAATGATTTGTACTGTATGATACACCATTATGGACCAGCTACCGTGGTTCCTCACGCTCAGTCCAAGTGAGTGGCTATGGACAGATTTAATAGAATATCTTCGTGAAGTAAACGGCCCATCGGTGGCTAAAATGGCCCCGAACGAACTCATTGCTTCTGATCCCGTTTCAACTGCTTGATTTATAGATAATACATTTCACGCTATGCTGGATTTCATTTGTTCGCCCGACAATCCGATTGGCAAGGTTACTCATTACTTTTGGCGCAGAGAATATCAAAGCATGGGATTACAACATTTTCATCTTTTAATTTGGATTGAAGATGCTCCTATAATCGATAAATCTTCGAAGGACGAAGTAGCAGCATTCATTATGAAATACGTCACTTGCAGATTGCTATCACCGCATGCGTTGCCAGAATTATATAGACGTGTAATTGCACATCAAATGCATAAATGCAATAGTTACTGTCTACGCAACAAAAAAACTAAAAATTCCTTCTGTACAGTATATCGATTTTCATTTCCACGTCCAGTTACAGATACTTTGATAATAAGGGATGTGGCTGTTTCTATAGGTGCTAGATGTTTGGGATTAGCCCAAACGGCCACAGGCCAAGCCGGCGCTGAGTCGCTGCCGATGCGGCGCGCGGTTTGAGTTCACCAACGCGACCTGATCGCGGACTGCACGATCGCGGTGATGCGACCGGTCGGGCCATCTGTTGACGCGCACCTCAGCTAATTGGGCAGCTGTCTCACCTCATCGCCCAAACTGCTTTGTTTGGCCGGTGCGGTCCTCGTCCTACTCGGGGCGAACAGCTGTTCGGTGGGGGTGCTGACGTCGGAACTCGGCGAAACGGCCGATCCATCACCGCGATCGCCCTTCTTTCTTCTGATAATCGCTAACTCAGACAGTCCTACCTTTGCTCTCGCGTGCTTGCGCGTCACTGGAACGTTCCAGGAATCCCTTGTGCGAACTACTCGGTTCAAACATTAGCTCTCGCGTGCTTGCGCGTTATTGTAAAATAGTTTCAGTGTTCGTTGTGGTTTAATTAGGCATAAGTGTAATATACTGTACAAACGTTTTGTAAATACAATGTGACTGTGACCTTGTGTTAAATCTTAACGGCTATGCTTAGCGACTAGCTTATAAGCAAAATTGCGTCTAAACCTAAACTAATTCTCGACCGTTCGAACTTCGACGCGTCGAATCCGCAACACTAGAAAACAATTGAAAGCAGAAGGTAGACTCTATGATCTTCCACGTTCAATAAAGGAAGTCCGTATCAATGATTTTAATGCTGCCGTTCTTACGGTTTGGAGAGGTAACATGGATATACAATATATTGGGGAAAATACAGGGTTGGTAACATGTTACTGTACTAACTACGTGTCCAAGCCGGAAAAAAGTTACGCTACGAACACTATGGCAGCAATAAATTCTACTAAGTCATTGGCTAGTCTTCTGTGCAACCTTGGAATGCGCATGCTAAATCATAGAGAATGTGGAGCGCCTGAATACGCTGATACTCTTTTAGGATTACCATTGCATGGCACTGACTCTAGTACTACTATTAGATGGTTAGATGTAAATATACTGAGAAGTAGGAAATTAAAAACTCGCAAAGAGATTGAGGAGCTGGAGGGTGAATCCACATACATATTTTGTCCATCCCTCATAGATGATCACTATCCTAACAGACCTAAGGAATTAGAATCTATGTATATGTACTTTAGTATCCCCTTGGGGTTTACAATCCATTCTTACAGCTCCCTTAATTCTAATTCTTACATCTACTTACATCTACTTCTTACCTTCATCTACCTTAATCCTAATCGCACCGCTCGCTCCGCTCGCCCGCCTGCCACCGCCACGCACGCCTCCACCTCTCCTCCCTCCCCTACCATCCGACCCCCGCTTCCGCTCGCCTCCTGTCACTCTCAATCCTTACACTCCCATTCCTCCACTCCACCTCCTCTCCTCACTTCCACTTTCCGCATCCATCCCTCTCTCTCTCCCCCTCGTCACTCAAAACCTCCCTCATTACTTCCTGCCATCCCCTCTCCTCTCCCCATCCCGTGCACACCTCCCACACATGCTCCCATGTCTTCTCTCCCCCGCCGCACATCCTGCATATTCTGTCCTCCTCCTCCTCCCAATATCTCCCTCCTCTCATCTCGCTCCCCAGTCTAAAACGTGCCACTCTCCTCCACCTGCTTTCCCCCACCCCCTCTTCAGATATCCCGGAACCCCCACCCCTTTTACCATTCCATACCACCTATTATATTTTGAATCCCTAATCCTTTCCCACCTTTCCATCTCCTCTAACCTCCTTCCCCTACTTACCAACTCCTCCCCCTTCAACTCCCCCCCCTCAACTCCCCCTTCCTCTCACCACTTCTACCCCTTCTATTTTCCACCCCCTCTCCTCAAAGAACCCTTTCCTTTCCTCCTCCCATCCCCCCAGCACCTTCCCCTTCTCGCCCTACCTTTCACCTCTTCCCAACACTCCCTTGCCAATTCCCCTCCTTGCCCCTCCTCTAGCTTCCTCTCATACGTCCATGTCCTCATCCCCGCCATTCCCTTCATCATGTCCAGCTGCAGCTCCTCTCTCACCATATATCCCGGTGTGCACCAATCTACCCCCCTTTTTTTTCTTTTTTTTTTTAGAGAGGGGGAAAATGCAATTACGCATACCCTGGTGTTACTCCAGGGTTATGTGGGACCCGGTGTGCAAATGTTACCCACTAAAACCCCCCTCTTAGGCCTCCATTCCTTGGTCACCTGGGACCGAACTCGGAATTAGCTTCGACTACTTCGAATCGGCCCCCCAGCTGGGAGGTGATCCGCCTTCTTCGCCCATAGAGTGCTGTTTTATAGGCGTAGTCCTCCTACTTATACCTGTATGTACATATTTACAATGAATTCCTCCTCTTTACTCCGTTGTACGGGTTCACTGTCCTTTTATTCCTTGCGGAATCGTCTCTTAGGGCTATAATAAATAAGAACATGGAGTTGTTATCTTACAGCAGCATAAATAAATAAATAAATAAATGAATAAATAAGTGGCTATTTGTCGATACACATATAGATACTTCCGTTTCCGGTCGCGTGTATGGTAGCTGTGCGTAAGAGAGAATGGAGTTTGCGGCTGGAGCGAAAGGCGAGTGAGGTGGTGAGGCAGAGTGGAAAGTGGAGTGAAAGGTAGAGGGGAGTTGAGGAAGGGACGGTGTTAGGGGGTGGCAGAAGTGCGGAAGGGATACGGGAGGCTTTGGAGGTTAGGTGGTAGAGATAGGCGAAGAAAGGCGGGAAGGAACGTGGAGTGTGACAGGTAGTGACGCAGGTGGGAGAAGAGTGAAACAGGAGAGAAGAGTTGGTGGGAAAGCGGGAAGTTTGAAAAAGTGAGAAGACAAAAAGTGTAAGGAAGGACGAGGATAAAAGAAGTAAGGAAAAAGGAGCAGGAGAAAAAGGAAAAGAGGGTAGGATAGAAGGGTAACAGGGCAAGGAAAGTGGGAAAGGGGAAGAAAGGGGAAAGGGGATAGAGAGGAAAGGAAGAGATGGAGGCGGAAAAAGGGGGAGAAAACGAAGTGGGAAAGAAGGCAAACGAAGGTAGGATTAGAAAGGCCAGTGAGAACAGCATGGGGAGTAGCGCGGGAAGTTTAGATAGTTTGTGGAGAAAGAAGAGAGAAAGAGAAGAGGACGCTGGGGCAATGGGGCAGGATAAAGCAGGAGGGTTTAAAAGATGCTCGAAGACGTGGAGGTCGCCAGAAAAGGGCGGTAAAGGGGGGAGGAAGGAGGGAGGGGAAGAAGAGGAGTCGATGGAGGGAATGATAAGGGAAATGATGTTGGAGATGAGGAGGATGAGGGAGGAAATGAGAAGGGATAGGGAAGAGAGAAGGATGAGGGAGGAAATGAGAAGGGATAGGGAAGAGAGAAGGATGATGGAGGAGGAGATAAGGAAGGAGAGGGAGGAGATGAAAAAGGAAAGGGAGGACAGAAGATGAAGTGAGGAGGAGTGGAGAGAGGAAAGGAGGAGATGGGAGGAGGAGATGGGAGGAGGAGATGAGAGAAGAGAGGGTGAGGAGAGGAGGGCTAGTAGAGAAGTTAGGAAAAATAGAAGAATGTGATAGGAGGATGGAGGAGGTGGGGAAAGGAAAAAAGAGGGAGTGTGGGGGAGGGGGTGAGGGGGGAAGGACTAGAGGAGGAATGGAGGATGAGAATTAGAAGGATAGAAGTCACGCAGGACAAGAAAGAAAGGGAGGTAAGAAGAAATAATGTGGTGGTGAGGGGGTTGGGGCTGGAAGGAAAGGAGGTGAAGGAGGAGGTGCGGAGGTTGTGGGAAAGGATGGGGTTAGAGATGAAGGGAATAAAGGAGGTGGTGAGAATAGGAAGAATAGGAAAGGAGGGGAGTGGAATGGTGTTGGTGAGGTTGGAGGGAAGGGAGCAGAAGAGGAAGGTGATGGAGGCTAAGAAAAAACTGAGGGGCAGAAGGGAAAGGGTAGAGGACGACCTCACCGAGGAGGAACGGAGGGTGAAATGGAAAATAGAGGGAGAGGCGCAAAGGGAGAGGGAGAGGGGAAGGAAAGTGCAGGTGGGGTATCTGAAAATGTGGGTGGACGGGAAGGTAAGAAGGTGGAACGAGTTAAGGGAGAAATGGTGTGAGGGGCAGGGAAACGAATGAAGTGGGAAGGGGGAAAGAGGAGGGAGGGGGGAAAGGTAGGGGGGATTTGGAGGGTGGCGTTCTGGAATGTAGCGGAGGTAAAGCGGAAGGATGAAGGATTTTGGAGGGGGCTGGAGGAATGGGATGTGATGGTACTGAGTGAGACGTGGGTGGAAGAGAAAGATTGGGGGTATGTTGAAAGGAGATTACCTAGAGGGTATATATAGGAAAAACAGTGGGCCAGAAGAGAAAGTCAGAAGGGAAGAGCGATAGGAGGGATGTTGTTGGGGGTGAGAAAGGAGTTGGAAGTGGGAGTTGGGGGAGGGGGGGAGGGAAGGAGGGGATAATGGCTAAGAAAGTGAAAATTGGGGGGGGGGTGGAAAATAGTTGGGGTATATGTGAATAGGGACTTGAAAGAGAAGCTAGAGGATTTAGGGGAGTGGATGGAAGAGAGAGAGGTGGGCATAAGAGTAGTGATACGGGGTGATTTTAATGCGCGCACGGGGGAGAAAGGAGGGGAGATACGGGGGGAAGAGGAGGATGAAGGAAGAGGGGGAGGGAGAAGGAGATCCAAGGATAAGGAGGAGAATGGGGAAGGGAGAAGGCTGTGTGGGTGGTTAGAGGATAGGGGGTGGGGTATATTGAATGGGAATACAGAGGGGGACGAGGAGGGAGAGTGGACTTTCACAGGAGGAAGGGGGAATACGGTAATAGATTACGTGTTAGGGAACGAGGATACTAGAGAGAAAGTGGAAAGATTGGAGGTGGGGGAGAGGGTGGAATCAGATCACCATCCGGTGGTGGTGTGGTTAAGAGGGGAGGGGAGGGAGGAAGGGGAAAGTGGGGGGAAAGGAGGGGCGAGGGGAGGGGGTAGAGAAGACTGGACGGAAGAGGGAAGGCGGGAATTTATGAGGAAGCTTGGGAAAAAGGGGGAGGGGGAGAGGGGAGTAGAGGAGGAATGGTGTGAGATGAGGGAAAGGATTAAGGGCGCGATGGGGAGGGGGGGAGACGACAAAGAAGGGAGGATGGTGGGATAAGGAGTGTAGAGAGGAGAAGAGTAAGGTAAGGAGAGAGTTGAGAAAATGGAAGAGGGAAGGAGGCGATGGGAGAGAATATAAGGAGAGGAAGGGGGAGTATGCCAGGTTGTGTGAGGAAAACAGGAAGAAGGAGGTGGAGAGGTGGGTGAGGGAAGTGGAAGGAGTAAGAACGGAGGGGCAGGTATGGAAGGTGGTGAATAGGGGAAGGAAAAGGAGGGGGAGGGTTAATGAAGGAATATCAATCGGGGAATGGGACGGGTATTTCAGGGGGTTGCTGGGGGGGGGGGGTAGAATGGAGGGTGAGAAGGGGGGGAGATGAGAAGAAGGGAGGATGGAGAAGCGGATATAGGGAGGGAAGAGATAGGAAATGTGATAAGGAAGTTAAAGGATGGGAAGGCGGGAGGGGGGAGGGGATTCCGAACGAATTGTGGAAGTATGGAGGCGCGGAATTGGAGAATTGGCTATGGGGGCTGTGTAACAGGGTGTGGAGGGGGGAAGGCTGGCCAGAAGGGTGGAGAGAGGGGGTGGTGGTGCCAGTAGTGAAGAAGGGTTTGGGGAAGAAGGTAGAAGAGTATAGGGGGATAACCCTAACACAGACGGCGTACAAGGTGTACGCGTCTGTGTTAGCGGAGAAATTAAGAGTGGAGGTGGAGGGGAAGGGACTGCTGCCACCGGGTCAAACGGGCTTTAGGAGGGGGGTGGGGTGTATAGACAATGTGTACGTGCTGAATTATTTATTGAATAGGCAAGTGGGAAGAAAGAAGGGGAAAATGGTGGTGCTGTTCATAGATATGAAAGCGGCGTTTGACTCGGTGGACAGGGAGGTATTGGTTAGGGCAATGAGGCGAAGGGGGGTGAGGAAGGAGTTGGTGGGGAGGTGCGAGGAGATACTTAGCGAAACTTCGTGTAGGGTGCGGGTGAGGGATGAGGAGGGGGAGAGGTTTTGGACGGCGAGAGGGGTGAGGCAGGGGTGCCCGCTGAGTCCGAGCCTCTTCACCCTGCTCATAGCGGATATGGAAGAGGAGTTGAAAAAGGGAGGATGGGGGGGAGTGAAGCTAGGGGGGGAAAGGTCTACGCGTTGGCATACGCCGACGATGTGGCGGTGTTGGCGGAGGATGAGGAGGGGATCAAGGGGCTGATAGGGAAATTGGAGAAATATGTGGATGGGAAAGGACTACAGGTCAATGTTGAAAAAACGAAGGTCATGAGGTGTAGGAGGGGAGGGGGGAGATGGAAGAAGGTAACATGGAGATGGAAGGGGAAGGAGATTGAGGAGGTGAGGAGCTTCAGATATCTGGGGTACACGGTGATGGGGAACGGGGGGCAGGAGGAGCATGTGGGGGAAAGGGTGAAAATAGGGGCGGCGGTGATGGGGAAGGTATGGGGTATTGGGAAAAGGATGTTTGGAAATGATTGGGAAAGGAGATTATGGCTTTTTGATAAGTTGGTGTGGCCGCCTAGAAGGCCGTGGAGAAGGTGGAACGCCTACATGACAGGTTTTTGAAGTGGGTGCTGGGGGTGGAACGAGAGACGCCGAATTATATGGTGAGGGAGGAGATGCAAAGGGTAATGATGAAGGGAAGGGCAGGAATGAGGGCGTGGGGGTTTGAAAGGAAGCTGGAGGAGGGGCAAGGGGGGGAGCTGACGAGGAGTTGTTGGGAAGAAATGAAGGGGAGGTTCAAGAGGGGAAAGGCTTTGGAGGGGTGGGAAGAAGAAAGGAAAGTGTTTTACGAGGAAAGGGGGACCTTGGAGGAGATGGAAGGGATGAGGGAAAGGGGGGAATAAGAGGGGAGGAGTTAGTGAGCAGGGAAAGGAAATTGCAGGAAGAGGAGAGGTGGAGAAGGATAGGGGAATCAAGGTATAACGTATGGTATGATAGGGTGAAGGGGGAGGGTTTGCCGGGGTATTTGAAGAAGGGGTGGGGGGAAAGTAGATGGAGAAGGGTAGCGAGGTATAGGTTGGGCAATGAAATGAGGGGGGGGAGGTATTGGGAGGAGGAGGAAAAAAGGATATGCAGGGTGTGTAGAGGGGGGGAAGAGACATGGGAACACATGTGGGAGTTTTGTATGGGGTGGGGAGAAGAGAGGGGGTGGCAGGAGATGGCGGGGGAGGTTCTAGGTGATGGGGGGGAGGGGGAGGTGTGGATGAGAAGAATTGAGGAGAGGAGAGAGGGAATTTAGCATGGATGAGGAGATGAGAGTGGAAGGGGAGCCGAGCGGAAGCGGTGGTCCAGGAGAGAGGGGGAAGCGTTTTTGGGGGGTTTTGCGTGTGCGAGCGGCGGGGAGGAGGGTAAAGAGCGAGCGAGCGGGGGGGGGGGAGAGGCGGAAGGAGGAAGTAGGTTAAGATAGGCTAAGATAGGTTAAGATAGGTTAAGGTAGATATAAGGTAGATATAAGGGAAGAAGTGTGAGAGGCGTGGTTATAAGGAGATTGTAACCCCTAGGGGAGTCAATAAAGATATATAAGTGGTTGTCTAGGCAATAAATAGATAGTGCGGCCCGGGGAATTAGGCCCATTTATCTTTCGCATTTATGTGTTTTGGTGTTTTGGTTTTATCTTCCTGCCCACTCCTTTTAAGCTCTTCTTTTTCTTTTCTTGGCAAGTCTTTTCCTTGTTGCAGCCCTGGTTGCGGCCTCTTCTTTCGCTCTTCTCGCCCGCATCTGTCTCTCCTTCTTGTTCTCCTCTATTTCCCTCCCTATACGCATTTCCATCGACGCCTTCGCAAATATTCGTAGGGCCTCCCATGCCTCATCCGTCTTCGTGGCTTTTTCAAGGAACGTTTCTGGATCCACTTGCCCCCCAAGCGCCCTTGCCAGCGCTTCCCTTTCCGTGTCGAATTCTCTTCATGTAGTCAGGACGTGCTACGCATCATCTAGGACCCCACATATCGGGCATAAGTCCACCTCCGCCTTTTTAATTTTTTTCTTAAACGCCATGAATATTCCATGATTGGTCAATACCTGCACGAGGAAATAATCCACGTTCTTCTTTGCAGCTTCTTTTGAGGCGAAGATATCCACCTTTTTTGCGATTCTTTTCGTCCAGGTGCTATGGGTATATCGGTCCCATTCATCCTGCCAGAGTCGCATGGCCTTTTCTAGCGCCCTCTTCCTATGTTCCTTTTCCTTTTCTTTTAGGGCGCCTATGTACCCCGCCATTTGCGGATCCCTTCCATCTTCTTCCCTCGCTTGAAATACTTCTCTGACCATCCGGGCCTTAAGACCTATCGGCATTCTGCCCGATAGGACGCATAGCGCCTGATGGGAGACTGTCCTATATGCTGTCGTTGTTTTTGTCAGGGCCGTTCTTTGGGCCCTTCTCAGGATCCTCTCACAGGCCTCTCTCTCCAGTGCCGGTGCCCACACTGGGGCCGCGTATAGGATCACTCACTCCCATACTCCGTAATAGAGTCTACGGGCACTCTGTGATGGGCCTCTGCTATTAGGAAGGAGAGCCGACAATGCCCCTGCCATTTTACTGGCCCTGGTCGTCACATTTTCTAGATGTGGGCGGAAGCTCCTCCGGTTGTCAATTATTACCCCAAGGTATTTTATTTCCCTCCTTGTCGTTATCATTTCGTCTTGCATTGCAAACTCCATTGTCGCTTGTTTCCTGCTTCCTCCTATTAAAATCGCTTCGGTCTTCTCCATTGCCATTTCCAGCTTGTTCCTTTCTAACCATGTTTTCAATTCTGTCGCAACTTCGTGAACCTGTACCCTAAACTGTTCGGCATCTTTTGCCGAGAACAGTATCGCCAGGTCATCCGCATATGCAATTGCCATTATGTTTTTAATCTTATTCAATCTCTTTAAGACACCGTCGTAGACCAAATTCCAAAAGAATGGTCCAAGGACTGATCCCTGTGGAACTCCTGCTGTAGTGTCCATCTCGATGGTTCCTTGTTGCGTGTGCACCACTAGGAAGGTTCCTGTTACTAAAGTACGCTTCGATAACCTTGAGGACACGTTCCGGTGCTCCTCTTCTTCCCAGCTCCTTTAATATCAGTCCCCATTTCAGCGAGTTGAAAGCGTTTTTGATATCTATGGTCAGTAGCACACATAGCCTTTGTTTTCTCTTGCACATTTCCGAGAAATTGGTCACCGCCATCACCGCATCAACCGTCCCTGATCTTCTCTTGTACCCGTACTGGCATGGGTGAAACGGATCCTTACCTATCATTTCTTCAATGACCTCCTTCATGATATACTCGCAGGCCTTACTGAGTGCTGGGAGTATACTGATCGGCCTGTGTGCTCCTTGAGTCATCGGGTCCTTTCCCGGTTTCGGGATGAGGACCACCTTCGTTTTCTTCCAGTCAGGCGGGATCTCCCCTCTCTTCCCTGACCACTTCACATAGATCCTTCGGATACGTCCTCACAATTGCCGATGTCACCTGCGACGGGACAGCGTCTAGGCCCGGTGTTATTTTGCCCTTAAGTTTTTTTATTGGCACTTCCATCCTCTCTGGGTTAATCATATCCATAACCTTTCCCTTCCTTGTGGTGCACCATCTTAGCATGGAGCCTCCTACCTGCTGGACATTTTGTTCCGGGACGGTAATGAAGAGCTGCTTCAACGTCGCATTCACTTGTTCCTGGGTCATAACCTTTTTGTTGCTTCTTCCTTTAAGCCTGGCCATTACTGCGAGGTACGGTTTTCCCCATGGATCATTGTCTACCGTACCGCACAGTTCTCGCCATTTTGCTTCCTTAGCCTTCCATATAGAGACTTGTACCTTCCTCTTCGAGTCTTGGTATCTCCCGATATAGATACTTAGGTCCTGGGTTCCCCTTTTTCTGGCCCTTTGAAAGCTTCTTCTCTCTCCATGCATCTTCCTCCTTAGTTCAGCGATTTCTGCTGACCACCAAGAATTAGGTTTTCTAGTTCCCCTCGGGAGTTTCTTTCTTACTAGCTGTCTCCTCGTAACCTCTTCCAGGGCCTTTTGCAACCTGGAAGCAGCCGGTTCTGCTATCCCATTTGGGGGGATTGCGGCTGCACATTCTTCCCTCACTTCCTGATAAGTTTTTAGGATCCCAGCTATATCCATATCCTTGGTCTCATATGAGGTCCATGGCGAAGCCGTTCTGGTCCTGGGTTTTTGTCTGATTGTATCTTCAAGACTTCACTTCTACTGATTCTTGCAATCGTCCCTTTATCGACCATCATAATGTCGATTACTGATGTTCTTTATTGTTGTGTTTGAAGGTGTACTTCGTGCCCAGTCTAACCGGGACTAGGCCGCATCTATCCATCATTCCCATACTCATTTGTCCTCTCATGCCGGTTTTTCTTCCTCCCCACACCGGAGCCTTTGCGTTTAAGTCCCCTGCGACGATTACGCGTTTGTTAATCCCTCTTATTTCCGTAAGAACCCCTTCCAGGTCGTCCAGGTACTCCCCAAAATCAACTCTCCTATTTGGCGAGCAGTAGCAGCCAACGATCAGTGTTCCCTCCACTTCTACTGCTACTATACCTCTCATTGCTACTATTGGCGTTAGTGTGGCAAATCTTCCATTAAACCCTGTAACCCATATTGCTGCATCTCCTGTAGTATCGCAGCTCCATTCAGGGAGCATCCTGTATGGTTACGCGATAATTACTATGTCGGCACTAAGCTCACATGCATTATGTATCATAATGTCTTGTGCCAATCTACACCTGTTTAGGTTAATTTGTAATATTTTCACCATTACCTTGTGTTTTTGTCATCCCGGCCCTCCGATACCGGTCCACTCTTTCTCTTGTTTACTGGGCACCCCAGCGATGCCGCCACATGTGCCACTTTAGCCTCCACCCCACCACTTGCTACGCATATCACGCATCTAGGTCTGTTAGTGCAGTCTTTGATGCTATGGTCCTCTGCCCCGCACTTACGACATCTTTCCGTCCCCTCCTTCATGCTCGGGCATTCCCTGGCCAGGTGGCCAATATGGTGACACCTAAAGCACCTTACTAATTTAGGGAGGATCCTGATCCTGGCACTAGTTAGCCCCGATCTCATTCTAAAGCCCCGCTTGGTAAGCCCCGTTTGTCGGGACCTCCATACTCGCAGCCTGTGTCCCCAACTGAGTGGGGTGTAGCTTTTTAAGTCGTACGCTTGTCTGCCCCATCTTCAGAGCTGATGCTACATCCGAGATCAACTCCTGTGCCTCCACCATTGGATCTATTCCTCTCACCTCTATGGTCGTTTTTTCCTGAAGAGGCACACACTCGATTTCCTTCCCTACTAAGGCTTTCAACGTCGACGCCATCGCCCCCGCGCGTCCCGCTTTCTCTAATTCTAGGACCACATGGCCTAGCCTTGACTTCTTGATCGCCTTAATACCGACCAGAGCCTCTCTACCCTTCGTTACCGCCGCTCTATATGTTTCTATAAATGTGTCTCCCTCCTTGACCTTAAGCATTACAGCCTCTGACCTCCTGCGTTCCCGGTCTCTGATCGTTATCCCTTTATCTTTGTGTTGCCTCTGTTGTAGTCTTCCTTCTTCACCACTCCTCTGGGTGGAGGTCTCCTGCAATCCCACCTTGTGTGTGCTCCTTTCCTGCATCAGCTGCCGCTTCCATTCGCTGTCCGTATTCTTCCTTTCCTGCATCAGCTGCCGCTTCCGTTCGCTGTCCGTATTCTTCCTTTCCCCTTGCCTCGGTGCATTCTGTCGATTTCGCTGTTTATCATTATCCTGTCCACTCAGGAGTTGTCGAGGATATTGTTGATGGGCAGGCAATCGCGGCCATTCCCTATTCCATTCCTCCTGCGTCCTGATCCCCATTTCCCCTTCCCGGGATCTTCGTTCCTCTCTCACTTCCGTCCTCTGCCTTTGCTGTATGTTTGATCGGTGTTTTTGTTGTCTAGGGTGTCTTCTGGTCCTTCTACTATACCCTTTCCGTAGTTCCTGTCAGCCGCCCTCATCCCCCTGCGGTCCATCCCCTCTTCTATCTCCGTTCCGGGCCTCACCACCTTTCCTTTCACGCCCCAATTCTTCCCCTCTAGGGGTGACGATATGGGTTTTCTGGTCCTCTAGGTATTTACTTTCCTCCAGCTCTTCAAAGAGCCTTCTTTTCGTCACGCCTCCTTCCCCAAGGGGCGATTGCCTTGCTCTTTTAGCATTAGTTATTCCCCCTACACCGTGCTGGACCTAGTTATGAGTACCACTGGTGTAACCACCCTCTTCATGTCCCTGTACGTCTATCGCTTCTGTTTGTGCTCCCTTCTCCTTTGTCGGCATGGCGTTCCTCTCTCCTGTCCATCTTCTAATAGCGTGTGATGCCAGCGCCTCCGCCACCGCTGAAGATGCCTCTGAGCATCCTTTAGTAGTAAGGCTAGGAGAGTTCCAACGCAGGTCCTCTGAGGGGATCGCGGGGGCGGGGGGAAGTGAGGGCGCGCGGGGGAGTGCGGTGGAGGGAAACATGGGCGCGGGGGGAGCGGGGAGTGGAAGACCGGTTGCGCGCGCACGAGTCGCGGAGTGGGGGAAGCCGCAATCGTGGAGGGGATCAGTCCGGGCCGAGCCGCCGCGGAGACCTCTCCAGACCTGACCCCCCGCTGGAAAGTTGTTTTTAGAGGGGGAATGACCCCCAAAAATATTTGCCGACTTAACCGATGAAGCGGACGACCCCACAGAAATTTTTTTCCCCCAAATATTGTTTCTAAGTAGCAAACAAATATACATCATGCACGAACGAAATATGATACTTTATATATATATATATATATATATATATATATATATATATAACGTCTAATCTTAAAATTATGTGAAGGGGAAAGAAGGAGGATGGATGGTGTGAAAATAAATTTTCCGCAGCGTATCGCGCGATTACGCGTAATTTGACTCCTCTGAAGCAGTCGTGCAGGATGATGTCATTTGGTATCGCCAAGAAGGAAATAAAATTATGAGGCGTCAGCAAGAATTCAGAAACGTCGAATCTTAGAATTAGGTGGCGAGAGAAGGAGGCGGACGACGGGTAAATAAAATTGAGAAATAATACAGGGTGTAAACGGTATACGTAGCAATATTTTAGGGGGTGGTAGGGGAGGTCCAATGGAACATAAAAGTCCTATGACATAATGTCCGATCGGTCTCCATTTTACAGTAATAATGCCTCAAAGTTAACATGTCTATATGCTAAACTAATAGTCGCAGGATTCCATAATTTTGCACATACATTGGAGATCACCAGTAGGGTAAAATTGTCTGAATACATTTTGTTGTATCTCGTATAGTTTAGCTGTTATAAAGGTTTAAACATCGGAGATGTTTGTGGAAATGATCGTCGCTACACGCACACAGATGAGCCGTAGGACAAAGACCGCCCGTTGTGAGCTGTTCAAGATGACCCAGTAACCGAGAAAGTACGGGCCCCTTACAGTAGCGGTCCCATTGAGGATCTGTTTGGAGTAGCGGAGGCACTTAGGGTCGTCAGCTAGAAAATAAGAAACAAGTGAACGAAAACTCTACACGTGTTCTTAGGCCAGGCGCGCAGTGGTGGCAATTTGTTGCGTGACAGTTTTGATGCTCACGAAAAATGCATTGATTTATTACTTCTTTGACATTGTTTCTGACCAATCGTAAAAATTAACTGCGTTGGTCGTCAACGTAGTCTAAAGAAGGACGCGGTTTATGACCGTATGGTTCCCTGAGTCGACGGTCGAGAACAGTGCGCCCCGGTCACCATGTTGTCCCACCCGATAATGAAGCAGTATACCGATTAACCCCTTAGTATACGAAATGAGTTTTACGAACGAAACGAAGGGCGAAGAGGATAGAAACAAAACGCACTGTCAATAGCACCCCCGTGGTACGTTTCCTGACTTAGCCTCATAATAAATTTTATAACGAAATGATCATAACGGTTTCATAACTTATAAATCTGATTATTATAAAAACAGAGTCATTGGCCAAGAGTGGGTTAGTAAAATTCTCCTGCAATTCTGTCGATCTGTTTTTTGACCTCACTGAAGAAATGTGGGGTGGTAGCGGTACGGTCAGCTGACTGTAATCGTGCGCGGTTGCTTTACCTGAGACGGGGCGCACCATTGCCTTTAACAGCTTACTGCGACGTTAATATCAGCTGCATTACTCTAGAAATAAGCTTAATTTACAGAAAACATATCAGCGAATGTAGTAGTACTTTTTCTGATTTTTACAATCGCGACCTCGACGTGAAACGGTAAAGGACATTTCGATGTCTTCTGGCATCAGGATAATACATGTCCCGGATTGTCCCCCAATTCAGGGACAATACGCGTTGACGTATTCCGTGCGACAGAAGGCGGGCATGAAGTTCGATTGGCCCTGAACTAACCATTTGGGCCTACTTATCTCTCGTGTCTAAACACGCGCTCGAATTTCCAAACAAAAGCATGCGTCGACGTATTCCGTGCGAGAGAAGGTGGGCCTTGGGGAGGAGATATTGCCGTGAAGAGGGCCTCTTCAGGACAGTGGCCGTTTGGGAGGGATGCAGGGCAGATTGGTTAAATTAGGGCCAATCGGAGTTCAAGCCCACCTTCTCTCGCACGGAATACGTCGACGCGTGCTTTTGTTTTGAAATTCGAGCGCGTGTTAACACTCGAGAGATAAGGGATCCGTCTTTAATTTGAAGGGAGGACGAAGCAAACGGCACCACCAATCAATCACGGCAAGAACGCTAGCTTCTTTCCGGAAGATATGAACATTGACTTTTCGGAAGATATGAACATTAATACTGTCGACAATCAAGAACGTGGCGCGGTCTTTAAGAATTTTAAACATTCCTCGGCCTGAGTTAATCGGTATATTGCTGTATCGATGGGTAGTACATGCGATGACTTCGGACCCGCATGTACCGTTGTCGTTCGCCGACTCGTGGGGCAATACGGTTATAAACCGTGACCCTGACGAACCGCTTTAGCCGGTCAGCTTAATTATTTTTTGAAACACCAATATATCAATAAAAAAGTATTATTCACCATCAATACCTACGCCTCGCGTTCGGACACAGGAAAAAATGGGTTATTATCGCCGGAAATAAGTCATAGCCTGCGTTAAATTTAAATACTAATAATCACCAATAAACAAACTAAAACTCACCCTTTCAGAAATTCAGCTGCAGCTTGAAAACCTGCGTCACTAGATCACTGAACTCATCCTGGTCAGCAACGGATGCGTCCAGTGCACAGGTGGTCCCAGGTATGCGACACCACCCAAAGTAAAAGGGTCGCAACATCAAGTGCGATCGGGTTAATGTAGATACGGAATATTCACTTCACTGCACGGTTACTAACACTGATCACCTAATTTATTGTCGCACCAGGACAAGATGTTTTAGGTAAAAAGAAGCCAGCACATTTTCGAGACACACGTGCTTTGCAGAAGTGCAACGAACGAACCATCCTACAGTTTCACAAAAGCCCGCGCTCCCTTCTTTTACTGCCAATGTACCCATTGCTTCGAGGTAGGCAGCAGACACCACGTGTTTCGGTTCGAAAGGGTCCGAAGAGAAGAGAAACTGAAAGTCTTCGAGTTGCTATAAAGAAAAAAATCCTGTTTCCTGTTTCCCTTTTCCGATATCCCGAGTTCACGTCTGCTACGAGGCGGAACCAACTATTATTATTATTATTATTGTATTTACGGGAGAACCCTTTAGAGTACAAAATTTTGAACACAGAAATGCAGTAGTACATAGTTCATGAAAAAAAACATAAAATATAACATAAAACATAATATAAAAAACATAAAATATACATAAAAAACAGAACAAAACATAACAGTCCACTAAGCGCACAAAAAGCAAAAACAAAAGAATATATCGCATAACACTTAAGACCTAAGAATTGGAGGCGACAGTCCCTTAAGTATACGGTCCCTGAAGACCCCTAAGGAGTCAGTAAATACATCTATATCCACCGGGAAATTATTAATCTCCTCCATCGCACGGTTTATGGGATCAGCAGCGTAATAATGATAATCCGGGACACATGTTGAGAATAGGGGTCTTGAACGCAGAGAGCGTTGCGGTGCGTGAAAGCAAATCAGACCAACGAGCTCCTGGCAGTTTACCTGACCGTGAAGTACTTTATACAGAAATAATATATCAGAGCATACACGACGGTCACTGAGAGTCAAGAGATTAGTTTTTTGCAGGGCAAAACCATAATCATGGTCACTAAACCTCATAGGGCTGCCAGTTACCCACATGGCCAACCTAAGGAACTTGTGCTGGACCCTCTCGATCAAATTAATGTAGTGTTTATGCCTGGGACTCCAGATCACCGACGCATATTCAACATGCGGCCTCACCAATGCTACGTATAGTAATTTAAATGTTCTGATATGTTTAAAGTCTTTACCGAATCGGGCTATAAACCCAAGGGTTTTCAACGCCTTACAATTAATATTACGATAGTGGTTACGAAAGTCCAGCCCTGACGTAAACGTAACCCCAAGATCCAGGACTTCCGCGACCTCTGTCAGAGAGGAATCGCCCAGAGTGTATGTAGAAGGAAAGCCCCTGATTGTCCTGTGAGACCTTAATAATACGCATTTACCAGTGTTTAGTCGCATCCTGTTTGCGGTACACCACTCCTCGAACCTAAGGAGATCTGCCTGCAACAGATCAACGTCATCAATACAACTAATAGTGCGGAAGATCTTAAGATCATCCGCATACATAAGAAATCTACTGTGCAGAAAAACCTCCTTAAGATCATTAATAAAGAGGAGAAACAGGAGCGGCCCTAAGTGCGATCCCTGAGGGACACCTGAGGTCACATTAACTGGATCGGACAATTGATCCTGTATCCTAACCACCTGTACACGGCCTTCAAGATAGCTATTGATCCAAGCGAGGAGCGGCCCATTAATGCCTATTGAGCTTAGTTTACTAAGCAGGATGCAATGATCAACAGAGTCGAAAGCTTTCCGGAAGTCCGTGTACACGGTATCAACTTGGAGACCGTCATCGAGTGCAGCCGAGATGAAGCACTGGTAAACCGCAAGATTGGAAATCGTCGAACGTCCAGGGACAAATCCATGCTGTTCATCGCAGATGACATTAATGAGCTTAGGCATTAAGTGCTCAGTAAGAATCTCTTCGAAGATCTTCGGCATGACCGATAGTTTGCATATCGGTCTGTAATTCCTTACGTCCGAGCGGTCGCCTGCCTTGAAAACCGGAGTGACCAGTGAGGTCTTCCATGCAACAGGGAAAATACCCCTAGCTAGCGAGGAATTAAAGATGTGCCAGAGGGGCCTAGCTAGAATAAAACGACACTCCTTTAGAAACAATGGTGGAACACCATCGAAACCCGGACCTTTTGACGTGTCAAGCGAATCAAGCATGGAGTAGATTTGACCAATCGAAATAGAAATTGAGTGCAAATTAACATCACTGTCCGGGGTAGAACCAGGAATCAGGGCAGGCGCCGTAACGGACCGGATGGAATATACAGAGCCAAAGAAGTCTGCGAAAAGATTAGCTGCCGCCTCATTCGAGGAGGCAGAAGCGTGGTCCAGAAAAACGCTACCGGGAATTCCATGCCCGCCACGCCTGGCGTTTACGAATTTCCAAAAACTCTGGACATTATCACACACAGCACTCTCAACACCATCCATATACTCACTATGTTCACGCGCTAAGACAAGTTTACATCTCGAACGGAGACTCGCAAAGCACAGATAATCGCTCCGTGAACCTGAGCTCTTAAAGATCTTATGTGCCCTTTTCTTCTGCCGAATCAAGTACCTTAAACCCGGTGAAAACCACGGCGGATACGAGGAATGGACCACAGACTTAATCGGAATAAAGGCATCAATTGCATGATTAATATGTCCATACAAACGTTCAAGAGCGGTATCCGGCTCAGAGTCCCCAGTCTCATAATCCCAGTCAACAGAGTTGAGGTAATCGATAACACCGTTGTAATCACCACGCTTAAAGTCCCTGAACTCCGTTATACCGCTCTTATGGCCAGGACCCGAGGCCAAACCGTTAAACAATACATATAATGGTGGATGATAGGCATCAGGTTGAATAAGGACATCAATAACCCGATCGATGGTGACATTAGAGCAGCTAACAAAGACAAGATCGAGCATAACGTCGAAGTCATTAAAAACATTGTTAATTTGGGCCAGATTGCAGTACCCGGCACACCCCAGAAGGAGGTCAATGGCAGCGGATTCATTCGACGAAATGCCCGACCTTCTAAAGCACTCCTGACCAGAGTCATTGAACCAAACCGCATGAGGCAGGTTAAAATCGCCATAAAGACACACGGTATCATCGCTAAACTTATGGTAAAGCTCAATGACCGAGTCAACAAAACTTGCATAAAGTGAAGTCTGGGCCACGGGCGGAATATAAACAGCCCCCAGAAGGAGATATTTATTAGTGTGAAGGTGGACTCTAACAAATAGCTGTTCCACCTCAGAACAATTGGCTGTTACGATGCGGGATGACCACGAGTTCTTGACGGCGATGAGAACACCTCCACCTCTAGTGAAGCAGCTGGTTCGAAGAGATCTATCACATCTGTACACAGTATAATCACGTAAACCCAGTTCATTAGAAGAAATCGCCGGAGTGAGCCAGGTCTCAACAAAAATAATAATATCATACGAAACCGCGGACAAGAGAACAGAGTTAGCAAGAGAATCCAATTTGGTGCGCAGACCACGGACATTTTGTACGTAAACTAAAGGGTTCAACTCGCGTTTTTTTTAGCCGCGTCCTTATGCGGTCTACCCTCCACGATTTTCGGAAAACCACGAACATAACGGATTGTCTTCCGAGTTTCACCCTGTTCATGGAGAATTCGGCAGGCCCGATTGGTTAGTTTGGGGCCAATGGGACTTCAAGCCCACAGTCTCTCGCACCGAATACGTCGACGCGTGCTTGTGTTTTGTAATTCGAGCGCGTGTTTATACTCGAGAGATAAGGGATCCGTCTTTAATTTGACGGTAGGACGAAGCAGGCGGGACTACGCGCAGTCAGCGGACTACCCTTCTTTTCCTGTGTCTCTCTGCGAGACGTATTGATGCTGGATAATACTCTGTAATTTCTAGTTCTCCAAAATTAATCAGGCTGATCAGCCAGAGCATTTCGCCAGGGTCGCGGTTTATGACCGTATTGTCCCACGAGTCGGCGGTAGGGAACGGTTTCCTACAGTTTCGGATAATTTATGACTTAATTGGTTCCGCCTCGTAGCAGACGTGAATTTTCTTCTTTATAGCAACTCGAAGACTTTCTGCTTCTCTTCCCTTCGGACCCTTTCGAACCGATACACGTGGTGTCTGTTTTCTATCTCGAAGCAATGGGTACATTGGCAGTAGAAGGACGGAGCGCGGACTTTTGTGAAAGTGTAGGATGGTTCGTTCCTTGCACTTCTGCAAAACACGTGTGTCTCGAAAATGTGCTGGCTTCTTTTTACCTAAAGCATCTTGTCCTGGTGGGAGTTAACTCATAATGGAACGAGAGAAACTACTTGGGGTAGAGGAAATTGCTTGGAAAAAATCCTGTCAGTCAGTTTGCAATCGCGTCAGAGAAGTGTTTTCTAGACAAGAGTATTACGCGTTGTTCTGAGTATAAACCTAGAACAACGGAGACGCAATTACTGCTGTACGAGCATTTGTGCGGCCATATCTGCGGCACCGGACGCCAAGTGAAAATTCATTTTCACCAATTTTTATAAGGTACGAACAACGCGTTCCGTGAAAAATAAATTAAGTGATCAGTGTTAGTAACCGTGCAGTGAAGTGAATATTCCGTATCTACATTAACCCGATCGCACTTGACGTTGCGACCCTTTTACTTTGTTTGGTGTCGCATACCTGGGACCAGCTGTGCACTGGACGCATCCGTCGCTGACCAGGACCAGTTCAGTGACCTAGTGACGCAGGTTTTCAAACTACAGGTGAATTTCCGAAAGGGTGACTTTTAGTTACTTTATTGGTGATTATTAGTTATTAAATTTAACGCAGGTTACGGCTTATTTCCGGTGATAATTCTCTAAATTTCCGTACCTAAATTTTGTCTTCGGGGGTTTTAAACAGACTTATTCATTATCAGCAACAGTGTTGGCCGTTATTAAACTACGGATTCTTATTACAATAACGGACTACGATCACGCTTTGTTTATTTCCTGTTACATTACTTTTTTGTTTATGCGATATTTGAAAACGAAATTTACGTATTTCTTGTCCTCTCACTTCAAATAATTATTATTTTCGATTCTGTTTTAAAAAAAATATGTATTCATTTTTTTACGTTTGACATAACGTTCCTCGATTTATCTTTAACTCGTAATTCACTTTAAATGACAACCAAACGATGACGAAAGGTATCGATTGCCGTCGTTTTCGCAGAGATCTGATGAGAAATGCGGAGCTGAAAGAGTTTGGTTCTTAATAGGTATTCAAACTCCTTCGAGGGCCGAAAGCCATAAACTTGCGGTGAAGTATCGCGGGGTGTTGTCTTCGCCACGGGATAGGATGTGGCATCTCCTTGAGTCGAGACGCTGGAGGATCACTCTTAAGAGTCTTTCCTTCCGAAAAACACACCACTTTGGGAATTACATGAAAGATCAGAAGTCAACACCCTGTTTCAGTGTGTTGGTCTCACCAATATGCGCGAGCTACTATCCGTTTCAAACGCATGGTGCAAACTTTAGGGCATTATTACTGTAAAATGGAGACAGATCGGACACTATGTCATAGGACTTTTATGTTCCATTGGACCTCCCCTACCACCCCCTAAAATATTGCTACGTAAACCGTTTACACACTGTATATGGTTAAGAAATTTTATTTAAAATTAAAAGAATATAATTTAACATTTTTCCTACGAGCATCAGCTAGAATATCATTGATGGCACATGCCAACAGTTCGGAATCTATATGATAATCCTCACAGTAATGTTCACTATCACCTATGATTTTAGCAGCATGACGCGCGTCTAACGTTTCGCAGGCAACATCGCTCTGCTGTACCACGTTAACAAAAGTTTTAAATTTCGTCTGCACATCTCTTACATTTTGATACAGCCGCAAATATACATAGCTTACACATGGCTCAAGATTTAATAAAAATGTTACTGTATCCGGTTTGAAATACAACGGCTTATCATGTAGCATCATCCTTACAATTGGAGAATTATAGATCTTACAAAAATCTATCGTTAATTTATCCATATGCATCGAAGGTGATCCAGGTAATCGCGAACGTTCTTCAATGGCTGTACGACTACTGCATAGCGCATGCCATGTACACCATGGTAACGTGAGATACATCCCACGATTGTCGCCGAGAACAATTTCTACATCGATCGTAGGTCCTACGCTGATTCCAATTTCCAAATATTTGCTGCTCATGAATGTTAATGCGTATCTTCTGACCATGATACGCGATGTTCGGCGCAGGCTAAGAGAGCAATCAAAGATATGAAATTGTTTACACAAACATAAAACAAATTTAAGAATATGTAAAAATTAAGCCTTACCAAACAACTGTATTCTCCCCGCATTGAGCTACACCATCATCATGCATGATCGGAACGTAATAATTCATACGTCCGGCGTTTCCTTCGACACTAGTACTGCACTTTTTTTTTTCAGAGTAGTATTTGTTCCGTCGAAAGTCACTGAGGCTACTGGGCGATTTATGGAATAGCGTCAGAGAGCCGTCTTAAATATCGGTGCGATTGCTTCCCCCACCACCACATTTTATTTTAAAACTTTCAACTTTTCCATAATGTTTTTCAATCTTAACGATGCAGCATATCACACGATCATATGTAATTTGAGTCTCACCCTCAAGGATAAAAGTCTTGGCTCCTCTGAAGCAGTCGTGCAGGATGATGTCGTTTGGTAGCGCCAAGAACGAAATAAAATTATGAGGCGTCAGCAAGAATTCAGAAACGTCGAATCTTAGAATTAGGTGGCGAGAGAAGGAGGCGGAAGACGAATAAATAAAATGAAGAAATAATATACGTTTAAGAATATATATTTAAAATTAAATGAATATAATTTAATATTTTTTCTTCCTACGGGCATGAGCTAGAATAACACTGATTGCACATGCCAACAGTTCGCAATCTACAAGATACTCTTCATCGAAATATTCACTATCAGGTATGATTTTAGCAGCATGACATGTATTTAATGTTTCATAGGCAACATCACTCTGCTGTAGCACGTTAACAAAAATTTCAAATTTTACTCGCGCATCTTCTGCAATTTGATACATCCGCGGATACATATACTCTATACATGGCTGAAGATTAAATAAAAATGTTGCTGTGTCCAGTGTGAAATACAATGTATTATCACATTGTGTAATCTTTATAATTGGTGAATCAAAGATCCGAAAAAATTCCACCGTTAAATTATCAATTCGCATTAAGTCTGGTTCAGGAAATCGTGCACATTCTTCGATGGTTTCACGGCTGTCGAATAGCGCACCCCATGTATGCCATGATAATATGAGATGATTTCCATGATTATCGCCGAGAAGAACTTCTACATCGACTATAGGTCCTACGTTGATTCCAATTTCCAAATATTTGCTACCCATGGATGTTAATGCGTATCTTTTGACCATGATACGCGATCCTTGGCGCGGACTAAGAGAACAATCAAAGCTATGAAATTGCCCACTCGTATTAGGAATAAACATAAAAATTTTGAGAAGATGTGGAAATTACGCCTTACCAGTCATTATATATATTCTCCCCGCATGGAGCTACACCATCATCTCGTACGATCGGAACGAAATAATCCTCACACCCAGCGAGTATTTCATCAATGGCACTGTACATTTTTTCAAAGCACTATTTGTTCCATCGAAAGTCACTGAGACTACTGAGCGATTGATTGATTGAATAGCGTCCGGGAGACTGACTTAAATAGAGACGCAATTGCTTTCCCCCATCACCACCACCACATTTTATTTTAAAGCTATCAATTTTTTTCAAAAATGATTTTCAATCTTAACGTCGCGGCGTATCGCGCGATCTCGCGAAATCTGACTCCCCCGAACACTAGCATGCGATGATGTCATTTGGTGGCGCCAAGAACGCTCGAACGAAATATAATACATGCAGAAACACCGAATCTTAGAATTAGGCGGCGAGGAGGAAGATGGATAAATAAAATGGAGAAATAATATACGTTTAAGAAATTTTATTTAAAATTAAAAGAATATAATTTAACATTTTTCCTACGAGCATCAGCTAGAATATCATTGATGGTACATGCTAACAGTTCGCAATCTATATGATAATCCTCACAGTATTACAATAAAATGATAAAATAATATATATATATATTGTTACAATGAATAATATTTGTACAATTTAACATTTTGTTGCTAGAGATGTTGATAATATCATTCAAGGCACACACCAGCAGTTCGCAATCAACAAGAGATTTACCATAAAAATATTCACTATCGACGAGCGCACTGTACAATTTACTTAACATTTACTGCGAGCGGTATCGATAATATCATTCATGGCACATGCCAGCAGTTCACAATCAACAAGAGATTTACAATCAAAATATTCACTATCGTGTAACGTCCCACGGGGACTCAAACCGGTAAAAACCGACTGTTGGTAAAACAGAACCGATCTTCATTATCATACAACTGTATTCCAGTACCACGCAAACGCATTGTAAAGACTTTTGTACATAATTTATAATTTAAGCAAATATTAGAGAAACAAATATTATAGAAATGTTAAGAATAATTAATTATAAGTATTAGCAAAAGCGCAAGACAAAATAATAAGTAATAAGCGAACAAACACGAAATAACAAACAGCAACTCATTGCGCATGCGCCAGCCCGCCAATTCTCGGGTATAAAAGGTGACGCGCGCAGCACAGGGCGCGCTCATTCGAATACGTTCTTGCGACCAACGAATGCTAGTGCCTGGAGGCAGCTTAAGTACCATCCAGCAGAATTTCAGCACGCTCCGGAAACGGTAGCGACTGGTTCTCAGTGTTAAAAAGGTACGGGTGCTCCTCTTTGGACCTACCATTTGAAGGTTGAGAACTAGTAGGTAGCAGCTTAACCGCTTAGCGAAGGCAAAGTCTACAGAACCCTAGACTAAAAACTCTGCCAAAAGAATTGGGACCCGCTCCGGAAACGGCAGCAGACCGATCTTACTGCAGAAGTCTAGACTAAAAACTCTGCCAAAAGAATTGGGACCCGCTCCGGAAACGGCAGCAGACCGATCTTACTGCAGAAGCCTAGACTAAAAACTCTGCCAAAAGAATTGGGACCCGCTCCGGAAACGGCAGCAGACCGATCTTACTGCAGAAGTACATAACACAATACATATATTACATATTAACTAGCGTATTAAACAAAAAAAACACATAAAACCCCAAAAATAAGAATATTACTCATAGTTGTAAGCAATATTAATTAATCGTTATTGTTATTAGAGTAAGTTTATTAAATAAATAAGTATTGTTGAGTTTAAAAGCCTTAGATTTAAATCTTTAGTCTGTAGAAGAACCCCCACCTATCCTATACTCGAGGGGACGCCGCTCTCCTCTCGGGGATCTGTCGACGCTCAGTTGTCCCCGGACAGCCGAACGTTACAATCGAGTATAGCTTTAGCAGCGCAGCCCGCGTCTAAAGTTTCATCGGTGACATCGCACCGTTGTAACACGCTCACAAAATTTGAAAACTTCATATCAACATGATGTGTAGTTTCATAAAGCTGTATATATATATACATGATTGATACAACGCTCGAGATTAAATAAACAGATTAATGTGGCAGGTTTGAAATATAGCGACTTATTATGCCGCGTCATCTTTACCATTTGCGAATTATACATTACACAAAATTCCACCGCCAAATCGTTAATCCATAGTGATGATCCGCTCGATCGTATGCGCTGCTCGATGTCGGCACGTTTTTCAATTAATCCTTTCCATGTTGGAATAGGCAATACCAACTGATTCCCACGATTGTCGCCGAGAACGATTTCTACTTGTGTTATAGGTCGCACACTGATTCCGATTTCCAGATACTTATATGCTGTAGATGTTAGCGCATATCTTCTAACCATGATGCGAGCTGTGTAACGCGAGCTAAAAAGAACAATAAAAGCTATGAAAATGATTGCTATTATCGAGAAAAGAAAACACAAATAAAAATCATGAGAGGATATGAAAAATTATATCATACCTGTTAGATGTATTCGTCCTGTTTGAAGATGCATTATCTTCTGCGATTATTGGAGCGTAGTAATTCCCAACACTGGGGTTATACATTTTTTTTTTTGAGCACTGTGTTGGTATATGTCGAATGTCACTGGAGAGCTACTGAGCGATTAATGTAATAGCGTACGAGGAGCTGGATTAAATAGAGGTGCATAGCACCATCCCCTCCATAGAATGTTGGGACGGGCCATCGGTTTTTTGCATGCAATGCATCCGAGGGAGAACATCATAGCATATCGCATGATTGTAATTTCAGCCCCGCCCTCAAGGTTAAAAGTTTCGACACGTGTTGAATGTAATAGCATCAGCAGAAACTACGATCATGGAAGAATTGGAGCAAGTAGAAGGCCAAATGTTGGATCAATCTGAACGATTGTTTTTGCAGCGTCAGCAGAAATGTTTTTTCCATACATATATGTGATGGACATTTTTCCCCAACGCAGAGAAATAATTTTGAAACGTCGAATCTTAAAATTATGTGAAGAGGAAAGAAGGAGGATGGAAGACTTGACACGTGCTGAATGTAATATAATACTTTTGGAAGCGTCGAATCTTAGAATTACGCGGTGTCAGCAGAAACTGTGTCGGATGATTTTGCACGCTAATTCGTCATACGTGTGTCACATAGAATCTTCGTTTTTGCATGCAATGCATTCGAGGGAGAGGGTACACCGAAAGAGTTCGACAGAGATACCAAATCGCGGTACTAGCTATAAAAGCATGTTCTACTCTGCACAAAGCCTCAAATCGTTGCATCGTGTTGCATGGAAAAAAAAGACATTACATTTACATTCCATTGACGATCATGAAAGAATTCGCGCAAGTAGAACGCCAATTGTCAGATCAATCTGAACGAGTGATTTCACGGGAAGAATACCTCGCGTGGGAAGAACGGTGCAACGAGCGTATCGAATCGTTGGAAGAACACAGCCGAGTGAAACGTCCTCGATTATCAATTGGTGTTCGACAATCGTTGGTTGCTCGAATCGCGCGACTCGAAGGACTGAAGCTATCGTTGCGCGGACGTTTCGCGCGTGAAGGTGCCGGACATTCGAGCACAGGACTTTTGTGGCGCGAAATAGACACTGCGTTCGATAGCCGCGTATTAACTGGTGCAGTGCTAAATTTAAATTACATCGAGCCGCGCAATTTCCTCCAGGCTGCTGAGACCATTGTGTTGGAGCATGTGCAGGATGCTTTGAGGAAACATCGAAACCTCAAAGTGAACACGGTGTTTAATGGTGAATTTGTGGCGGGTGACAAGCATGCTTGTAAAAGCATCAATACCCGAAACTGTGAACTCTTCCGCACATCCGATCTGCAGGAGTGGTACCAACGATGCATTATCGAACCCACCCTGACATCGTTGGAAGAGTTCCAGGAACGCGACAGTGGATGGGCATTGACGAGAATCCTGAATCTGACAGTCAATATCAACAAATACAATCCGCTGCGCGCGGGGTGTCACTGCAAGTTACCGCAGAAATTGTCGCTAAAAAATGCAACAATTAGTGTACAATCCACAGACAATGCGTGTTTCGCGTGGGCAGTGGTCGCCGCTCTCCATCCTGCTGAACGAGACACCGCGCGCCAAAGTTCATACCGAGACTATGCTTCCGTGCTAAATCTACAGGGTATTGAGTTTCCAACGTCCCTGGAGCAAATTGGAAAGTTTGAGCGGCAGAACGAAATCTCCATCAACGTGTACAGTTTCGAGGAGCGACTGGAGAAGGACACTGAGAAGATAACTGTTACAGTCTTTCCGCTGCGTCTCGCCAGCCAAAAGAGGGGTCGACACATCAACCTGCTCTACACACCGAATCAAGAGCATGGCGATGTAGGACACTTTGTGCTGATCAAGAACTTGTCCCGACTGGTGAGCGCACAGCTGAGCAGACACAATGGAAAGAAATTCATCTGCGACCGGTACGTATATAAACTTATGAAATGTTGAAATGTATCGCAAAAAAAAAAAAAATTTTTATGGTTTTGCAGATGCTTGAATTACTTTGGATCCGTCGATAAGTTGGAGGCCCATGCAGTGGACTGTGGGAATATGAATAACTGTGCCATTCTGCTGCCCAGCGAAGGCAACAATTTCTTCAGTTTCAAGAACCACTGCATGAAGGAGCAACATCCATTCGTGGTGAATGCAGATCTCGAGTGCATCATCGAGAAAACGGAAGACCGCATGAAGGGTGATGCGGATTCTAAATTACATGCGTACCAACACCACAAAGTGCATAGCATTGCATATTATATGCATTGTTCGTACGATTCATCGCTATCGATGTATCGATGTCGCCGCGACGCGGATTGTATTTCATGGTTTTAAAAAAAAATTTCAAATTTTGCCAAACCCATTCTAACCAATAATGCTTCTATGGAAAAGTTGACGAAAGACCAGTGGATAACATTTCGCAATGCAAAAAATTGTCATATATGCGAAGAGCCATTCGAGGCTGATGATGTACGAGTTCGCGATCATTGTCATATATCCGGGCGGTTTAGAGGACCCGCACATTCGAAATGCAATTTAAAATATAAAAATGCGTTTTACATCCCCATAGTTTTTCATCATTTATCCGGCTATGATTCACATTTCATTATCATGGAAATAGCTACCGCTTTCAATGGTCACGTTGACGTATTACCAATAACTAAGGAAAAGTATATTTCTTTTACAAAAAATGTCGAAGATCCGGCTGAATCAGACTCGCGAAATTATATTAAATTGCGATTCATCGATTCATACAAATTTCTCAATACCAGTCTCGACAAATTAGCATCTTTTCTTAACACAGATCAATTAAAAATTTTACGATCCCAATTTGAAACATTATCCATTGAAGATTTCAATTTATTAACGCGAAAGAGTGTCTTTCCATATGAATACCTTGATTGCGCGAACAAGCTGCAGGATCCGTGCTTACCACCGCGCGAGTCATTCTACAGTTCGTTAACGGGTGAGACTGTATCCGAGAGCGATTACGCGCACGCTGAGACTGTTTGGCAACGTTTCGGGATTAGAACCTTGGGCGAATACAGCGACTTGTATTTGAAAACAGATGTCTTGTTATTGGCAGATATTTTTGAAAATTTTCGCGAAAGTTGTATCAAGAGTTACGGATTAGATTCTGCGAATTATTATACATTACCTGGTTTCACATGGGATGCTATGTGAAAACACACTAAAATTACATTCGAATTGCTCACCGACGTCGATATGGTCATGTTTATTGAACGCGGTATACGCGGGGGTTTAAGTCAATGTTCCGGAAGATACGCACATGCCAATAACAAGTACATGCCATCTTACGACGCAACGGAACAGTCATCGTACTTGATGTACTTTGACGTGAACAATTTGTATGGATGGGCAATGTGTCAGCCCCTGCCATATACTAAATTTCAATGGGTCGAAGATGTTGCAAATTTTTATGTGTCTTCGATCGCTGTCGATTCACCCACGGGATACATTCTCGAGGTAGATCTGGAATATCCGCAACGTCTGCATGATGCTCATGCAGATCTACCATTCTGTCCGACGCGTGCCAAACCACCTGGCAGCAGACAGGACAAGTTACTCGCGACATTATACGATAAGCAGCGTTACGTTATCCATTATCGCAACCTGCAGCAGTGCACGCGTCACGGTCTTCGTATTACAAAGATACACCGCGTGCTTCAATTCGCTCAATCTCCCTGGCTCCGCGATTACATCGAATTAAATACACGGTTCAGAACAGGCGCGACAAACGATTTTGAGAAAAATTTATACAAATTGATGAACAACGCGGTATTTGGTAAAACTATGGATGGACGATATGGCGCGGAGGCAATGATCGCTAAACCGAATTTCCACAGCAGAAGTGTTTTTTCGGAAAATTTAATAGCTGTTGAATTGCGCAAAGTCGAGGTGAAATTCAACAAACCGATATACGTGGGTATGTGTGTTGTGAGGTTGCCGGGGCTGAGATTCTTCCTGAGAATCTCGTCGGTTGCCGTGGGCTGTCCTCGGAAGGATCGTCCTCCGGGCTCCGATTATTCGGGTGTAGGTGCCGGGAACGGGGATTCGGGTTGAAACAAGCGTATAACAAGCGACAAAACGGAATTTGTCTGGTCAACCGAACAGCAATACGCGTTCGAGTCGCTGAAGAACTGCTTAATTACAGCACCAGTATTAGCATACCCAGATTTTTCAAAAGAATTCATAATCACAACCGACGCATCGGACGTAGCGGTAGGCGCAATACTGTCACAAGGAGAGATAGGAGAAGACAGACCGATAGCATATGCAAGTAGGGTACTAAACAAAGCAGAAAGGAACTATAACACAACAGAAAAGGAATTACTCGCTATCGTCTGGGCAACGAAACAATTTCGACCATATGTATACGGAACACACTTCAAGGTGGTAACAGATCACAAAGTATTAGTATGGTTATTCAAGGTACAAGACCCCGGATCAAGGTTGACTCGCTGGCGAATACAGTTAGCGGAGCACGACTACGAGATAATACATAAGGCCGGAAAAGCCAACACAAGTGCAGACGCGCTGAGTAGAAACGTGAATGTAATCCAGAACCAACAAGAAGAAAACGGGGAAAACGCGAAACAAGAAACAAACGTAACGGAAGTAGAATCCGAAAGGGACAGACAACAAATACTGTATGAGTACCATTTAGCACCCTTAGGCGGACACCAAGGAATTCAGCGCACAGCGCAAAGAATAAAACAGAAGTATAGATGGACAGGAATGGATAAAGACATAGAGGAGTACATCCAAAAATGCGCATGGTGCCAAAAGAATAAAGCCAGCAGAAGAACCAAAGACACCAATGGTGATATCCGACACGCCTACGAGACCATTCGAAAAGGGCGCACTGGATATTGTAGGACCACTCACAGTAACGGAGCTAGGAAATAGATACATCCTAATATTCCAGGATCACCTCACGAAATTTAGTAAAGCAATACCCATCCCTGACCAAGAAGCAAGAACGATAGCAAAAGCGTTCGTAACAAAGATAATCTGCGAGCACGGAATACCGGATGAAATACTAACCGATCAGGGAGCAAATTTCGTCGGAGAAATGTTCAAAGATACATGTAAGCTATTAAAAATCACGAAAATACAGACAACGGCGTACCACCCTGAATCGAACGGGGCACTCGAAAGGTCCCACAGGACGTTAGTAGAATATTTGAGACACTACATAGACAGAGACCATTCTGATTGGGATAAATGGTTACCCTACGCAATGTTTAGTTACAATACAACCCCACATACAGCGACAGGTAACACCCCCCACGAATTAGTCTACGGTCAGAAAGCGGAATTACCGACCGCACTAAAAATCACGCCTAATCCTACCTATAACTACGACTATTACGCGCAAGAGGCCAGAGAACGGCTAAGGACGTCAAATGAAGTAGCGCGAGTAAAGCTAGTAGACGCGAAACAACGTTCAAAAACTACGTATGACAAAAAGACGAAGGAAATCCAATTCAGGATAGGCGATAAAGTACTACTATATGACGAGTCCGTGAGTCGGGGAAGATCGAAGAAGTTAGATTCTAAATGGGAAGGACCATACGTAATAATAGATAAAAAGTCAAAAGTAAACGTCACGATAAAAAAGGGTAGAAGGACGTTAACCGTCCACGTAAATAGAATAAAACATTTCGTAGAATAAAAACTTAAGCGGTACAGGCAGGAGAGAGGAACGGAAATAAAGGAAAATAATTGGGGAATACACAGCAAATTAGGTAAAACGTAGTATATTCAAAAAGAATAAAAGGAGTAAAAACTCATATTACAAAGGAACAAAATTGAAAAAGAACGGAACATCAACCGGCGTACTGCCCCCAGTCCTCCTCCTATAACAAAAAGAAACAATGTCGATTAGGACAGTTGAAAACCAGCACAGAACAAGATAAGAGGAAAACAATGAATCAAATACTTACTTCCACCTCCGAGGGGTCGAAATCAAAAAGACGACGTAGCCCAAAAACATCACAACCACGAGCCCACATGGGGTAGCCCTCCTCCCATAAAACATCAAAAAAGCAACGAGCCAGAGAACGCCGAAGGCGGATCTGAACCATTACATGTGCGGGCACGTACCTTACGTACGTAACCTCACAACAAAATTGGTGGCAGCGGTGGGATTTTTTCCATCGAACCGCGGTACATTTCAACGACGACCTAGAAGAATTAAACGATGAGCCTAGAAGATCTAGCCTTTTCGTACCCCCCACATTCGACCTAGAGGAACAGCCCGACGATCCAATGGAATTGGACGAACGACGAGCTTTTAGCGCATTGAAAATGATACCCAAGTTCGATGGAAAAAATCCCACCGCTGCCACCAATTTTGTTGTGAGGTTGCCGGGGCTGAGATTCTCCCTGAGAATCTCGTCGGTTGCCGTGGGCTGTCCTCGGAAGGGTCGTACTCCGGGCTCCGATTATTCGGGTGTAGGTGCCGGGAACGGGGATTCGGGTTGAAACCGAAGGTAGTGGATCCTTGGCCGGTTTAAGAGTTGGAACTCACCGTAGAGTGAATAAAGGATTTATTGAGCCTGAACTGACACTGGCGCGGCGATCACGGTAATGATCGCTAATCGATTCGAAAAAGTGAGAGCGCGTGCCCCGTTTTGGGCGGTGATTATATATGGTCGTTTTGGGTCGTGGCGGGGGCCTAATGGTCGCCGTCCGATGACCCGTGGCTGCGCAACGTTCGTTGACCGTTGCGTCGTTTGCGGATTCCTTAGCATTGATGCACATATTGCTGGCTCGATGCTATTCGGTGGTTGTTTCACAACATGTGCATTCTGGACATACAAAAAATTTGTTTGTATGATTTTCGCCACGAATACATGTCTCCCATGCATGGTCAAAAATGTAAAGTAATGTACACAGACACTGATAGCCTCATCTATCATATTCAATGCGATGATATCTACGAGGCCATGAAACGCAATATCGATAGGTTCGATACAAGCGATTATCCCATCGACAATGCATATGATATGCCACTTGTAAATAAGAAGGTTCCGGGGCTGATGAAGGACAAAAATAATGGGGCGATAATGACCGAATTCGTAGGTCTTAGAGCGACAATGTATGCACTGCGCGTAGATGGTAAAAAAGACACGAAATAGGTGAAATGTGTCAAGAGTAATGTCGTAGCCAGAACAATAACTTTCGACGACTACGCGCAGTGCTTGCACAAAGAGACAGAAATGGTCCGCAGACAATCGTGCATACGGTCGAAATTGCACAAAGTGTACACCATTTCGGAATCCAAAATCGCTCTAAGTCCATACGACGACAAGCGGCATATTGTACCCGATTCGATGGACACTCTGCCCTGGGGACATTACAAAATTCCGATATAAAAAATTTAATTGTAAAAATATAATTGTAAACCGTGTATTATTATTTTACAATACATTATTTTATTTATTTAAATATCATTGTAAACCATGTATTATTATTTTACAATACATTATTTTATTTATTTATGTATTATTATTATTTTACAATACATTATTTTTCGTTATCCATGAATTGTGTGATTTATCAAACCCCAACCACTTCACGTATACCTTATCCCCCTTCCTACGCAACACTTTTTCCACTAGATACACATCAGGATCGGTGACGCGCTGCAGCTCGTGATCATAGAATCCTCCTGCAACAGGTTTTCCACAGGAATCGACGAGCAGATACGTCGCGGGATTAGTTGCCTGTACTTTGGCTATCTTGAACACCTCCGTTGTCAAATTCGGTGTTTTAAATTTGCTCACACGCACAAACTCGCCCAGGTGTATAACCTTTATCGAAGATGGTTTTGAATTTGAATATCAACCAATCGTTGATATCGTCGTGAATTTGCTCACACGCACAAACTCGCCCAATTTGAATCTCGCTGAAGCAGCAATCTTTATGTTGCTGTATACGGTGGCTAGCAGCTTATCGGCGATCGCAGGGGTAACATCGCGAGGACACATTTTGATGGTTCTATGTTTTCATGCGTTATACTTGGCAAGTAGACGCGGTAGCGCATCGGTCCATTTATAGGTTCCATTGAGCGTAAACAGTTTCCACATATTGTTCTTCAAAGTTCGATTGAAACGTTCTACGACGGAGGCCTTCATCACCGAATACGGCGAATAATGATTAATGTCATGCTTTGCCAAGAGTTTCTGCACATCGGCGTTGTAAAATTCTTTTCCTTGATCGGTTTGCAAATTTTTCGGATATCGATCTCTAAATATCTTTGCAAACGCTTTAGTCACCTCAGCACCACTTTTAGTTTTGAGCGGCAACGCCCATGCATACTTGCTCAACACATCATTCGCATTGTCGCGTATAAGATGTTTGCGAATCTGTGCAAACGTCTGACAGAGATAGAAGCAGTCAACGTTCGAGTGACGCCCCATTGCAAAGTATTCCCTTATCGTATCTTGCTTGTCACATGCCACGTCATCAAAGATAAAAATGGAATTCGGAAGCGATTCGCTCGGTGGGATGACATCACTGTTATCACATTCAAAGTGGTACGATAGACGTTCAGAGTGGTACGATAGATGTTCGATAGATGTTTAAAGTGGTTCGATACACGTTGAAAGTGGTACCATACACGTTGAAAGTGGTATCATACACGTTCGACAGATGTTCAAAGTGGTACGATAGACGTTCGATAGATGTTCAAAGTGGTACGATAGACGTTCGATACATGTTCAAAGTGGTTCGATAGACGTTGAATACATGTTCAAAGTGGTTTGATACACGTTCAATACACGTACAGAGTGGTACGATAGATGTTCCATAGATGTTCAGAGTGGTACGATAGATGTTTAAAGTGGTATCATACACGTTCCATAGATGTTCAGAGTGGTTCAATACATGTTCAATAGATGTTCAATAGATGTTTGATATGTGATCAAAGTGGTTTGATACACGTTCGATACCCGTTCAAAGCCGTTTGATTCACGTTCAGAGTGGTACGATTTACGTTCAATACCCGATCAAAGCCATTCAATACCCGTTCAAAGCCGTTCAATACCCGTTCAAAGCCGTTCAATACCCGATCAAAGCCGTTCAATACCCGTTCGATTCACGTTCAAAGCCGTTCAAAGCCGTTCAATACCCGTTCATTACCCGTTCAAAGCCGTTCAATACCCGTTCAAAGTCGTTCAATACCCGTTCAAAGCCGTTCAATACCCGTTCAAAGCCGTTCAATACCCGTTCAATACCCGATCAAAGCCGTTCAATACCTGTTCGATACCCGATCAAAGTCGTTCAATACCCGTTCGATACACGATCAAAGTCGTTCAATACCCGTTCGATACACGTTCGATTTACGTTCAGAGTGGTACGATTCACGTTCGATTTACATTCAGAGTAGTATGGTATAGCGAAATGATGTGTTAAAGAAGGGAAAGAAGATGCGTGTGAATAAGGAGAGGATTGTCAGCGAAAATGATGACAAGTGTGTGGAAGAATGGGGTGGTCAGCGAAGATGAAGGTGGTGAACAATAACATCTTATTTTGTTTCTGTTGATGCAGCATAATTCTTTCTATGATTCACGCTTATGACGAATTAGCGCGCAAAATCATACGACACAGTTTCTGCTGACACCTAATTCTAAGATTCGACGCTTTCAAAAGTATTATATTACATTCAACACGTGCCAAGACTTTTATCCTTGAGGGTGAGACTCAAATTACATATGATCGTGTGATATGCTGCATCGTTAAGATTGAAAAACATTATGGAAAAGTTGAAAGTTTTAAAATAAAATGTGGTGGTGGGGGAAGCAATCGCACCGATATTTAAGACGGCTCTCTGACGCTATTCCATAAATCGCCCAGTAGCCTCAGTGACTTTCGACGGAACAAATACTACTCTGAAAAAAAAAATGTGCAGTACTAGTGTCGAAGGAAACGCCGGACGTATGAATTATTACGTTCCGATCATGCATGATGATGGTGTAGCTCAATGCGGGGAGGATACAGTTGTTTGGTAAGGTTTAATTTTTACATATTCTTAAATTTGTTTTATGTTTGTGTAAACAATTTCATATCTTTGATTGCTCTCTTAGCCTGCGCCGAACATCGCGTATCATGGTCAGAAGATACGCATTAACATTCATGAGCAGCAAATATTTGGAAATTGGAATCAGCGTAGGACCTACGATCGATGTAGAAATTGTTCTCGGCGACAATCGTGAGATGTATCTCACGTTACCATGGTGTACATGGCATGCGCTATGCAGTAGTCGTAGAGCCATTGAAGAACGTTCGCGATTACCTGGATCACCTTCGATGCATATGGATAAATTAACGATAGATTTTTGTAAGATCTATAATTCTCCAATTGTAAGGATGATGCTACATGATAAGCCGTTGTATTTGAAACCGGATACAGTAACATTTTTATTAAATCTTCAGCCATGTGTAAGCTATGTATACAGGGTGTCCCAAAAATGTCGCGTTTCCTTGAAAGGGGTGACTCAGGGGGTGATTTGAAACAACTTTTTCCTTAGCGAAAATATTGTCCGAAACTTCGTTAAGGAGATATTAACAAAAAACCCCCGCCAATCAGAGCGCGCGCCTTCCGCACGAGCTCCCGCGGTAGCATTGGCTACGCGGTAGGCGACTGCGCTTGTGCTACGAACGTACGAACAAGCAAGTCGGCATACATCGACGGAAACCGCGTTACACAGTTTTTTTTAAAAGCAGAATCTTAAATAAGAATTATTTGAAGTGAGAGGACAAGAAGTACGTAAATTTCGTTTTTAAATAAGGCATAAACGAAAAGGTAATGTAACAGAAAATGTACGACAAGTGATCGTATTCGTTATTGAAGTAAAAATCCGTAGTTTAATAACGGCCAACACAACTAAAATTAAAAAATAATATTAGGTGTATGAATAAATTCTTTCCGACTGGAATTTCTATCGCGGTGGTATTCAGAAGCTGCCAGAAAAATGGCAAAAGGTAATTAACAATAATGGAAATTATTGCGATGATCGAGTTGTTTTCATATTTTTTAAATCGAACTGTTATTGTACCCTAAAATCGGAAAGAATTTATTTTCACACCTAATAATCACCAATAAATTAAATAAAACTCACCCTTTCGGACATTCCTTTCCTTCTCTTTTCGGAAACCTGTGTCAGTAGGCCACTGTACCGATCCTGGTCATCGGCGCCCAGTGCTCAGCTGATCGCAGGGTCAATGTACCGAATATTCACTTCACAACACGGCTACTAACACTGATCACTGAATTTATTATTCACGGAACGTGTTGTTCCTACGTTATAAAAATTGGTGGCCGCGAAAGGGGCCGATTACTGTTAATTACTGGGACGAGATTACTACTATTACCCGGTGAAAAGAAAACTCGTGGCAGACTGTCTCGGGCTGTGCAGTCCGCTGCTGTGCAGCGATCAGATACGGATCCGACCGACGATGGTCAAAACAAAAGCGTAGGCTACGCTTGGTCAAATCGCTCTATCCCACTCGATCTCGTGTTTCGTTCGATCTCTTCGTTGCGCGGTGCGACAATGTATGTGGCAACTTCAGCCAATAACCAAAATACGTGTGCCCCGTCTTTAAAAGTGTGCCCAAATAGGTGACTCGACCAATCGTCACAGCAGCGGACTGCACAGCCCGAGACAGTCTGCCACGAGTTTTCTTTTCGCCGGGTTATAGTAGTAATCTCGTCCCAGTAATTAACAGTAATCGGCCCCTTTTGCAGCCACCAATTTTTATAACGTAGGAACAACACGTTCCGTGAAAAATAAATTCAGTGATCAGTGTTAGTAGCCGTGGAGTGAAGTGAATATTCGGTACATTAACCCGGATGCAGTGTGATCAGCTGAGCACTGGGCGCTACCCAACCATAAATCTTTTCGTCCACCGATAACCAGGATCGGTACAGTGACCCAGTGACACAGGTTTCCGAAAAGGGAAGGAAAGCAAGGAAAGGAATGTCCGAAAGGGTGAGTTTTATTTAATTTATAGGTGATTATTAGGTGTGAAAATAAATTCTTTCCGATTTTAGGGTACAATAACAGTTCGATTTAAAAAATATGAAAAGAACTCGATCATCGAAACAATTTCCATTATTGTTAATTACCTTTTGCCATTTTTCTGGCAGCTTCTGAATACCATCGCGATAGAAATTCCAGTCGGAAAGAATTTATTCATACACCTAATATTATTTTTTAATTTTAGTTGTGTTGGCCGTTGTTAAACTACGGATTTTTACCTGAATAACGAATTACGATCACTTGTACATTTTCTGTTACATTACCTTTTCGTTTATGCCTTATTTAAAAACGAAATTTACGTACTTCTTGTCCTCTCACTTCAAATAATTCTTATTTAAGATTCTGCTTTAAAAAAAAACTGTGTAACGCGGTTTCCGTCGATGCATGCCGACTTGCTTGTTCGTACGTTCGTAGCACAAGCGCCGTCACCTACCGCGTAGCCAACGCTACCGCGGGAACTCGGGCGGAAGGCGCGCGCTCTGATTGGTCGGGGTTTTTTGTTAATATCTCCTTAACGAAGCTTCGGACAATATTTTCGCTAAGGAAAAAGTTGTTTCAAATCACCCCCTGAGTCACCCCTCTCAAGGAAACGCGACATTTTTGGGACACCCTGTATTTGCGGCTGTATCAAAATGTAAGAGATGTGCAGACGAAATTTAAAACTTTCGTTAACGTGCTACAGCAGAGCGATGTTGCCTGCGAAACGTTAGACGCGCGTCATGCTGCTAAAATCATACGTGATAGTGAACATTACTGTGAGGATTATCATATAAATTGCGAACTGTTAGCATGTGCCATCAATGATATTCTAGCTGATGCTCGTAGGAAAAATGTTAAATTATATTCTTTTAATTTTAAATAAAATTTCTTAACCATATATTATTTGTCAATTTTATTTACCCGTCTTCCGCCTCGCCACCTAATTCTAAGATTCGACGTTTCCGAATTCTGCTGACGCCGCATAATTCCTATGATTCGCGCTGCCAAATGACGTCACCCTGCACGGCTGCTTCAGAGGAGTCAAATTACGCGTAATCGCGCGATACGCTGCGATGTTAAATCGGAACGCTTTAGAATGCTACATATTTGTTTGAAAAAATATGTCTGTTTTCTACATAATGGTTCGCTGGATCGTTGATTAAAAATTATTATTTCTCTGCGTTGGGGGAAAGTATCTGTCGCATATTGGTTTGTAAAAAGCAGATCTTCCCTGATCTTTCCGGCGTTATCCGATAAAAAATAAATTATTTATCTGTATATTGGTTTGCTATGTATTGGTTTATAAAAATATTTGGGGAAAAAAAATGTCTGGGGTTGGATCGAGTCTGAAAAAATATTTTTTTCATACAAGACCCGGCCCCTGAAATTTTTAAAGGGAGGGGACGACCCTCTGAAATTTTCCACCGGTGGGTCAGGTCTGGAGAGGTCTCCGCGGCGGCTCGGCCCGGACTGATCCCCTCCACTATTGCGGCTTCCCCCACTCCGCGGCTCGTGCGCGCGCAACCGGTCTTCCACTCCCCGCTCCCCCCGCGCCCATGTTTCCCTCCACCGCACTCCCCCGCGCGCCCTCACTTCCCCCTGCCCCCGCGCTCCCATCAGAGGACCTGCGTTGGAACTCTCCTAGCCTTACTACTTCCTTTCCTTATCGTTTCTGCTAGGTTTTTCCCCTCCACTTTCGACGTCGGCTGCCATTCCGCCACCATCTCCGCACACGCCTCCGTCAATCCCTTTATAAGGTCTGCTACCTTTTTCAGTAGGCCGGACACCTTGTCCTCCTTGTTTCCACTTCCGCTTAGTTCCTGGATTTTCTCTTTCTTTTTTAGCATTTGTAGTGGTGGATCCCCTGGCATCGCAAAAAGGTCCCTTTCCTTCCGCGGCGGGCGCTCCTCGCTCCTTATCCTCAAACCCGGTTTTCCTTTCTGTATCACCCCACTAGGTCTGCCTCTGGATTGACCCATTCCCCCTATTGGAATGATCGAGACCTGTGGAATCCTTTTCTTTGTTTCCTCTATCATCCTCTCCTTATCCGTTCTTTTTTCTCCCTCCGGAGGAGTCCTCTTGAATACTTTCCCCTTCGGGATGCTATTACGCCTTAAGTCCGGATCCGAAATAGAGGTAGAGCTAGAAGCAGAAGCAGAAGCAGAAGCAGAAGCAGAAGCAGAAGCAGAAGCTAGGGCTGGCTCTGAGTCGATCTCTATCAGTACCGCTTGTTCGCTGTTTACCACTTCACTACCTGTTCCTCTGCTTTCCGTCTTTTTCCCTTCATGTGTTTCCCTGATCTTGCTATTCATGTAGTTCGCCAGGGTACCTTGCCTGTATGTTGTGCCCTCCTGTCCGTCCTGTCCCTTTCTCTTTTCCCCAGTCGGTACATGTTTAGCATCTCTGGACACTAGGGTGGACCTTAGTTACTCTTGGTGAAAATTTTTTTGCAAGATTTTTTTCACGCCGCCCCCTAAAATTATTCCATTGGGTAAGAAAATAATTCCCCTAAAAGATTAAGTTGATCGGATAAGAGGAAGACGCGCCTCATTCGCGTTAAAGTTGCAATAAATGTGAAATTTTGTATGAACGGAAAGGTATGAAGAAAAAATTTATAATGATGGTTAAACGTTCTTTTTGTGCACAAATATTTACGATAATAGTGCAACAGTATGATTTTTTCAACATAATAACTAATTAATATTTATATCTTTTTAATTAATTATATTAAATTTTACGTATTTTATTGAAAGTGGCCATTCTTTTAATTTCTTTCTTATATTATTTGCAAGTTAATAATAATATTAATTTTAAAAATGGTGGAATGTTTGACATTAATATTTTCTATTTAATAAGAAGATAATATTTTTAATATGAAATGGTGAATATTATATCATAAATAGGTGAAGAAAAGAAAATACGGTTATTGAATTTACACACTTTTTAATACTCGCATTTAAAAACAATTTACAAATTTTTCATTAACGTAGTTTTTGTTGTGTCTGGATAGCGCTTTCGGTAGTCTGATACTATTTGCATTATAATTTGTTTTTCCTCCTCATTTCGCGATAATACATTATTATACTCTTGCATGAGTTTCACCCCTCGTTCGGCCGAATCGTTAACTACTCTTAAATTATTGACTATATTTAATCCAAAATTATAATTTGGATCATTTTCCCATTCTAAGGGATCCTTATTTATAAAATCTGTGGGAATTGCAAATCTTTTAAAAAACTGTAACGTTTTTTGGGAAACAAACTCTTCAATATCTTTGTCGATGTACTGCGTTACATTATTCGGACTAATTATTAATTTTTTGACGTCATTATCATTAACAGTATCTAAAGCTGCTACCATCCGTTTTCTGGCGTCATGCGTAATGTTGGAGTCAAAAAAGGCCAGCGCTGCCGCTTCTGGTGTTAAGTACCATAAATGATTACAAAATTTGCGCAATGCTACGCGACTTACATTTTTATTAATTGCACTGTATGCATATAAGTTTTTTAAAAACTCAAAATCTTGCTTAGGAGCTTTTGCAGCAATTGGAGCTTGGATCCATGCTTTCAAATACACTTTAATGAGAAAAATACAAATGTCGCGGATTCCATTTTCTTCATCCTTTGTTAAAACAAATTCGTCCCGAAATAAAAATATTTTTAAAGAATATATAGCCTTGGCCATCCATCGAGCATGGTGAAATGCTCCTGGTACACGGAAGGAAAACTTTGGAACTGTTCCATTAAGAAAAATGATTGATAATTCAATAAATTCGCGATAGTCTTCTCGTGGTTGCTTAAATTCCAAACTATATGAGGCAAAGTTTATTATTTCTGCTATATTGTCAAGTGACTGTTGAACTATCTCATTTTCAAAATCCGGATTTAAAATTTAATTTATTCATTTGAGACCAGGCTCCTTGAAAACGTTTAAATAAGGGAATATTAGGTCCAGTAGATTTAGATAATGTTTCCTCAAAAACGCCCCGTAAAACTATCTCGTAAATATGGTGTCGGCAAGGTAAATATAATAGATCCCTCTCGATTTTTTGCTCCAAAATTACGCATGCACCTTGTAATCGTCCCATGTTTGACGCTGTGGTATCGCAAGAAAGTGCTTCTACTTTATCAATAAGTTCCCATTCAGAAAGTAAATCATAGACCGCATTGGCCTGTTCTTTTCCAGTGCCTGAAGAAATCGCTGGAATTCCAAGCAACTGTTCACTTCCATTAAAAGTTATTATTATTGGTAATCGATCTACTTGTTCTTTACCCATTAATGATGGTAACATCTTACCATCCCAATGTACAGTAATTGCATTGAATTCTTTTTGTTTAAATATAGTCTGTAATACCGCAGCTCTCTCAGCGCGCAAACGTGTACGAGAGCGACGAATAGATGTTCTATTTATTATTAAATCATCGACATTATGATTCAGAGCTTGAGCTATTGCTATTATAATTTGGACTGCGTCACGATCACTCACTTTACACTTGTCTATGGTCGCATGCTATGGAGGCATGCTAGCGACGAAGCCGCTATAAAACTTTCACTGTCATGAACGCTCAGAATAAACTAGCTGAATCAGTACAAGGGTTTCTAGGTTTCTGCCTTTTCCTAAACGGGAGCCTGCTCGATAGGTAGCGACCTAACGGGTCCTAATTCAGAACTCACGAAGGATCCGAGTTATATACCTGGGCACCTTTGACCTGTGACTGGATTTTCAAGACTAAGGGTCTTTCAACGTCTATTCAGTGTCGAACGTTGTATGTCATATTTCGGTGCTGCTACGGGTCAGTTAGTCTTAGCGTAAAATAGTCTTATATCGTACAAATGAAACTTGGGTTGTAATGCACGTATGAACAAAACAATACTAAATAAGTAAAGAATTATGTTATAGTCCTCAAAATATGAACTATTTCATTGAAATTTTCAGAAACATGCCACTCCTTACGCTTAGCGCGCGGTTACTTCTATTTCAAAACTTCGCATGCGATGAGGCGCGTCTTCCTGATGTTCAATCGATCTCAAATTTTGCACAAATAATTTTTTCATCAAATGGAACAAAATTAGGGGGCGGCGTGCAAAAAATTTTATGGTCGAAAAATAAGGTCCACCCTACTGGACACACTGAACCATTCTTCTCCTTGTGGTTATTCCATTTTCTTGCCTTTTCCATCATCTTGGTTCCCGTCCGTTTGTTTTATTTTATATTTATATTTATCATGATTGGCTGCCATGGCCTATAGTTATTGTGAACGAATCCTAATCCCACAAGCAGTGCGTCTTACTTTCGGAGGGATGGCCTCCCGGATGATACTGTGGGGTTCGGCCCGGTGCCCGACAGGGATCCGTTTGCGACTGGCTTATTACCCAGAGGTGGCGGTGTAGCCATTCACCCCTCGACACGGTTTCCTGTTATCTTGGGTTACCGCCACCCCTGACTATCACGCCTCACACTATCCTCACGTCCAGCGGCTGTAGGATCTTCTTTTATTGCGTGCTATCTTCGATAGTTGGATATTGACATTATCATCCTGCGCCAGACTTTTGGGGGTTTCCAGTTGCCTACCCCGTTCTGTTTTGGTCGACCCTTAGCTAGGAATTCAGCACCCCCCTTCGGTCGCAGCAACTGGGGACAAATCGCCGGGATCTCGGCCGTGGGGGGCCTCCCCGAATTCCCAGAGCTCCCTCGCCGCGATCAAGGCGGTCGGCCCCGGAGGGAGGCACCAATCTACCCCTAACACCCATCTTAGATACCTTTCTTGCAACGCCTCCACCCTCTCCCTTCCCCTCCACCCCCATATTTCGGCTCCATACCCCACCGTTGCCCATACCAGCCTATCCTAGAGCCATACCCTTTAACCCCCGGTCCTTCCCAAACCTCCTCTTTCCAATCCCCCAAACCTGACCCATAACCGCCGCCGCTTTTTTAACCCTGTCCTCCACATGAGCCTCCTGTCCCCCGTTTGCCATCACCGTATATCCTAGGTACTTAAATGTCTTCACCTCCTCCACCTTCTTTCCCTTCCACGTCCATACCACCTTCTTCCACCTCCCTCCCCCTTCCTACACCTCATTATTTTCGATTTTTCCACATTTAATTGCAGCCCCTTCCCGTCCAAATACCTTTCCAACTTCGCCATCATACCCCTCAACCCCTCCTCATCCTCCGCCACTACCGCCACATCATCTGCATAAGCTAGTGTGAATACTTTCTTTCCCCCAGCCTCACCCCTCCCCATCCACCCTTTCCATCTCCTCATCTAAATCCGCCAACAACAGAGTAAATAGACTCGGGTTCAATGGGCATCCCTGCCTTACTTCCCTTTGCCGTCCAAAATTCCCTCCCTACCTCCTCTCCCACTCTAACCCTACAAATCGTTTCCTTTAGTACCTCTCACCAGGGATTGTAACCCGTACCCTTACCGCGTTCGGTATCTCGTACCGTAGACTAACCCCCCTAACCGGGTAACACAAAACGTCTATAACCCGAGTAACCCGGTTAACCCGGTTAACGCGGGTTACAGTGGGGGCGGCTTCTCTTAGCTGTGTCTGGCTGCTATATTTGACTGCGGCGTTCAACCATGTTTCTTCTTTCAACTATTTTATATTTTTCACTTTATTGTATAAAGAAGAGAAAATAATATGAAAGTAATTGTTGTTCTAATATAATTATGAAACACACATTGGAAACAACGTTCCTCGAAAAGGGGGGGACCTTTCCCCCTGTGAATTCGCCGGCGCGGCGGAGGAGAAACTCTCTTAACCTGTCCCTTTTGACGAAGTAAAGGAGGAAAATGCAATATACGGATTAACTCGGCCTAAAGAATGTCTACAATTCTTAACGGCGGCACCAAATACTTCATTGCCCTTTAGAAATCTCGCAAATGTTTTTGCTAAAATATGAAATTACCAATTGTAAACAGCGAATGAATTTTCGCTTCGCTCTAAGCCCAATTTTGTCCCGACGCACAGTGGGCCCCGATTCCAAGAACTAAAGAAAAAATTATTAAGCTACTCAAGAATTATTAAGATTAAGAATCTTATTAACCTACTTTATAAAGAAATATAGAAAACTATGTAATACTGGATCTGAAGAAATCGATATAAAGTTTAAAACATCTTCCTGTGTATTACAATGGGAATATTTTAAGCTAAAATTTTTTCTATAGTTTTTAAAATTTTTATTTCTGACTTCTTGGGTCTCTTCACCCATTTGGCCGATTGGATGGTGCCAGAATAGTTTTTTAATTTCGCAGGAATGTATTAAGACTTTGTGAGCAGTATTTGGTATATATGATAACATTGGTGCAGATTTACAAATACTTCTGCACTTTCCTTGATATATTTATTAAAATCTTTTAGTTTTATTGGTATTATTGACGAACTGGCCGTATTTTTTTAAATAACGTATAACCTTCATATGAGTTGTATATTAACAGTTTTTTTTATGAACTTCCTTAATAATATTCAGCATTTTCACTAACCCACAAATTAACCAAGGAATATTGCTGTAACCCATATTAACCACGAGGGAACGGTTCCTAAATTCTAGAACGAGCGGAGTAACCTGCTCCGAGCGGGTAACTAGTGGCATAAGACTGGACAGCCACTCAAGACAAGTCAGACATACACTGGCTCACGAAAGTATTCGAACGCCCTTTAAAACTGAATAACTTTTTTAAAATTGGTCCCAACGACTTGGACTTTTTTGAGAAGCTAGAAGCATTAATTTACCAGATGACGTGTTACGTCGTTTTGAAATAAATTGCAACTGGACGGAATAGCGAAGAAAATAGTGAAGTTCATTTTTTCAACTTTTCATCCGAGACTGTAATGAAAATTTTAAAAATCTCGTTTGTAGATTTAAGTAAGTTGTATATATGTATGAATATCAGTATAAATTTGAGTTCTGAAAATAATCTTTCCACAGACACTTGAGTTGTTGGAACTGCGTGTACAAGATTTGCAAGTATTCGCTGTTGGAAAATCTGTGTTTATCCCAATATTCCAAAATATTTTGTTCCATGTTTACTCTGGAACTTTGTGAAAATCCATTTAATGCCGCATCAATACTAAAAGCTGTATTAATGTGTAGATTCCACTCTTTAATATTTTCTAGCATTCGAATATTTTCAACACCTTTAGACAATAAATAAAAGTCCCGAAATCTGGTCGACAGTCGGTTTCGTCCGCGCGATACCACCGAAGCACCGAACAACAGGGTCGTAAACTCGCACCCTCGGCAGACGTTCCCGAATTCGGCGCGGTCAAGTTAATCCTTGACCTCGCATATTTATTACTTTCACATGCACGTATCACTCTACCAAGCAGTGTCTGATATTGAAATAAAATTGATTACTATTTGGAAACATGGTTACAACTATGGTTTTCACCGTTTTAGGCCTGGTGCAGACGAGCGGTTTTCAGCAGTTTGCCGCCGCGACAATACAACGTTGTGTTCTAGCCGTACATACATATATATGTATATGGAGAGATAAATAAAATGTATGTATATTTGGCGGCAGTATTGTCATATTGCCGCAAACTGTTCGTCTGCACCGGGCCATACTGTAACCTACGTATAACCGGGTTACTCGGGTTATAGATGTCTTGTGTTACCCGGTTACGCGGGTTATTCTACGATACTGAGTACCCAGCTCGGCACGTGTTAGGTTTCGAATCCTTCATTTTGAGTGCAAATAAATGGGCTAATGCATTTTTCCCCTATTTCTTGGGATTTTGTCCCATTTTGGCGATGGAACGCAGTGCGTTTGCACAGTGTTCACGGGAAAAGGCCTGATAGCTCTCGGCTACCCTCTGTTGCGCATGCCCGCGACGAGCTGTGACGTCAAACCAATCAACGCCAAGCTGGTAACCGAACCGAATCGACGCCAGTGGCTGGCTTCGTTCCCAGCTTGGCGTTGATTGGTTTGACGTCACAGCTCGTCGCGGGCATGCGCAACAGAGGGTAGCCGAGAGCTATCAGGCCTTTTCCCGTGAACACTGCGTTTGCATCTACACTGCTGCTGAAGCAGTCTTGTGTTTGGACGCATCGACCAGACGCAGGCTAGGAGATGCCGCCTTATTCGGTGGAACCCATGTTTCCAGAGAGTAATCACTTTGATTTCAATATCAAACACTCCTTGGTAGAGTGATGCGTGCACGTGAAAGTAATAAATATGCGAGGTCAAGGATTAAGTTGACCGCGCTGAATTCGCGAGCGGCTGCCGGGGGTGCGGGTTTACGACCCGGTGGTTCGGTGCTTCGGTGGTACCTCGAGGAAGAAACCGACTAATGACCAGATTTCGTGATCTTTACCTATTGTCTAAAGGTGTCGAAAAAATTTAAAACTGGCAGGTATAAAACGAAACGCGTACACGGCTGTAGATGATATAGAAAAACAGAGTTCCGTTATGGGTGGACAATATAGAACAGAGAAAACTTATTTCTAAGGGTATTTTAGTACGATGCTAATATAAACTATTTAAGATTAAGAGCTTAACTTTAAATATGTACATTAGCGGGTCGTCCGCATACCGACTGTGGTAAAGTTTTATTACTTTATGTGAGCAACGCGGTACACCCCCGGACACGTCACAATTAATATCCGCACACATCGTAAAGTGGGGGAACACTGACAGTACGGGGTGACATTGGCAGCTAATTAATTTTTTTAATTTTTTTAAGCGATACGTACGTCTAACGTTATAATTCTTTTGACAGCTGATTTAGTTGTTCTTTCGTGACACATAAGATTTTTTTACCGTTTTCATTAATTGTGTCTTGGTTTTATCTCGGCCATAATATATGCGTGTTTAAAAATCAAGTATCGCTGGCGCAGATGATTGGAGAAATAAAATTTCGGTACCGACGAAAGCTAGTAGTTTGTGGATTAAAGTGTAAAAATTTCAAAACAATCGATTGTGTAGCTTATGAGATTTTATTTACTCCCGGTGAAGAAAGTATGTTTTGAGAAAAACGCGTTTAAAGTTGTCAGGGACTCGGAGCACTCACGACGAGAGGTGTAAAAAAAGCGCTGCAGAAGCCAAATTCTCAAATACATATACTTTCCAAAATGGAAAAAAAAATTTTTATGGTGTCAGAGAAGAGCGCGCCTTTAAAGAAGGAAAAGGACAACAAGTTTATGCATTTCAATACTGGTAGTTTAATCATAAAAGATGTAATGTTCTAATAAGATACTTAAAGCAAATGTAAAAGTGTTAATTTTTATATTATATAACAAAATGTTACAAAAAACTGAGGTGTCTCTTGTTCAAGGCGTCATGTTGAAGCACAATTTTTGCATAAAAAGTTACCGAAAAATTTGTTTTGTATACTCTTCAAGTAGATGAATATTATGTAAAAAGTTTTGCACGATTATATTTGTTATTTATTCAGTAAAAAATTCATATAGATTGCTCAGTTTTTCGGCCGGATGACTAGAGTATGTACCCCCTTAAGTGTCTGTCTAGACTAGACTGTCTTATGTTACTAGTAACCCGCTACGAGCGGGTTAACCGGCTCTTTCTAGAATTTAGGAAACCGTTCTCTCGCGGTTAATATGGGTTACAGGAACCTTCCTTGGTTAACCGGCTTCGGGTTAAGGTACGGAGCGGGTTACAATCCCTGCCTCTCACACCTTTCCACTAGCCCCTCTCTCACTCCCCTCTCCCTCATCGCCTTCAGCAGCACCTCCCTGTCCACCGAGTCAAAGGCCGCCTTCAAGTCTATAAAAAATACCACCATCCTTCTCTCCTTCCTGGTTATCTGCCTATTTATCAGGTAGTTCAAAACGTATACGTTGTCAACGCATCCCATCCCTTTCCTAAAACTGACCTGACTCGGTGGCAGCAACCTCTTAACCTCCACCTCCTCTCTCAATCTCTCTGCCAACACCGACGCGTATACTAGAGTGGGTCGAATTCCGATTTTTTTTTAAACTCGAAATGTAATAGTGCGCGAAAGTTGCCTTACGTAAGTACAAATTCAACGCAAAAAAAAATTGAAATCGAATAATATTTGACCATCGCGCATCGAGGTCAAAAATTCAAATTTTGGGAAAAATACCCAATTTCTGAAAATAGTTGAAAAACGTTTTCCTCGTATTATTTACATTTACCAAAGTCGTAAAATGATATTTAAACACACCAAAAGACACTTCCGGTATAACATTTCAGTTATTATTTCAATGGCTTGGGGGAGAAGCTTCTATAAAAATTTACTGTGCAGCTCTTGGCTCGTCCATATGAAATTGGGGACGACTCAGAACTCACCACGAGAACCAACCATTCGTTAATTATAACAATATTTAAGGGGAACATTAAATTTTTGTTAACAATTCAACCGTCGACTGAAAATTGTACCTTGGTTTCGAATTTCCGCATTAGGCCTCTTGATTTTAAAGTTGAACGAATAAATCCGTCCCTACTCTCGAAACCCACAACTTTCTGTGCCGATTCCGAGACCAACTTGACACATCTCTCCACTGATTGCGTGTGGGATGGAAAGTCTCTTATATCCCATTCCGGGACAAACCCGCTCTCGATCAGGTGGGAAATGTGCTCGTTCGAAACATTGCTCAAAAGAGGAGGCGACGATAACTTTGCAGAGGACCAATCAATTATATTAAAATACTCTTGAGCATCAAACTTGAGTGTGGGCACTATAAAACTTCGTACTTTCGTTTCTTGCTTAGAAGGTAACGATCTTGATTTGAGAATTCTCTTCAGAGCAAGTTCTCTCACGTGCCTCCGTTCATCCAGCCCCATAGTCAGAAGCAAGCTTTCAGGGTGTGCGAAATATGCATTTCGTTGAATGACAGGATCAATGATTTCCTTCGAGATACGATTATATATCAGTAAAGACTACAACATATTTCAGTTTCACCAACATCGAAAATCTGAACCATTACATGTGCGGGCACGTACCTTACGTACGTAACCTCACAACAAAATTGGTGGCAGCGGTGGGATTTTTTCCATCGAACCGCGGTACATTTCAACGACGACCTAGAAGAATTAAACGATGAGCCTAGAAGATCTAGCCTTTTCGTACCCCCCACATTCGACCTAGAGGAACAGCCCGACGATCCAATGGAATTGGACGAACGACGAGCTTTTAGCGCATTGAAAATGATACCCAAGTTCGATGGAAAAAATCCCACCGCTGCCACCAATTTTGTTGTGAGGTTGCCGGGGCTGAGATTCTCCCTGAGAATCTCGTCGGTTGCCGTGGGCTGTCCTCGGAAGGGTCGTACTCCGGGCTCCGATTATTCGGGTGTAGGTGCCGGGAACGGGGATTCGGGTTGAAACCGAAGGTAGTGGATCCTTGGCCGGTTTAAGAGTTGGAACTCACCGTAGAGTGAATAAAGGATTTATTGAGCCTGAACTGACACTGGCGCGGCGATCACGGTAATGATCGCTAATCGATTCGAAAAAGTGAGAGCGCGTGCCCCGTTTTGGGCGGTGATTATATATGGTCGTTTTGGGTCGTGGCGGGGGCCTAATGGTCGCCGTCCGATGACCCGTGGCTGCGCAACGTTCGTTGACCGTTGCGTCGTTTGCGGATTCCTTAGCATTGATGCACATATTGCTGGCTCGATGCTATTCGGTGGTTGTTTCACAACATGTGCATTCTGGACATACAAAAAATTTGTTTGTATGATTTTCGCCACGAATACATGTCTCCCATGCATGGTCAAAAATGTAAAGTAATGTACACAGACACTGATAGCCTCATCTATCATATTCAATGCGATGATATCTACGAGGCCATGAAACGCAATATCGATAGGTTCGATACAAGCGATTATCCCATCGACAATGCATATGATATGCCACTTGTAAATAAGAAGGTTCCGGGGCGTGTGGGATGGAAAGTCTCTTATATCCCATTCCGGGACAAACCCGCTCTCGATCAGGTGGGAAATGTGCTCGTTCGAAACATTGCTCAAAAGAGGAGGCGACGATAACTTTGCAGAGGACCAATCAATTATATTAAAATACTCTTGAGCATCAAACTTGAGTGTGGGCACTATAAAACTTCGTACTTTCGTTTCTTGCTTAGAAGGTAACGATCTTGATTTGAGAATTCTCTTCAGAGCAAGTTCTCTCACGTGCCTCCGTTCATCCAGCCTCATAGTCAGAAGCAAGCTTTCAGGGTGTGCGAAATATGCATTTCGTTGAATGACAGGATCAATGATTTCCTTCGAGATACGATTATATATCAGTAAAGACTACAACATATTTCAGTTTCACCAACATCGAAAATGTTACTCCGAAAATTGTCCGATTTTGCGTGGAATGAAACAGCAAAAGATTACAGTAAATGCGTTAAATTTAATTAATGAAGTTATTTTGCCATGGAACTGCACCTTCATTTACAAAATAATTTATAGAATCTTCTTTAACTTTTTTAGCATCATTAGCCGTATTTCCTGTGTTTCTTTGATTCAAACTTTCCATATTAGAATTGCTTGTATGAAACCCCGACACAGTAGTCCCATCTTGTGTATTTTCTTGATCAAAACAATCTGGAGGCGAGTAAGAATTCGGCACCGATTTAATTAAAAAATTGTGTAATACACAACTTGCCATTACAACAGAATCAATGTTTTCTGGTCCTATATTAATTTGCGTGTCAAAAATTCTAAAACGTGATGCCATGATGCCAAACGCGTTTTCAACAATACGTCTCGTACGCGATACGCGGTAATTGTATATCTTTCTCTCTTGGCAAATTAGATCTGCTTGTCGAAACGGTTTTATCATATCCACACTCAACGGAAAGGCATCATCAGCTACAAAAACGTAGGGCAAACTCCTAGTATATGTTTTCCATCAATCGCTCCAAGACAATGTGGAAAGTTCCATCTTTCTTCAAAACCTTTCGCTACATTCCTCCATTCTTCTGTTGTTCGTGGACAATAAAAACAAAAAATATTATTGATTCAGGAACACGCAGTGCAAAATACCGTGGAAGAACCACACATTGCGGATGATACTATCGCAGATGTCATGGAAACTACAAACTGTGAAACGGATGAAAATTCATCATCACAGCCATCACAGCCACCTCCAATCCCCTCTGCATCGGGACTTGAATCCAACCCGCCAAGAACGTCTAAAAGGAGTTCACGATCGGACGAAGCGTCATTGACGCATGATGTACTGGTATCTGTACAAAATCATTTTAAACGTCCAGCAGTGCCAGACGATCGTTTTGACATTTACGCCAAAACCGTGGCAATTAAGTTAAGGGACTTGCCCAATGAGCAGAGGCTGCTAGCCGAACGCATTATCAATGATACGCTCTTTGTGGCCGAAATGGGGAAATTAGATATAGGACATAAGTTAATTTCGGAACAAGTAATTAATAAAAATGTACATACTCCTACTCCCCTACAAATGCCTTACCATTATCAGCAACAAACCTACACATACAACCCAACTCCTCACCCAAATATTCCTTATCCTAGTCCCAGTCCAATGCAACAGTATTACGAACCTTACCCTCATTCACCATCACCTCAACCTTACATTCCGGAAAATTCGGGACGGCCGTTTTTAATAAATTTAAATAATAATAATAATAATAATGATAATAATAATAATTATATGTATTAAATAATAATAATAATCCAAATAACGATAATAATAATCCTAATAATAATAATTGTAAATAGCATTTTTATTCTTATTTTATATGTATAATTATGTAAATTATGGGTAATTATTTACAAAAGAGCAGTCTTGACCGATTTCGATGATCTGGAGTATGTTGTCGGGGATGTTTCTGAACAACTTTTTCCTATACATGTTGCCGTCGCTCGACTTTAGTTTTGGAGATATTTGCAAAAAACTATGATCGGTAGTTGTTTGGGTTTAGATGGATTGGGCAACTTTTCGGTGATTTAACATAAAGAAATGTGTAATGTCCGGAAAGTTGGCCAATCCATCTAAACCCAAACAACTACCGATCATAGTTTTTTGCAAATATCTTCAAAACTAAAGTCGAGCGACGGCAACATGTATAGGAAAAAGTTGTTCAGAAACATCCCCGACAACATACTCCAGATCATCGAAATCGGTCAAGACTGCTCTTTTGTAAATAATTACCCAATTAGGTAACGCAATAAATGTGACTAAAATAAAAGATGGTCATTTTCCAAAATTAAAGGAACACTATAATTTGGCGAAAAATTTGGTCATTTTGAAATGGCTGTATCTCCGCGAAAAATAGTCGCAAAAAATATTTTAAAAAAGCATTTTAACGCTTCAAGTTTCTAATTTTTGATTTAAGGACACAAATTTTTTTCCAGCCATTATGATACTGTTTCATCAAGATAAAGCGCAGGAAACAAAATTTTAAAAATTTAAAATACCGTCAGGCCGGCCGGAGCGTGTGGAGGCAGTACGGGCGTCAGGCCGACTTGCACAGGCCTTGCACACTTGCGTGTGGCCGCCTTATGTGGGGCCGGCGGCAGCCAACGCCCCCACCATAGAGGCCCTCGACAGTAATCATTCGATGACGGCATGGCTATCGCCATCGCAATGGAACCTCGCGAACGTCGTCAGATAAAAACGGCTCGCTGGCAGACGATGGTTCCTTTTGACGCCTCTCCGCTGAAATCGTGACGGTCAACCTTTCACACTGCGACAGGTCACTCTACCCGCCGCCAGTGAACCCAGGTCAGCATCAAATGCTGACGATCCAATCGTTCCCTTGACCTGCAACTTATCATACATACATAATTGTTCTTTCAAGGTCTCTCGTTTACCACTCAACCAGCGCTTCAATCTCTCGACCGCAACCACTGTTTTGGCTCCTCTGCCTCCTTCCCGCAAATCTTCCACCTCGTAACGGTCATTGTACAACACCCTATGTACTCTGAATGTTCCTTTAAATTTTGGTGAAAGCTTTCGACTTTCCCCAGTCGATGGTTCGCTTGTAATCTCAACCATTACAACATCTCCCTCTTCATATCACGTAGCCTCACGCCTCGCCTTCTCATACCGCTCTTTCTGTTTCCTCTGATCTTCTGTGATATGCTTTTCGACCTTCTTACGTAATTCGCTGAAATTTAATCCCTCCATTTCAGTTTGCACCTCATGTAATAGACTCGACTCTGGAGTGTTCCGTGCGTTATATCCCATTAGAGCTTCCATAGACGTCACTCCAATAGCCTTGTTGTGGGTCGAATTTAACGCACTTTGTATCTGCTTCACAAATTCGTCCCATGTACGATGGTCTCTTCCCGCGACTGTCGCAGCCAATGCTGCAACGATAGTGCGATTGTATGGCTCACACTGTCCGCTCGCTCGAGGTGTAGCAACCGCGTTCAACACATGTTTAATTCCATAGGTTGAAGAAAAGATTATAAAACTTCTCGCCCTGAACGCCGTCCCTCGGTCACTGATGATCCTATGCGGTACGCCGAAAAGATGTATCACGTTCAACAATATCTTTATTGTCGTCTTCGCCTTAGTATCCTTTACTGGCTCGATGATTGTAAATTTCGTGAAAGCGTCAACTATCACGAGTATGTACTTGTTCTTCTTATTACTGGATTCAAACGGCCCTACGTGATCTGTGTATCGTGTGAAACGGTATTGGCGTCTTTTCTATTGGATGCAACTTCCCTTGCTTCTTCTCCGCGTTCCGTTTGTAATACGCGCAATTCAAGCAGGCGTTAACATATTTTCTGACGAATGCACTCATGTCGGCGAACCAGTCATTTTCTCGGATACGCAACAATGTCTTTTCTAACCCAAGATGTCCTGCATCGTCATGACATAGATGGCAAATTTGAAATCGAGCCGACTTCGGTACAGCTTATACTGAACGCCCGCCATCTAACTTCCTATAAACTTTTCCTTTCTTCAGCAGATAATTCGCGAAATACTGCTTGGTCTCATTATTTCGAACATTTTCCATCAATACTTTCCGAATCCGGTTAATTTGGTCGTCCTGCAATTGTGCAGCTAGAATCCAATCGGCCTCTGTTATATCTACCGGGTACACTTCGATCTGACATACCGGATTCCTACTCAAAGCATCTACGTGTTGCATCGCGGTTCCCGCTCTATATTCTATCTCAAAAGTGTAATCCTGGATCTCCAACCACCATCGTCCGACCCAAGAAGGATCGGGAAAAAGATGGTGGATGGGCCGGATCGTTAACCGAGCCGCTCCCAGTTTTTTCTCATATATTCAGTTATCCTACCAAAATTAAATATAATTTGATTGTGCCTAGTGTTTACAGTTCGCGTCCTGTGTAATAGTGTACTAGTTCTGGTGCCCTTGGGTAAGTGCGGGAGCACCCCGTTAATTATACGAAAATAATGCCGAGCCAACCGGCATCGAGTGCGAAGAGTCGCGACTCACTAAGGACTATTGACAAGGAGAAACTCCTGACCGCCCCGAACCTAAGGCCAAATTTTTTCAAGACTCCCAAGCGGCATCCGATACAGCTTGACCGACTATATAAGGACTTTTTGAAAGATAAGAGTAGTAACCTCACAACTGGGGTTACTCCTAACTAGAGATCCCGGCGTAGAACGTGTATTGAAGATACACGTGTACACGCGTACACGTGTAGTAAAAATATCCGTGTTCTAATCCGTGTACTTCTTAATACACAGATACACGGGTATTGAAATACACGTGTACCCGTGTATCGAAATTCACGGATCGTAGTATCCGTGTACCCGTGTACCCGTGTACTGAAATTCACGGGTACACGTGTATCGAAATACACGGTTTCACGTGTATTAAGATATCCATATTTAATTTTTTAACTAAATATCCGAATGTTTAGATTTTACGCAAACAGTTTGCGATAGGCGATAGGTGATGATGACATGGTTTTGGGTCAATTAAAGGAGATTTTGATTTCGGATATAACAAAACTTTTTAAACTCGACTGGAACGAAGGTGATACTCTTTCATTAAATCATGTGGGGTGAAAGCACTAGTAGTCGGCCACCCTCTAGTAGTCGACCACTTTTATTATTTTGCTTAAAGAAATAAGTACTGAAATAAAGAATTTATTAAATGACAATTTTATATTATATTTTGAATTTCTAACTTTACAATACGACAAAAAGCGCCCTTCATAGGTAAAAAAAATAAATGCTTTTAAAGTAATTTGTAAACTAATTTTGATTCTACATGCGCCATTGCTGTTTTCTAACCCGAGAAACATAAGTGTGCTTTGAATAGAAACGACAAATGTAATTCAGTTCTATACATTTTTTACTGGAAAATTATGCTATTCCACTGAAAAAGCATCGACAATTTTATATGCGCTTCAAAAATTTAAAAAAAAATGGGATAATTTATTTATTTATGGGAGGACAGTAACTGGATCATCATTCCCTTTCAATTTTCAATAGTCGACCACAGCGGTCGACTTCTGAAGCTAACTGCATTCACAATGAATGCTAATAGTCGACCACGTTTATATAATTTATTTATAGAATACAAATACCTACTTTAAAAACTTAAAATTTGTTACTGCTTCCTATCTTAAAAACGAAAAATTTAATTTACATTGGAAAAAAAAAAATTTTTATTTCTTATTAAAATTTTGATAAAGTTTTTAAAAGAACTTATTTTAGTTACGCATTATTCCTGTCATTATTAATTATTTGCTGATGTTGCACATTATATTTAAAAATAATTTTTAGTTTGTAATGCGCACATAATCTATTTTGAATTACATATTAAAAAAGGTGGTCGACTACTAGCTATCGGACCGGTCGACTTTTAGAGTTAAGCGGTCGATTATTAAAGCATTCGGACACTTTATTTTTAACGCTAATTATTTATTTTCCCCGAACTTTCCTACTAACACAAAATATTTAGCGATACATTAAATACATTCGAATTACTTCAATACATTTAATATATTTTATAACATTGATTGTTTATTTTTTTTCAGTACTTTTCATTCGAGTTTAGCTTTAAGTGGTCAACTACTAGTGCTTTCACCCTATCCTGCTTCTTTGATCCGCGATATAAAAATCTGGAGCATGAATCAATCCACGTGAGACAAGTGATTCGTACAGAAGTACAACGTTTACTTCAAGAGGCACCGGTCCAAACAGTTAGCAAAACAAAGTCACGCGGGAAAAGTGCTCTTCAGTTTTTATATGATGAAATTACAGACAATAATGATATAAATATTCAATTTGAAACGTATATGGTGGAGCCACAATTACGCTTCGACTTAGACCCATTTGACTGGTGGAAGGCTAGGGCAAATAAATACCCGGCGATTTCCCATGTTGCCAAAAAATATTTAACCATTCCAGCAACCTCGGCGATGTCGGAAAGACGTTTTTCGTGTGCTGGAAGCATTGTAACCAAAAAAAGAAACCGTTTACTCCCAGAGAATGTTAACACGTTAGTATTTTTACACCAAAACAAAAAATTAATAGATTAAAGTTTATTAACCAAAATCATGATGTTTTTTATTTTCATCTGCAACCTAGTAAATTATGTCTGTACCTACCTATCGCAAACTATTCGCGTAAAATCTAAACATTCGGATATTTAGTTAAAAAATTAAATATGGATATCTTAATACACGTGGAACCGTGTATTTCGATGCACCTGTACCCGTGAATTTCAGTACACGGGTACACGGGTACACGGATACTACGATCCGTGAATTTCGATACACGGGTACACGTGTATTTCAATACCCGTGTATCCGTGTATTAAGAAGTACACGGATTAGAACACGGATATATTAACTACACGTGTACACGTGTACAAGTCGTACACGTGAAATCTGAATCTCTACTCCTAACCTGAAAACTACCCGCAAGCGAGGGGCGACAACGCCTCCATTCATGATGTCGCCAACTTCGGGTACATCGAGTGAAGATCTCCCACTCGTTGAAAGATGGACGACCCCCAAGAAAACTCGTAGGCCGATATCCGAAGCAACTTCACAGCGATCTGAGGTCAAAGACGACAATCGCTTCGATCAACTCAGCGAGGACAACGGAATAGAGCTTACCATAGACGATGACAACTCTCCGGAGACTCCTACTACGAAAGCCAAGCCCAAGATCGATAAACCCCCACCACCCATATATACTATGAACGCCTCCATCAGGGCTATTATTACTATTGTGTCCGAGCTTGGGATACCTAAAGAGGCGTTTAGCATAAAAGAGAAGGATAAATAAAATGATTCCGAATTTCGACCGAAGTAATGTTTAATTTACTAAATAAATGTTATCGGCGCGTAGGTTCGGTGAATTAAATAAAAGTTATTTTGCAAATTTTTATGTAAAGATTTCCAACGTTTCGGCCAACATTCAGGCCAAGGAAATAATAAACAGAGATTCCTTTGTTTCCCTTGTTCTATGAATTTGGATAATATTACATATTATATGTGTAATATGTAGTTTTGGTTTTGACACTGGTTTTATGAAAAGAATTATTGTTTTGGCATTTTACTGAGAGGTTACTTTTGGTTTTATATTTCAATTGTTCATAACAGTTAACGGTTCTCGCTATATGTCGCCGTTTAGACCATATTCGGCTTTACCCTCTGGTTGTTCTGCCTGCTGTTGGCTGTTTACTTCAGTCATTCTCCAACCGACTCGTGGTTCGCACGTCTTTTACGTTGCGGAATTTATAAAAGTGAACGCAGTTTTTCGTGAGATATTATTATTTCCTTGATAATGGCCTGAATGTTGACCGAAACGTTGGAAATCTTTACATAAAAATTTGCAAAATAACTTTTATTTAATTGACCGAACCTACGCGCCGATAACATTTATTTAGTAAATTAGAGATGGATAAAGATATTCATTATATTCACCTCGCCAAACCCGACCAACACTTTCTCCTTTGTGGCAAACTTCGTAAGCTTAAAATACAATATTTTACCTATACGCCAAAGCACCTAAAATCAAAATCCCTCATCCAAAAAGGCGTTCGTGGCGATTTCAGTGAGGACTTAATCCGGCAAGAAATTGAGGACCTTAAGCTCCCTAACGTCAAAGTGCTTATCCTATCAAAGTTTGTTTATAACAAAAATCGACCTGATACTTATCACCACCTAGTCCAAATCTCAAGCGACAGCAAAACGTGCGACCTCTTCAAAGTTCGTGTGATAGCATACCAAAGAGTGCGCTGGGAGTATCTAAAGAAGCCAAGCATATTCCAATGCAAAAATTGTCAGTGGCTGGGGCATCCAGTAAAAATTGTCAACTGCACTATCGCTGTGTGAAGTGCGCCCAGTCTCACGGGCCTGGTGCCTGCCCTATCAAATCTTACGATGACCGCACAATGCTCAAATGTGCCAACTGTAATCAGCCAGGTCACCCAGCTTCTTATAAAGGGTGCCCCTTTATTAAGTTTGCCCTAGCAAAAAAATGAGGTTAAAGCTGACCACAACAGATCTCTTTGGAGGAAAAACGACGCTATCTCCTCGGCCGTCCGCGAAAACACCTCATTCGCCCAAGCAACACGGAGCCCTGGGATCCAAATACGGGTACCAAGAACGAGAGGATCACTGCTTGCCCGAGAAGATAGGCCCCATTTCCCACCAACCCTCATAGACAACACGCCTTCCCAAGGAGTGAATCATCAAGGACCTGCCCTTCCGGACTGGGTAACTGACTTCAAAAAAGAAATGGCTGGACTAATTGCTTCGCACCAAACGCTGGCGCTTCAAATTGTAACCAATTCAAATAGAATTGAGTTTATTCTAAATTCACTTTTTAACTATTCCAATGAGTAATACTCATAAAGTGATGAACCATATCAGAGTAGCGGCCATAAATGTAAACTCCATTGTGGCCCACCATCGCAGATTTGAACTCGTAAAATTTCTTAAAGACTATAGCCACGACGTGATTTTTATATCAGAAACTAAGCTTAATGCTAGGCATAAGTTAACTTTTAAAGACTACAACTTCGTTCGAAAGGACGGGTCGAATGCAGCCCAAGGTGGAGGCACTGCAATTTTAATAAAAAAAGACCTCCCTTTCGAGGAAATCTGCCTTCCGTCTGTCCCCAAGAACGAAATACTCGAGTGCACTGCTATCAAGGTTCCTACCAATAATAACTCCACACTTGTTCTTGTAAGTGTGTATGCCCGGGCTTACAGCAGATGCCTATTCATGGATGAGCTCGATGACCTATTTCGTGGCCTTGATCTCGACCGTAATGATGTTCCCTATATTGTGGCGGGCGATTTAAACGCCAGACATAAAGATTGTGGCGACCGTACTAATAACCAAAGAGGTCGTCACCTCAACCGCTGGGAGGTTGCAAACGGTTGTGAATTCAAGCTTAGTATTATATCGCCCGTCTCCCCCACATTCAAACCGGCCCAAACCTTCCTAGACCTATGTCTGGCGGATTCTAGACTAACTCATACGAATAGTGTCGGAGGTAAGGCCCGGATCATCCCCTACGACAGCGATCATACCGCCATTTCGCTCGCCTTTGAGATTGGTGGCGACAGCGTGCCACTGAGAGACCTTAGTGCGGGCAGACACCACTACATCTTCAAGGCTACAAAATGGGATAAGTTTTCCCAGGGTCTCGACACATTATATCATTGTAGCATTGCGTCAGAAAAGAATTTACCCATTGTAGATATCGAGAAACACTTACAAGCGATTATTGACACCATATCCTTGGCAATCACTAAATACGTGCCTAAATTCAACCAGTATAATAACACTTGCAGATACTTAAATCGGAGGAGGACTTGGTTGTATGCGGTGTGAGAGTGAACGTCGGACGAAGCGTGGTGGGTGAATAATTTGCGAAAAAGTTTGGTTTTAGGAAAGTATTATATAAAAATTAGGTGGAAGTAGAGAATAGAAGGAGGGTGGAAAGGGGGGAGAGAGGAAGAAAACAGGGCGGAAGGACGAAAAAGAGTGAAAAGGCTTGTAGAAAAGATTTGAGGTTAGGATATAACCGCAGCAGGCATAGAAGAGGTTAAGAGAATAGGAAATGTATAAGACAAATCAGAAAGGGACGGCTGAGGCAGGTAAGATAGAAAATCAAGGCATAAAAATAGGAAAAACGTTGAGAAGTGAAAAATTAAAGAGGAAGGCAGATGGGACGCAAGGGATGGAGGATTTTCTAATAAGAAAAGGAGAGCAAGATAAAGAGACGGAAGAGGACCAAAGGTGTGAGAAAGAACAGAAAGAAAACGGAATGATGGATTGTATGAGAGAAATGATGAAAGAAATAAAGGAGATGAAGAAAGAAATACAGCAGGCAAGAGAAGAATTAACACAAGAATGGAAAGCGAGGGAGCAAAGATGGGAGGAGGAAAGAAAGGGGTTACTAGAGAGGGTCACGAGGCTTGAAAATAAGGTAGATAAGATCCAGTTCTCAGAAACAGGAGAGGAATTTGAAAACGAGGTAAGGATAGAGGGGAATAGAAGTTCTGGTCAGAGACAGTGGTAGGAAACAAAATAAGTAGATTAGAGAGAATGATAGAGGAAAGCGAAAAGAAGGAGAGGAGAAGAAACATAATCATTAGAGGAGTGCAAATACAAGAAGAAAAAGCCAAAGAAGAGATAGAAAAGTTTTTAGAGAAAGAACTGGGGGTCAAAAGCGAGACAGAGTGGGTTAAGGTAATAGGAAAGGGAAATAAGGGGGTAATCTTAGCGAGACTGAAGAAGGAAGGGGATAAGGAGGAAGTAATGAAAAATAAAAGGAAATTAGGGAATAAGAAGATATACATTGACCACAACTTATCTAGGAAAGAAAGGGAAATACAAAAAGAGGTAGTACAGTGGGCAATGACAGAGAGGAGCAATGGGAAAATGGTGAAAATTGGATTCCACAAGGTAATGGTGGAAGGAAGATGGATAAACTGGCAAATAATTAAAAGGATGGATGCGCAGCAGGATTTTTAGGAAAGCCTCAGGGTGGAAAGAAGGGGGGGAGGGGAAGGAGGAGGAAAGGTGCTCTTCTAGAACATTGCGGGGATTACAGGGAAAGACAAAGAGGTATGGAAGTATGTGGAGGGTTTTGATTTTATAGGGCTAGTGGAGACATGGGTAGAGGAGAAGACTTGGGAAAAGATTAAAAGTAGGATGCCCACTCAGTTTAAATGGAGGTGTGTACCGGCAAAAAAAATGAAGAAGAGAGGAAGAGCAAGTGAAGGGATAATAACGGGAGTGAGGAAAGGATGTGAGGTGCAGGGAGAAGAAGCAGAAATAGAGAGAGCGGTACAAAGGAGAGTAAAGTTAGGGAAGAAGGTGTGGAAGGTGTGGACAGTTTATGCCAAAGATGGATTAGAAAAATTAATAAAAGATTTAGATAGCGAAATTGAGGAGGAAGGTAGCGGGTTGACAATGATCGGTGGAGACATGAATGCGAGGACGGCAGGAAAAGGTGGTATTGAAGCAGAAGAGGAGGGGACAGGCGTAATAAGGGAGAGAAAATCAAAAGACAAGGTATTTAATAAGGAAGGAGAAAGACTAATACAGTTTGCGGGGGACAGGGGTTTGCACATATTGAACGGAAACATGGAGGGGGACAAAGGAGGAGAATACACTTTTATAGGAAAGCAGGGAGCCTCAATAATAGATTATGTATTGGTAAACACAGAAGGGTGGAAGGAAATAAAGAAGTTCAAAGTAGAAGAGAGAACTGAATCAGACCACGCACCTTTGAAAGTGGAAGTAATAGAGAAACTTTATAGGGAGGAGGAAGCACTACAGACGGAAAGGGAAATTATTATATGGGATTCGGAAGCTATAGAAGAGTACAGGCGAAAATTAAAGAAATGCGTATACCAAGAGGATGGATTAGAGAAGGGATGGGAGGAATTGAAGCAAGAAGTCATTAGCAGCATGAATGGGAAGAAAATGAGAGGGAAAACAGAGGGGATCGGGCGAACAGAATGGTGGGATGGGGAGTGTAAAGGACAGAAAAGAAAATGCAAGAGAGTGTTAAAAAAGTGGAAGAGAGGCAAGGGAGATAGGGATGAAGTCATAAAGGCGAAAAAAGAGCTAAAAGATTTAATAGCAAGGAAGCTCAAGGAAAGGAGAGAAAGGATCTTAGAAGAAATTAAAATGATAAACACAGAAACGCAAAAATGGGCATACATAAATAGGGAAAGAAGGAAAGGGAGGGTAAGAGGAGCAGAAATAAAGGTAGAAGAATGGTATAGATATTTTTTAGAAAAACTAGACGGTGAGAGTAAGAGACCAGAGGGGATAAGGCAGGGGGCACGGGGGAAGAGTGAGGAAGAAAATGAAGAGGACGAATTAGAAGAAGCAGAAATAGAGGAGCAAATAAGGAAACTGAAGAGGAAAAAGGCAGCTGGAGTGGATGGAATACCGAGTGAGGCTTGGATCTATAGCACAGACAACACGAGGGAAAGGTTGAAGGGTATGATAAAAGAGGTGTGGAAGAAGAAAGTTATGCCGGAAGAGTGGAAGAAAAGCGTGGTAGTGCCGATATATAAAAAGGGAGATGAAAATGTAGTAAGTAACTACAGAGGAGTGAGTCTGTTATGTACAGCATACAGGGTGTCCCAAAAATGTCGCGTTTCCTTGAAAGGGGTGACTCAGGGGGTGATTTGAAACAACTTTTTCCTTAGCGAAAATATTGTCCGAAGCTTCGTTAAGGAGATATTAACCAAAAACCCCGACCAATCAGAGCGCGCGCCTTCCGCCCGAGCTCCCGCGGTAGCGTTGGCTACGCGGTAGGCGACCGCGCTTGTACTACGAACGTACGAACAAGCAAGCCGGCATGCATCGAAGGAAACCGCGTTACACAGTTTTTTTTTAAAGCAGAATCTTAAATAAGAATAATTTGAAGTGAGAGGACAAGAAGTACGTAAATTTCGTTTTTAAATAAGGCATAAACGAAAAGGTAATGTAACAGAAAATGTACAAGTGATCGTAATTCGTTATTCAGGTAAAAATCCGTAGTTTAACAACGGCCAACACAACTAAAATTAAAAAATAATATTAGGTGTATGAATAAATTCTTTCCGACTGGAATTTCTATCGCGGTGGTATTCAGAAGCTGCCAGAAAAATGGCAAAAGGTAATTAACAATAATGGAAATTGTTTCGATGATCGAGTTCTTTTCATATTTTTTAAATCGAACTGTTATTGTACCCTAAAATCGGAAAGAATTTATTTTCACACCTAATAATCACCAATAAATTAAATAAAACTCATCCTTTCGGACATTCCTTTGCTTGCTTTCATACTTTTTCGGAAACCTGTGTCAGTAGGCCACTTTTTTTTTTTGTTTGTTTTTTTGACGTGGAGAAATCCCTAACGGATACCCCGCCCCCCGGGGGAGGGACGGGGTTATGTGGGACTTGCACCCACTAAAACTCCACGGTGGTGGTCCTCGGGCGCGGAGTCGCGTGCTCGAGGGGGAGGACTTTTTGCGGGAGCAAACTAGCGATTCATCCGCTACCTCCCTCTCAGCGCAGTGCAAACTCCGCGCTCAACAGCCCCGCGCGGCAACGCGCGGGGTCTTCCCAAAACTCCGGCGACGCGAGACGGACCACGCGTCCGCGTCGCCACTTCTGGGGGGGTCGCATGATGTTGTGGAGGGGTGAGCGTGCCCCCCGGCACCCCCACCCCCCGCCCCCCCCCCGCGCGAAGGGTCGCGGCCGGACGGGGAGGCGGCACTAGGTCATATCGTCAATTGACCGCCGCACTCACCCTGTACCTGCTCGATCGCCTTCCTCGGGAGCGCGCTAAAAACGGCGCCAATGGCGCAGCTCCCGGGGGAGCAGCAGATGGTCGGCTGCTCTCCGGGGGGGGGGGGGGGCTTTGACACGAGGACCCCCCCCCCCCCTGATCGTATCTCCGCCGTCGCGCGTCGCGCCCTACCACGACGCGACGCCGACGGCAACTCGCGGCTAAGGCCGCCTCCTTCCCGAGGCGCCCTGAAAAGGGCGCCGCCGACCCGGGGTAATGCCGATGGGGAGCGGGAGTGATGCACGAAACTACGTCACCGCCCTACCTCCCCCGGCCCCGGGTCATCTCTTTCCCCTCCTGCTTCCGGCACTCCGAGGGGCGGCTATGCGGGACGGATGCCCGGTGCGGATCCGTTCCCGCTCGGCCTCCTGCTTCTCTTCCATCACCGCCTCCGCAAAAGCGGAGACGGCCCTCCAACACTCCCGGTCTCCCGCCATCCGACGCACGACCGTCGGTAGCGAGAGATCGGGGCCCAGCTGCGCCTCGAGGACACGCCGATCGTCCACCCACTCCCGGCATCTAGCCAGGGCGTGGTCGGCCGTGTCCTCGTCGCCCGAGTCGCAGCTGAAGCACTGCGACGACTCCTCCCGCCCTATGCGACGCAGGTATGTGCCGAAGCAACCGACACCTGTTATGACCTGCGTCAGGCGGAAGGTCAGCCTGCCATACCCGCGCCCCACCCATTCGTCCAGAATGGGCAGAAGCGCCCCGACAACGCGACCCTCCCGATATTTCGGGAGGGCCAACCACTGGTGCCATTTGGCTACCATGCGTTGCCGGGCCTGGCCCCGCACCACTTCATGTCCGCCGGCATTCGGGCCCCCAGCGTCGCGGAGATCACGGACGGCGGAATAAACTTCCGCCTCCATCTCCTCGAGAAGGTGGAATGGGGTGTGTCAGTAGGCCACTGTACCGATCCTGGTCATCGGCGTCCAGTGCTCAGCTGATCGCAGGGTCAATGTACCGAATATTCACTTCACTGCACGGCTACTAACACTGATCACTGAATTTATTTTTCACGGAACGTGTTGTTCCTACGTTATAAAAATTGGTGGCCGCGAAAGGGGCCGATTACTGTTAATTACTGGGACGAGATTACTACTATTACCCGGCGAAAAGAAAACTCGTGGCAGACTGTCTCGGGCTGTGCAGTCCGCTGCTGTGCAGTGTGCAGCGATCAGATACGGATCCGACCGACGATCGTCAAAATAAAAGCGTAGGCTACGCTTGGTCAAATCGCTCTATCCCACTCGATCTCGTGTTTCGTTCGATCTCTTCGTCGCGCGGTGCGACAATGTATGTGGCAACTTCAGCCAATAACCAAAATACGTGTGCCCCGTCTTTAAAAGTGTGCCCAAATAGGTGACTCGACCAATCGTCACAACAGCGGACTGCACAGCCCGAGACAGTCTGCCACGAGTTTTCTTTTCGCCGGGTTATAGTAGTAATCTCGTCCCAGTAATTAACAGTAATCGGCCCCTTTTGCAGCCACCAATTTTTATAACGTAGGAACAACACGTTCCGTGAAAAATAAATTCAGTGATCAGTGTTAGTAGCCGTGGAGTGAAGTGAATATTCGGTACATTAACCCGGATGCAGTGTGATCAGCTGAGCACTGGGCGCTACCCAACCATAAATCTTTTCGTCCACCGATACCCAGGATCGGTACAGTGACCCAGTAACACAGGTTTCCGAAAAGGGAAGGAAAGCAAGGAAAGGAATGTCCGAAAGGGTGAGTTTTATTTAATTTATTGGTGATTATTAGGTGTGAAAATAAATTCTTTCCGATTTTAGGGTACAATAACAGTTCGATTTAAAAAATATGAAAACAACTCGATCATCGCAATAATTTCCATTATTGTTCATTACCTTTTGCCATTTTTCTGGCAGCTTCTGAATACCACCGCGATAGAAATTCCAGTCGGAAAGAATTTATTCATACACCTAATATTATTTTTTAAATTTAGTTGTGTTGGCTGTTCTTAAACTACGGATTTTTACCTCAATAACGAATTACGATCACTTGTTGTACATTTTCTGTTACGTTAGCTTTTCGTTTATGCCTTATTTAAAAACGAAATTTACGTACTTCTTGTCCTCTCACTTCAAATTATTCTTATTTAAGATTCTGCTTTAAAAAAAAAATGTGTAACGCGGTTTCCTTCGATGCATGCCGACTTGCTTGTTCGTACGTTCGTAGCACAAGCGCGGTCGCCTACCTCGTAGCCAACGCTACCGCGGGAACTCAGGCGGAAGGCGCGCGCTCTGATTGGTCGGGGTTTTTGGTTAATATCTCCTTAACGAAGCTTCGGACAATATTTTCGCTAAGGAAAAAGTTGTTTCAAATCACCCCCTGAGTCACCCCTTTCAAGGAAACGCGACATTTTTGGGACACCCTGTATACTTAAACCGGAGGATTATCAAATTCCAAAAAAATAAAAAGACGGTAGTCGCCCTACTCCATGACCTTCATAGATCCGACACGCAGGCGAGGCTCCGACTAACACAAAAGACCTAGTTGCCACCTTAAAAACCGAATTCAAGAAGTCGATCGAGGCTTATTGGATTAATACAATCAAAAAAATTGACTACAAAAATCATAAAAAATTCTTCCCTTTAGTTAATTCAATTTTCCGCCCCAAGGCTCGCTTGGGCATTAATGAACTACGCGTTCGGCAGGACGATCAGATGTTACTACATATCGTAGTGCCTGCGATCTTACTAGAACAATCAAGATAGACAACTCACACGTATTCACCGCCCCATTAGACAAACTGAAAATTATGGGAGCTTTTTATGAGTCCATTAACTCCCCTCGACACTTAAATATCAACACGAGGTTGAAGAGTCTCGTCGACGAGACGGTAGGGACCCTTAGACAAGAATTTGATAATAAGAGAACAATAGGAGAGACCATCACGGTTTTTTGTGAGCGGAATTCGGCAATTGACCCGACTCCCGTTTTAAATACTTTGCACCCTTTCTGTAGTCCCGCGGAAGTGGCCCAAGTACTCAGAGGGCTTCCCAACAATTCCTCCAGCGGCCTAGACGGCATCCCACCAATTGTGCTTAAACATCTCTCTCTGAGAATAATAATTAACCTGTCCACACTGCTTAACAATGCTATCAACCATAGCTGTTTCCCGGGTTTATGGAAAAATGCCAAGGTGCTGCCTGTTCTAAAAAAAGGGCAAATGCCCTACAGACCCATCTAGCTACAGGCCTACAGCTTGACGCCCAGTATCAGTAAAGTATTCGAGTCGGTCATCAACAACAGGTTGGTGGCATTTTGCGAAGACAAGAAAATCATCCCGGACTATCAATTTGGTTTCAGGCATCGCCTTTCTACGACGCACGCTGTGCACAAATTCCTTTCTGACGTGAATTTTGAAGTGGGGGCCGGCCGGTTAGTAGCTGCTGCCTTCCTTGACATCGAAAAGGCATTTGACTCGGTCTGGTTGAATGGCCTGGTCTATCGATTACACAAGAGAGGGTTCCCACAATGCTTAATAATGTTGGTATGGGATATGATCACGGGTAGGACCTTCCGCACGTGGGACGGTACCGCATTCTCCCCGGGCATATTCAGTGTAAATGAAGGGCTCCAACAGGGCACTGTTAACTCGCCCATCCTATTTAATATTTTCCTTAGTGAACTCCCGAGCCTCTTTGGATTTAATGATCAGAGAGGTGAGGGCCTGTTGTCGTTCGCTGACGACGTAGTCGTCTACGCGTCTGGGAACAGGGTTGAACCGCTTCAGAACAAGCTAGACACCCTGGTCGATAAGGTAAACAAATATTATGGGGCCTGGAACCTAAGACTAAATCCACTGAAGTGCGAGGCCGTACTTTTTCGCAAGCCCCTTGTCAGTCTATCGCCGAAAACGGAGGCTGGGGCTAGTCGTTTCCAAATCTCGGCCACAGTCGCTGGTACGTTTAACAAGGTCCTTGTCCCCCATTGTAAGATAGTCAAATAACTAGGCATCCACCTTGATTATCTCCTGCGAGGGAACACCCACATCGATCTTCAATTGAAAAAGGCTCGTACAGCCTATCAAGCCAGCGGGTGGCTGTTCCATAACAAATACCTCAGTGATAGGGCTAAGATACTATTCATACTATACATTCTACTAGTACGACCAATCATAACATTTGCGGCACCGATACTCTGGAATCTCAACCACACCGTTGTAGAGAAGATTCGAATCTTCGAACATAAGGTACTTAGAGCCTGCCTGCGGTTATATCATACACAGGCCTCCGAATGGCAGCATTATGTCAGTAACCGTGTACGCCACTGGCTTTTATTTCCTGCGATAGCTGGAGTATGATCCAGGACGCCAATAACGTTCCCCTAATATACCATTGGCGCCGTAACAAGGCCAATAAATGACTGGCGATTGGACCGACAGATGCCCCACCCGATACCGAGAAATTCATGTTCTCCATGTCAATCCCCAGAAAGGATTTTAACGATTTTCATCGTCTGAATTTCACTCATTTGAGAGTGCTTAGGGACCGTAAGCTGGTTCTCCGGCGAAACGGCCCCCACTAGTCTGCTTAATCCCGTAAGGGTACAGACGGAGCGTCCGTACCCCTTTTTTGTGCGCGTTGGGTATGCGGCGGACCCATAAGATTGTGAGACCAGTGACCCTCTGGCCGCTTGTACATATGTATATTTCCTTATACCTTATAAATAGTAGTTTGTAAGCCTAGTCTGTAAGCCGTAGTATATTATACACAGCCCAAAGACTGTTGCAGGGGTTTTTCCTTACTCCTATGTAAGGAGTTTTTTCCCCACCCTTACGTCCCTCGCTGTGGGGCCACCTAGTGATTAGCATCCAGCTACCTGATTAGTTATAAGGATTCCTATGCGTATCTGTATCATACAGTATTAAGGCGGAGCCGGGAGTTTTTGTATAATACAAACAACCGCCCTGTTATTTTGGGCAGAACAGCCGAGGGTGGTTCCTGTGGCCGGGAACCCCCCCCCCCCCCCCCAACAGAGTGTAACTCTGTCCCTCTGAATGTCTGGCAATTTTTTCATGTGTTTTTGGTGCCTCTAATTTGTTGAATGTATATGTTCGTCCAATAAACAAACTTTTATATAAAAAAAAACCATCGTCCGACCCGTGGTATAAGATCTTTTTTGTAAAGGTCGTTCGTAATGAGTTGCAATCCGTCACAACAACGAATTGTAATCCTATCAAGTATACGCGAAAATGTCGAAGTGCAAAAACTACGACCATTGTTTCCAACTCGTAGGAATGATACTTGCGCTGGTCCACGGTGGTTTGCTTGCTGTAATAGGCAACCACCCGCCGCGTCCCGCCCGGCGTAAATTGAAAGAGAATCGCCCCCAACCCTATCGAGATCGCATCGGTATGCAACTCCGTCCTCAATGAGCTGTCGAAAATGGCTAAAACGGGTCGCGTAGGGCTTCCTTGACTCGTTTTATTGTCCCCTCTTGGGTTTTACCCAAAGTCCAAGGGATATCCTTCCCAGTTAACATCGTCAACGGGGTCACGAGGCTAGCATAATTCTTAATAAATTTCCGAGAATACCCGGACAAACCCAAAAATTGGCGGATTTCCTTTACGTTCGTAGGGTTTGGCATTCGTAAAACAGCGTTTGTTTTCCATCGTTCCGGTTTGACTCCTTCCTCACTTATCTCTCGTCCCAAATATTCGATACACTTTTTCAAGTAGCTTCTCTAACACGAGTTCTAAACGTTCTAGACCCTCCGCCTCTGTCGTAGATGGTATAATAATATCGTCGATATACGGAAAAGCGATTGTATTACGAAGCGGCCCTAATACGGTACTAATCAGTCTCTGAAAAACTGCCGCTGCGTTCGTCAATCCAAAGGGCATTCGTAGGAATTCGTAATGCCCGTCTGGTATCACGAAATCTGTCTTCGATATCGACTCTTCGTCCATTGGAACTTGTTCGTACCCCGAGGCTAAGTCAAGGGTGGTAAAATATTTATGTCCCCCTAAACGGTCGATTTGATCCTCGATCAGCGGCAACGGGTACTTATCCTTTTCTGTTATAGCAATTCGTCGGCGATAATTAATGCATAGCCGTAATTCCCCTGTTTTCTTCTTTATTATTATTATCAGGCTAGCGTACGGCGAGTTCGATTCTCTTATTATCCCGTTTTTTAATAATTCTTTAATCATTTCGCGCACTGATGCTCTTTCAGACTCAGACATACGATAAGGTCGGTATACTACTGCCGTGTCCGTATTGCATTTGATTTTCATCTTTACCGCATCGGTCCTTCCTAAAGTTTCCATCGATGTGGTGATTCGGTCCTCGTATTTCGTGATAAGTTCAGTGAACGCAATCATGTCCGTGTCCGGTACCCAACTCGGTCGTCGGTGCATTTGGCAAAATGTGACGATTTTCTTCGCCAGCCCGCGGAGAAACGTAAACAAATCGTTCAGAGGGCGAAATGCTGTTTTAATTGTTTGAAGTCCAGTCATTTTATAAATGACTGTAAATGCAAACCTTCTTGCAGTCGTTGTCGTCAGGCACATCATACGTTGCTCCACGTGGAGACTGACCGCGGATCCGACGGGCCCGAACACTACAGGGCGTCGACTGCGTCGGCACCGGATGCGACTGAAACTAGCGCGCGGTCTTCTACCGTGGAGGCGAGTGGGTCGGCTTCGGTTCAAACCGTTTTCTCGCCAGCCGAACCAGTGGCAACCACTTCGGAGGTCTTGCTCGCCACGGCGTGGGTGAGCCTATGCACCCCCAAAGGACGCGTCTTTCATTTACGTGCCTTACTAGATCAGGGCTCGACTTATAGTTTTATTTCGGAGTTCCTTTGCCAAGCCATGCGAGTCAAACGTCGTCGTGCGAACTTGCGAATACATTGCTTCGAAGAAAAGTTTGGCGGTGTCGCCAAGTCCTGCGTCGATCTCATACTCGCTGCGACCACCGGGCGTGGACCGTCCCTTCCGTTTACGGGATACGTGTATCAGAAAATCACTGCTTACACCGCATCGCAAGGAAGGCCGACCGAAGTGTGGGCCCACTTAAAAGACCTGCCTTTGGCTGATCCGAAGGGTCAACCGATACATGTGCTTATCGGGGCGGATTTGTACGGGTCATTATTATTGAATGATTTGCGTCAAGGTCCGCTTGGGTGTCCTACTGCTCAGCACACGATTTTTGACTGGATCTTGTCTGGCCCTTCAGGGACGACCTCCCCGAACCGGGAGATGGGGTCGGCCCTGCACTGCGTAGCATGCGAAGACACGCATTTGCTTCTCAGACAATTTTGGGAAGATGAAGATCTACCCTCTGCCTCCCCTCTCACAGAGGAGGAGGACGTGTGTGAACGACACTTTGCTGAGACGCACACTCGTGACTCGTGTGGACGCTATGTCGTGCGTCTACCCTTTAACACCAGCCTGCCGCTGGCAATAGGAGAAACCTTTTCCAAGGTTTCCGTCCTATACTCGAAATTAGAGGAGAGGTTGCCGTCGAAGCCGTCTCTCGCGGTTCTTTACCATGATTTCTTGTCAGAATATAAGTCCCTTGGGTCACATGGCGTTGGTTCCTCCGGGCCGTCACCGTTACGATCCGGTGTATATTCCGTATCATTGTGTGCTGCGCGATTCGAGCACCACCACGAAGCTTCGGGTGGTGTTTAACGGCACATGCAGGAGTGGCAATGGGTCAACCCTTAATGACCACTTAATGGTAGGGCGGAAACTACAACAAGACATCGCGACAATTGTTCTTCGATGCCGACAATATCGCTTCGTTTACACGGCGGACATTAATCTTAGTTAATCGCGACGATACCGACTTCCAAAGGATACTATGGCGCCCTTCCAGCGATACGCCAGTTCAGGCGTATCCGTATGCTCACGGTTACGTATGGGCTGGCCCCAGCTCCTTTTCTCGCGGTGCGATTGCTAAAACAGTTAGCCCTCGATGAAGGGAAGGCCTTTCCCGAAGCTCTTCCGATCTGTAACGACCAAGTTTACGTAGATGACGCTTTGTTCGGTGCTGATCAAATTGCCACCCTGCGTGAGAAACAGCTCGTCGGACTTGTAACTTCTCCTCGTGGAGGTTACCAGGGGTGCGGTGGAGGAACCGCAGTTTCGTCGGCTCAGGCTACCGTCCAGGGCCGTCGAGTGAACGAGTCAGAATTCGTGGGTAGAACGGGCTTTATTTGATAAAATACCGTGTACACAATAGTCCCGGCCAGGTCCAGCTGGCTAACAGAGTCAGTGCGGCTTAACCTAAACCTTAGTCTATTCCTTATTCTAGCGCGGCGCTGGTGGCGGATCGCGGTCGCGGCATTCGTTTGTCCGGGCGAGTCGGCGATAGTGGAAGGAGTGGGGTTAGTGGTCTTTCTAGTGCCCTGGCTGTGGTCTCCACCAATGGCCCTGACCGGGAAGCCTTGAGTCCGATCGCCCAGTGGGTAAATCCCGCGGGAGATACGGAGACTGTTGGTTGTTCTCCGGGGCAAGCGAAGCTTGTCCCTAAGATTGACAGCGGGTATCGACTTGCGTCCTTTGGGAGCCGTGGAGATGAGAGGAGTCAAAAATACGCAGTGATACAGCTTGTTTTGTGCAAGAGATCGCTGGGAGAGACACAACCGTTAGCCTGTAACGCTCTTGGTCGACTCTGCCTGACGAGCCCGCCGCGCTGGCTTATAGGCGGGGCCGCGCGAACTTTGCGAGCGAGAGCGCCGCTCGGCGCGCAGCCATCTGCGGCCCCGCTCGGTAGGGGCGGGCCGCGGCAGGCACGCGTGGTGGGGGGGGGGGAGGGAAGATCCGCGTCCCACCGTTATAACTCGTTACAACTATTGAAATGCGGCGGATTCCCCCTTCGAAAGTGGACCGCCAATTCACCGGAATTGCTCGACGACATTCCGGAGGAACAACGCGAAGTAGCCGATCGTTCGATGCCCCAGGACGACACTATGAAGGTGTTAGGGTTGTCCTGGTCCCCTCGCGGGGACGCGTTCCGTTTTTAAATTGCTCCGCTGCCAGATGCGACTCCGACAAAACGGTCCATGTTATCCGTGATAGCACGACTTTATGACCCACTGGGATGGGCTTCACCGGTCGTCATAACGGCTAAAATCTTGATGCAAGAGTTATGGCTCCGCCAAATTGATTGGGACGCTTCGCTCCCCCTAGATCTGTCGACTCAATGGGATGATTATTCTTCGGGTCTTATCAACCTAGAACAGATAAAGCTACGTCGTTGGACCGGTATGACTGCCGGTCATGTACCCGTGGAAATTCACGGTTTTGCTGACGCGTCAAGTAGAGCCTACGGGGCTGTCGTGTATCTTAGACTCTTGCACCCTTCGACACCGGTGCAAGTGAGCCTGATTGCAGCTTAGACAAAAGTCGCCCCCCTTCAAACAATTAGCATACCTAGACTTGAAGTCAACGCCGTCGTTTTACTGAGCAGATTAATGTCTCGGGTGCAGAATTCGTTAAAACTCGAGAAAGTTCCGATCTTCGGATGGGCCGACTCCACGATAGCGTTGGCATGGCTCCGACAGCATCCGTCCAAATGGAAGGTTTACGTAGCCAACCGCGTGACGGAGGTGCAACAACGCCATCCCGCCATGTGTTGGCAACATGTCAAATCCATCGACAATCCGGCGGATTGTGCCTCACGAGGAATTTCTCGTCGGAATTAGTGCTTCATAAGTTATGGTGGTCCGGGCCTCCTTGGCTACGGGAGCACCCGGCCTCGTGGCCTGTTTACGAGGAAACTGAAACCTCGAGCGAGGAACTTCCCAATTTGTTGCTCGCTGAGACTCGCCGGCATGGCGTTCACCAAATTGCGTCCGTGCAAGGGTGGAGCCTTCCTGAGGAGATCTCCAGTTTGACCCGGCTTCTCCGTGTCACGGCTCTTCTTCAACGTTGTTATATTTCTATTGGGTAGGGGTTTAAGCAAAACACACACACGCCCGGCTCGTAGCCTAATGAATACTTTATTCTAACCTCACTCTGCTGATCTCATGTGGTGCGTACCGCTAACGGTTCCTTACTGTCCGCTCGGCACCGCCTCTCGCTCGACGCGTATATACATATAACAGCCGCGCATCGATCGACCTATCGATCCGCTCGGCGCGTATACTACATCTCTTTCTTCCTTAATGTTTTACAGACTTAAGCTAGGTACACACACATACCAATACAAACTATAATACTGTACATTTTCTTAAGTCTACCTAATCCTATGAACTCTGTATTCGCCATATCGGTCCGGTGCCTTTCTGTTTCGTTTCGGCCTACCTGAACCGCTTACATCTATCGCTTCAGTTCCTCTTTCGCTTTCGCTTCGCTTCTGTACATCCGTTTCATCTCTTTCTTCAGTCGTACCTGGTTCCTCCTCTATTACCTCTTCCTCTTCGTCAGAATCTACTATTTTCCTCACATCTGTCAAATTTCTTTTATACTGCTTTCCTTCTTTCGATTCTACCGTTACCGTATTCCCTTTTCTATCTGTAACTGTAAATTTTCCGGTTCCAAAATTCGTACTTAACTTATTTTCCTCTGGTTTCTTAACTAATACTGTATCCCCCCGCTTTACCGTACTCTCTTTGGCATGATGTACTTTATCATAGTACTCCTTCCCTTTTTGTTTTTTCCACGCGTCCTGCTCTCTTACCTCTTCTGCTACGAATTTACTCGTCCCTAATTCAGGTAGTTTTGTTCTTAATTTCCTATTGAACATCAGTTCCGCTGGCGAAACTCCTGTTACCGTATGCGGTGTCGACCGATACATCAACAGGAATTTTAATAATTCCTCTCGCCAATTTCTTTTTTCCGCATGCGCTATTTTGAGCTTTTTGAGAATACTCCTATTCTGTCTTTCGACTTCGCCATTTGCCTGTGGCCAATATGGCGCGGTATGTGAAATCTTCACATTATTTTCACTCAGCCACGTTTTTAATCCCGTATCTGTAAACTGGCGTCCATTATCGCATACCACTATTTTCGGAAGTCCGAATCTCGCAAATATTTCAAACAGCTGTTTCTTTATAATTTCTGCACTTGTATTTCTTAAAACTACTACTTCGAAATATCGACTAAAATAATCCGTAACAACTAAAATACTTTCCCCGCTGGGAAGTGGTCCCATTAGGTCCATTGCTATTGATTCCCACGGCCCTTGTGGCAACGGGTTGGGTTTCAACGGTGAAGGTTCTACTGTCTTTTGTACCAGTTGACACCCCCTACAAGATTTTACCGCTTTTTCCGCGTCCTTGTCTATCCCGTCCCACCAAACCTTGCTCCTCAATCTATGTTTCATAGAGACGATTCCGGGATGGCCTTCGTGGGCTAAATCTAGTGTTTTCTTTTTCAATGCTTCTGGAATCACTATTCGCGTACCTCTCAAAATTATATTGTCGTTAACGCATAATTCCTCTTTTAATATTTTAAAACGCGAGTTCCCTAATGCCTTCCAATCGCCTGTTTTAATCGCTTTTCTCACTTCCGTTAACGTTTTATCTTTCCCGGATTCAATATTTATTTCATCCGTTTTTAACGCGCACGGTGTTGCTGATTCTACTACCCACGCGATATATCTACTGTCTTTCTCGCTGGCTGCCCTCTCTCCGTTTTTAATACTTAACCGAGATAACACATCTGCAATGTTTAACTTTTCTTTTTCGTATACAACTTTATATTTAAACGATTGCAGTCGTAACACCCATCTCTCGATTCTCGCGTTTGGCTTTGATCTCGGCGCAAATATGTACTCTAACGCTTTGTGATCTGTCACTAGCTCAAATTCGGTGCCATAAATCCAATTGTAAAATCGTTCACACGCATACACTAATGCTAACGCCTCCTTTTCCGTTTGGGAGTATCTTCTTTCGCAGTCTGACAAACTTCTACTCGCATAACTTATTACTCGCCACCGCTGTTGCTTATCCAACTGTGTTAATACACATCCTAACCCTACTGGACTTGCGTCAGCTATCACCCTCGTTCTTGCATGAACATTAAATATACCGAGTGTCCCCGCATTTGCTAACTTGGATTTTAGTAATTTAAACGCATTTTCTTGCTCTTTTCCCCATGTGAATGTGACACTCTTTCTTGTTAATCGCCTCAGCGGTTCGCTAATCGTTGCCAAATTCAAAATAAATGCCCCACAAAAATTTACCAGTCCCAGGAAGCTGCGTACTTCCTCCGCTGTTGTCGGCGCTCGAAATCTATTTACGGCTTCCACTTTTGATTCCAATGGTTTGTACCCCTGACCCGAAATTCGGAATCCTAAGAATACAATTTCGTTTTTTCCGAAAACGCACTTCTTCTCATTCAACGTTAGTCCTTTCATTGATAACGTTTCCATCACACAATTCAACCTCCTATCGTGTTCCTCTTTCGTTCTCCCGCATACTATAATATCATCTATAAAATTCGTCACTCCTTCACAACCTACTAATATTGGCCGCATTATCCTTTGGAACATTTCCGGCGCGCAACTAATTCCGAACATTAATCTTTTATACCGAAATAATCCGGCTTCCGTTACAAACGTCGTAATGTCCCTACATTCTTCATCTAGTTCGATCTGATGATACGCGGATTTTATATCTAGTTTACTAAACCATTTGCAATCGCGTGCGGTATCTAAAATTTCTTCCAATACCGGCAGCGGATACCTTTCGCGTACGATTGCTTTATTTGCCCTTCGCATGTCAAGGCACACCCTAACCTCCTCGTCGTTTTTCTCTACCGGAACCACTGCTGACACCCACTCCGTTGGACCGTCAACGGGTTCAATGATGTCTAATTCTATTAGCTTCTTTATTTCCCGATTTATTTGATCCCGTAGTTTGAACGGTAATCTCCGCACCGGTTGCGCGACTGGCGGGTATGATCTATCGATTGGCAACATCAACTTGAAATCTTTCAACTTCCCTATTCCACAAAAAATCTTAGCCTTTCCACTTTGTTCTTTTGCCTCGTTTACGCACAAACCGATTTTTAAAATTCCCAGTTCATTTGCCGTTTTATAACCTAGTATCGGTCGCCCCTTTCCTTTTAATACTATAAAACTCGCTCGCGACTTTTTATACCTAACCTCAACGTCGCACCAAAACTGTCCTAATAGCTTGAGCGCAGTATTATGTCCATAAGGGTATATGTTTTTGTCCACGTACCTACTTGTTTCGCAAACAATCCTATTATCTTTACACCACTTCCATGTTTCCTCATCGATAATATTACATTGCGCACCTGAATCTATTAGCATGCTTAATACGATACCGCCTATTTTAATGTCCATACACTGTCCATCTTGCACTGCATTGATCCAGGAGCCCGCTCGCAATCCAAATGTATATCTCGATCCATCCACAGCGGCACCTTCCTCCAGTTCCCGTTGTTCGGTGTCGTCCCCGATTTACACACCTCCGCAAAATGGCCCCTTTTTCCACATTTATTGCATGTTTTCGATTTCGCCGGGCATTTTTCATCTTTGTACGAATGTCCCGTATACCCGCATCGAAAACATCGGCTGTCCTTCTTCTTCTCCGCCATCTTGTCGTGTCTCTTGTCTCTTTTCACGCTATGCGTGGCCGCAACCGTAGATCCCTCGATTTTTTTTGTTTGCAGCTCGATCGCCTCGACTGTTCGAGCAATTTCCATGGCGTCATGTAGCTTGAAGTCTCCCTTCTCCAGCAGCCGACGTCTTATTCTATTTGAAGCACATTTTTCCACGATTTGGCCACAGATTTCCACTTCTTCTACTTGAAATTCGCAGTTTTTAGCCTGTTGTCTCAACCTCGTGATGTACTGGTTCATTGTCTCGCCCTCGTTTTGTTTCAACTGCCGAAACACGTGTCTCTCATACGCCATGTTTAATTTCGGCTTGAAATGCGTCGTGAGCGCGTCTACTGCCTTTTGATATGGATCTTCTTCTGCCGCCACCGAATCTGCACCTGGCAGTGTATAGAACACGTCTTGCAATTCGAGGCCTCCGTAGTGTAGTAACATTGCTTTCTTCCTGTTCTTGTTTGTGACGTTCTTGCTTGCAACGCACAATTCGAGAGCTCTGAGCCACCGCTTCCATCTCGCGTACACGTTGTTCTCGTCTTCGTTCGGATTGAACGTTGGAAAGTTTTCGTGGTCCATTTTTACACTTCCCTTTTTAATCCTCGTCGCCAATGTTATATTTCTATTGGGTAGGGGTTTAAGCAAAACACACACACGCCCGGCTCGTAGCCTAATGAATACTTTATTCTAACCTCACTCTGCTGATCTCATGTGGTGCGTACCGCTAACGGTTCCCTACTGTCCGCTCGGCACCGCCTCTCGCTCGACGCGTATATACATATAACAGCCGCGCATCGATCGACCTATCGATCCGCTCGGCGCGTATACTACAAACGTTTTATTTAAAATTTAAAAATTAACGTAGAACGAAAGCGGAATTCAAAAGATAAAGACAAGCTCCCTGAGTTCGTCACTGGCACATTGGCCGCGCAGGAAATTCGAAGCTCGACCGTTTACTGGATACGGTCTGTTCAGTCGTCGCACTTTTCTCCGGAGTGGACTAGCCTCAAAGGGCGTTCAACTCTACCAAAATGGAGACCTATGAGACCTCTCCATATGCAGGGCCAATGGAAATAATTAAGAGCGTTCATCGCGGCCAACGAGCCACCAAACATTACGTCGCCGTCTTTGATTGCCTCGCCACCAGGGCGATTCACTTAGAAAGCGTTGAAGATTATACCACTGACGGCTTCCTGGCTGCGCTTGATCGTTTTGTGGCTCGACGTAGTCTGCCGTCCGATATGTACAGCGACAACGAATTTTCGCGGTGCCGATCCTGAGCTTAGCAGGAGTTTTCGGGCGATCTTGAAAGACCCGAAATTTCGCGACACATTAGCGAGTGACGTCATCACTTGGCATTTCATTCCCCCCGTGGCTCCACACTTCGGGGAACTTTGGGAGGCTGGTGTGAAGAGCCTGAAGCACCACCTTCGACGAGTGGTCGGCACCCACGTTTTGTCCAAGGACGAGTTCTCTACCCTGCTATGCAAAATCGAGGAGTGTTTGAACTCGCGACCGTTAGCCGCGCTTACCGACGATCCGTCGGATCTTTCAGTGTTAACCCCCGGTCATTTCTTGATCGGAGGTCCGCTTGTAAGCGTACCGCAGGAATCGGTGATCGAAATGAATTCGAATCGGCTATCGCGTTGGCAACGCATCCAATCGATGCAAGAGCAGATCTGGGGTTATTGGGTGACTGATTATCTACAATCGCTACAAAAAAGACAGAAATGGTCCGTGTCATGCACCGATTTGAAAATCGGCGAATTGGTTCTCTCAAAGTACAGCCTGTTACCCCCTTCTAAGTGGGACCTCGCGCGTATTGTTCAGGTACATCCCGGATCGGATGACCGCGTTCGTGTTGTGCCCGTTCGCACTTCCATGTCCGAGTTCAAACGCCCGAGCACCCAGATCTGCCGCCTCCCCTCGTCGATCGTCAAATGATCAACGAGAAACCTGTACATAGTTGTATATACGTTCTACCTCTTAGTTCTTAAGCCCGTGTATATATACTGTAAATAATTTTGTTAATGATAAATGGCCACCTTCCTTCCTTCCTTCCTAAATCGGAAAATATATATTCCAAACGGCACCAGCCGCTGCAGTTTCCACGTCCTGCTTGCGACATTTACTTGTGGTGCGTGCGATGGAGCCCTCGTTTCGTATCCTGGGGATACGAGGCGGGCGGCATGTTCGAGATTGGCTTTACTCAAGGTCGTGCGAGACCTTGACTAGGAACACTGGTTACCTGCTAACCGTGTTTACCGGCTATCAAGCAAGTGCGTTGTTGTTAAGCCAGATCACGTAGACCAATGTCTCGTCGCCCATTGGTTTCCTGAATCACGCGAGAATTAGCGGGCCAATAGGACTCATCCACGCGTTACGTCGGAATGCAGAAGGCGATCGCGCCGTCGAAGGAAGATTTGCGGTGTGCAGAGATCTAATGGTGAGCGAACGAGTGACACCTCGTTAACCGGTCTCTCCGTGAGGAGATAATAAAGTGCATTATTCAAATCCTTTTGATTGCAAGCAAACGCGTCCGCGAACCGGCAATAAAAATAAATATTACGTGTCGTGGCGAACAATCGAAGGCGTCGCGACATATGACGTTAATCATTATTCGCCGTATTCGGTGATGAAGGCCTCCGTCGTAGAACGTTTCAATCGAACTTTGAAGAACAATATGTGGAAACTGTTTACGCCCAATGGAACTTATAAATTGACCGATGTACAACCGCGTCTACTTGCAGAGTATAATGCACGAAAACATAGAACCATCGGAATGCGTCCTAGCGATGTTACCTCTGCGATTGCCGATAAGCTGCTAGCCACCTGTTGAGTACGCGAATGTTCAACGCATTTGCCGAACCGTAAGCGTATCTTTCAATAACACGACAACTTATATCGCGTTACTGTGCAGGTAATTAATAACTCTGTACATGTGAATTAAGTAAGTAAATGGTATATTTAAACGGTATAACGAAAGATATTGGTACAGAGCAGTGGTCGAGTCAGCTGTTGCCAGCTTGACTCTTTTCTTCGATCTAACTTTGCTTTCCCTGAGGCCTTACGAAGCCTTCAAACCTTTGCAGGGGTGTGTCTTACACTAGAGATGCTAAATATCCTATTGGTTGAAAATGACACAAGAGAAAACGGAAAGGGAAATTACTCTTCCCACGAAACCGACCGGACGGCGCGACGCCGTCTGTTTATTGTCGTCCAGATAGCTCTCGACTCGGCCCAACGGTCCCTATTTTATAGAGGACCCGGTTGTAAATAACCGGGTCACAAGTGTTAGGCCCGGACAGGCAAACCAAGTGCCAGCCACGTGCGGAGTGATGAAGCTTGAAGCTCGAAAATAAATTCTTCACGCTCAACACCACCGTATACAGCAACATAAAGATCGCTGCTCCAGCGAGATTCAAGTTGGGCGAGTTTGTAGGCGTGAGCAAATTTAAAACCATCTTACTTCTCTATACGCCGAATTCGACACCGGAGGTGTTCAAGATAGCCAAAGTAAAGGCAACTAATGCCGCAACGTATCTGCTCCTCGATTCCTGTGGAAAACCTGTTGCCGGAGAATTCTATGAATACGAGCTGCAGCGCGTCACCGATCCTAATGTATATATAGTGGAAAAAGTGCTGCGTAGGAAGGGCGATAGGGTATACGTCAAGTGGCTGGGGTTTGATGAATCACACAATTCATGTATAAATAAAAATAATGTATTGTAAAAATATATACATGGTTCAATAAATACAATGCTACATATGCGTATGTGTACAATTTTATTTGAAATAATTCCACTATTTATAAGGACGAGTTAATAAATACAATTGTATGTTCTATGCATATGTGTACAATTTTATTTGACATAATAATTCCACTATTTATAAGGACGAGTTAATAAATATAATAATTTATATTTTACAATGGCGTTCTATAATGGTATTCTATAATGCCCCCAGGGCAGCGTGTCGGTCGAATCGGGTACTATATACCGCTTGTCATCGTATGGACTTAGAGCGAGTTTGGATTCCGAAATGGTGTACACATTGTGCAATTTCGACCGTATGCACGATTGTCTGCGGACCATTTCTGTCTCTTTGTGCAAGCACTGCGCGTAGTCGTCGAAAGTTATTGTTCTGGCTACGACATTACTCTTGACACATTTCACCTATTTCGTGTCTTTTTTACCATCTACGCGCAGTGCATACATTGTCGCTCTAAGACCTACGAATTCGGTCATTATCGCCCCATTATTTTTGTCCTTCATCAGCCCCGGAACCTTCTTATTTACAAGTGGCATATCATATGCATTGTCGATGGGATAATCGCTTGTATCGAACCTATCGATATTGCGTTTCATGGCCTCGTAGATATCATCGCATTGAATATGATAGATGAGGCTATCAGTGTCTGTGTACATTACTTTACATTTTTGACCATGCATGGGAGACATGTATTCGTGGCGAAAATCATACAAACAAATTTTTTGTATGTCCAGAATGCACATACCCACATATATCGGTTTGTTGTATTTCACCTCGAGTTTTCGCAATGCAACGGCTGTTTTGGAAACGGATAGTATAGGCAATTTCAGGCCTGTGCCTCGCTCCACGATTTGATTTGTTATTCCTTTATTTCTTAGTTCTTATACTATCTTATATTATTCTTATACTATCTTATAACTTTAAAAAAGTAAAAAAATTACGCCAAGTACACGAAATCAAATAAATCGCAAAAAATAGAAGATAATTACGAAATAAAAAAAAGTTGTGAAATCAAAATGAGCTGCAAGTACATAAAGGTGCTTTCCCGCAGCGTGCAAAGGTGACACTGTGTAACGCAATGTAAGATTCGGTGCTTTCCAACTGCGCTTAATAATATTAAGCAGATATATTTTTATAGAAATAAATATTTCAATACCAATAAATATTTTATTCAAAATACTTGGCGCTGCGCCTCGAATTGGTGTTGCTAAACTGAATAAATATGTATAAATTGCATTAATCTTTTTCTATTTTTCTTGTGTGTGCGTTCGTAATGTATTTTAGATTGCAAGTGAGTTATTGTAAATTATTATTCTACTATTAATAAGACAATTAACATTTTTTCGGGTTCGCAGCGCCAAGTATTTTGAATAAAATATTTATTTCACTCTTCGTTTATTACCACCTTGTCTTGCTTCTTTAAACTACTTGACACCCCCAATTGTAAGGACGACAACAAGTCATGGTGGTGTGAGGGACAGGGATGCACCACTACAGTTGTTTACCCCATGTGGGTGAGCCATTCCTTTGATGGTGCGGGACTTTACCAACATCGGCTGGGAAGAGCCCGAACATCGCAGCGAGCCTGACTTTCCTTTGGTCGAGGGTCCCGCGGTCCTTTCCTCGGTGTCATATGGCAGGCAAACCTTTCGTCTGCACTACTCTAAACACTTTCTGTCCTTCTGTCCTTAGCTGTCGCGAGCCACGAGACTCTGTCGAAACTGGCGAAGAAGATCACTAGAAATATACGTTCGACACGTAGGAACTACGGAATTAGGGAGTCTCAAGTGAACGCGTGTTTATACTCCAGAGATAAGGGATCCGCCTTTAATTTGAACCACGTGCAGTCAGCGAGCAATACATTTTCTTCCTCTGTCTCTGCAGGAGGCGTATTGATAGCGGATAATACTTTGTAGTTGCTATATTGGTGGCATTTTTCTCACGTACGTCGAGATAAAAGCGGGCTCAGAGCCAGGCAAAAATTCATCCATTCTTTACGATGGATAATTTATTATTTTTCCAAGAACGTTTCGGCAACATATATTTGCCAGATTTCTAAAGGGCAATCGATTTTATGGGGTCTTTAAGAATTTTAGACATTGTTCAGTCCGTGTTAATCCGTATATTGCTCTGTCGCCGGGTAGTACGTACGATGGCTTCGGACCCGCACGTAGGTACTGTTGTTAATCGCCACGTGGACTAGCGGGACAATACGGCCATAAACCGCGATCTTAGCGAAACGGTCCGGCCGATCGGCCCTGGTAAGTTTTTGGCAACCATTTCCCTCCTCTACTTCGTCAAGGGTGAGAGGGTTCCTCCTCTACGAACGAAGTCACTGAAGGAAAGTCCCCCCTTTTCGAGGAACGGTGTTCCCAATGTATGTTTCATAATTATATTAAAACTACAATTACTTTCATGCATATGAAAAAGATGTCACCAATATAGCAATGAAAAAGTATTGTCGACCATCAATTCGCCACCTGCAGGCTGGAGGGACGCCTGGTTCCCGCCTGCGTCGTCTTCTCCTCGAATTGAAGACGGATCCCATATCTTTCGAGTAACCACGCGCTCCAATATCAAAACAAAATCAGGCACAGGCGTATGCAGTGCGAGAAAGGGTGAGGCGCAGGGGGAGATTATATTATGACCAATCGGACTTGCATTCGTTGCAGACGCAACGTTTTCACCTCTTCATAGTAATATTTTCTCTTTATGACCCACGTTTTCTCGCAGCGCTTATGTCAGTACGTACTTTTGTTTTGATATTGTAGCACGTGCTTATACTGAAGAGATAAGAGATCAGTCTCCAATTCGAAGGGAAGACGTCACAGGCGGGATCACTGGCAATGCAGCGGACACCTCATTTTCTACCTGCGTCCCTCCACGAGGCTTATTGCTGCCCCCCCCCCCCCCCCCCCCGAGTAATCTCGTGTGATTTTTTAACACGACAGCGAGTCGGCTTGGCTGTATGAATTAAGAACAATGCAGGATGTAGTGAAGAAAAGAAAGACAAATTATTCAGTAAAATAGAGCTTTAAAGTCTATCATATGTTAATTGCATTATTATTATTCAAAATGTAATTTTTAAATTTTTGATTATCTGTTTATGTCAATATTAGCAATGGATTAAATTTATTTAGTCTATGCCTTGAATAATTTCTGTAGGAGTTTCGTAAAAATCACCGCAACCAGGAAACTTTGAAGATTTGTATTTTTTAAACAATTTCGAATCTGCAAAAATGAGGACTTAACCCTCCCTAATTTCATATGGACTACCATATATGTATTTCAATATCATGAAAATCCGAGGCATCGAGGATTTTAGAAAAGTATCACATTCTGCCTCTATCTTCCACGCTGAACGCAATGCACTTCAAACTCCCTTTGATCTGTGGAAGAAAACCGACAACGGTCGGCTCAGGCCATGTGCCTTCGCCGGCATGCACGAGTCGGGTCGCATGCGCCGAATCACCACGAATGACCCGTCCACACTAGCATATGCGTTCACGCTCAACCTTTCAGACGTAGAAGCATGCGCCAGGGGCAACCGTTTCACCCGTCCACATCAGAATATTCGTGCGCGCTCAGCCTGCTCAACGTATACTCATTCAGGTCTGGACCCGGCTTAAGGTGCGACAGGTGATTGGAGCGAGCCAGGTTCCACAATTGAGTATAAATATGGGCCCGCCAGCAGCAGGAAAGCAAAGAGAGATCCGCAATGACCCTCAAGAGAGATCCTCAAGATACCATTGAGAGAACGTCACGAGACCATAAGTACTCACCACTTAACAACCAAGCTAACTAACATTCTTTCCGAGGCGCTCGAGTAGGCATCTCGATTAAAATTCCACATCCAAACCAAATTCACACCAAGGCGCTTGGACCGGCATCTTGGGTTTCCATAGACATCCAAAATCATTCACAATCTACCATCTGAGGCTGCTTGAATAGGCACCTTGGCTATCATCTGGGTATGCTCTAATCAGCTACCTGGCTACCATCTGGGACGCTCGACTAGGCACCTCGGCTACCATCTTAGGCTGCTTGTCCAGGCACCTAAGCAACGCGGAATCTACAACTAAGGCCGCTTTTGACGAGGCACCTTAGCAGCAATCCTAGAAAGCGTGGGCCAGCTGATAGGCAACTGGAAGCTATTACAATCCGAGAGAAGGAACCCTCTCATTATCTTGACGTAAACATTCTAAATCGACCAAAGTGTCATTCTTTATATATACTGACTTACATAGTGTCAAGACTATGTTCAAATAACGATTTAGTATCGTATCTCTATCTTTCTATTTCTTGACCAAGCGTCAACCATTATTTTCTTTTCGTCGAAGCGTTTTCGAACTCTTACCGATCGAAGCGATATTTAAGTTAGTTAATTGTCTGTTCTATTATACCGACCTAGCGTCACGAGCGAAAATCGAACGATATTCTGTTTAACCGACCAACGCGCCGTTACGTAATCATTTTCGTTCTGTTACAATTCCACGACACCGCGTCGTACTTGTTCAAATCAAACCAAACTCTTTTGAATAAACCATTTCTGTTATTTATTGTGAAAAGAAGGACTCTAGTTTCATGAAATTCATTTCTTTATCGCACGCCACCCGAACCAATCCCATCATTCTACGAGTAGACCGCTCTACTTGTGGAATCCCCTGTAATTAACGGCAACGTCTCGTTCGAGAACGTTACATACGTGATAGCGAATATTTCGACGACGAATCTGTTGTAGATTGCGAACTGCTGGCATGCGCCTTGAATGATATTGTAGATGATGCTCATAGCAAATGTTAAATAAATTGTTGTATAATTATTATTATTATTATTATTATTATTTCTCTATTACTATATGCGATGGCGGATATTTTGACAGCGAATCCTGTGTTGATTGTAAAATGCATGCATGTGCCTTGAATGATTATGTCGATGATGCACTCAGCAAATGTTAAATAAATTGTGCAATTGTTATTTCTCTTTTAATAAATTACTTAAAACATTATTTCTCGAGTTACTTATCCGTCTTCCTCCTTCTCTCCTCACCACATAATTCTTCCTAAAATTCAACGTTTCAGCATGTATTATATTTCGTTCACGCGTTCTTCACGTCGTAAAAATGATGCCATCTCACGCGGCTGTCCGGGAGATTCAAATTACACGAGATCGCGCGATACGCTGCGACGTTAAGATTGAAAAACATTTTGAAAATTGTTAGCTATTGAATGTATATTTGCGATATATTGGTTCGCGAGATCGATTCAAAAAATTATTATTATTTCTGTGCGTTTTCGGGGGTCATCCCCTCCCTCGGTTAGGTCCGAAAAATTAGCAGCGGCGGACCGGGTCTGGAGAGTCGTCTGCGGCGGCTGGGTCAGGACTGATCCCCTCCACGATTAGGGTTTCCCCCACTCCGCGGCTCGTGCGCGCGCAGCCAGGTTCCCACTCCCCGCGCCCAGGGTTCCCACCACCCCACTCCCCACGCGCCATCACTTTCCCCCGCCCCGCACCCCCGCAGAGGACCAGAGTTAGAACCCGCCTAGCCTTACTACTTATTATACTGACTCAGCGTCGTAACCAAAAATCGAGCAATATTCTGTTATATCTACCTGTTTGGTAATCGAGTAGTTCGCGTCGCCGCCGCACGCTCGCTCACCGCAGCACCTCCTGGACAGCGGAAGTCGCGGTCGATCCACAATCAATCGACCAATGAGATCTCTCCACGTCGATCGATTCTCGATAATGTTCGAGACGACGCCGTTACGGAAGTGATCTTCCATCCAGTGATGCCAGAATCGTGGGACGTGGGACAAATCCTTACTCCCACTATGACCTACCGTCGTCCCCCACTTTCTTCCCATCACACTGCACACAAGCATTTCCCTACTCCTGTCCATGTGCTCGGCAGCCGAACAAGCAGCGCACACGGACAACAGTAGGAATATGCTTGTGTGCAGTGCGATGGGAAGAAAGTGGGAGACGACGGTAGGTCATAGTGGGGGTAAGGATTTGTCCCACGTCCCACGATTCTGGCATCACTGCTTCCATCTTGAACTCACTCTTGTTCTCGCAGTGTGTAGAGATAAACGTGTTGCTCGCAATTCTGTTTTTAGTTCACCTCGTTAACATTATTGCTCAGTACATATTGTTCAGTAACTGTTTTAATTCAAAGTACTCGTAGTCCGTGCTCATTGATCGTGTGTAGCTCAACGATTGATTGTGGAATCATGGTGGTGGTGCGCGAAGACGTGGTGGCGAAGCGTGCTCGGTGATTTCACACTGTGTGTGCTAGAAGGGTGTTAGAGGGCTCAAGTCACATGTTTACAACCTTTGCTCAATGCAAAGCCCATTTTGTGCACTGTTTGAATAAATAGACCATCATTCATTCAACGCGCTGTGTTTTGTGTATTATTGTATCGAACATAACCTTGCCGGCACCCTAACGCTCTGAGCGACATTTCAAGTATTTAACACGACCAATGAGTCGCTACATAATTATTTTATGTTCTATCATACTGATTTAGTGTCATAATTCTCACGACTCCGCGTCGTATCCTATGTTCTATTTCGACCTAGCGTCATATCCTTTTTTGAATAAACTATTTTCGTTATTTATTGTTAAAAGAAGGACTCTCGTTCTTGAAATTAATTTCTTTATCGCACGCCACCCGAACCAATCCCACTATTCCACGAGTAAACCGCTCTACTTGTGGAATCTCGTGTAACTTGCGGCAACGCCTCGTTCGGGAACGTTACATCAGTCACAACAGATCGGACGAAAAATCAAACTGATTTGAACCACGTACGTGTACGAACGAACTCGTACGACATTAAACGACCGATTCGGGTGCACTATAATCGCTTGCATTGTGTTTAGTGTCGTTGATTCGTTCGTCCGAATACGCCCGTATGACTACGCATCCAGTATAACCGTAACCTAACCGAGGTAAGATTATCAACTTAACCGGTGTAACAAACCCCCAAAATGCCCTTTTCTTTTTCTTTCTTAATAAACGTAATTAGTAACTATTATAATACTTATATTCTTATTATTCTTACTTTAATAAGCGCGTTAGCATTAATATTAAGGGGGCCGTCTCATTTTTGTTATGGTCCGAATCGATCGAAGCGTCCCCAGTAAACAAACGGACCCTAATGAAACTACTGCGGTCGATAAAAAGAACTTGTACAGAGATGACATCTCCAGGTACTCTGGGTAGACAAACTTTTGACGCATGGTTGCCACATCGTCTGTTCTCTTTGTCTCTGCCGGGCTGTTGCCACAGAGTTCTCTCTTTCTATCGAGAAGTCTTGAAGCAATACGGCACGAGAGCTACGTCCAGCGTCAGAACCTCGCTGAACGTAGCAATAATGAAAGATAGAGAGGTCCGGGAGTGTAAGAAGGAAAGATGGAAATATACCAAACTTGACACAATTTGAACTATCAGATTACACATAAAATTTATTTGCAGAATTGAAAGCCCGTTTCGTTCAAAGTAGTCCGATTTAAATTATTTTCTGTCAATTTAATCGGCAGAATCACTTTCATATTGATACGATGAAAAATAAAGAAATTCTGTTTCTGCATAATCGATGATACATCGCCGAGCAACTCCAGGCTACAGGTTAGACGGGTGAGCGATACAATCAACAATGTCGCTCGGCTCGAGCTTCGGGGGACCTCAAGAATGAAGGCCTTCGATTAAAAAAATTATTTGTGGCCGACGGATGAATTCCCGTTGAATAAACTGATTCATCCGTGGCGTTTCAAATAAAACTAACTCTGCGTTATTTTTACTCGACGACAAATAAAGATAATGTCTCTTTAATTTGATAGTTTATTTCAATAATTTATGAAACAATACTAATTTGCGTATCAATATCCCTTCTGAACTTCGCATTTCTGTAAGGACACTGGGCATCGCTTGCCTTCTTGGAAGGCGAGGTCCAGTAGGATGCGTAAGGGATACAATGTAAATTCCTGGCGTTCTCCCGATTAAAATCGTGTCAAATGTCATGTAAATCGGACTATTTTTAACGATGTTAGCTTGGGGCCACTTTCATCGGGACGACGGAATCGGTTGAAGCCATTTTCGCAAAAATCTGATGCGAAATGTAGAACGTGAAATTCGTCACTTCCACGAAACTCAGCGAGGCGCGGCATATTCACGGCATTGTCTTTAGGACTCTAGCGAGAGAATCACGCTGTATAAACAGCGTATTGGTCAAAAACATTTTTTTAATAAAAAGCTTATTATTTGTGACTGAAAATAAAAGTGTCAACTATTGGTACACTGTCAACAAAGAGTACAGTTACCGTATATTTAATTACCAAGTACAGTTCTAGAAATAATTCGATTTATACCGTGCTTGAACTCATTTTAATCTGGACAATCTCAGCAGTATGTTAATAAATAGTGAAAACGTCACGTTTTACAATTTATTAATACATAATCCACCGCAAGCAACACTGTATGCCTCTCGAACCGAAATCAGAAGCTGCCGCCGAACAGCCCAAGTCTTCAGGCTCAAAGAGAGATCGCGCCGGTTCGGGTAAACACGCTGCCGAAAGTTGTTTGAAGCCTTCAAATAAAAGTCGAATAAACTACGGTTAAAGATCGAATAAACAAATTATTCTTCTTCGAATAAAAAAATTATCTTTCGTCGTCGAATGAATTCACTTTGGTTCATAACGGATAAACATAAAGTATCTTTTATTTGAGTTTATGCAGATATTATCTTTGCCCATCTCTGTTCTCCAGCCGCTTCGCCGTGATTCATTCAAGCCTTCTTGACGACAAAATAGTAATAGGGGAAATGCGGCAACAGCGCGATCTGACTCTCGATACGTATCGGCAACTATGTCTTTCCTACATTTATCGGCTAGCTTGGACTTCCACCGGTTCTGGTGGTACATGGCACGAATATACTATCAGCGCCGGTGACGGAGGAACCTTGAAGCTTCATTCTGTCATTTTTCGGGCTGTCCTGAGTACACGATTCATAAATTCATTATTATTTCAACGTACGGTGCTTATTAGCATTCAAACGCACCGTTCCACCCTGCACTGATATCTACTGGAGGCAACTATACCCGCAAAAACTTTCTTCGTGCCGATTCCAGGACGAAAGATGGTTGAAACGGTTTGTTTACTACATCGCGTATACGCAGGGTCGGCGAAACCACTGTGCAAGTTATACGCCGCATAAGGGCGCCAGCGGAAAGTGGTGCTAAAAAACTATATCACACGCTTATAATAAAGGAATCCAACTCCCACATAAACAAAATGTAAATATGTTTATTTTTTTATTGCATCTCGTGCAAACAGGTGCAAAAATTTGGGGACGCCAAAAATTGTCTTACATACAGGCGCCAGCTAACCTCGCGTCGGCCCTGCGTACACGTCACGCTGGTGCTACATGGCTCGACTATACCAGTGGCGCCACCAACGGAGAAGCCTTGAAGCCTCATTCTGTCAGTTTTCGAGTCATAAATTCATTATTATCTCAACGTGCGATGCTTATTAGCATTCAAACGCACCGTTCCACCCTGCACTGATGTCTACTGGAGGCAACTATCCCCGCAAAAACTTAATTCTTGCCGATTCCAGGACGAATAACGGTTGAAAAGGTTTTGCATATACGTACACGCTTTTCCTAGCTTGTGTGAGCGTACGCACACATTCAAGGCCCGCTGAGACGGCCCCCTTAATATTAGCTCAGAGTACCGCGAGTCGCGAGTGCAATGAGAAAGAGAATCGAATGATGATGAGTGGGGAGAATTGAACGCATGCGCGATCCTCAGTCGATCGGCGGATCGACGAGAGCAAGGATCGGGAGCAGAGAAGCGTGCAGAGCAATGAGTGGGAGAAACGAGCGTTCTACGCGCGCCTGCGCATTAGTCAGTCGCTTTGTAGGCCGACTGGAGAACGGACCATGCGAGCGCAGAATTGTCAATGCGTAATAGTCGAGCTCCATTCCTATCGGTGCGCTCCCAGTATCCCGAATATGTATAAATACGGGCACGATAGCCAGAGAGATTCATTCGACTCCAAGCATTTAATGCTATTAACTCGATACAATTCAAAGGATCATTTAAGGCAAATAGCCGATCCCGACGTAAATTAATGCTCCAACTTTGGAAGCCGCTTTGTAGGCCCCTCGGTTCTGTTGAGCGTTCCAACCAAGGCCATAGTCGCCAGGTTTGATGAGACGTTCCAGCCTTGGAAGCCGCCTTGTAGGCCCCTTAGTTTGAAGAAGCAAAGTTGTTAATTCTTATTCTCAGGTTAGTAATATTACTCCTGAGCAACGTGGGAGGAAGATTATTCCAAGTGGCAAAATTCGCCCTTGACGAAACGGAGAAACAATTAAGAACGAGTCTCGACTTAAACATATTCAATCCTAAATCCTAAGCTATTACATAATTCGTAAATCTTTCTACATCGACCAAAAGAGTCACTATCTATAAGCTAATTCCTAGATCCATAAGCTAATTCCTTCAATCGACTAAGACGTCGCTATTAGTTATTTAAGTTATATTACTCTAAATCGATCGATCAAACGGGCGTTCTTTTGTACCGACCAAGAGTCGCAACCCAAGACGATCAACTATATCCTTTTGTACCGACCGAGAGTCGCAACATAATTATCCTAATTTCTTCAATATTTTTAAGCGTTAATTCTTTTTTGTTTGTATAATTTAGAAGTGTTTTATTGAATAAACACTATTAAGATTAATTCTGGTTCTTGAATTTTAATTCTTTATCGCACGCCACTCGAACCAATCCCGAAATCCTGTGAAGCGTGTTACGCCACGCGTGGAAACGTTACACCGGGCACAACTGTATATAACCAGACTCTGAATCCAGGTTCTGCCTCCTGCGGACCACCCCGGTCTTGTTCGTAAGACGCAATGTCTAATTCCACAACACAAGCATTCGAAGGATGGTGTCCAAAAAAATTATGTACAATACGATAAGTTAACTGTAATTATATTTTATTTTTAATTATACTTTTTTATATTTGCAATTTGACTCTTGGTGGCTACAATTCTTATAAGACAAACATATAAGCGTACATAGATATATATGGTGGCAGAGTCAGAATAAATGGTTGTGATTATATAGCTTGTTTAAAAATAACATAAATCTGCTATAAATAATTATGTACGGGTTTCGGCACCAGATATTAGAAAATGAAATGGGTGATTATACATAAAAAGATAAGACGAAAATACAGACTAACAAAATTGTGATGGTGGCTTCATTTTTTAGTTACTAATGTTTGACAACTTCGTGTCAGAAACGCCCGAAGAACAGTAAAGTTCTATGCACACATATCAGTTCCGTGTCAGTTTCGTGCCGTCAGTGTCAATGGTAAAAGATATCGTTTGCCTGTTTTGAGATGGAGCAGTTTGCACGTGTCCGTATCAGTGACGTGTGTTTACTTCAGCGTCGAATCCGTATCCGTACACTGAAGTTAAAATTCGTTGGTCACGATATTCTGGCTTTTTCACTGACGCCGTCTTGAAAGGTTATAAATGGAACTCTGTTTATGACCGTGTAGGATTCTCGGGTCGAAGCTTTCGAACGACGCTCTTCGAAGGTCTTAATCTCTGGAGTCATACACATAAAAACAGTAGGAGACATTCAGTAATGAAAATGCCAATTTCTATATTGGCAGTGTTATGCTGATGAAAATGACACCCAGCATGATATAATTCCGATTATTTTTAATTATTGTAATGGGTCAGAACAGGCCTGCTGTAGATTGGGGATACCTCTGAATAGTCGTCAGTGAAATCAGTGACATGGAACGGAGACGGATTTAACACGGACCTGACAAGGAACTGATATTGTGTGCTCAGACCTGAAAGGTCCAGTACAAATTACGATCAGATATCTTAATTGGCGATCAGCAAGTCGCGTTGCGTAGGACAGTAGGGGCGCATATAGTCGCTGTCAGAAAATAACGACGCATTTGTCACTACTTTTATGCAACTGGTATCCATACCCATTCATCCTTATTTTCTGACGCGCCGCTGATTGCCGAATTGCCGCTCTGCAGGCGTTTCTAATCCGCATTTTCAAGCATTATTAACAAAAAACGAAGCCGTCTGCACAATTTCTTTAATCTCGATTTTCGTCTTATTATATCACGTCGAATGTTTCCATTTCATTTTCTACTATCTGTTCCCGAACACCTTGTAGAATAGAAATGACATGCAATACAATTTAAAACTCAAAAATCATATCGAAATTTAGTAACAATGTTTCAATTCGAATAAAACATTATTATAGTTTCCACGGCATAGCAAAATAAATTATTGGTATACAAAATCGTCATAGAAAATTATTTCCAAAGGTACAGCAATTATAAAAGAATTTGTTGAGCAAAAATTACATCATGCAAAAGCACCGTTGTTTACCTCATGGATGATAATAATATATTCTCATTGAGTGTGGAAGCGTTTAAAAGATTAATTAATAAAATTATGTTTTGCTTTATTGGATAATATTACTACAAACAAAAAAGTTCAGGCAACGGGAAATCACTACTTTTTTATGTAGCAAATAAACAAATTTAAGAGTTACTCCCAAATCACTTTTTTATGTTATTATATGTTAGAAATAATAAACAAGTTAATAAGAAATGTATTTCTCATTTTTCTGTGTTGTTTATGTCTTCTACCGTTTGCTTTGTATTTTTTATAATTAATTATTTCACTCTGTATCTTTATCGCTTGAAGTTATGAAACGGATTTAAATTTTATCGCGATTCACAAAAGCACCAGCAAAACATTGAAATCAGTGGTAACTGTGGGCAGTTTTCTTTCATAATCAATGGGGGAATGCGAAACGTACATAAAGTCCACAAGTCTACGTTATTAGACGAAGGTCAATGTATTCCCCATGCTTCCGGATCTCGATCTGGACACCACGTTATCAGTAAACCTAACAATTATGTCGGTAACTGCCATGTTTCCGGTGAGGAACTGAGCCAAAGTTTCAACGCCTGAACGAGGCAGACGATCGAACGGGTATCCCATAGGACGTGCGTCGGGGTATTTTCTATCTCGCAATCCACAGTAACTTGATGCATCTTTACAAGTAGATAGCTCATCTTGTTGAACCTAAGCATAGACATTACAAAATAGATTTTAGTTGCATTGTTCAGTTTGCACTTTTTTTTAGATGCATATGCTTTTAATGACAGAGATACTTATGATTGTGTATGATTATAAATTTTATAGAAATGCAACAAAATATGAATCTGTAGAAGAAGGGAGAGAATCAGAGAGGAACGGTTAAACAGACGCACGAATGGAGGAAGATGAGGTGGAAAGAGAAGAGAAAGAAAGAATTCTCTTCAATTCGGAAAAGAGAGTATCAAAAATCGCTTTGAACAAATAATTCATAATTTTTTACCAAACACATATATCAGAATTAATGAATAGAAATCTTATTTTCGTGATTAAAAGCTCGAGTTTAATAGCATAAGAAATATGTACCACTATAATTTGCCACTGCTAGACACGGCTACAACACAGAAAATGGCTCCCTGTAACTTGGCCATAATGCATTCTAACCCTGGATCAACTCATTCGGTATTCGCATACGAATATTAGTTATTCGCGTTAAAACATGCAAGTGTGCAGTGCAAATATTCATATTTGTGTACGCACATTTGGCATTTGCACATACTGGCGAATATTGTCCCGACTCAAGTCGGTAGGG